>OY776663.1:23643630-24243630 GCA_963675795.1 Crossocerus cetratus
GTACCTCTCGAATTTCTACTCTAAATTCATCGCCGACGTTTGTACCTCCTGAAAAATCGTTTGTATCTCCCCAAAATCGTTTGTACCTAGTGAAAAATCGATGGTACCTCCTCCAAATCGTTTGTACCTCTCGAATTTCTACTCTAAATTCACCGCAGGTGTTTGGACCTCCCGACAAATCGTTTGTACCTCCCGAATTTCTAATCTAAACTCATCGCAGACGTTTGTATCCCCCGAAAAATCGTTTGTACCTCTCGAATTTCTATTCTAAAATTACCACAGACGTTTGTACCTCCCGAAAAATCGTTTGTATGTCCCCAAAATCGTTTGTACCTCCCGAAAAATCGTATGTACCTCCACCAAATCGTTTGTACCTCCCGAATTTCTAATTTAATTCATCGCAGACGTTTGTATCCCCCGAAAAATCGTTTGTACCTCTCGAATTTCTACTCTAAATTCATCGCAGACGTTTGTACATCCTGAAAAATCGTTTGTATCTCCCCAAAATCGTTTGTACCTAGTGAAAAATCGATGGTACCTCCTCCAAATCGTTTGTACCTCTCGAATTTCTACTCTAAATTCACCGCAGGTGTTTGGACCTCCCGAAAAATCGTTTGTACCTCCCGAAAAATCGTTTGTATATCCCCAAAATCGTTTGTACCTCCCAAAAATCGTTTGTACCTCCCCAAAATCGTTTGTACCTCCCAAAAATCGTTTGTACCTCCCGAAAAATCGAAGGTACCTCCTCCAAATCGTTTGTACCTCTCGAATTTCTACTCTAAATTCATCGCCGACGTTCGTACCTCCTGAAAAATCGTTTGTACCTCCCGAAAATCGTTTGTACCTCCCGAAAAATCGTATGTACCTCCACCAAATCGTTTGTACCTCCCGAATTTCTAATCTAAATTCATCGCAGACGTTTGTATCCCCCGAAAAATCGTTTGTACCTCTCGAATTTCTATTCTAAAATTACCACAGACGTTTGTACCTCCCGAAAAATCGTTTGTATGTCCCCAAAATCGTTTGTACCTCCCGAAAAATCGTTGGTACCTCCTCCAACTCGTTTGTGCCTCTCGAACTTCTACTCTAAATTCATCGCAGACGTTTGTACCTCCCGAAAAATTGTGTGTACCTCCTCCAATTCGTTTGCACCTCCCGAATTTCTACTCTAAATTCATCGCAGACGTTTGTACCTCCCAAAAAATCGTTTGTACCTCTCGAAATATCGTTTGTACCTCCTCCAATTCGTTTTGCACCTCTCGAATTTCTAATCTAAATTCATCGTAGACGTTTGTACCCCCCGAAAAATCGTTTGTACCTCCTCCAATTCCTTTGTACCTCTCGAATTTCTATTCTAAAATTACCATAGACGTTTGCACCTCCCAAAAAATCGTTTGGACCTTCTGCAATTCGTTTGCACCTTCCGAATTTCTACACTAAATTCATCGCAGACGTTTGTACCTCCCAAAAAATCATTTGTACCTCCCCAAAATCGTTTGTACCTCACGAAATATCGTTTGTACCTCCTCCAATTCGTTTGCACCTCTCGAATTTCTGCCCTAAATTCATCGCAGACGTTTGTACCTCCTCCAATTCGTTTGCACCTCTCGAATTTCTACTCTAAATTCATCGCAGACGTTTGTACCTCCCGAAAAATCGTTTGTACCTCCTCCAAATCGTCTGTACCTCTCGAATTTCTACTGTAAATTCATCGCAGACATTTGTACCTCCCAAAAAATCGTTTGTACCTCCCGAAAAATCGTTTGTATCACCTCCAATTCGTTTGTACCTCTTGAATTTCTATTCTGAAATTACCATAGACGTTTGTACCTCCCGAAAAATCGTTTGTACCTCCTGCAATTCGTTTGCACTTTCCGAATTTCTACTCTAAATTCATCGCAGACGTTTGTACCTCCCGAAAAATCGTTTGTACCTCCCAAAAATCGTTTGTACCTCCCGAAAAATCGTTTGTATCACCTCCAATTCGTTTGTACCTCTCGAATTTCTATTCTAAAATTACCATAGACGTTTGTACCACCCGAAAAATCGTTTGTACCTCCTGCAATTCGTTTGCACTTTCCGAATTTCTACTCTAAATTCATCGCAGACGTTTGTACCTCCCAAAAAATCGTTTGTACCTCCCGAAAAATCGTTTGTATCACCTCCAATTCGTTTGTACCTCTTGAATTTCTATTCTGAAATTACCATAGACGTTTGTACCTCCCGAAAAATCGTTTGTATCTCCCAAAAATCGTTTGTATCACCTCCAATTCGTTTGCACCTCTCGAATTTCTATTCTAAAATTACCACAGACGTTTGTACCTCCCGAAAAATCGTTTGTATGTCTCCAAATCGTTTGTACCTCCCGAAAAATCGAAGGTACCTTCTCCAAATCGTTTGTAACTCTCGAATTTCTACTTTAAATTCATCGCAGACGTTTGTACCTCCTGAAAAATCGTTTGTATCTCCTCAAAATCGTTTGTACCTAGTGAAAAATCGATGGTACCTCCTCCAAACCGTTTGTACCTCCCGAAAAATCGTTTGTATGTCCCCAAAATCGTTTGTACCTCCCGAAAAATCGAAGGTACCTCCTCCAAATCGTTTGTACCTCTCGAATTTCTACTCTAAATTCATCGCCGACGTTTGTACCTCCTGAAAAATCGTTTGTATCTCCCCAAAATCGTTTGTACCTAGTGAAAAATCGATGGTACCTCCTCCAAATCGTTTGTACCTCTCGAATTTCTACTCTAAATTCACCGCAGGTGTTTGGACCTCCCGAAAAATCGTTTGTACCTCCCGAAAATTGTTTGTACCTCCTCCAATTGGTTTGCACCTCTCGAATTTCTATTCTAAAATTACCACAGACGTTTGTACCTCCCGAAAAATCGTTTGTATGTCCCCAAAATCGTTTGTACCTCCCGAAAAATCGAAGGTACCTTCTCCAAATCGTTTGTAACTCTCGAATTTCTACTTTAAATTCATCGCAGACGTTTGTACCTCCTGAAAAATCGTTTGTATCTCCTCAAAATCGTTTGTACCTAGTGAAAAATCGATGGTACCTCCTCCAAATCGTTTGTACCTCCCGAAAAATCGTTTGTATGTCCCCAAAATCGTTTGTACGTCCCGAAAAATCGAAGGTACCTCCTCCAAATCGTTTGTACCTCTCGAATTTCTACTCTAAATTCATCGCCGACGTTTGTACCTCCTGAAAAATCGTTTGTATCTCCCCAAAATCGTTTGTACCTAGTGAAAAATCGATGGTACCTCCTCCAAATCGTTTGTACCTCTCGAATTTCTACTCTAAATTCACCGCAGGTGTTTGGACCTCCCGAAAAATCGTTTGTACCTCCCGAAAAATCGTTTGTATCACCTCCAATTCGTTTGTACCTCTTGAATTTCTATTCTGAAATTACCATAGACGTTTGTACCTCCCGAAAAATCTTTTGTATCTCCCAAAAATTGTTTGTATCTCCCCAAAATCGTTTGTACCTCCCAAAAATCGTTTGTATCTCCCAAAAATTGTTTGTACCTCCTCCAATTCGTTTGCACCTCTCGAATTTCTATTCTAAAATTACCACAGACGTTTGTACCTCCCGAAAAATCGTTTGTATATCCCCAAAATCGTTTGTACCTCCCGAAAAATCGAAGGTACCTCCTCCAAATCGTTTGTACCTCTCGAATTTCTACTCTAAATTCATCTCAGACGTTTGTACCTCCTGAAAAATCGTTTGTATCTCCCCAAAATCGTTTGTACCTAGTGAAAAATCGATGGTACCTCCTCCAAATCGTTTGTACCTCTCGAATTTCTACTCTAAATTCACCGCAGGTGTTTGGACCTCCCGAAAAATCGTTTGTACCTCCCGAAAAATCGTTTGTATCACCTCCAATTCGTTTGTACCTCTTGAATTTCTATTCTGAAATTACCATAGACGTTTGTACCTCCCGAAAAATCTTTTGTATCTCCCAAAAATTGTTTGTATCTCCCCAAAATCGTTTGTACCTCCCAAAAATCGTTTGTATCTCCCAAAAATTGTTTGTACCTCCTCCAATTCGTTTGCACCTCTCGAATTTCTATTCTAAAATTACCACAGACGTTTGTACCTCCCGAAAAATCGTTTGTATATCCCCAAAATCGTTTGTACCTCCCGAAAAATCGAAGGTACCTCCTCCAAATCGTTTGTACCTCTCGAATTTCTACTCTAAATTCATCTCAGACGTTTGTACCTCCTGAAAAATCGTTTGTATCTCCCCAAAATCGTTTGTACCTAGTGAAAAATCGATGGTACCTCCTGCAATTCGTTTGCACTTCCCGAATTTCTACTCTAAATTCATCGCAGACGTTTGTACCTCCCAAAAAATCGTTTGTACCTCCCGAAAAGTCGTTTGTATCACCTCCAATTCGTTTGTACCTCTCGAATTTCTATTCTAAAATTACCATAGACGTTTGTACCTCCCGAAAAATCGTTTGTATCTCCCAAAAATTGTTTGTACCTCCTCCAATTCGTTTGCACCTCTCGAATTTCTATTCTAAAATTACCACAGACGTTTGTACCTCCCGAAAAATCGTTTGTATGTCCCCAAAATCGTTTGTACCGTCCGAAAAATCGAAGGTACCTCCTCCAAATCGTTTGTACCTCTCGAATTTCTACTCTAAATTCATCGCAGACGTTTGTACATCCTGAAAAATCGTTTGTATCGCCCCAAAATCGTTTGTACCTAGTGAAAAATCGATGGTACCTCCTCCAAATCGTTTGTACCTCTCGAATTTCTACTCTAAATTCACCGCAGGTGTTTGGACCTCCCGAAAAATCGTTTGTACCTCCCGAAAAATCGTTTGTATATCCCCAAAATCGTTTGTACCTCCCGAAAAATCGTTTGTATATCCCCAAAATCGTTTGTACCTCCCGAAAAATCGATTTAACCTCCTCCAAATCGTTTGTACCTCTCGAATTCCTACTCTGAATTCACCGCAGGTGTTTGGACCTCCCGAAAAATCGTTTGTACCTCCCGAAAAATCGTTTGTATATCCCCAAAATCGTTTGTACCTAGTGAAAAATCGATGGGACCTCCTCCAAATCGTTTGTACCTCTCGAATTTCTACTCTAAATTCACCGCAGGTGTTTGGACCTCCCGACAAATCGTTTGTACCTCCTGCAATTCGTTTGCACCTCTCGAATTTCTATTCTAAAATTACCACAGACGTTTGTACCTCCCGAAAAATCGTTTGTATCTCCCCAAAATCGTTTGTACCTCCCAAAAATCGTTTGTACCTCCCGAAAAATCGTTTGTATCACCTCCAATTCGTTTGTACCTCTCGAATTTCTATTCTAAAATTACCATAGACGTTTGTACCTCCCGAAAAATCGTTTGTATCTCCCAAAAATTGTTTGTACCTCCTCCAATTCGTTTGCACCTCTCGAATTTCTATTCTAAAATTACCATAGACGTTTGTACCTCCCGAAAAATCGTTTGTATCTCCCCAAAATCGTTTGTACCTCCCAAAAATCGTTTGTACCTCCCGAAAAATCGTTTGTATCACCTCCAATTCGTTTGTACCTCTCGAATTTCTATTCTAAAATTACCATAGACGTTTGTACCTCCCGAAAAATCGTTTGTATCTCCCAAAAATTGTTTGTACCTCCTCCAATTCGTTTGCACCTCTCGAATTTCTATTCTAAAATTACCACAGACGTTTGTACCTCCCGAAAAATCGTTTGTGTGTCCCCAAAATCGTTTGTACCTCCCGAAAAATCGAAGGTACCTCCTCCAAATCGTTTGTACCTCTCGAATTTCTACTCTAAATTCATCGCCGACGTTCGTACCTCCTGAAAAATCGTTTGTACCTCCCGAAAATCGTTTGTACCTCCCGAAAAATCGTATGTACCTCCACCAAATCGTTTGTACCTCCCGAATTTCTAATCTAAATTCATCGCAGACGTTTGTATCCCCCGAAAAATCGTTTGTACCTCTCGAATTTCTATTCTAAAATTACCACAGACGTTTGTACCTCCCGAAAAATCGTTTGTATGTCCCCAAAATCGTTTGTGCCTCCCGAAAAATCGAAGGCACCTCCTCCAAATCGTTTGTACCTCTCGAATTTCTACTCTAAATTCATCGCCGACGTTTGTACCTCCTGAAAAATCGTTTGTATCTCCCCAAAATCGTTTGTACCTAGTGAAAAATCGATGGTACCTCCTCCAAATCGTTTGTACCTCTCGAATTTCTACTCTAAATTCACCGCAGGTGTTTGGACCTCCCGACAAATCATTTGTACCTCCCGAAAATCGTTTATACCTCCCGAAAAATCGTATGTACCTCCACCAAATCGTTTGTACCTCCCGAATTTCTAATCTAAATTCATCGCAGACGTTTGTATCCCCCGAAAAATCGTTTGTACCTCTCGAATTTCTATTCTAAAGTTACCACAGACGTTTGTACCTCCCGAAAAATCGTTTGTACCTCCTGCAATTCGTTTGCACCTCTCGAATTTCTATTCTAAAATTACCACAGACGTTTTCACCTCCCGAAAAATCGTTTGTATCTCCCCAAAATCGTTTGTACCTCCCGAAAAATCGTTGGTACCTCCTCCAACTCGTTTGTGCCTCTCGAACTTCTACTCTAAATTCATCGCAGACGTTTGTACCTCCCGAAAAATTGTGTGTACCTCCTCCAATTCGTTTGCACCTCCCGAATTTCTACTCTAAATTCATCGCAGACGTTTGTACCTCCCAAAAAATCGTTTGTACCTCTCGAAATATCGTTTGTACCTCCTCCAATTCGTTTTGCACCTCTCGAATTTCTAATCTAAATTCATCGTAGACGTTTGTACCCCCCGAAAAATCGTTTGTACCTCCTCCAATTCCTTTGTACCTCTCGAATTTCTATTCTAAAATTACCATAGACGTTTGCACCTCCCAAAAAATCGTTTGGACCTTCTGCAATTCGTTTGCACCTTCCGAATTTCTACACTAAATTCATCGCAGACGTTTGTACCTCCCAAAAAATCATTTGTACCTCCCCAAAATCGTTTGTACCTCACGAATTTTTACTGTAAATTCATCGCAGATTCATTCATCGCATTCATTTGTACCTCCCAAAAAATCGTTTGTACCTCCCTAAAAATCGTTTGTATCACCTCCAATTCGTTTGTACCTCTTGAATTTCTATTCTGAAATTACCATAGACGTTTGTACCTCCCGAAAAATCGTTTGTACCTCCTGCAATTCGTTTGCACTTTCCGAATTTCTACTCTAAATTCATCGCAGACGTTTGTACCTCCCGAAAAATCGTTTGTACCTCCCAAAAATCGTTTGTACCTCCCGAAAAATCGTTTGTATCACCTCCAATTCGTTTGTACCTCTCGAATTTCTATTCTAAAATTACCATAGACGTTTGTACCTCCCGAAAAATCGTTTGTATCTCCCAAAAATTGTTCGTACCTCCTCCAATTGGTTTGCACCTCTCGAATTTCTATTCTAAAATTACCACAGACGTTTGTACCTCCCGAAAAATCGTTTGTACCTCCTGCAATTCGTTTGCACTTTCCGAATTTCTAATCTAAATTCATCGTAGACGTTTGTACCCCCCGAAAAATCGTTTGTACCTCCTCCAATTCCTTTGTACCTCTCGAATTTCTATTCTAAAATTACCATAGACGTTTGCACCTCCCAAAAAATCGTTTGGACCTTCTGCAATTCGTTTGCACCTTCCGAATTTCTACACTAAATTCATCGCAGACGTTTGTACCTCCCAAAAAATCATTTGTACCTCCCCAAAATCGTTTGTACCTCACGAATTTCTACTGTAAATTCATCGCAGACATTTGTACCTCCCAAAAAATCGTTTGTACCTCCCTAAAAATCGTTTGTATCACCTCCAATTCGTTTGTACCTCTTGAATTTCTATTCTGAAATTACCATAGACGTTTGTACCTCCCGAAAAATCGTTTGTACCTCCTGCAATTCGTTTGCACTTTCCGAATTTCTACTCTAAATTCATCGCAGACGTTTGTACCTCCCGAAAAATCGTTTGTACCTCCCAAAAATCGTTTGTACCTCCCGAAAAATCGTTTGTATCACCTCCAATTCGTTTGTACCTCTCGAATTTCTATTCTAAAATTACCATAGACGTTTGTACCTCCCGAAAAATCGTTTGTACCTCCTGCAATTCGTTTGCACTTTCCGAATTTCTACTCTAAATTCATCGCAGACGTTTGTACCTCCCAAAAAATCGTTTGTACCTCCCGAAAAATCGTTTGTATCACCTCCAATTCGTTTGTACCTCTTGAATTTCTATTCTGAAATTACCATAGACGTTTGTACCTCCCGAAAAATCGTTTGTATCTCCCAAAAATCGTTTGTATCACCTCCAATTCGTTTGCACCTCTCGAATTTCTATTCTAAAATTACCACAGACGTTTGTACCTCCCGAAAAATCATTTGTATGTCCCCAAAATCGTTTGTACCTCCCGAAAAATCGAAGGTACCTCCCGAAAAATCGAAGGTACCTCCTCTAAATCGTTTGTACCTCTCGAATTTCTACTCTAAATTCATCTCAGACGTTTGTACCTCCTGAAAAATCGTTTGTATCTCCCCAAAATCGTTTGTACCTAGTGAAAAATCGATGGTACCTCCTGCAATTCGTTTGCACTTCCCGAATTTCTACTCTAAATTCATCGCAGACGTTTGTACCTCCCAAAAAATCGTTTGTACCTCCCGAAAAATCGTTTGTATCACCTCCAATTCGTTTGTACCTCTCGAATTTCTATTCTAAAATTACCATAGACGTTTGTACCTCCCGAAAAATCGTTTGTATCTCCCAAAAATTGTTTGTACCTCCTCCAATTGGTTTGCACCTCTCGAATTTCTATTCTAAAATTACCACAGACGTTTGTACCTCCCGAAAAATCGTTTGTGTGTCCCCAAAATCGTTTGTACCTCCCGAAAAATCGAAGGTACCTCCTCCAAATCGTTTGTACCTCTCGAATTTCTACTCTAAATTCATCGCCGACGTTCGTACCTCCTGAAAAATCGTTTGTACCTCCCGAAAATCGATTGTACCTCCCGAAAAATCGTATGTACCTCTACCAAATCGTTTGTACCTCCCGAATTTCTAATCTAAATTCATCGCAGACGTTTGTATCCCCCGAAAAATCGTTTGTACCTCTCGAATTTCTATTCTAAAATTACCACAGACGTTTGTACCTCCCGAAAAATCGTTTGTATGTCCCCAAAATCGTTTGTGCCTCCCGAAAAATCGAAGGCACCTCCTCCAAATCGTTTGTACCTCTCGAATTTCTACTCTAAATTCATCGCCGACGTTTGTACCTCCTGAAAAATCGTTTGTATCTCCCCAAAATCGTTTGTACCTAGTGAAAAATCGATGGTACCTCCTCCAAATCGTTTGTACCTCTCGAATTTCTACTCTAAATTCACCGCAGGTGTTTGGACCTCCCGACAAATCATTTGTACCTCCCGAAAATCGTTTATACCTCCCGAAAAATCGTATGTACCTCCACCAAATCGTTTGTACCTCCCGAATTTCTAATCTAAATTCATCGCAGACGTTTGTATCCCCCGAAAAATCGTTTGTACCTCTCGAATTTCTATTCTAAAGTTACCACAGACGTTTGTACCTCCCGAAAAATCGTTTGTACCTCCTGCAATTCGTTTGCACCTCTCGAATTTCTATTCTAAAATTACCACAGACGTTTTCACCTCCCGAAAAATCGTTTGTATCTCCCCAAAATCGTTTGTACCTCCCGAAAAATCGTTGGTACCTCCTCCAACTCGTTTGTGCCTCTCGAACTTCTACTCTAAATTCATCGCAGACGTTTGTACCTCCCGAAAAATTGTGTGTACCTCCTCCAATTCGTTTGCACCTCCCGAATTTCTACTCTAAATTCATCGCAGACGTTTGTACCTCCCAAAAAATCGTTTGTACCTCTCGAAATATCGTTTGTACCTCCTCCAATTCGTTTTGCACCTCTCGAATTTCTAATCTAAATTCATCGTAGACGTTTGTACCCCCCGAAAAATCGTTTGTACCTCCTCCAATTCCTTTGCACCTCTCGAATTTCTATTCTAAAATTACCATAGACGTTTGCACCTCCCAAAAAATCGTTTGGACCTTCTGCAATTCGTTTGCACCTTCCGAATTTCTACACTAAATTCATCGCAGACGTTTGTACCTCCCAAAAAATCATTTGTACCTCCCCAAAATCGTTTGTACCTCACGAATTTCTACTGTAAATTCATCGCAGATTCATTCATCGCATTCATTTGTACCTCCCAAAAAATCGTTTGTACCTCCCTAAAAATCGTTTGTATCACCTCCAATTCGTTTGTACCTCTTGAATTTCTATTCTGAAATTACCATAGACGTTTGTACCTCCCGAAAAATCGTTTGTACCTCCTGCAATTCGTTTGCACTTTCCGAATTTCTACTCTAAATTCATCGCAGACGTTTGTACCTCCCGAAAAATCGTTTGTACCTCCCAAAAATCGTTTGTACCTCCCGAAAAATCGTTTGTATCACCTCCAATTCGTTTGTACCTCCCGAATTTCTATTCTAAAATTACCATAGACGTTTGTACCTCCCGAAAAATCGTTTGTATCTCCCAAAAATTGTTTGTACCTCCTCCAATTGGTTTGCACCTCTCGAATTTCTATTCTAAAATTACCACAGACGTTTGTACCTCCCGAAAAATCGTTTGTACCTCCTGCAATTCGTTTGCACTTTCCGAATTTCTAATCTAAATTCATCGTAGACGTTTGTACCCCCCGAAAAATCGTTTGTACCTCCTCCAATTCCTTTGTACCTCTCGAATTTCTATTCTAAAATTACCATAGACGTTTGCACCTCCCAAAAAATCGTTTGGACCTTCTGCAATTCGTTTGCACCTTCCGAATTTCTACACTAAATTCATCGCAGACGTTTGTACCTCCCAAAAAATCATTTGTACCTCCCCAAAATCGTTTGTACCTCACGAATTTCTACTGTAAATTCATCGCAGACATTTGTACCTCCCAAAAAATCGTTTGTACCTCCCTAAAAATCGTTTGTATCACCTCCATTTCGTTTGTACCTCTTGAATTTCTATTCTGAAATTACCATAGACGTTTGTACCTCCCGAAAAATCGTTTGTACCTCCTGCAATTCGTTTGCACTTTCCGAATTTCTACTCTAAATTCATCGCAGACGTTTGTACCTCCCGAAAAATCGTTTGTACCTCCCAAAAATCGTTTGTACCTCTCGAATTTCTATTCTAAAATTACCATAGACGTTTGTACCTCCCGAAAAATCGTTTGTACCTCCTGCAATTCGTTTGCACTTTCCGAATTTCTACTCTAAATTCATCGCAGACGTTTGTACCTCCCAAAAAATCGTTTGTACCTCCCGAAAAATCGTTTGTATCACCTCCAATTCGTTTGTACCTCTTGAATTTCTATTCTGAAATTACCATAGACGTTTGTACCTCGCGAAAAATCGTTTGTATCTCCCAAAAATCGTTTGTATCACCTCCAATTCGTTTGCACCTCTCCAATTTCTATTCTAAAATTACCACAGACGTTTGTACCTCCCGAAAAATCGTTTGTATGTCCCCAAAATCGTTTGTACCTCCCGAAAAATCGAAGGTACCTCCTCTAAATCGTTTGTACCTCTCGAATTTCTACTCTAAATTCATCTCAGACGTTTGTACCTCCTGAAAAATCGTTTGTATCTCCCCAAAATCGTTTGTACCTAGTGAAAAATCGATGGTACCTCCTGCAATTCGTTTGCACTTCCCGAATTTCTACTCTAAATTCATCGCAGACGTTTGTACCTCCCAAAAAATCGTTTGTACCTCCCGAAAAATCGTTTGTATCACCTCCAATTCGTTTGTACCTCTCGAATTTCTATTCTAAAATTACCATAGACGTTTGTACCTCCCGAAAAATCGTTTGTATCTCCCAAAAATTGTTTGTACCTCCTCCAATTGGTTTGCACCTCTCGAATTTCTATTCTAAAATTACCACAGACGTTTGTACCTCCCGAAAAATCGTTTGTATGTCCCCAAAATCGTTTGTACCTCCCGAAAAATCGAAAGTACCTTCTCCAAATCGTTTGTAACTCTCGAATTTCTACTTTAAATTCATCGCAGACGTTTGTACCTCCTGAAAAATCGTTTGTATCTCCTCAAAATCGTTTGTACCTAGTGAAAAATCGATGGTACCTCCTCCAAATCGTTTGTACCTCCCGAAAAATCGTTTGTATGTCCCCAAAATCGTTTGTACCTCCCGAAAAATCGAAGGTACCTCCTCCAAATCGTTTGTACCTCTCGAATTTCTACTCTAAATTCACCGCAGGTGTTTGGACCTCCCGACAAATCGTTTGTACCTCCCGAAAATCGTTTGTACCTCCCGAATTTCTAATCTAAATTCATCGCAGACGTTTGTATCCCCCGAAAAATCGTTTGTACCTCTCGAATTTCTATTCTAAAATTACCACAGACGTTTGTACCTCCCGAAAAATCGTTTGTATGTCCCCAAAATCGTTTGTACCTCCCGAAAAATCGTATGTACCTCCACCAAATCGTTTGTACCTCCCGAATTTCTAATCTAAATTCATCGCAGACGTTTGTATCCCCCGAAAAATCGTTTGTACCTCTCGAATTTCTATTCTAAAATTACCACAGACGTTTGTACCTCCCGAAAAATCGTTTGTATGTCCCCAAAATCGTTTGTACCTCCCGAAAAATCGAAGGTACCTCCTCCATATCGTTTGTACCTCTCGAATTTCTACTCTAAATTCATCGCCGACGTTTGTACCTCCCGAAAAATCGTTTGTACCTCCTGCAATTCGTTTGCACTTTCCGAATTTCTACTCTAAATTCATCGCAGACGTTTGTACCTCCCAAAAAATCGTTTGTATCTCCCAAAAATTGTTTGTACCTCCTCCAATTCGTTTGCACCTCTCGAATTTCTATTCTAAAATTACCACAGACGTTTGTACCTCCCGAAAAACCGTTTGTGTGTCCCCAAAATCGTTTGTACCTCCCGAAAAATCGAAGGTACCTCCTCCAAATCGTTTGTACCTCTCGAATTTCTACTCTAAATTCATCTCAGACGTTTGTACCTCCTGAAAAATCATTTGTATCTCCCCAAAATCGTTTGTACCTCCTGAAAAATCGTTTGTATCTCCCCAAAATCGTTTTTACCTAGTGAAAAATCGATGGTACCTCCTCCAAATCGTTTGTACCTCTCGAATTTCTACTCTACATTCACCGCAGGTGTTTGGACCTCCCGACAAATCGTTTGTACCTCCCGAAAATCGTTTGTACCTCCCGAAAAATCGTATGTACCTCCACCAAATCGTTTGTACCTCCCGAATTTCTAATCTAAATTCATCGCAGACGTTTGTATCCCCCGAAAAATCGTTTGTATCTCTCGAATTTCTATTCTAAAATTACCACAGACGTTTGTACCTCCCGAAAAATCGTTTGTATGTCCCCAAAATCGTTTGTACCTCCCGAAAAATCGAAGGTACCTCCTCCAAATCGTTTGTACCTCTCGAATTTCTACTCTAAATTCATCGCCGACGTTTGTACCTCCTGAAAAATCGTTTGTATCTCACCAAAATCGTTTGTACCTAGTGAAAAATCGATGGTACCTCCTCCAAATCGTTTGTACCTCTCGAATTTCTACTCTAAATTCACCGCAGGTGTTTGGACCTCCCGACAAATCGTTTGTACCTCCCGAAAAATCGTTTGTATCACCTCCAATTCGTTTGTACCTCTCGAATTTTTATTCTAAAATTACCATAGACGTTTGTACCTCCCGAAAAATCGTTTGTATCTCCCAAAAATTGTTTGTACCTCCTCCAATTCGTTTGCACCTCTCGAATTTCTATTCTAAAATTACCACAGACGTTTGTACCTCCCGAAAAATCGTTTGTATGTCCCCAAAATCGTTTGTACCTCCCGAAAAATCGTATGTACCTCCACCAAATCGTTTGTACCTCCCGAATTTCTAATCTAAATTCATCGCAGACGTTTGTATCCCCCGAAAAATCGTTTGTACCTCTCGAATTTCTATTCTAAAATTACCACAGACGTTTGTACCTCCCGAAAAATCGTTTGTACCTCCCGAAAAATCGTTTGTATGTCCCCAAAATCGTTTGTGCCTCCCGAAAAATCGAAGGCACCTCCTCCAAATCGTTTGTACCTCTCGAATTTCTACTCTAAATTCATCGCCGACGTTTGTACCTCCTGAAAAATCGTTTGTATCTCCCCAAAATCGTTTGTACCTAGTGAAAAATCGATGGTACCTCCTCCAAATCGTTTGTACCTCTCGAATTTCTACTCTAAATTCACCGCACGTGTTTGGACCTCCCGACAAATCATTTGTACCACCCGAAAATCGTTTATACCTCCCGAAAAATCGTATGTACCTCCACCAAATCGTTTGTACCTCCCGAATTTCTAATCTAAATTCATCGCAGACGTTTGTATCCCCCGAAAAATCGTTTGTACCTCTCGAATTTCTATTCTAAAGTTACCACAGACGTTTGTACCTCCCGAAAAATCGTTTGTACCTCCTGCAATTCGTTTGCACCTCTCGAATTTCTATTCTAAAATTACCACAGACGTTTTCACCTCCCGAAAAATCGTTTGTATCTCCCCAAAATCGTTTGTACCTCCCAAAAATCGTTTGTACCTCCCGAAAAATCGTTTGTATCTCCCCAAAATCGTTTGTACCTCCCGAAAAATCGTTGGTACCTCCTCCAACTCGTTTGTGCCTCTCGAACTTCTACTCTAAATTCATCGCAGACGTTTGTACCTCCCGAAAAATTATGTGTACCTCCTCCAATTCGTTTGCACCTCCCGAATTTCTACTCTAAATTCATCGCAGACGTTTGTACCTCCCAAAAAATCGTTTGTACCTCTCGAAATATCGTTTGTACCTCCTCCAATTCGTTTTGCACCTCTCGAATTTCTAATCTAAATTCATCGTAGACGTTTGTACCTCCCAAAAAATCGTTTGTACCTCCCGAAAAATCGTATGTACCTCCACCAAATCGTTTGTACCTCTCGAATTTCTACTCTAAATTCATCGCAGACGTTTGTATCCCCCGAAAAATCGTTTGTACCTCTCGAATTTCTATTCTAAAGTTACCACAGACGTTTGTACCTCCCGAAAAATCGTTTGTACCTCTCGAAATATCGTTTGTACCTCCTCCAGTTCGTTTTGCACCTCTCGAATTTCTAATCTAAATTCATCGTAGACGTTTGTACCCCCCGAAAAATCGTTTGTACCTCCTCCAATTCCTTTGTACCTCTCGAATTTCTATTCTAAAATTACCATTGACGTTTGCACCTCCCAAAAAATCGTTTGGACCTTCTGCAATTCGTTTGCACCTTCCGAATTTCTACACTAAATTCATCGCAGACGTTTGTACCTCCCAAAAAATCATTTGTACCTCCCCAAAATCGTTTGTACCTCACGAAATATCGTTTGTACCTCCTCCAATTCGTTTGCACCTCTCGAATTTCTGCCCTAAATTCATCGCAGACGTTTGTACCTCCTCCAATTCGTTTGCACCTCTCGAATTTCTACTCTAAATTCATCGCAGACGTTTGTACCACCCGAAAAATCGTTTGTATCACCTCCAATTCGTTTGTACCTCTTGAATTTCTATTCTGAAATTACCATAGACGTTTGTACCTCCCGAAAAATCGTTTGTACCTCCTGCAATTCGTTTGCACTTTCCGAATTTCTACTCTAAATTCATCGCAGACGTTTGTACCTCCCGAAAAATCGTTTGTACCTCCCAAAAATCGTTTGTACCTCCCGAAAAATCGTTTGTATCACCTCCAATTCGTTTGTACCTCTCGAATTTCTATTCTAAAATTACCATAGACGTTTGTACCTCCCGAAAAATCGTTTGTACCTCCTGCAATTCGTTTGCACTTTCCGAATTTCTACTCTAAATTCATCGCAGACGTTTGTACCTCCCAAAAAATCGTTTGTACCTCCCGAAAAATCGTTTGTATCACCTCCAATTCGTTTGTACCTCTTGAATTTCTATTCTGAAATTACCATAGACGTTTGTACCTCCCGAAAAATCGTTTGTATCTCCCAAAAATCGTTTGTATCACCTCCAATTCGTTTGCACCTCTCGAATTTCTATTCTAAAATTACCACAGACGTTTGTACCTCCCGAAAAATCGTTTGCATGTCCCCAAAATCGTTTGTACCTCCCGAAAAATCGAAGGTACCTCCTCTAAATCGTTTGTACCTCTCGAATTTCTACTCTAAATTCATCTCAGACGTTTGTACCTCTTGAAAAATCGTTTGTATCTCCCCAAAATCGTTTGTACCTAGTGAAAAATCGATGGTACCTCCTGCAATTCGTTTGCACTTCCCGAATTTCTACTCTAAATTCATCGCAGACGTTTGTACCTCCCAAAAAATCGTTTGTACCTCCCGAAAAATCGTTTGTATCACCTCCAATTCGTTTGTACCTCTCGAATTTCTATTCTAAAATTACCATAGACGTTTGTACCTCCCGAAAAATCGTTTGTATCTCCCAAAAATTGTTTGTACCTCCTCCAATTGGTTTGCACCTCTCGAATTTCTATTCTAAAATTACCACAGACGTTTGTACCTCCCGAAAAATCGTTTGTATGTCCCCAAAATCGTTTGTACCTCCCGAAAAATCGAAGGTACCTTCTCCAAATCGTTTGTAACTCTCGAATTTCTACTTTAAATTCATCGCAGACGTTTGTACCTCCTGAAAAATCGTTTGTATCTCCTCAAAATCGTTTGTACCTAGTGAAAAATCGATGGTACCTCCTCCAAATCGTTTGTACCTGCCGAAAAGTCGTTTGTATGTCCCCAAAATCGTTTGTACCTCCCGAAAAATCGAAGGTACCTCCTCCAAATCGTTTGTACCTCCCGAAAAGTCGTTTGTATGTCCCCAAAATCGTTTGTACCTCCCGAAAAATCGAAGGTACCTCCTCCAAATCGTTTGTACCTCTCGAATTTCTACTCTAAATTCATCGCCGACGTTTGTACCTCCTGAAAAATCGTTTGTATCTCCCCAAAATCGTTTGTACCTAGTGAAAAATCGATGGTACCTCCTCCAAATCGTTTGTACCTCTCGAATTTCTACTCTAAATTCACCGCAGGTGTTTGGACCTCGCGACAAATCGTTTGTACCTCCCGAATTTCTAATCTAAATTCATCGCAGACGTTTGTATCCCCCGAAAAATCGTTTGTACCTCTCGAATTTCTATTCTAAAATTACCACAGACGTTTGTACCTCCCGAAAAATCGTTTGTATGTCCCCAAAATCGTTTGTACCTCCCGAAAAATCGTATGTACCTCCACCAAATCGTTTGTACCTCCCGAATTTCTAATTTAATTCATCGCAGACGTTTGTATCCCCCGAAAAATCGTTTGTACCTCTCGAATTTCTACTCTAAATTCATCGCAGACGTTTGTACATCCTGAAAAATCGTTTGTATCTCCCCAAAATCGTTTGTACCTAGTGAAAAATCGATGGTACCTCCTCCAAATCGTTTGTACCTCTCGAATTCCTACTCTGAATTCACCGCAGGTGTTTGGACCTCCCGAAAAATCGTTTGTACCTCCCGAAAAATCGTTTGTATATCCCCAAAATCGTTTGTACCTAGTCAAAAATCGATGGGACCTCCTCCAAATCGTTTGTACCTCTCGAATTTCTACTCTAAATTCACCGCAGGTGTTTGGACCTCCCGACAAATCGTTTGTACCTCCTGCAATTCGTTTGCACCTCTCGAATTTCTATTCTAAAATTACCACAGACGTTTGTACCTCCCGAAAAATCGTTTGTATCTCCCCAAAATCGTTTGTACCTCCCAAAAATCGTTTGTACCTCCCGAAAAATCATTTGTATCACCTCCAATTCGTTTGTACCTCTCGAATTTCTATTCTAAAATTACCATAGACGTTTGTACCTCCCGAAAAATCGTTTGTATCTCCCAAAAATTGTTTGTACCTCCTCCAATTCGTTTGCACCTCTCGAATTTCTATTCTAAAATTACCACAGACGTTTGTACCTCCCGAAAAATCGTTTGTGTGTCCCCAAAATCGTTTGTACCTCCCGAAAAATCGAAGGTACCTCCTCCAAATCGTTTGTACCTCTCGAATTTCTACTCTAAATTCATCTCAGACGTTTGTACCTCCTGAAAAATCATTTGTATCTCCCCAAAATCGTTTGTACCTCCTGAAAAATCGTTTGTATCTCCCCAAAATCGTTTGTACCTAGTGAAAAATCGATGGTACCTCCTCCAAATCGTTTGTACCTCTCGAATTTCTACTCTACATTCACCGCAGGTGTTTGGACCTCCCGACAAATCGTTTGTACCTCCCGAAAATCGTTTGTACCTCCCGAAAAATCGTATGTACCTCCACCAAATCGTTTGTACCTCCCGAATTTCTAATCTAAATTCATCGCAGACGTTTGTATCCCCCGAAAAATCGTTTGTATCTCTCGAATTTCTATTCTAAAATTACCACAGACGTTTGTACCTCCCGAAAAATCGTTTGAATGTCCCCAAAATCGTTTGTACCTCCCGAAAAATCGAAGGTACCTCCTCCAAATCGTTTGTACCTCTCGAATTTCTACTCTAAATTCATCGCCGACGTTTGTACCTCCTGAAAAATCGTTTGTATCTCACCAAAATCGTTTGTACCTAGTGAAAAATCGATGGTACCTCCTCCAAATCGTTTGTACCTCTCGAATTTCTACTCTAAATTCACCGCAGGTGTTTGGACCTCCCGACAAATCGTTTGTACCTCCCGAAAAATCGTTTGTATCACCTCCAATTCGTTTGTACCTCTCGAATTTTTATTCTAAAATTACCATAGACGTTTGTACCTCCCGAAAAATCGTTTGTATCTCCCAAAAATTGTTTGTACCTCCTCCAATTCGTTTGCACCTCTGGAATTTCTATTCTAAAATTACCACAGACGTTTGTACCTCCCGAAAAATCGTTTGTATGTCCCCAAAATCGTTTGTACCTCCCGAAAAATCGTATGTACCTCCACCAAATCGTTTGTACCTCCCGAATTTCTAATCTAAATTCATCGCAGACGTTTGTATCCCCCGAAAAATCGTTTGTACCTCTCGAATTTCTATTCTAAAATTACCACAGACGTTTGTACCTCCCGAAAAATCGTTTGTACCTCCCGAAAAATAGTTTGTATGTCCCCAAAATCGTTTGTGCCTCCCGAAAAATCGAAGGCACCTCCTCCAAATCGTTTGTACCTCTCGAATTTCTACTCTAAATTCATCGCCGACGTTTGTACCTCCTGAAAAATCGTTTGTATCTCCCCAAAATCGTTTGTACCTAGTGAAAAATCGATGGTACCTCCTCCAAATCGTTTGTACCTCTCGAATTTCTACTCTAAATTCACCGCACGTGTTTGGACCTCCCGACAAATCATTTGTACCACCCGAAAATCGTTTATACCTCCCGAAAAATCGTATGTACCTCCACCAAATCGTTTGTACCTCCCGAATTTCTAATCTAAATTCATCGCAGACGTTTGTATCCCCCGAAAAATCGTTTGTACCTCTCGAATTTCTATTCTAAAGTTACCACAGACGTTTGTACCTCCCGAAAAATCGTTTGTACCTCCTGCAATTCGTTTGCACCTCTCGAATTTCTATTCTAAAATTACCACAGACGTTTTCACCTCCCGAAAAATCGTTTGTATCTCCCCAAAATCGTTTGTACCTCCCAAAAATCGTTTGTACCTCCCGAAAAATCGTTTGTATCTCCCCAAAATCGTTTGTACCTCCCGAAAAATTGTGTGTACCTCCTCCAATTCGTTTGCACCTCCCGAATTTCTACTCTAAATTCATCGCAGACGTTTGTACCTCCCAAAAAATCGTTTGTACCTCTCGAAATATCGTTTGTACCTCCTCCAATTCGTTTTGCACCTCTCGAATTTCTAATCTAAATTCATCGTAGACGTTTGTATCCCCCGAAAAATCGTTTGTACCTCTCGAATTTCTATTCTAAAGTTACCACAGACGTTTGTACCTCCCGAAAAATCGTTTGTACCTCCTGCAATTCGTTTGCACTTTCCGAATTTCTACTCTAAATTCATCGCAGACGTTTGTACCTCCCGAAAAATCGTTTGTACCTCCCAAAAATCGTTTGTACCTCCCGAAAAATCGTTTGTATCACCTCCAATTCGTTTGTACCTCTCGAATTTCTATTCTAAAATTACCATAGACGTTTGTACCTCCCGAAAAATCGTTTGTACCTCCTGCAATTCGTTTGCACTTTCCGAATTTCTACTCTAAATTCATCGCAGACGTTTGTACCTCCCAAAAAATCGTTTGTACCTCCCGAAAAATCGTTTGTATCACCTCCAATTCGTTTGTACCTCTTGAATTTCTATTCTGAAATTACCATAGACGTTTGTACCTCGCGAAAAATCGTTTGTATCTCCCAAAAATCGTTTGTATCACCTCCAATTCGTTTGCACCTCTCGAATTTCTATTCTAAACTTACCACAGACGTTTGTACCTCCCGAAAAATCGTTTGTATGTCCCCAAAATCGTTTGTACCTCCCGAAAAATCGAAGGTACCTCCTCTAAATCGTTTGTACCTCTCGAATTTCTACTCTAAATTCATCTCAGACGTTTGTACCTCCTGAAAAATCGTTTGTATCTCCCCAAAATCGTTTGTACCTAGTGAAAAATCGATGGTACCTCCTGCAATTCGTTTGCACTTCCCGAATTTCTACTCTAAATTCATCGCAGACGTTTGTACCTCCCAAAAAATCGTTTGTACCTCCCGAAAAATCGTTTGTATCACCTCCAATTCGTTTGTACCTCTCGAATTTCTATTCTAAAATTACCATAGACGTTTGTACCTCCCGAAAAATCGTTTGTATCTCCCAAAAATTGTTTGTACCTCCTCCAATTGGTTTGCACCTCTCGAATTTCTATTCTAAAATTACCACAGACGTTTGTACCTCCCGAAAAATCGTTTGTATGTCCCCAAAATCGTTTGTACCTCCCGAAAAATCGAAAGTACCTTCTCCAAATCGTTTGTAACTCTCGAATTTCTACTTTAAATTCATCGCAGACGTTTGTACCTCCTGAAAAATCGTTTGTATCTCCTCAAAATCGTTTGTACCTAGTGAAAAATCGATGGTACCTCCTCCAAATCGTTTGTACCTCCCGAAAAATCGTTTGTATGTCCCCAAAATCGTTTGTACCTCCCGAAAAATCGAAGGTACCTCCTCCAAATCGTTTGTACCTCTCGAATTTCTACTCTAAATTCATCGCCGACGTTTGTACCTCCTGAAAAATCGTTTGTATCTCCCCAAAATCGTTTGTACCTAGTGAAAAATCGATGGTACCTCCTCCAAATCGTTTGTACCTCTCGAATTTCTACTCTAAATTCACCGCAGGTGTTTGGACCTCCCGACAAATCGTTTGTACCTCCCGAAAATCGTTTGTACCTCCCGAATTTCTAATCTAAATTCATCGCAGACGTTTGTATCCCCCGAAAAATCGTTTGTACCTCTCGAATTTCTATTCTAAAATTACCACAGACGTTTGTACCTCCCGAAAAATCGTTTGTATGTCCCCAAAATCGTTTGTACCTCCCGAAAAATCGTATGTACCTCCACCAAATCGTTTGTACCTCCCGAATTTCTAATCTAAATTCATCGCAGACGTTTGTATCCCCCGAAAAATCGTTTGTACCTCTCGAATTTCTATTCTAAAATTACCACAGACGTTTGTACCTCCCGAAAAATCGTTTGTATGTCCCCAAAATCGTTTGTACCTCCCGAAAAATCGAAGGTACCTCCTCCATATCGTTTGTACCTCTCGAATTTCTACTCTAAATTCATCGCCGACGTTTGTACCTCCCGAAAAATCGTTTGTACCTCCTGCAATTCGTTTGCACTTTCCGAATTTCTACTCTAAATTCATCGCAGACGTTTGTACCTCCCAAAAAATCGTTTGTATCTCCCAAAAATTGTTTGTACCTCCTCCAATTCGTTTGCACCTCTCGAATTTCTATTCTAAAATTACCACAGACGTTTGTACCTCCCGAAAAACCGTTTGTGTGTCCCCAAAATCGTTTGTACCTCCCGAAAAATCGAAGGTACCTCCTCCAAATCGTTTGTACCTCTCGAATTTCTACTCTAAATTCATCTCAGACGTTTGTACCTCCTGAAAAATCATTTGTATCTCCCCAAAATCGTTTGTACCTCCTGAAAAATCGTTTGTATCTCCCCAAAATCGTTTGTACCTAGTGAAAAATCGATGGTACCTCCTCCAAATCGTTTGTACCTCTCGAATTTCTACTCTACATTCACCGCAGGTGTTTGGACCTCCCGACAAATCGTTTGTACCTCCCGAAAATCGTTTGTACCTCCCGAAAAATCGTATGTACCTCCACCAAATCGTTTGTACCTCCCGAATTTCTAATCTAAATTCATCGCAGACGTTTGTATCCCCCGAAAAATCGTTTGTATCTCTCGAATTTCTATTCTAAAATTACCACAGACGTTTGTACCTCCCGAAAAATCGTTTGTATGTCCCCAAAATCGTTTGTACCTCCCGAAAAATCGAAGGTACCTCCTCCAAATCGTTTGTACCTCTCGAATTTCTACTCTAAATTCATCGCCGACGTTTGTACCTCCTGAAAAATCGTTTGTATCTCACCAAAATCGTTTGTACCTAGTGAAAAATCGATGGTACCTCCTCCAAATCGTTTGTACCTCTCGAATTTCTACTCTAAATTCACCGCAGGTGTTTGGACCTCCCGACAAATCGTTTGTACCTCCCGAAAAATCGTTTGTATCACCTCCAATTCGTTTGTACCTCTCGAATTTTTATTCTAAAATTACCATAGACGTTTGTACCTCCCGAAAAATCGTTTGTATCTCCCAAAAATTGTTTGTACCTCCTCCAATTCGTTTGCACCTCTCGAATTTCTATTCTAAAATTACCACAGACGTTTGTACCTCCCGAAAAATCGTTTGTATGTCCCCAAAATCGTTTGTACCTCCCGAAAAATCGTATGTACCTCCACCAAATCGTTTGTACCTCCCGAATTTCTAATCTAAATTCATCGCAGACGTTTGTATCCCCCGAAAAATCGTTTGTACCTCTCGAATTTCTATTCTAAAATTACCACAGACGTTTGTACCTCCCGAAAAATCGTTTGTACCTCCCGAAAAATCGTTTGTATGTCCCCAAAATCGTTTGTGCCTCCCGAAAAATCGAAAGCACCTCCTCCAAATCGTTTGTACCTCTCGAATTTCTACTCTAAATTCATCGCCGACGTTTGTACCTCCTGAAAAATCGTTTGTATCTCCCCAAAATCGTTTGTACCTAGTGAAAAATCGATGGTACCTCCTCCAAATCGTTTGTACCTCTCGAATTTCTACTCTAAATTCACCGCACGTGTTTGGACCTCCCGACAAATCATTTGTACCACCCGAAAATCGTTTATACCTCCCGAAAAATCGTATGTACCTCCACCAAATCGTTTGTACCTCCCGAATTTCTAATCTAAATTCATCGCAGACGTTTGTATCCCCCGAAAAATCGTTTGTACCTCTCGAATTTCTATTCTAAAGTTACCACAGACGTTTGTACCTCCCGAAAAATCGTTTGTACCTCCTGCAATTCGTTTGCACCTCTCGAATTTCTATTCTAAAATTACCACAGACGTTTTCACCTCCCGAAAAATCGTTTGTATCTCCCCAAAATCGTTTGTACCTCCCAAAAATCGTTTGTACCTCCCGAAAAATCGTTTGTATCTCCCCAAAATCGTTTGTACCTCCCGAAAAATCGTTGGTACCTCCTCCAACTCGTTTGTGCCTCTCGAACTTCTACTCTAAATTCATCGCAGACGTTTGTACCTCCCGAAAAATTATGTGTACCTCCTCCAATTCGTTTGCACCTCCCGAATTTCTACTCTAAATTCATCGCAGACGTTTGTACCTCCCAAAAAATCGTTTGTACCTCTCGAAATATCGTTTGTACCTCCTCCAATTCGTTTTGCACCTCTCGAATTTCTAATCTAAATTCATCGTAGACGTTTGTACCTCCCAAAAAATCGTTTGTACCTCCCGAAAAATCGTATGTACCTCCACCAAATCGTTTGTACCTCTCGAATTTCTACTCTAAATTCATCGCAGACGTTTGTATCCCCCGAAAAATCGTTTGTACCTCTCGAATTTCTATTCTAAAGTTACCACAGACGTTTGTACCTCCCGAAAAATCGTTTGTACCTCTCGAAATATCGTTTGTACCTCCTCCAGTTCGTTTTGCACCTCTCGAATTTCTAATCTAAATTCATCGTAGACGTTTGTACCCCCCGAAAAATCGTTTGTACCTCCTCCAATTCCTTTGTACCTCTCGAATTTCTATTCTAAAATTACCATTGACGTTTGCACCTCCCAAAAAATCGTTTGGACCTTCTGCAATTCGTTTGCACCTTCCGAATTTCTACACTAAATTCATCGCAGACGTTTGTACCTCCCAAAAAATCATTTGTACCTCCCCAAAATCGTTTGTACCTCACGAAATATCGTTTGTACCTCCTCCAATTCGTTTGCACCTCTCGAATTTCTGCCCTAAATTCATCGCAGACGTTTGTACCTCCTCCAATTCGTTTGCACCTCTCGAATTTCTACTCTAAATTCATCGCAGACGTTTGTACCACCCGAAAAATCGTTTGTACCTCCTCCAAATCGTCTGTACCTCTCGAATTTCTACTGTAAATTCATCGGAGACATTTGTACCTCCCAAAAAATCGTTTGTACCTCCCGAAAAATCGTTTGTATCACCTCCAATTCGTTTGTACCTCTTGAATTTCTATTCTGAAATTACCATAGACGTTTGTACCTCCCGAAAAATCGTTTGTACCTCCTGCAATTCGTTTGCACTTTCCGAATTTCTACTCTAAATTCATCGCAGACGTTTGTACCTCCCGAAAAATCGTTTGTACCTCCCAAAAATCGTTTGTACCTCCCGAAAAATCGTTTGTATCACCTCCAATTCGTTTGTACCTCTCGAATTTCTATTCTAAAATTACCATAGACGTTTGTACCTCCCGAAAAATCGTTTGTACCTCCTGCAATTCGTTTGCACTTTCCGAATTTCTACTCTAAATTCATCGCAGACGTTTGTACCTCCCAAAAAATCGTTTGTACCTCCCGAAAAATCGTTTGTATCACCTCCAATTCGTTTGTACCTCTTGAATTTCTATTCTGAAATTACCATAGACGTTTGTACCTCCCGAAAAATCGTTTGTATCTCCCAAAAATCGTTTGTATCACCTCCAATTCGTTTGCACCTCTCGAATTTCTATTCTAAAATTACCACAGACGTTTGTACCTCCCGAAAAATCGTTTGCATGTCCCCAAAATCGTTTGTACCTCCCGAAAAATCGAAGGTACCTCCTCTAAATCGTTTGTACCTCTCGAATTTCTACTCTAAATTCATCTCAGACGTTTGTACCTCTTGAAAAATCGTTTGTATCTCCCCAAAATCGTTTGTACCTAGTGAAAAATCGATGGTACCTCCTGCAATTCGTTTGCACTTCCCGAATTTCTACTCTAAATTCATCGCAGACGTTTGTACCTCCCAAAAAATCGTTTGTACCTCCCGAAAAATCGTTTGTATCACCTCCAATTCGTTTGTACCTCTCGAATTTCTATTCTAAAATTACCATAGACGTTTGTACCTCCCGAAAAATCGTTTGTATCTCCCAAAAATTGTTTGTACCTCCTCCAATTGGTTTGCACCTCTCGAATTTCTATTCTAAAATTACCACAGACGTTTGTACCTCCCGAAAAATCGTTTGTATGTCCCCAAAATCGTTTGTACCTCCCGAAAAATCGAAGGTACCTTCTCCAAATCGTTTGTAACTCTCGAATTTCTACTTTAAATTCATCGCAGACGTTTGTACCTCCTGAAAAATCGTTTGTATCTCCTCAAAATCGTTTGTACCTAGTGAAAAATCGATGGTACCTCCTCCAAATCGTTTGTACCTGCCGAAAAGTCGTTTGTATGTCCCCAAAATCGTTTGTACCTCCCGAAAAATCGAAGGTACCTCCTCCAAATCGTTTGTACCTCCCGAAAAGTCGTTTGTATGTCCCCAAAATCGTTTGTACCTCCCGAAAAATCGAAGGTACCTCCTCCAAATCGTTTGTACCTCTCGAATTTCTACTCTAAATTCATCGCCGACGTTTGTACCTCCTGAAAAATCGTTTGTATCTCCCCAAAATCGTTTGTACCTAGTGAAAAATCGATGGTACCTCCTCCAAATCGTTTGTACCTCTCGAATTTCTACTCTAAATTCACCGCAGGTGTTTGGACCTCGCGACAAATCGTTTGTACCTCCCGAATTTCTAATCTAAATTCATCGCAGACGTTTGTATCCCCCGAAAAATCGTTTGTACCTCTCGAATTTCTATTCTAAAATTACCACAGACGTTTGTACCTCCCGAAAAATCGTTTGTATGTCCCCAAAATCGTTTGTACCTCCCGAAAAATCGTATGTACCTCCACCAAATCGTTTGTACCTCCCGAATTTCTAATTTAATTCATCGCAGACGTTTGTATCCCCCGAAAAATCGTTTGTACCTCTCGAATTTCTACTCTAAATTCATCGCAGACGTTTGTACATCCTGAAAAATCGTTTGTATCTCCCCAAAATCGTTTGTACCTAGTGAAAAATCGATGGTACCTCCTCCAAATCGTTTGTACCTCTCGAATTCCTACTCTGAATTCACCGCAGGTGTTTGGACCTCCCGAAAAATCGTTTGTACCTCCCGAAAAATCGTTTGTATATCCCCAAAATCGTTTGTACCTAGTGAAAAATCGATGGGACCTCCTCCAAATCGTTTGTACCTCTCGAATTTCTACTCTAAATTCACCGCAGGTGTTTGGACCTCCCGACAAATCGTTTGTACCTCCTGCAATTCGTTTGCACCTCTCGAATTTCTATTCTAAAATTACCACAGACGTTTGTACCTCCCGAAAAATCGTTTGTATCTCCCCAAAATCGTTTGTACCTCCCAAAAATCGTTTGTACCTCCCGAAAAATCATTTGTATCACCTCCAATTCGTTTGTACCTCTCGAATTTCTATTCTAAAATTACCATAGACGTTTGTACCTCCCGAAAAATCGTTTGTATCTCCCAAAAATTGTTTGTACCTCCTCCAATTCGTTTGCACCTCTCGAATTTCTATTCTAAAATTACCACAGACGTTTGTACCTCCCGAAAAATCGTTTGTGTGTCCCCAAAATCGTTTGTACCTCCCGAAAAATCGAAGGTACCTCCTCCAAATCGTTTGTACCTCTCGAATTTCTACTCTAAATTCATCTCAGACGTTTGTACCTCCTGAAAAATCATTTGTATCTCCCCAAAATCGTTTGTACCTCCTGAAAAATCGTTTGTATCTCCCCAAAATCGTTTGTACCTAGTGAAAAATCGATGGTACCTCCTCCAAATCGTTTGTACCTCTCGAATTTCTACTCTACATTCACCGCAGGTGTTTGGACCTCCCGACAAATCGTTTGTACCTCCCGAAAATCGTTTGTACCTCCCGAAAAATCGTATGTACCTCCACCAAATCGTTTGTACCTCCCGAATTTCTAATCTAAATTCATCGCAGACGTTTGTATCCCCCGAAAAATCGTTTGTATCTCTCGAATTTCTATTCTAAAATTACCACAGACGTTTGTACCTCCCGAAAAATCGTTTGAATGTCCCCAAAATCGTTTGTACCTCCCGAAAAATCGAAGGTACCTCCTCCAAATCGTTTGTACCTCTCGAATTTCTACTCTAAATTCATCGCCGACGTTTGTACCTCCTGAAAAATCGTTTGTATCTCACCAAAATCGTTTGTACCTAGTGAAAAATCGATGGTACCTCCTCCAAATCGTTTGTACCTCTCGAATTTCTACTCTAAATTCACCGCAGGTGTTTGGACCTCCCGACAAATCGTTTGTACCTCCCGAAAAATCGTTTGTATCACCTCCAATTCGTTTGTACCTCTCGAATTTTTATTCTAAAATTACCATAGACGTTTGTACCTCCCGAAAAATCGTTTGTATCTCCCAAAAATTGTTTGTACCTCCTCCAATTCGTTTGCACCTCTCGAATTTCTATTCTAAAATTACCACAGACGTTTGTACCTCCCGAAAAATCGTTTGTATGTCCCCAAAATCGTTTGTACCTCCCGAAAAATCGTATGTACCTCCACCAAATCGTTTGTACCTCCCGAATTTCTAATCTAAATTCATCGCAGACGTTTGTATCCCCCGAAAAATCGTTTGTACCTCTCGAATTTCTATTCTAAAATTACCACAGACGTTTGTACCTCCCGAAAAATCGTTTGTACCTCCCGAAAAATCGTTTGTATGTCCCCAAAATCGTTTGTGCCTCCCGAAAAATCGAAGGCACCTCCTCCAAATCGTTTGTACCTCTCGAATTTCTACTCTAAATTCATCGCCGACGTTTGTACCTCCTGAAAAATCGTTTGTATCTCCCCAAAATCGTTTGTACCTAGTGAAAAATCGATGGTACCTCCTCCAAATCGTTTGTACCTCTCGAATTTCTACTCTAAATTCACCGCACGTGTTTGGACCTCCCGACAAATCATTTGTACCACCCGAAAATCGTTTATACCTCCCGAAAAATCGTATGTACCTCCACCAAATCGTTTGTACCTCCCGAATTTCTAATCTAAATTCATCGCAGACGTTTGTATCCCCCGAAAAATCGTTTGTACCTCTCGAATTTCTATTCTAAAGTTACCACAGACGTTTGTACCTCCCGAAAAATCGTTTGTACCTCCTGCAATTCGTTTGCACCTCTCGAATTTCTATTCTAAAATTACCACAGACGTTTTCACCTCCCGAAAAATCGTTTGTATCTCCCCAAAATCGTTTGTACCTCCCAAAAATCGTTTGTACCTCCCGAAAAATCGTTTGTATCTCCCCAAAATCGTTTGTACCTCCCGAAAAATTGTGTGTACCTCCTCCAATTCGTTTGCACCTCCCGAATTTCTACTCTAAATTCATCGCAGACGTTTGTACCTCCCAAAAAATCGTTTGTACCTCTCGAAATATCGTTTGTACCTCCTCCAATTCGTTTTGCACCTCTCGAATTTCTAATCTAAATTCATCGTAGACGTTTGTATCCCCCGAAAAATCGTTTGTACCTCTCGAATTTCTATTCTAAAGTTACCACAGACGTTTGTACCTCCCGAAAAATCGTTTGTACCTCCTGCAATTCGTTTGCACCTCTCGAATTTCTATTCTAAAATTACCACAGACGTTTTCACCTCCCGAAAAATCGTTTGTATCTCCCCAAAATCGTTTGTACCTCCCAAAAATCGTTTGTACCTCCCGAAAAATCGTTTGTATCTCCCCAAAATCGTTTGTACCTCCCGAAAAATCGTTGGTACCTCCTCCAACTCGTTTGTGCCTCTCGAACTTCTACTCTAAATTCATCGCAGACGTTTGTACCTCCCGAAAAATTGTGTGTACCTCCTCCAATTCGTTTGCACCTCCCGAATTTCTACTCTAAATTCATCGCAGACGTTTGTACCTCCCAAAAAATCGTTTGTACCTCTCGAAATATCGTTTGTACCTCCTCCAATTCGTTTTGCACCTCTCGAATTTCTAATCTAAATTCATCGTAGACGTTTGTACCCCCCGAAAAATCGTTTGTACCTCCTCCAATTCCTTTGTACCTCTCGAATTTCTATTCTAAAATTACCATTGACGTTTGCACCTCCCAAAAAATCGTTTGGACCTTCTGCAATTCGTTTGCACCTTCCGAATTTCTACACTAAATTCATCGCAGACGTTTGTACCTCCCAAAAAATCATTTGTACCTCCCCAAAATCGTTTGTACCTCACGAAATATCGTTTGTACCTCCTCCAATTCGTTTGCACCTCTCGAATTTCTGCCCTAAATTCATCGCAGACGTTTGTACCTCCTCCAATTCGTTTGCACCTCTCGAATTTCTACTCTAAATTCATCGCAGACGTTTGTACCACCCGAAAAATCGTTTGTACCTCCTCCAAATCGTCTGTACCTCTCGAATTTCTACTGTAAATTCATCGGAGACATTTGTACCTCCCAAAAAATCGTTTGTACCTCCCGAAAAATCGTTTGTATCACCTCCAATTCGTTTGTACCTCTTGAATTTCTATTCTGAAATTACCATAGACGTTTGTACCTCCCGAAAAATCGTTTGTACCTCCTGCAATTCGTTTGCACTTTCCGAATTTCTACTCTAAATTCATCGCAGACGTTTGTACCTCCCGAAAAATCGTTTGTACCTCACAAAAATCGTTTGTACCTCCCGAAAAATCGTTTGTATCACCTCCAATTCGTTTGTACCTCTCGAATTTCTATTCTAAAATTACCATAGACGTTTGTACCTCCCGAAAAATCGTTTGTACCTCCTGCAATTCGTTTGCACTTTCCGAATTTCTACTCTAAATTCATCGCAGACGTTTGTACCTCCCAAAAAATCGTTTGTACCTCCCGAAAAATCGTTTGTATCACCTCCAATTCGTTTGTACCTCTTGAATTTCTATTCTGAAATTACCATAGACGTTTGTACCTCCCGAAAAATCGTTTGTATCTCCCAAAAATCGTTTGTATCACCTCCAATTCGTTTGCACCTCTCGAATTTCTATTCTAAAATTACCACAGACGTTTGTACCTCCCGAAAAATCGTTTGCATGTCCCCAAAATCGTTTGTACCTCCCGAAAAATCGAAGGTACCTCCTCTAAATCGTTTGTACCTCTCGAATTTCTACTCTAAATTCATCTCAGACGTTTGTACCTCCTGAAAAATCGTTTGTATCTCCCCAAAATCGTTTGTACCTAGTGAAAAATCGATGGTACCTCCTGCAATTCGTTTGCACTTCCCGAATTTCTACTCTAAATTCATCGCAGACGTTTGTACCTCCCAAAAAATCGTTTGTACCTCCCGAAAAATCGTTTGTATCACCTCCAATTCGTTTGTACCTCTCGAATTTCTATTCTAAAATTACCATAGACGTTTGTACCTCCCGAAAAATCGTTTGTATCTCCCAAAAATTGTTTGTACCTCCTCCAATTGGTTTGCACCTCTCGAATTTCTATTCTAAAATTACCACAGACGTTTGTACCTCCCGAAAAATCGTTTGTATGTCCCCAAAATCGTTTGTACCTCCCGAAAAATCGAAGGTACCTTCTCCAAATCGTTTGTAACTCTCGAATTTCTACTTTAAATTCATCGCAGACGTTTGTACCTCCTGAAAAATCGTTTGTATCTCCTCAAAATCGTTTGTACCTAGTGAAAAATCGATGGTACCTCCTCCAAATCGTTTGTACCTCCCGAAAAGTCGTTTGTATGTCCCCAAAATCGTTTGTACCTCCCGAAAAATCGAAGGTACCTCCTCCAAATCGTTTGTACCTCTCGAATTTCTACTCTAAATTCATCGCCGACGTTTGTACCTCCTGAAAAATCGTTTGTATCTCCCCAAAATCGTTTGTACCTAGTGAAAAATCGATGGTACCTCCTCCAAATCGTTTGTACCTCTCGCATTTCTACTCTAAATTCACCGCAGGTGTTTGGACCTCGCGACAAATCGTTTGTACCTCCCGAATTTCTAATCTAAATTCATCGCAGACGTTTGTATCCCCCGAAAAATCGTTTGTACCTCTCGAATTTCTATTCTAAAATTACCACAGACGTTTGTACCTCCCGAAAAATCGTTTGTATGTCCCCAAAATCGTTTGTACCTCCCGAAAAATCGTATGTACCTCCACCAAATCGTTTGTACCTCCCGAATTTCTAATTTAATTCATCGCAGACGTTTGTATCCCCCGAAAAATCGTTTGTACCTCTCGAATTTCTACTCTAAATTCATCGCAGACGTTTGTACATCCTGAAAAATCGTTTGTATCTCCCCAAAATCGTTTGTACCTAGTGAAAAATCGATGGTACCTCCTCCAAATCGTTTGTACCTCTCGAATTTCTACTCTAAATTCACCGCAGGTGTTTGGACCTCCCGAAAAATCGTTTGTACCTCCCGAAAAATCGTTTGTATATCCCCAAAATCGTTTGTACCTCCCGAAAAATCGATTTAACCTCCTCCAAATCGTTTGTACCTCTCGAATTCCTACTCTGAATTCACCGCAGGTGTTTGGACCTCCCGAAAAATCGTTTGTACCTCCCGAAAAATCGTTTGTATATCCCCAAAATCGTTTGTACCTAGTGAAAAATCGATGGGACCTCCTCCAAATCGTTTGTACCTCTCGAATTTCTACTCTAAATTCACCGCAGGTGTTTGGACCTCCCGACAAATCGTTTGTACCTCCTGCAATTCGTTTGCACCTCTCGAATTTCTATTCTAAAATTACCACAGACGTTTGTACCTCCCGAAAAATCGTTTGTATCTCCCCAAAATCGTTTGTACCTCCCAAAAATCGTTTGTACCTCCCGAAAAATCATTTGTATCACCTCCAATTCGTTTGTACCTCTCGAATTTCTATTCTAAAATTACCATAGACGTTTGTACCTCCCGAAAAATCGTTTGTATCTCCCAAAAAGTGTTTGTACCTCCTCCAATTCGTTTGCACCTCTCGAATTTCTAGTCTAAAATTACCACAGACGTTTGTACCTCCTGCAATTCGTTTGCACTTCTCGAATTTCTACTCTAAATTCATCGCAGACGTTTGTAGCTCCCAAAAAATCGTTTGTACCTCCCGAAAAATCGTTTGTATCACCTCCAATTCGTTTGTACCTCTCGAATTTCTATTCTAAAATTACCATAGACGTTTGTACCTCCCGAAAAATCGTTTGTATCTCCCAAAAATTGTTTGTACCTCCTCCAATTCGTTTGCACCTCTCGAATTTCTATTCTAAAATTACCACAGACGTTTGTACCTCCCGAAAAATCGTTTGTATCACCTCCAATTCGTTTGTACCTCTCGAATTTCTATTCTAAAATTACCATAGACGTTTGTACCTCCCGAAAAATCGTTTGTACCTCCTGCAATTCGTTTGCACTTTCCGAATTTCTACTCTAAATTCATCGCAGACGTTTGTACCTCCCAAAAAATCGTTTGTACCTCCCGAAAAATCGTTTGTATCACCTCCAATTCGTTTGTACCTCTTGAATTTCTATTCTGAAATTACCATAGACGTTTGTACCTCCCGAAAAATCGTTTGTATCTCCCAAAAATCGTTTGTATCACCTCCAATTCGTTTGCACCTCTCGAATTTCTATTCTAAAATTACCACAGACGTTTGTACCTCCCGAAAAATCGTTTGCATGTCCCCAAAATCGTTTGTACCTCCCGAAAAATCGAAGGTACCTCCTCTAAATCGTTTGTACCTCTCGAATTTCTACTCTAAATTCATCTCAGACGTTTGTACCTCTTGAAAAATCGTTTGTATCTCCCCAAAATCGTTTGTACCTAGTGAAAAATCGATGGTACCTCCTGCAATTCGTTTGCACTTCCCGAATTTCTACTCTAAATTCATCGCAGACGTTTGTACCTCCCAAAAAATCGTTTGTACCTCCCGAAAAATCGTTTGTATCACCTCCAATTCGTTTGTACCTCTCGAATTTCTATTCTAAAATTACCATAGACGTTTGTACCTCCCGAAAAATCGTTTGTATCTCCCAAAAATTGTTTGTACCTCCTCCAATTGGTTTGCACCTCTCGAATTTCTATTCTAAAATTACCACAGACGTTTGTACCTCCCGAAAAATCGTTTGTATGTCCCCAAAATCGTTTGTACCTCCCGAAAAATCGAAGGTACCTTCTCCAAATCGTTTGTAACTCTCGAATTTCTACTTTAAATTCATCGCAGACGTTTGTACCTCCTGAAAAATCGTTTGTATCTCCTCAAAATCGTTTGTACCTAGTGAAAAATCGATGGTACCTCCTCCAAATCGTTTGTACCTGCCGAAAAGTCGTTTGTATGTCCCCAAAATCGTTTGTACCTCCCGAAAAATCGAAGGTACCTCCTCCAAATCGTTTGTACCTCCCGAAAAGTCGTTTGTATGTCCCCAAAATCGTTTGTACCTCCCGAAAAATCGAAGGTACCTCCTCCAAATCGTTTGTACCTCTCGAATTTCTACTCTAAATTCATCGCCGACGTTTGTACCTCCTGAAAAATCGTTTGTATCTCCCCAAAATCGTTTGTACCTAGTGAAAAATCGATGGTACCTCCTCCAAATCGTTTGTACCTCTCGAATTTCTACTCTAAATTCACCGCAGGTGTTTGGACCTCGCGACAAATCGTTTGTACCTCCCGAATTTCTAATCTAAATTCATCGCAGACGTTTGTATCCCCCGAAAAATCGTTTGTACCTCTCGAATTTCTATTCTAAAATTACCACAGACGTTTGTACCTCCCGAAAAATCGTTTGTATGTCCCCAAAATCGTTTGTACCTCCCGAAAAATCGTATGTACCTCCACCAAATCGTTTGTACCTCCCGAATTTCTAATTTAATTCATCGCAGACGTTTGTATCCCCCGAAAAATCGTTTGTACCTCTCGAATTTCTACTCTAAATTCATCGCAGACGTTTGTACATCCTGAAAAATCGTTTGTATCTCCCCAAAATCGTTTGTACCTAGTGAAAAATCGATGGTACCTCCTCCAAATCGTTTGTACCTCTCGAATTCCTACTCTGAATTCACCGCAGGTGTTTGGACCTCCCGAAAAATCGTTTGTACCTCCCGAAAAATCGTTTGTATATCCCCAAAATCGTTTGTACCTAGTGAAAAATCGATGGGACCTCCTCCAAATCGTTTGTACCTCTCGAATTTCTACTCTAAATTCACCGCAGGTGTTTGGACCTCCCGACAAATCGTTTGTACCTCCTGCAATTCGTTTGCACCTCTCGAATTTCTATTCTAAAATTACCACAGACGTTTGTACCTCCCGAAAAATCGTTTGTATCTCCCCAAAATCGTTTGTACCTCCCAAAAATCGTTTGTACCTCCCGAAAAATCATTTGTATCACCTCCAATTCGTTTGTACCTCTCGAATTTCTATTCTAAAATTACCATAGACGTTTGTACCTCCCGAAAAATCGTTTGTATCTCCCAAAAATTGTTTGTACCTCCTCCAATTCGTTTGCACCTCTCGAATTTCTATTCTAAAATTACCACAGACGTTTGTACCTCCCGAAAAATCGTTTGTGTGTCCCCAAAATCGTTTGTACCTCCCGAAAAATCGAAGGTACCTCCTCCAAATCGTTTGTACCTCTCGAATTTCTACTCTAAATTCATCTCAGACGTTTGTACCTCCTGAAAAATCATTTGTATCTCCCCAAAATCGTTTGTACCTCCTGAAAAATCGTTTGTATCTCCCCAAAATCGTTTGTACCTAGTGAAAAATCGATGGTACCTCCTCCAAATCGTTTGTACCTCTCGAATTTCTACTCTACATTCACCGCAGGTGTTTGGACCTCCCGACAAATCGTTTGTACCTCCCGAAAATCGTTTGTACCTCCCGAAAAATCGTATGTACCTCCACCAAATCGTTTGTACCTCCCGAATTTCTAATCTAAATTCATCGCAGACGTTTGTATCCCCCGAAAAATCGTTTGTATCTCTCGAATTTCTATTCTAAAATTACCACAGACGTTTGTACCTCCCGAAAAATCGTTTGAATGTCCCCAAAATCGTTTGTACCTCCCGAAAAATCGAAGGTACCTCCTCCAAATCGTTTGTACCTCTCGAATTTCTACTCTAAATTCATCGCCGACGTTTGTACCTCCTGAAAAATCGTTTGTATCTCACCAAAATCGTTTGTACCTAGTGAAAAATCGATGGTACCTCCTCCAAATCGTTTGTACCTCTCGAATTTCTACTCTAAATTCACCGCAGGTGTTTGGACCTCCCGACAAATCGTTTGTACCTCCCGAAAAATCGTTTGTATCACCTCCAATTCGTTTGTACCTCTCGAATTTTTATTCTAAAATTACCATAGACGTTTGTACCTCCCGAAAAATCGTTTGTATCTCCCAAAAATTGTTTGTACCTCCTCCAATTCGTTTGCACCTCTCGAATTTCTATTCTAAAATTACCACAGACGTTTGTACCTCCCGAAAAATCGTTTGTATGTCCCCAAAATCGTTTGTACCTCCCGAAAAATCGTATGTACCTCCACCAAATCGTTTGTACCTCCCGAATTTCTAATCTAAATTCATCGCAGACGTTTGTATCCCCCGAAAAATCGTTTGTACCTCTCGAATTTCTATTCTAAAATTACCACAGACGTTTGTACCTCCCGAAAAATCGTTTGTACCTCCCGAAAAATCGTTTGTATGTCCCCAAAATCGTTTGTGCCTCCCGAAAAATCGAAGGCACCTCCTCCAAATCGTTTGTACCTCTCGAATTTCTACTCTAAATTCATCGCCGACGTTTGTACCTCCTGAAAAATCGTTTGTATCTCCCCAAAATCGTTTGTACCTAGTGAAAAATCGATGGTACCTCCTCCAAATCGTTTGTACCTCTCGAATTTCTACTCTAAATTCACCGCACGTGTTTGGACCTCCCGACAAATCATTTGTACCACCCGAAAATCGTTTATACCTCCCGAAAAATCGTATGTACCTCCACCAAATCGTTTGTACCTCCCGAATTTCTAATCTAAATTCATCGCAGACGTTTGTATCCCCCGAAAAATCGTTTGTACCTCTCGAATTTCTATTCTAAAGTTACCACAGACGTTTGTACCTCCCGAAAAATCGTTTGTACCTCCTGCAATTCGTTTGCACCTCTCGAATTTCTATTCTAAAATTACCACAGACGTTTTCACCTCCCGAAAAATCGTTTGTATCTCCCCAAAATCGTTTGTACCTCCCAAAAATCGTTTGTACCTCCCGAAAAATCGTTTGTATCTCCCCAAAATCGTTTGTACCTCCCGAAAAATTGTGTGTACCTCCTCCAATTCGTTTGCACCTCCCGAATTTCTACTCTAAATTCATCGCAGACGTTTGTACCTCCCAAAAAATCGTTTGTACCTCTCGAAATATCGTTTGTACCTCCTCCAATTCGTTTTGCACCTCTCGAATTTCTAATCTAAATTCATCGTAGACGTTTGTATCCCCCGAAAAATCGTTTGTACCTCTCGAATTTCTATTCTAAAGTTACCACAGACGTTTGTACCTCCCGAAAAATCGTTTGTACCTCCTGCAATTCGTTTGCACCTCTCGAATTTCTATTCTAAAATTACCACAGACGTTTTCACCTCCCGAAAAATCGTTTGTATCTCCCCAAAATCGTTTGTACCTCCCAAAAATCGTTTGTACCTCCCGAAAAATCGTTTGTATCTCCCCAAAATCGTTTGTACCTCCCGAAAAATCGTTGGTACCTCCTCCAACTCGTTTGTGCCTCTCGAACTTCTACTCTAAATTCATCGCAGACGTTTGTACCTCCCGAAAAATTGTGTGTACCTCCTCCAATTCGTTTGCACCTCCCGAATTTCTACTCTAAATTCATCGCAGACGTTTGTACCTCCCAAAAAATCGTTTGTACCTCTCGAAATATCGTTTGTACCTCCTCCAATTCGTTTTGCACCTCTCGAATTTCTAATCTAAATTCATCGTAGACGTTTGTACCCCCCGAAAAATCGTTTGTACCTCCTCCAATTCCTTTGTACCTCTCGAATTTCTATTCTAAAATTACCATTGACGTTTGCACCTCCCAAAAAATCGTTTGGACCTTCTGCAATTCGTTTGCACCTTCCGAATTTCTACACTAAATTCATCGCAGACGTTTGTACCTCCCAAAAAATCATTTGTACCTCCCCAAAATCGTTTGTACCTCACGAAATATCGTTTGTACCTCCTCCAATTCGTTTGCACCTCTCGAATTTCTGCCCTAAATTCATCGCAGACGTTTGTACCTCCTCCAATTCGTTTGCACCTCTCGAATTTCTACTCTAAATTCATCGCAGACGTTTGTACCACCCGAAAAATCGTTTGTACCTCCTCCAAATCGTCTGTACCTCTCGAATTTCTACTGTAAATTCATCGGAGACATTTGTACCTCCCAAAAAATCGTTTGTACCTCCCGAAAAATCGTTTGTATCACCTCCAATTCGTTTGTACCTCTTGAATTTCTATTCTGAAATTACCATAGACGTTTGTACCTCCCGAAAAATCGTTTGTACCTCCTGCAATTCGTTTGCACTTTCCGAATTTCTACTCTAAATTCATCGCAGACGTTTGTACCTCCCGAAAAATCGTTTGTACCTCACAAAAATCGTTTGTACCTCCCGAAAAATCGTTTGTATCACCTCCAATTCGTTTGTACCTCTCGAATTTCTATTCTAAAATTACCATAGACGTTTGTACCTCCCGAAAAATCGTTTGTACCTCCTGCAATTCGTTTGCACTTTCCGAATTTCTACTCTAAATTCATCGCAGACGTTTGTACCTCCCAAAAAATCGTTTGTACCTCCCGAAAAATCGTTTGTATCACCTCCAATTCGTTTGTACCTCTTGAATTTCTATTCTGAAATTACCATAGACGTTTGTACCTCCCGAAAAATCGTTTGTATCTCCCAAAAATCGTTTGTATCACCTCCAATTCGTTTGCACCTCTCGAATTTCTATTCTAAAATTACCACAGACGTTTGTACCTCCCGAAAAATCGTTTGCATGTCCCCAAAATCGTTTGTACCTCCCGAAAAATCGAAGGTACCTCCTCTAAATCGTTTGTACCTCTCGAATTTCTACTCTAAATTCATCTCAGACGTTTGTACCTCCTGAAAAATCGTTTGTATCTCCCCAAAATCGTTTGTACCTAGTGAAAAATCGATGGTACCTCCTGCAATTCGTTTGCACTGCCCGAATTTCTACTCTAAATTCATCGCAGACGTTTGTACCTCCCAAAAAATCGTTTGTACCTCCCGAAAAATCGTTTGTATCACCTCCAATTCGTTTGTACCTCTCGAATTTCTATTCTAAAATTACCATAGACGTTTGTACCTCCCGAAAAATCGTTTGTATCTCCCAAAAATTGTTTGTACCTCCTCCAATTGGTTTGCACCTCTCGAATTTCTATTCTAAAATTACCACAGACGTTTGTACCTCCCGAAAAATCGTTTGTATGTCCCCAAAATCGTTTGTACCTCCCGAAAAATCGAAGGTACCTTCTCCAAATCGTTTGTAACTCTCGAATTTCTACTTTAAATTCATCGCAGACGTTTGTACCTCCTGAAAAATCGTTTGTATCTCCTCAAAATCGTTTGTACCTAGTGAAAAATCGATGGTACCTCCTCCAAATCGTTTGTACCTCCCGAAAAATCGTATGTACCTCCACCAAATCGTTTGTACCTCCCGAATTTCTAATTTAATTCATCGCAGACGTTTGTATCCCCCGAAAAATCGTTTGTACCTCTCGAATTTCTACTCTAAATTCATCGCAGACGTTTGTACATCCTGAAAAATCGTTTGTATCTCCCCAAAATCGTTTGTACCTAGTGAAAAATCGATGGTACCTCCTCCAAATCGTTTGTACCTCTCGAATTTCTACTCTAAATTCACCGCAGGTGTTTGGACCTCCCGCAAAATCGTTTGTACCTCCCGAAAAATCGTTTGTATGTCCCCAAAATCGTTTGTACCTCCCGAAAAATCGTATGTACCTCCACCAAATCGTTTGTACCTCCCGAATTTCTAATCTAAATTCATCGCAGACGTTTGTATCCCCCGAAAAATCGTTTGTACCTCTCGAATTTCTATTCTAAAATTACCACAGACGTTTGTACCTCCCGAAAAATCGTTTGTATGTCCCCAAAATCGTTTGTACCTCCCGAAAAATCGAAGGTACCTCCTCCATATCGTTTGTACCTCTCGAATTTCTACTCTAAATTCATCGCCGACGTTTGTACCTCCCGAAAAATCGTTTGTACCTCCTGCAATTCGTTTGCACTTTCCGAATTTCTACTCTAAATTCATCGCAGACGTTTGTACCTCCCAAAAAATCGTTTGTATCTCCCAAAAATTGTTTGTACCTCCTCCAATTCGTTTGCACCTCTCGAATTTCTATTCTAAAATTACCACAGACGTTTGTACCTCCCGAAAAACCGTTTGTGTGTCCCCAAAATCGTTTGTACCTCCCGAAAAATCGAAGGTACCTCCTCCAAATCGTTTGTACCTCTCGAATTTCTACTCTAAATTCATCTCAGACGTTTGTACCTCCTGAAATATCATTTGTATCTCCCCAAAATCGTTTGTACCTCCTGAAAAATCGTTTGTATCTCCCCAAAATCGTTTGTACCTAGTGAAAAATCGATGGTACCTCCTCCAAATCGTTTGTACCTCTCGAATTTCTACTCTACATTCACCGCAGGTGTTTGGACCTCCCGACAAATCGTTTGTACCTCCCGAAAATCGTTTGTACCTCCCGAAAAATCGTATGTACCTCCACCAAATCGTTTGTACCTAGTGAAAAATCGATGGTACCTCCTCCAAATCGTTTGTACCTCTCGAATTTCTACTCTACATTCACCGCAGGTGTTTGGACCTCCCGACAAATCGTTTGTACCTCCCGAAAATCGTTTGTACCTCCCGAAAAATCGTATGTACCTCCACCAAATCGTTTGTACCTCCCGAATTTCTAATCTAAATTCATCGCAGACGTTTGTATCCCCCGAAAAATCGTTTGTATCTCTCGAATTTCTATTCTAAAATTACCACAGACGTTTGTACCTCCCGAAAAATCGTTTGTATGTCCCCAAAATCGTTTGTACCTCCCGAAAAATCGAAGGTACCTCCTCCAAATCGTTTGTACCTCTCGAATTTCTACTCTAAATTCATCGCCGACGTTTGTACCTCCTGAAAAATCGTTTGTATCTCACCAAAATCGTTTGTACCTACTGAAAAATCGATGGTACCTCCTCCAAATCGTTTGTACCTCTCGAATTTCTACTCTAAATTCACCGCAGGTGTTTGGACCTCCCGACAAATCGTTTGTACCTCCCGAAAAATCGTTTGTATCACCTCCAATTCGTTTGTACCTCTCGAATTTTTATTCTAAAATTACCATAGACGTTTGTACCTCCCGAAAAATCGTTTGTATCTCCCAAAAATTGTTTGTACCTCCTCCAATTCGTTTGCACCTCTCGAATTTCTATTCTAAAATTACCACAGACGTTTGTACCTCCCGAAAAATCGTTTGTATGTCCCCAAAATCGTTTGTACCTCCCGAAAAATCGTATGTACCTCCACCAAATCGTTTGTACCTCCCGAATTTCTAATCTAAATTCATCGCAGACGTTTGTATCCCCCGAAAAATCGTTTGTACCTCTCGAATTTCTATTCTAAAATTACCACAGACGTTTGTACCTCCCGAAAAATCGTTTGTACCTCCCGAAAAATCGTTTGTATGTCCCCAAAATCGTTTGTGCCTCCCGAAAAATCGAAGGCACCTCCTCCAAATCGTTTGTACCTCTCGAATTTCTACTCTAAATTCATCGCCGACGTTTGTACCTCCTGAAAAATCGTTTGTATCTCCCCAAAATCGTTTGTACCTAGTGAAAAATCGATGGTACCTCCTCCAAATCGTTTGTACCTCTCGAATTTCTACTCTAAATTCACCGCACGTGTTTGGACCTCCCGACAAATCATTTGTACCACCCGAAAATCGTTTATACCTCCCGAAAAATCGTATGTACCTCCACCAAATCGTTTGTACCTCCCGAATTTCTAATCTAAATTCATCGCAGACGTTTGTATCCCCCGAAAAATCGTTTGTACCTCCCGAAAAATTGTGTGTACCTCCTCCAATTCGTTTGCACCTCCCGAATTTCTACTCTAAATTCATCGCAGACGTTTGTACCTCCCAAAAAATCGTTTGTACCTCTCGAAATATCGTTTGTACCTCCTCCAATTCGTTTTGCACCTCTCGAATTTCTAATCTAAATTCATCGTAGACGTTTGTATCCCCCGAAAAATCGTTTGTACCTCTCGAATTTCTATTCTAAAGTTACCACAGACGTTTGTACCTCCCGAAAAATCGTTTGTACCTCCTGCAATTCGTTTGCACCTCTCGAATTTCTATTCTAAAATTACCACAGACGTTTTCACCTCCCGAAAAATCGGTTGTATCTCCCCAAAATCGTTTGTACCTCCCAAAAATCGTTTGTACCTCCCGAAAAATCGTTTGTATCTCCCCAAAATCGTTTGTACCTCCCGAAAAATCGTTGGTACCTCCTCCAACTCGTTTGTGCCTCTCGAACTTCTACTCTAAATTCATCGCAGACGTTTGTACCTCTCGAAATATCGTTTGTACCTCCTCCAATTCGTTTTGCACCTCTCGAATTTCTAATCTAAATTCATCGTAGACGTTTGTACCCCCCGAAAAATCGTTTGTACCTCCTCCAATTCCTTTGTACCTCTCGAATTTCTATTCTAAAATTACCATTGACGTTTGCACCTCCCAAAAAATCGTTTGGACCTTCTGCAATTCGTTTGCACCTTCCGAATTTCTACACTAAATTCATCGCAGACGTTTGTACCTCCCAAAAAATCATTTGTACCTCCCCAAAATCGTTTGTACCTCACGAAATATCGTTTGTACCTCCTGCAATTCGTTTGCACTTTCCGAATTTCTACTCTAAATTCATCGCAGACGTTTGTACCTCCCGAAAAATCGTTTGTATCTCCCAAAAATTGTTTGTACCTCCTCCAATTCGTTTGCACCTCTCGAATTTCTATTCTAAAATTACCACAGACGTTTGTACCTCCCGAAAAATCGTTTGTGTGTCCCCAAAATCGTTTGTACCTCCCGAAAAATCGAAGGTACCTCCTCCAAATCGTTTGTACCTCTCGAATTTCTACTCTAAATTCATCGCCGACGTTCGTACCTCCTGAAAAATCGTTTGTACCTCCCGAAAATCGTTTGTACCTCCCGAAAAATCGTATGTACCTCCACCAAATCGTTTGTACCTCCCGAATTTCTAATCTAAATTCATCGCAGACGTTTGTATCCCCCGAAAAATCGTTTGTACCTCTCGAATTTCTATTCTAAAATTACCACAGACGTTTGTACCTCCCGAAAAATCGTTTGTATGTCCCCAAAATCGTTTGTGCCTCCCGAAAAATCGAAGGCACCTCCTCCAAATCGTTTGTACCTCTCGAATTTCTACTCTAAATTCATCGCCGACGTTTGTACCTCCTGAAAAATCGTTTGTATCTCCCCAAAATCGTTTGTACCTAGTGAAAAATCGATGGTACCTCCTCCAAATCGTTTGTACCTCTCGAATTTCTACTCTAAATTCACCGCAGGTGTTTGGACCTCCCGACAAATCATTTGTACCTCCCGAAAATCGTTTATACCTCCCGAAAAATCGTATGTACCTCCCGAATTTCTAATCTAAATTCATCGCAGACGTTTGTATCCCCCGAAAAATCGTTTGTACCTCTCGAATTTCTATTCTAAAGTTACCACAGACGTTTGTACCTCCCGAAAAATCGTTTGTACCTCCTGCAATTCGTTTGCACCTCTCGAATTTCTATTCTAAAATTACCACAGACGTTTTCACCTCCCGAAAAATCGTTTGTATCTCCCCAAAATCGTTTGTACCTCCCGAAAAATCGTTGGTACCTCCTCCAACTCGTTTGTGCCTCTCGAACTTCTACTCTAAATTCATCGCAGACGTTTGTACCTCCCGAAAAATTGTGTGTACCTCCTCCAATTCGTTTGCACCTCCCGAATTTCTACTCTAAATTCATCGCAGACGTTTGTACCTCCCAAAAAATCGTTTGTACCTCTCGAAATATCGTTTGTACCTCCTCCAATTCGTTTTGCACCTCTCGAATTTCTAATCTAAATTCATCGTAGACGTTTGTACCCCCCGAAAAATCGTTTGTACCTCCTCCAATTCCTTTGTACCTCTCGAATTTCTATTCTAAAATTACCATAGACGTTTGCACCTCCCAAAAAATCGTTTGGACCTTCTGCAATTCGTTTGCACCTTCCGAATTTCTACACTAAATTCATCGCAGACGTTTGTACCTCCCAAAAAATCATTTGTACCTCCCCAAAATCGTTTGTACCTCACGAATTTCTACTGTAAATTCATCGCAGACATTTGTACCTCCCAAAAAATCGTTTGTACCTCCCTAAAAATCGTTTGTATCACCTCCAATTCGTTTGTACCTCTTGAATTTCTATTCTGAAATTACCATAGACGTTTGTACCTCCCGAAAAATCGTTTGTACCTCCTGCAATTCGTTTGCACTTTCCGAATTTCTACTCTAAATTCATCGCAGACGTTTGTACCTCCCGAAAAATCGTTTGTACCTCCCAAAAATCGTTTGTACCTCCCGAAAAATCGTTTGTATCACCTCCAATTCGTTTGTACCTCTCGAATTTCTATTCTAAAATTACCATAGACGTTTGTACCTCCCGAAAAATCGTTTGTACCTCCTGCAATTCGTTTGCACTTTCCGAATTTCTACTCTAAATTCATCGCAGACGTTTGTACCTCCCAAAAAATCGTTTGTACCTCCCGAAAAATCGTTTGTATCACCTCCAATTCGTTTGTACCTCTTGAATTTCTATTATGAAATTACCATAGACGTTTGTACCTCGCGAAAAATCGTTTGTATCTCCCAAAAATCGTTTGTATCACCTCCAATTCGTTTGCACCTCTCGAATTTCTATTCTAAAATTACCACAGACGTTTGTACCTCCCGAAAAATCGTTTGTATGTCCCCAAAATCGTTTGTACCTCCCGAAAAATCGAAGGTACCTCCTCTAAATCGTTTGTACATCTCGAATTTCTACTCTAAATTCATCTCAGACGTTTGTACCTCCTGAAAAATCGTTTGTATCTCCCCAAAATCGTTTGTACCTAGTGAAAAATCGATGGTACCTCCTGCAATTCGTTTGCACTTCCCGAATTTCTACTCTAAATTCATCGCAGACGTTTGTACCTCCCAAAAAATCGTTTGTACCTCCCGAAAAATCGTTTGTATCACCTCCAATTCGTTTGTACCTCTCGAATTTCTATTCTAAAATTACCATAGACGTTTGTACCTCCCGAAAAATCGTTTGTATCTCCCAAAAATTGTTTGTACCTCCTCCAATTGGTTTGCACCTCTCGAATTTCTATTCTAAAATTACCACAGACGTTTGTACCTCCCGAAAAATCGTTTGTATGTCCCCAAAATCGTTTGTACCTCCCGAAAAATCGAAATTACCTTCTCCAAATCGTTTGTAACTCTCGAATTTCTACTTTAAATTCATCGCAGACGTTTGTACCTCCTGAAAAATCGTTTGTATCTCCTCAAAATCGTTTGTATCTAGTGAAAAATCGATGGTGCCTCCTCCAAATCGTTTGTACCTCCCGAAAAATCGTTTGTATGTCCCCAAAATCGTTTGTACCTCTCGAAAAATCGAAGGTACCTCCTCCAAATCGTTTGTACCTCTCGAATTTCTACTCTAAATTCATCGCCGACGTTTGTACCTCCTGAAAAATCGTTTGTATCTCCCCAAAATCGTTTGTACCTAGTGAAAAATCGATGGTACCTCCTCCAAATCGTTTGTACCTCTCGAATTTCTACTCTAAATTCACCGCAGGTGTTTGGACCTCCCGACAAATCGTTTGTACCTCCCGAAAATCGTTTGTACCTCCCGAATTTCTAATCTAAATTCATCGCAGACGTTTGTATCCCCCGAAAAATCGTTTGTACCTCTCGAATTTCTATTCTAAAATTACCATAGACGTTTGTACCTCCCGAAAAATCGTTTGTATGTCCCCAAAATCGTTTGTACCTCCCGAAAAATCGTATGTACCTCCACCAAATCGTTTGTACCTCCCGAATTTCTAATCTAAATTCATCGCAGACGTTTGTATCCCCCGAAAAATCGTTTGTACCTCTCGAATTTCTATTCTAAAATTACCACAGACGTTTGTACCTCCCGAAAAATCGTTTGTATGTCCCCAAAATCGTTTGTACCTCCCGAAAAATCGAAGGTACCTCCTCCATATCGTTTGTACCTCTCGAATTTCTACTCTAAATTCATCGCCGACGTTTGTACCTCCCGAAAAATCGTTTGTACCTCCTGCAATTCGTTTGCACTTTCCGAATTTCTACTCTAAATTCATCGCAGACGTTTGTACCTCCCAAAAAATCGTTTGTATCTCCCAAAAATTGTTTGTACCTCCTCCAATTCGTTTGCACCTCTCGAATTTCTATTCTAAAATTACCACAGACGTTTGTACCTCCCGAAAAACCGTTTGTGTGTCCCCAAAATCGTTTGTACCTCCCGAAAAATCGAAGGTACCTCCTCCAAATCGTTTGTACCTCTCGAATTTCTACTCTAAATTCATCTCAGACGTTTGTACCTCCTGAAATATCATTTGTATCTCCCCAAAATCGTTTGTACCTCCTGAAAAATCGTTTGTATCTCCCCAAAATCGTTTGTACCTAGTGAAAAATCGATGGTACCTCCTCCAAATCGTTTGTACCTCTCGAATTTCTACTCTACATTCACCGCAGGTGTTTGGACCTCCCGACAAATCGTTTGTACCTCCCGAAAATCGTTTGTACCTCCCGAATTTCTAATCTAAATTCATCGCAGACGTTTGTATCCCCCGAAAAATCGTTTGTACCTCTCGAATTTCTATTCTAAAATTACCACAGACGTTTGTACCTCCCGAAAAATCGTTTGTACCTCCCGAAAAATCGTTTGTATGTCCCCAAAATCGTTTGTGCCTCCCGAAAAATCGAAGGCACCTCCTCCAAATCGTTTGTACCTCTCGAATTTCTACTCTAAATTCATCGCCGACGTTTGTACCTCCTGAAAAATCGTTTGTATCTCCCCAAAATCGTTTGTACCTAGTGAAAAATCGATGGTACCTCCTCCAAATCGTTTGTACCTCTCGAATTTCTACTCTAAATTCACCGCACGTGTTTGGACCTCCCGACAAATCATTTGTACCACCCGAAAATCGTTTATACCTCCCGAAAAATCGTATGTACCTCCACCAAATCGTTTGTACCTCCCGAATTTCTAATCTAAATTCATCGCAGACGTTTGTATCCCCCGAAAAATCGTTTGTACCTCTCGAATTTCTATTCTAAAGTTACCACAGACGTTTGTACCTCCCGAAAAATCGTTTGTACCTCCTGCAATTCGTTTGCACCTCTCGAATTTCTATTCTAAAATTACCACAGACGTTTTCACCTCCCGAAAAATCGTTTGTATCTCCCCAAAATCGTTTGTACCTCCCAAAAATCGTTTGTACCTCCCGAAAAATCGTTTGTATCTCCCCAAAATCGTTTGTACCTCCCGAAAAATCGTTGGTACCTCCTCCAACTCGTTTGTGCCTCTCGAACTTCTACTCTAAATTCATCGCAGACGTTTGTACCTCCCGAAAAATTGTGTGTACCTCCTCCAATTCGTTTGCACCTCCCGAATTTCTACTCTAAATTCGTCGCAGACGTTTGTACCTCCCAAAAAATCGTTTGTACCTCTCGAAATATCGTTTGTACCTCCTCCAATTCGTTTTGCACCTCTCGAATTTCTAATCTAAATTCATCGTAGACGTTTGTATCCCCCGAAAAATCGTTTGTACCTCTCGAATTTCTATTCTAAAGTTACCACAGACGTTTGTACCTCCCGAAAAATCGTTTGTACCTCCTGCAATTCGTTTGCACCTCTCGAATTTCTATTCTAAAATTACCACAGACGTTTTCACCTCCCGAAAAATCGGTTGTATCTCCCCAAAATCGTTTGTACCTCCCAAAAATCGTTTGTACCTCCCGAAAAATCGTTTGTATCTCCCCAAAATCGTTTGTACCTCCCGAAAAATCGTTGGTACCTCCTCCAACTCGTTTGTGCCTCTCGAACTTCTACTCTAAATTCATCGCAGACGTTTGTACCTCTCGAAATATCGTTTGTACCTCCTCCAATTCGTTTTGCACCTCTCGAATTTCTAATCTAAATTCATCGTAGACGTTTGTACCCCCCGAAAAATCGTTTGTACCTCCTCCAATTCCTTTGTACCTCTCGAATTTCTATTCTAAAATTACCATTGACGTTTGCACCTCCCAAAAAATCGTTTGGACCTTCTGCAATTCGTTTGCACCTTCCGAATTTCTACACTAAATTCATCGCAGACGTTTGTACCTCCCAAAAAATCATTTGTACCTCCCCAAAATCGTTTGTACCTCACGAAATATCGTTTGTACCTCCTCCAATTCGTTTGCACCTCTCGAATTTCTGCCCTAAATTCATCGCAGACGTTTGTACCTCCTCCAATTCGTTTGCACCTCTCGAATTTCTACTCTAAATTCATCGCAGACGTTTGTACCTCCCGAAAAATCGTTTGTACCTCCTCCAAATCGTCTGTACCTCTCGAATTTCTACTGTAAATTCATCGGAGACATTTGTACCTCCCAAAAAATCGTTTGTACCTCCCGAAAAATCGTTTGTATCACCTGCAATTCGTTTGCACTTTCCGAATTTCTACTCTAAATTCATCGCAGACGTTTGTACCTCCCGAAAAATCGTTTGTACCTCCCAAAAATCGTTTGTACCTCCCGAAAAATCGTTTGTATCACCTCCAATTCGTTTGTACCTCTCGAATTTCTATTCTAAAATTACCATAGACGTTTGTCCCTCCCGAAAAATCGTTTGTACCTCCTGCAATTCGTTTGCACTTTCCGAATTTCTACTCTAAATTCATCGCAGACGTTTGTACCTCCCAAAAAATCGTTTGTACCTCCCGAAAAATCGTTTGTATCACCTCCAATTCGTTTGTACCTCTTGAATTTCTATTCTGAAATTACCATAGACGTTTGTACCTCCCGAAAAATCGTTTGTATCTCCCAAAAATCGTTTGTATCACCTCCAATTCGTTTGCACCTCTCGAATTTCTATTCTAAAATTACCACAGACGTTTGTACCTCCCGAAAAATCGTTTGCATGTCCCCAAAATCGTTTGTACCTCCCGAAAAATCGAAGGTACCTCCTCTAAATCGTTTGTACCTCTCGAATTTCTACTCTAAATTCATCTCAGACGTTTGTACCTCCTGAAAAATCGTTTGTATCTCCCCAAAATCGTTTGTACCTAGTGAAAAATCGATGGTACCTCCTGCAATTCGTTTGCACTTCCCGAATTTCTACTCTAAATTCATCGCAGACGTTTGTACCTCCCAAAAAATCGTTTGTACCTCCCGAAAAATCGTTTGTATCACCTCCAATTCGTTTGTACCTCTCGAATTTCTATTCTAAAATTACCATAGACGTTTGTACCTCCCGAAAAATCGTTTGTATCTCCCAAAAATTGTTTGTACCTCCTCCAATTGGTTTGCACCTCTCGAATTTCTATTCTAAAATTACCACAGACGTTTGTACCTCCCGAAAAATCGTTTGTATGTCCCCAAAATCGTTTGTACCTCCCGAAAAATCGAAGGTACCTTCTCCAAATCGTTTGTAACTCTCGAATTTCTACTTTAAATTCATCGCAGACGTTTGTACCTCCTGAAAAATCGTTTGTATCTCCCCAAAATCGTTTGTACCTAGTGAAAAATCGATGGTACCTCCTCCAAATCGTTTGTACCTCTCGAATTTCTACTCTAAATTCACCGCAGGTGTTTGGACCTCGCGACAAATCGTTTGTACCTCCCGAATTTCTAATCTAAATTCATCGCAGACGTTTGTATCCCCCGAAAAATCGTTTGTACCTCTCGAATTTCTATTCTAAAATTACCACAGACGTTTGTACCTCCCGAAAAATCGTTTGTATGTCCCCAAAATCGTTTGTACCTCCCGAAAAATCGTATGTACCTCCACCAAATCGTTTGTACCTCCCGAATTTCTAATTTAATTCATCGCAGACGTTTGTATCCCCCGAAAAATCGTTTGTACCTCTCGAATTTCTATTCTAAAATTACCACAGACGTTTGTACCTCCCGAAAAATCGTTTGTATGTCCCCAAAATCGTTTGTACCTCCCGAAAAATCGAAGGTACCTCCTCCATATCGTTTGTACCTCTCGAATTTCTACTCTAAATTCATCGCCGACGTTTGTACCTCCCGAAAAATCGTTTGTACCTCCTGCAATTCGTTTGCACTTTCCGAATTTCTACTCTAAATTCATCGCAGACGTTTGTACCTCCCAAAAAATCGTTTGTATCTCCCAAAAATTGTTTGTACCTCCTCCAATTCGTTTGCACCTCTCGAATTTCTATTCTAAAATTACCACAGACGTTTGTATCTCCCGAAAAACCGTTTGTGTGTCCCCAAAATCGTTTGTACCTCCCGAAAAATCGAAGGTACCTCCTCCAAATCGTTTGTACCTCTCGAATTTCTACTCTAAATTCATCTCAGACATTTGTACCTCCTGAAAAATCATTTGTATCTCCCCAAAATCGTTTGTTCCTCCTGAAAAATCGTTTGTATCTCCCCAAAATCGTTTGTACCTAGTGAAAAATCGATGGTACCTCCTCCAAATCGTTTGTACCTCTCGAATTTCTACTCTACATTCACCGCAGGTGTTTGGACCTCCCGACAAATCGTTTGTACCTCCCGAAAATCGTTTGTACCTCCCGAAAAATCGTATGTACCTCCACCAAATCGTTTGTACCTCCCGAATTTCTAATCTAAATTCATCGCAGACGTTTGTATCCCCCGAAAAATCGTTTGTATCTCTCGAATTTCTATTCTAAAATTACCACAGACGTTTGTACCTCCCGAAAAATCGTTTGTATGTCCCCAAAATCGTTTGTACCTCCCGAAAAATCGAAGGTACCTCCTCCAAATCGTTTGTACCTCTCGAATTTCTACTCTAAATTCATCTCAGACGTTTGTACCTCCTGAAAAATCGTTTGTATCTCCCCAAAATCGTTTGTACCTCCTGAAAAATCGTTTGTATCTCCCCAAAATCGTTTGTACCTAGTGAAAAATTGATGGTACCTCCTCCAAATCGTTTGTACCTCTCGAATTTCTACTCTACATTCACCGCAGGTGTTTGGACCTCCCGACAAATCGTTTGTACCTCCCGAAAATCGTTTGTACCTCCCGAAAAATCGTATGTACCTCCACCAAATCGTTTGTACCTCCCGAATTTCTAATCTAAATTCATCGCAGACGTTTGTATCCCCCGAAAAATCGTTTGTATCTCTCGAATTTCTATTCTAAAATTACCACAGACGTTTGTACCTCCCGAAAAATCGTTTGTATGTCCTCAAAATCGTTTGTACCTCCCGAAAAATCGAAGGTACCTCCTCCAAATCGTTTGTACCTCTCGAATTTCTACTCTAAATTCATCGCCGACGTTTGTACCTCCTGAAAAATCGTTTGTACCTAGTGAAAAATCGATGGTACCTCCTCCAAATCGTTTGTACCTCTCGAATTTCTACTCTAAATTCACCGCAGGTGTTTGGACCTCCCGACAAATCGTTTGTACCTCCCGAAAAATCGTTTGTATCACCTCCAATTCGTTTGTACCTCTCGAATTTTTATTCTAAAATTACCATAGACGTTTGTACCTCCCGAAAAATCGTTTGTATGTCCCAAAAATTGTTTGTACCTCCTCCAATTCGTTTGCACCTCTCGAATTTCTATTCTAAAATTACCACAGACGTTTGTACCTCCCGAAAAATCGTTTGTATGTCCCCAAAATCGTTTGTACCTCCCGAAAAATCGTATGTACCTCCACCAAATCGTTTGTACCTCCCGAATTTCTAATCTAAATTCATCGCAGACGTTTGTATCCCCCGAAAAATCGTTTGTACCTCTCGAATTTCTATTCTAAAATTACCACAGACGTTTGTACCTCCCAAAAATTGTTTGTACCTCCTCCAATTCGTTTGCACCTCTCGAATTTCTATTCTAAAATTACCACAGACGTTTGTACCTCCCGAAAAATCGTTTGTATGTCCCCAAAATCGTTTGTACCTCCCGAAAAATCGAAGGTACCTCCTCCAAATCGTTTGTACCTCTCGAATTTCTACTCTAAATTCATCGCCGATGTTTGTACCTCCCGAAAAATCGTTTGTATGTCCCCAAAATCGTTTGTACCTCCCGAAAAATCGTATGTACCTCCACCAAATCGTTTGTACCTCCCGAATTTCTAATCTAAATTCATCGCAGACGTTTGTATCCCCCAAAAAATCGTTTGTACCTCTCGAATTTCTATTCTAAAATTACCACAGACGTTTGTACCTCCCGAAAAATCGTTTGTATGTCCCCAAAATCGTTTGTACCTCCCGAAAAATCGAAGGTACCTCCTCCAAATCGTTTGTACCTCTCGAATTTCTACTCTAAATTCATCGCCGACGTTTGTACCTCCCGAAAAATCGTTTGTACCTCCTGCAATTCGTTTGCACTTTCCGAATTTCTACTCTAAATTCATCGCAGACGTTTGTACCTCCCAAAAAATCGTTTGTATCTCCCAAAAATTGTTTGTACCTCCTCCAATTCGTTTGCACCTCTCGAATTTCTATTCTAAAATTACCACAGACGTTTGTACCTCCCGAAAAACCGTTTGTATGTAGCCAAAATCGTTTGTACCTCCCGAAAAATCGAAGGTACCTCCTCCAAATCGTTTGTACCTCTCGAATTTCTACTCTAAATTCATCTCAGACGTTTGTACCTCCTGAAAAATCGTTTGTATCTCGCCAAAATCGTTTGTACCTAGTGAAAAATCGATGGTACCTCCTCTAAATCGTTTGTACCTCTCGAATTTCTACTCTAAATTCATCGCCGACGTTTGTACCTCCCGAAAAATCGTTTGTATGTCCCCAAAATCGTTTGTACCTCCCGAAAAATCGTATGTACCTCCACCAAATCGTTTGTACCTCCCGAATTTCTAATCTAAATTCATCGCAGACGTTTGTATCCCCCAAAAAATCGTTTGTACCTCTCGAATTTCTATTCTAAAATTACCACAGACGTTTGTACCTCCCGAAAAATCGTTTGTATGTCCCCAAAATCGTTTGTACCTCCCGAAAAATCGAAGGTACCTCCTCCAAATCGTTTGTACCTCTCGAATTTCTACTCTAAATTCATCGCCGACGTTTGTACCTCCCGAAAAATCGTTTGTACCTCCTGCAATTCGTTTGCACTTTCCGAATTTCTACTCTAAATTCATCGCAGACGTTTGTACCTCCCAAAAAATCGTTTGTATCTCCCAAAAATTGTTTGTACCTCCTCCAATTCGTTTGCACCTCTCGAACTTCTATTCTAAAATTACCACAGACGTTTGTACCTCCCGAAAAACCGTTTGTATGTAGCCAAAATCGTTTGTACCTCCCGAAAAATCGAAGGTACCTCCTCCAAATCGTTTGTACCTCTCGAATTTCTACTCTAAATTCATCTCAGACGTTTGTACCTCCTGAAAAATCGTTTGTATCTCGCCAAAATCGTTTGTACCTAGTGAAAAATCGATGGTACCTCCTCCAAATCGTTTGTACCTCTCGAATTTCTACTCTAAATTCACCGCAGGTGTTTGGACCTCCCGACAAATCGTTTGTACCTCCCGAAAAATCGTTTGTATCACCTCCAATTCGTTTGTACCTCTCGAATTTTTATTCTAAAATTACCATAGACGTTTGTACCTCCCGAAAAATCGTTTGTATCTCCCAAAAATTGTTTGTACCTCCTCCAATTCGTTTGCACCTCTCGAATTTCTATTCTAAAATTACCACAGACGTTTGTACCTCCCGAAAAATCGTTTGTATGTCCCCAAAATCGTTTGTACCTCCCGAAAAATCGTATGTACCTCCACCAAATCGTTTGTACCTCCCGAATTTCTAATCTAAATTCATCGCAGACGTTTGTATCCCCCGAAAAATCGTTTGTACCTCTCGAATTTCTATTCTAAAATTACCACAGACGTTTGTACCTCCCAAAAATTGTTTGTACCTCCTCCAATTCGTTTGCACCTCTCGAATTTCTATTCTAAAATTACCACAGACGTTTGTACCTCCCTAAAAATCGTTTGTATCTCCCCAAAATCGTTTGTACCTCCCAAAAATCGTTTGTACCTCCCGAAAAATCGAAGGTACCTCCTCCAAATCGTTTGTACCTCTCGAATTTCTACTCTAAATTCATCTCAGACGTTTGTACCTCCTGAAAAATCATTTGTATCTCCCCAAAATCGTTTGTACCTCCTGAAAAATCGTTTGTATCTCCCCAAAATCGTTTGTACCTAGTGAAAAATCGATGGTACCTCCTCCAAATCGTTTGTACCTCTCGAATTTCTACTCTACATTCACCGCAGGTGTTTGGACCTCCCGACAAATCGTTTGTACCTCCCGAAAATCGTTTGTACCTCCCGAAAAATCGTATGTACCTCCACCAAATCGTTTGTACCTCCCGAATTTCTAATCTAAATTCATCGCAGACGTTTGTATCCCCCGAAAAATCGTTTGTATCTCTCGAATTTCTATTCTAAAATTACCACAGACGTTTGTACCTCCCGAAAAATCGTTTGAATGTCCCCAAAATCGTTTGTACCTCCCGAAAAATCGAAGGTACCTCCTCCAAATCGTTTGTACCTCTCGAATTTCTACTCTAAATTCATCGCCGACGTTTGTACCTCCTGAAAAATCGTTTGTATCTCACCAAAATCGTTTGTACCTAGTGAAAAATCGATGGTACCTCCTCCAAATCGTTTGTACCTCTCGAATTTCTACTCTAAATTCACCGCAGGTGTTTGGACCTCCCGACAAATCGTTTGTACCTCCCGAAAAATCGTTTGTATCACCTCCAATTCGTTTGTACCTCTCGAATTTTTATTCTAAAATTACCATAGACGTTTGTACCTCCCGAAAAATCGTTTGTATCTCCCAAAAATTGTTTGTACCTCCTCCAATTCGTTTGCACCTCTCGAATTTCTATTCTAAAATTACCACAGACGTTTGTACCTCCCGAAAAATCGTTTGTATGTCCCCAAAATCGTTTGTACCTCCCGAAAAATCGTATGTACCTCCACCAAATCGTTTGTACCTCCCGAATTTCTAATCTAAATTCATCGCAGACGTTTGTATCCCCCGAAAAATCGTTTGTACCTCTCGAATTTCTATTCTAAAATTACCACAGACGTTTGTACCTCCCGAAAAATCGTTTGTACCTCCCGAAAAATCGTTTGTATGTCCCCAAAATCGTTTGTGCCTCCCGAAAAATCGAAGGCACCTCCTCCAAATCGTTTGTACCTCTCGAATTTCTACTCTAAATTCATCGCCGACGTTTGTACCTCCTGAAAAATCGTTTGTATCTCCCCAAAATCGTTTGTACCTAGTGAAAAATCGATGGTACCTCCTCCAAATCGTTTGTACCTCTCGAATTTCTACTCTAAATTCACCGCACGTGTTTGGACCTCCCGACAAATCATTTGTACCACCCGAAAATCGTTTATACCTCCCGAAAAATCGTATGTACCTCCACCAAATCGTTTGTACCTCCCGAATTTCTAATCTAAATTCATCGCAGACGTTTGTATCCCCCGAAAAATCGTTTGTACCTCTCGAATTTCTATTCTAAAGTTACCACAGACGTTTGTACCTCCCGAAAAATCGTTTGTACCTCCTGCAATTCGTTTGCACCTCTCGAATTTCTATTCTAAAATTACCACAGACGTTTTCACCTCCCGAAAAATCGTTTGTATCTCCCCAAAATCGTTTGTACCTCCCAAAAATCGTTTGTACCTCCCGAAAAATCGTTTGTATCTCCCCAAAATCGTTTGTACCTCCCGAAAAATTGTGTGTACCTCCTCCAATTCGTTTGCACCTCCCGAATTTCTACTCTAAATTCATCGCAGACGTTTGTACCTCCCAAAAAATCGTTTGTACCTCTCGAAATATCGTTTGTACCTCCTCCAATTCGTTTTGCACCTCTCGAATTTCTAATCTAAATTCATCGTAGACGTTTGTATCCCCCGAAAAATCGTTTGTACCTCTCGAATTTCTATTCTAAAGTTACCACAGACGTTTGTACCTCCCGAAAAATCGTTTGTACCTCCTGCAATTCGTTTGCACCTCTCGAATTTCTATTCTAAAATTACCACAGACGTTTTCACCTCCCGAAAAATCGTTTGTATCTCCCCAAAATCGTTTGTACCTCCCAAAAATCGTTTGTACCTCCCGAAAAATCGTTTGTATCTCCCCAAAATCGTTTGTACCTCCCGAAAAATCGTTGGTACCTCCTCCAACTCGTTTGTGCCTCTCGAACTTCTACTCTAAATTCATCGCAGACGTTTGTACCTCCCGAAAAATTGTGTGTACCTCCTCCAATTCGTTTGCACCTCCCGAATTTCTACTCTAAATTCATCGCAGACGTTTGTACCTCCCAAAAAATCGTTTGTACCTCTCGAAATATCGTTTGTACCTCCTCCAATTCGTTTTGCACCTCTCGAATTTCTAATCTAAATTCATCGTAGACGTTTGTACCCCCCGAAAAATCGTTTGTACCTCCTCCAATTCCTTTGTACCTCTCGAATTTCTATTCTAAAATTACCATTGACGTTTGCACCTCCCAAAAAATCGTTTGGACCTTCTGCAATTCGTTTGCACCTTCCGAATTTCTACACTAAATTCATCGCAGACGTTTGTACCTCCCAAAAAATCATTTGTACCTCCCCAAAATCGTTTGTACCTCACGAAATATCGTTTGTACCTCCTCCAATTCGTTTGCACCTCTCGAATTTCTGCCCTAAATTCATCGCAGACGTTTGTACCTCCTCCAATTCGTTTGCACCTCTCGAATTTCTACTCTAAATTCATCGCAGACGTTTGTACCACCCGAAAAATCGTTTGTACCTCCTCCAAATCGTCTGTACCTCTCGAATTTCTACTGTAAATTCATCGGAGACATTTGTACCTCCCAAAAAATCGTTTGTACCTCCCGAAAAATCGTTTGTATCACCTCCAATTCGTTTGTACCTCTTGAATTTCTATTCTGAAATTACCATAGACGTTTGTACCTCCCGAAAAATCGTTTGTACCTCCTGCAATTCGTTTGCACTTTCCGAATTTCTACTCTAAATTCATCGCAGACGTTTGTACCTCCCGAAAAATCGTTTGTACCTCACAAAAATCGTTTGTACCTCCCGAAAAATCGTTTGTATCACCTCCAATTCGTTTGTACCTCTCGAATTTCTATTCTAAAATTACCATAGACGTTTGTACCTCCCGAAAAATCGTTTGTACCTCCTGCAATTCGTTTGCACTTTCCGAATTTCTACTCTAAATTCATCGCAGACGTTTGTACCTCCCAAAAAATCGTTTGTACCTCCCGAAAAATCGTTTGTATCACCTCCAATTCGTTTGTACCTCTTGAATTTCTATTCTGAAATTACCATAGACGTTTGTACCTCCCGAAAAATCGTTTGTATCTCCCAAAAATCGTTTGTATCACCTCCAATTCGTTTGCACCTCTCGAATTTCTATTCTAAAATTACCACAGACGTTTGTACCTCCCGAAAAATCGTTTGCATGTCCCCAAAATCGTTTGTACCTCCCGAAAAATCGAAGGTACCTCCTCTAAATCGTTTGTACCTCTCGAATTTCTACTCTAAATTCATCTCAGACGTTTGTACCTCCTGAAAAATCGTTTGTATCTCCCCAAAATCGTTTGTACCTAGTGAAAAATCGATGGTACCTCCTGCAATTCGTTTGCACTTCCCGAATTTCTACTCTAAATTCATCGCAGACGTTTGTACCTCCCAAAAAATCGTTTGTACCTCCCGAAAAATCGTTTGTATCACCTCCAATTCGTTTGTACCTCTCGAATTTCTATTCTAAAATTACCATAGACGTTTGTACCTCCCGAAAAATCGTTTGTATCTCCCAAAAATTGTTTGTACCTCCTCCAATTGGTTTGCACCTCTCGAATTTCTATTCTAAAATTACCACAGACGTTTGTACCTCCCGAAAAATCGTTTGTATGTCCCCAAAATCGTTTGTACCTCCCGAAAAATCGAAGGTACCTTCTCCAAATCGTTTGTAACTCTCGAATTTCTACTTTAAATTCATCGCAGACGTTTGTACCTCCTGAAAAATCGTTTGTATCTCCTCAAAATCGTTTGTACCTAGTGAAAAATCGATGGTACCTCCTCCAAATCGTTTGTACCTCCCGAAAAGTCGTTTGTATGTCCCCAAAATCGTTTGTACCTCCCGAAAAATCGAAGGTACCTCCTCCAAATCGTTTGTACCTCTCGAATTTCTACTCTAAATTCATCGCCGACGTTTGTACCTCCTGAAAAATCGTTTGTATCTCCCCAAAATCGTTTGTACCTAGTGAAAAATCGATGGTACCTCCTCCAAATCGTTTGTACCTCTCGCATTTCTACTCTAAATTCACCGCAGGTGTTTGGACCTCGCGACAAATCGTTTGTACCTCCCGAATTTCTAATCTAAATTCATCGCAGACGTTTGTATCCCCCGAAAAATCGTTTGTACCTCTCGAATTTCTATTCTAAAATTACCACAGACGTTTGTACCTCCCGAAAAATCGTTTGTATGTCCCCAAAATCGTTTGTACCTCCCGAAAAATCGTATGTACCTCCACCAAATCGTTTGTACCTCCCGAATTTCTAATTTAATTCATCGCAGACGTTTGTATCCCCCGAAAAATCGTTTGTACCTCTCGAATTTCTACTCTAAATTCATCGCAGACGTTTGTACATCCTGAAAAATCGTTTGTATCTCCCCAAAATCGTTTGTACCTAGTGAAAAATCGATGGTACCTCCTCCAAATCGTTTGTACCTCTCGAATTTCTACTCTAAATTCACCGCAGGTGTTTGGACCTCCCGAAAAATCGTTTGTACCTCCCGAAAAATCGTTTGTATATCCCCAAAATCGTTTGTACCTCCCGAAAAATCGATTTAACCTCCTCCAAATCGTTTGTACCTCTCGAATTCCTACTCTGAATTCACCGCAGGTGTTTGGACCTCCCGAAAAATCGTTTGTACCTCCCGAAAAATCGTTTGTATATCCCCAAAATCGTTTGTACCTAGTGAAAAATCGATGGGACCTCCTCCAAATCGTTTGTACCTCTCGAATTTCTACTCTAAATTCACCGCAGGTGTTTGGACCTCCCGACAAATCGTTTGTACCTCCTGCAATTCGTTTGCACCTCTCGAATTTCTATTCTAAAATTACCACAGACGTTTGTACCTCCCGAAAAATCGTTTGTATCTCCCCAAAATCGTTTGTACCTCCCAAAAATCGTTTGTACCTCCCGAAAAATCATTTGTATCACCTCCAATTCGTTTGTACCTCTCGAATTTCTATTCTAAAATTACCATAGACGTTTGTACCTCCCGAAAAATCGTTTGTATCTCCCAAAAAGTGTTTGTACCTCCTCCAATTCGTTTGCACCTCTCGAATTTCTAGTCTAAAATTACCACAGACGTTTGTACCTCCTGCAATTCGTTTGCACTTCTCGAATTTCTACTCTAAATTCATCGCAGACGTTTGTAGCTCCCAAAAAATCGTTTGTACCTCCCGAAAAATCGTTTGTATCACCTCCAATTCGTTTGTACCTCTCGAATTTCTATTCTAAAATTACCATAGACGTTTGTACCTCCCGAAAAATCGTTTGTATCTCCCAAAAATTGTTTGTACCTCCTCCAATTCGTTTGCACCTCTCGAATTTCTATTCTAAAATTACCACAGACGTTTGTACCTCCCGAAAAATCGTTTGTATCACCTCCAATTCGTTTGTACCTCTCGAATTTCTATTCTAAAATTACCATAGACGTTTGTACCTCCCGAAAAATCGTTTGTACCTCCTGCAATTCGTTTGCACTTTCCGAATTTCTACTCTAAATTCATCGCAGACGTTTGTACCTCCCAAAAAATCGTTTGTACCTCCCGAAAAATCGTTTGTATCACCTCCAATTCGTTTGTACCTCTTGAATTTCTATTCTGAAATTACCATAGACGTTTGTACCTCCCGAAAAATCGTTTGTATCTCCCAAAAATCGTTTGTATCACCTCCAATTCGTTTGCACCTCTCGAATTTCTATTCTAAAATTACCACAGACGTTTGTACCTCCCGAAAAATCGTTTGCATGTCCCCAAAATCGTTTGTACCTCCCGAAAAATCGAAGGTACCTCCTCTAAATCGTTTGTACCTCTCGAATTTCTACTCTAAATTCATCTCAGACGTTTGTACCTCTTGAAAAATCGTTTGTATCTCCCCAAAATCGTTTGTACCTAGTGAAAAATCGATGGTACCTCCTGCAATTCGTTTGCACTTCCCGAATTTCTACTCTAAATTCATCGCAGACGTTTGTACCTCCCAAAAAATCGTTTGTACCTCCCGAAAAATCGTTTGTATCACCTCCAATTCGTTTGTACCTCTCGAATTTCTATTCTAAAATTACCATAGACGTTTGTACCTCCCGAAAAATCGTTTGTATCTCCCAAAAATTGTTTGTACCTCCTCCAATTGGTTTGCACCTCTCGAATTTCTATTCTAAAATTACCACAGACGTTTGTACCTCCCGAAAAATCGTTTGTATGTCCCCAAAATCGTTTGTACCTCCCGAAAAATCGAAGGTACCTTCTCCAAATCGTTTGTAACTCTCGAATTTCTACTTTAAATTCATCGCAGACGTTTGTACCTCCTGAAAAATCGTTTGTATCTCCTCAAAATCGTTTGTACCTAGTGAAAAATCGATGGTACCTCCTCCAAATCGTTTGTACCTGCCGAAAAGTCGTTTGTATGTCCCCAAAATCGTTTGTACCTCCCGAAAAATCGAAGGTACCTCCTCCAAATCGTTTGTACCTCCCGAAAAGTCGTTTGTATGTCCCCAAAATCGTTTGTACCTCCCGAAAAATCGAAGGTACCTCCTCCAAATCGTTTGTACCTCTCGAATTTCTACTCTAAATTCATCGCCGACGTTTGTACCTCCTGAAAAATCGTTTGTATCTCCCCAAAATCGTTTGTACCTAGTGAAAAATCGATGGTACCTCCTCCAAATCGTTTGTACCTCTCGAATTTCTACTCTAAATTCACCGCAGGTGTTTGGACCTCGCGACAAATCGTTTGTACCTCCCGAATTTCTAATCTAAATTCATCGCAGACGTTTGTATCCCCCGAAAAATCGTTTGTACCTCTCGAATTTCTATTCTAAAATTACCACAGACGTTTGTACCTCCCGAAAAATCGTTTGTATGTCCCCAAAATCGTTTGTACCTCCCGAAAAATCGTATGTACCTCCACCAAATCGTTTGTACCTCCCGAATTTCTAATTTAATTCATCGCAGACGTTTGTATCCCCCGAAAAATCGTTTGTACCTCTCGAATTTCTACTCTAAATTCATCGCAGACGTTTGTACATCCTGAAAAATCGTTTGTATCTCCCCAAAATCGTTTGTACCTAGTGAAAAATCGATGGTACCTCCTCCAAATCGTTTGTACCTCTCGAATTCCTACTCTGAATTCACCGCAGGTGTTTGGACCTCCCGAAAAATCGTTTGTACCTCCCGAAAAATCGTTTGTATATCCCCAAAATCGTTTGTACCTAGTGAAAAATCGATGGGACCTCCTCCAAATCGTTTGTACCTCTCGAATTTCTACTCTAAATTCACCGCAGGTGTTTGGACCTCCCGACAAATCGTTTGTACCTCCTGCAATTCGTTTGCACCTCTCGAATTTCTATTCTAAAATTACCACAGACGTTTGTACCTCCCGAAAAATCGTTTGTATCTCCCCAAAATCGTTTGTACCTCCCAAAAATCGTTTGTACCTCCCGAAAAATCATTTGTATCACCTCCAATTCGTTTGTACCTCTCGAATTTCTATTCTAAAATTACCATAGACGTTTGTACCTCCCGAAAAATCGTTTGTATCTCCCAAAAATTGTTTGTACCTCCTCCAATTCGTTTGCACCTCTCGAATTTCTATTCTAAAATTACCACAGACGTTTGTACCTCCCGAAAAATCGTTTGTGTGTCCCCAAAATCGTTTGTACCTCCCGAAAAATCGAAGGTACCTCCTCCAAATCGTTTGTACCTCTCGAATTTCTACTCTAAATTCATCTCAGACGTTTGTACCTCCTGAAAAATCATTTGTATCTCCCCAAAATCGTTTGTACCTCCTGAAAAATCGTTTGTATCTCCCCAAAATCGTTTGTACCTAGTGAAAAATCGATGGTACCTCCTCCAAATCGTTTGTACCTCTCGAATTTCTACTCTACATTCACCGCAGGTGTTTGGACCTCCCGACAAATCGTTTGTACCTCCCGAAAATCGTTTGTACCTCCCGAAAAATCGTATGTACCTCCACCAAATCGTTTGTACCTCCCGAATTTCTAATCTAAATTCATCGCAGACGTTTGTATCCCCCGAAAAATCGTTTGTATCTCTCGAATTTCTATTCTAAAATTACCACAGACGTTTGTACCTCCCGAAAAATCGTTTGAATGTCCCCAAAATCGTTTGTACCTCCCGAAAAATCGAAGGTACCTCCTCCAAATCGTTTGTACCTCTCGAATTTCTACTCTAAATTCATCGCCGACGTTTGTACCTCCTGAAAAATCGTTTGTATCTCACCAAAATCGTTTGTACCTAGTGAAAAATCGATGGTACCTCCTCCAAATCGTTTGTACCTCTCGAATTTCTACTCTAAATTCACCGCAGGTGTTTGGACCTCCCGACAAATCGTTTGTACCTCCCGAAAAATCGTTTGTATCACCTCCAATTCGTTTGTACCTCTCGAATTTTTATTCTAAAATTACCATAGACGTTTGTACCTCCCGAAAAATCGTTTGTATCTCCCAAAAATTGTTTGTACCTCCTCCAATTCGTTTGCACCTCTCGAATTTCTATTCTAAAATTACCACAGACGTTTGTACCTCCCGAAAAATCGTTTGTATGTCCCCAAAATCGTTTGTACCTCCCGAAAAATCGTATGTACCTCCACCAAATCGTTTGTACCTCCCGAATTTCTAATCTAAATTCATCGCAGACGTTTGTATCCCCCGAAAAATCGTTTGTACCTCTCGAATTTCTATTCTAAAATTACCACAGACGTTTGTACCTCCCGAAAAATCGTTTGTACCTCCCGAAAAATCGTTTGTATGTCCCCAAAATCGTTTGTGCCTCCCGAAAAATCGAAGGCACCTCCTCCAAATCGTTTGTACCTCTCGAATTTCTACTCTAAATTCATCGCCGACGTTTGTACCTCCTGAAAAATCGTTTGTATCTCCCCAAAATCGTTTGTACCTAGTGAAAAATCGATGGTACCTCCTCCAAATCGTTTGTACCTCTCGAATTTCTACTCTAAATTCACCGCACGTGTTTGGACCTCCCGACAAATCATTTGTACCACCCGAAAATCGTTTATACCTCCCGAAAAATCGTATGTACCTCCACCAAATCGTTTGTACCTCCCGAATTTCTAATCTAAATTCATCGCAGACGTTTGTATCCCCCGAAAAATCGTTTGTACCTCTCGAATTTCTATTCTAAAGTTACCACAGACGTTTGTACCTCCCGAAAAATCGTTTGTACCTCCTGCAATTCGTTTGCACCTCTCGAATTTCTATTCTAAAATTACCACAGACGTTTTCACCTCCCGAAAAATCGTTTGTATCTCCCCAAAATCGTTTGTACCTCCCAAAAATCGTTTGTACCTCCCGAAAAATCGTTTGTATCTCCCCAAAATCGTTTGTACCTCCCGAAAAATTGTGTGTACCTCCTCCAATTCGTTTGCACCTCCCGAATTTCTACTCTAAATTCATCGCAGACGTTTGTACCTCCCAAAAAATCGTTTGTACCTCTCGAAATATCGTTTGTACCTCCTCCAATTCGTTTTGCACCTCTCGAATTTCTAATCTAAATTCATCGTAGACGTTTGTATCCCCCGAAAAATCGTTTGTACCTCTCGAATTTCTATTCTAAAGTTACCACAGACGTTTGTACCTCCCGAAAAATCGTTTGTACCTCCTGCAATTCGTTTGCACCTCTCGAATTTCTATTCTAAAATTACCACAGACGTTTTCACCTCCCGAAAAATCGTTTGTATCTCCCCAAAATCGTTTGTACCTCCCAAAAATCGTTTGTACCTCCCGAAAAATCGTTTGTATCTCCCCAAAATCGTTTGTACCTCCCGAAAAATCGTTGGTACCTCCTCCAACTCGTTTGTGCCTCTCGAACTTCTACTCTAAATTCATCGCAGACGTTTGTACCTCCCGAAAAATTGTGTGTACCTCCTCCAATTCGTTTGCACCTCCCGAATTTCTACTCTAAATTCATCGCAGACGTTTGTACCTCCCAAAAAATCGTTTGTACCTCTCGAAATATCGTTTGTACCTCCTCCAATTCGTTTTGCACCTCTCGAATTTCTAATCTAAATTCATCGTAGACGTTTGTACCCCCCGAAAAATCGTTTGTACCTCCTCCAATTCCTTTGTACCTCTCGAATTTCTATTCTAAAATTACCATTGACGTTTGCACCTCCCAAAAAATCGTTTGGACCTTCTGCAATTCGTTTGCACCTTCCGAATTTCTACACTAAATTCATCGCAGACGTTTGTACCTCCCAAAAAATCATTTGTACCTCCCCAAAATCGTTTGTACCTCACGAAATATCGTTTGTACCTCCTCCAATTCGTTTGCACCTCTCGAATTTCTGCCCTAAATTCATCGCAGACGTTTGTACCTCCTCCAATTCGTTTGCACCTCTCGAATTTCTACTCTAAATTCATCGCAGACGTTTGTACCACCCGAAAAATCGTTTGTACCTCCTCCAAATCGTCTGTACCTCTCGAATTTCTACTGTAAATTCATCGGAGACATTTGTACCTCCCAAAAAATCGTTTGTACCTCCCGAAAAATCGTTTGTATCACCTCCAATTCGTTTGTACCTCTTGAATTTCTATTCTGAAATTACCATAGACGTTTGTACCTCCCGAAAAATCGTTTGTACCTCCTGCAATTCGTTTGCACTTTCCGAATTTCTACTCTAAATTCATCGCAGACGTTTGTACCTCCCGAAAAATCGTTTGTACCTCACAAAAATCGTTTGTACCTCCCGAAAAATCGTTTGTATCACCTCCAATTCGTTTGTACCTCTCGAATTTCTATTCTAAAATTACCATAGACGTTTGTACCTCCCGAAAAATCGTTTGTACCTCCTGCAATTCGTTTGCACTTTCCGAATTTCTACTCTAAATTCATCGCAGACGTTTGTACCTCCCAAAAAATCGTTTGTACCTCCCGAAAAATCGTTTGTATCACCTCCAATTCGTTTGTACCTCTTGAATTTCTATTCTGAAATTACCATAGACGTTTGTACCTCCCGAAAAATCGTTTGTATCTCCCAAAAATCGTTTGTATCACCTCCAATTCGTTTGCACCTCTCGAATTTCTATTCTAAAATTACCACAGACGTTTGTACCTCCCGAAAAATCGTTTGCATGTCCCCAAAATCGTTTGTACCTCCCGAAAAATCGAAGGTACCTCCTCTAAATCGTTTGTACCTCTCGAATTTCTACTCTAAATTCATCTCAGACGTTTGTACCTCCTGAAAAATCGTTTGTATCTCCCCAAAATCGTTTGTACCTAGTGAAAAATCGATGGTACCTCCTGCAATTCGTTTGCACTGCCCGAATTTCTACTCTAAATTCATCGCAGACGTTTGTACCTCCCAAAAAATCGTTTGTACCTCCCGAAAAATCGTTTGTATCACCTCCAATTCGTTTGTACCTCTCGAATTTCTATTCTAAAATTACCATAGACGTTTGTACCTCCCGAAAAATCGTTTGTATCTCCCAAAAATTGTTTGTACCTCCTCCAATTGGTTTGCACCTCTCGAATTTCTATTCTAAAATTACCACAGACGTTTGTACCTCCCGAAAAATCGTTTGTATGTCCCCAAAATCGTTTGTACCTCCCGAAAAATCGAAGGTACCTTCTCCAAATCGTTTGTAACTCTCGAATTTCTACTTTAAATTCATCGCAGACGTTTGTACCTCCTGAAAAATCGTTTGTATCTCCTCAAAATCGTTTGTACCTAGTGAAAAATCGATGGTACCTCCTCCAAATCGTTTGTACCTCCCGAAAAATCGTATGTACCTCCACCAAATCGTTTGTACCTCCCGAATTTCTAATTTAATTCATCGCAGACGTTTGTATCCCCCGAAAAATCGTTTGTACCTCTCGAATTTCTACTCTAAATTCATCGCAGACGTTTGTACATCCTGAAAAATCGTTTGTATCTCCCCAAAATCGTTTGTACCTAGTGAAAAATCGATGGTACCTCCTCCAAATCGTTTGTACCTCTCGAATTTCTACTCTAAATTCACCGCAGGTGTTTGGACCTCCCGCAAAATCGTTTGTACCTCCCGAAAAATCGTTTGTATGTCCCCAAAATCGTTTGTACCTCCCGAAAAATCGTATGTACCTCCACCAAATCGTTTGTACCTCCCGAATTTCTAATCTAAATTCATCGCAGACGTTTGTATCCCCCGAAAAATCGTTTGTACCTCTCGAATTTCTATTCTAAAATTACCACAGACGTTTGTACCTCCCGAAAAATCGTTTGTATGTCCCCAAAATCGTTTGTACCTCCCGAAAAATCGAAGGTACCTCCTCCATATCGTTTGTACCTCTCGAATTTCTACTCTAAATTCATCGCCGACGTTTGTACCTCCCGAAAAATCGTTTGTACCTCCTGCAATTCGTTTGCACTTTCCGAATTTCTACTCTAAATTCATCGCAGACGTTTGTACCTCCCAAAAAATCGTTTGTATCTCCCAAAAATTGTTTGTACCTCCTCCAATTCGTTTGCACCTCTCGAATTTCTATTCTAAAATTACCACAGACGTTTGTACCTCCCGAAAAACCGTTTGTGTGTCCCCAAAATCGTTTGTACCTCCCGAAAAATCGAAGGTACCTCCTCCAAATCGTTTGTACCTCTCGAATTTCTACTCTAAATTCATCTCAGACGTTTGTACCTCCTGAAATATCATTTGTATCTCCCCAAAATCGTTTGTACCTCCTGAAAAATCGTTTGTATCTCCCCAAAATCGTTTGTACCTAGTGAAAAATCGATGGTACCTCCTCCAAATCGTTTGTACCTCTCGAATTTCTACTCTACATTCACCGCAGGTGTTTGGACCTCCCGACAAATCGTTTGTACCTCCCGAAAATCGTTTGTACCTCCCGAAAAATCGTATGTACCTCCACCAAATCGTTTGTACCTAGTGAAAAATCGATGGTACCTCCTCCAAATCGTTTGTACCTCTCGAATTTCTACTCTACATTCACCGCAGGTGTTTGGACCTCCCGACAAATCGTTTGTACCTCCCGAAAATCGTTTGTACCTCCCGAAAAATCGTATGTACCTCCACCAAATCGTTTGTACCTCCCGAATTTCTAATCTAAATTCATCGCAGACGTTTGTATCCCCCGAAAAATCGTTTGTATCTCTCGAATTTCTATTCTAAAATTACCACAGACGTTTGTACCTCCCGAAAAATCGTTTGTATGTCCCCAAAATCGTTTGTACCTCCCGAAAAATCGAAGGTACCTCCTCCAAATCGTTTGTACCTCTCGAATTTCTACTCTAAATTCATCGCCGACGTTTGTACCTCCTGAAAAATCGTTTGTATCTCACCAAAATCGTTTGTACCTACTGAAAAATCGATGGTACCTCCTCCAAATCGTTTGTACCTCTCGAATTTCTACTCTAAATTCACCGCAGGTGTTTGGACCTCCCGACAAATCGTTTGTACCTCCCGAAAAATCGTTTGTATCACCTCCAATTCGTTTGTACCTCTCGAATTTTTATTCTAAAATTACCATAGACGTTTGTACCTCCCGAAAAATCGTTTGTATCTCCCAAAAATTGTTTGTACCTCCTCCAATTCGTTTGCACCTCTCGAATTTCTATTCTAAAATTACCACAGACGTTTGTACCTCCCGAAAAATCGTTTGTATGTCCCCAAAATCGTTTGTACCTCCCGAAAAATCGTATGTACCTCCACCAAATCGTTTGTACCTCCCGAATTTCTAATCTAAATTCATCGCAGACGTTTGTATCCCCCGAAAAATCGTTTGTACCTCTCGAATTTCTATTCTAAAATTACCACAGACGTTTGTACCTCCCGAAAAATCGTTTGTACCTCCCGAAAAATCGTTTGTATGTCCCCAAAATCGTTTGTGCCTCCCGAAAAATCGAAGGCACCTCCTCCAAATCGTTTGTACCTCTCGAATTTCTACTCTAAATTCATCGCCGACGTTTGTACCTCCTGAAAAATCGTTTGTATCTCCCCAAAATCGTTTGTACCTAGTGAAAAATCGATGGTACCTCCTCCAAATCGTTTGTACCTCTCGAATTTCTACTCTAAATTCACCGCACGTGTTTGGACCTCCCGACAAATCATTTGTACCACCCGAAAATCGTTTATACCTCCCGAAAAATCGTATGTACCTCCACCAAATCGTTTGTACCTCCCGAATTTCTAATCTAAATTCATCGCAGACGTTTGTATCCCCCGAAAAATCGTTTGTACCTCCCGAAAAATTGTGTGTACCTCCTCCAATTCGTTTGCACCTCCCGAATTTCTACTCTAAATTCATCGCAGACGTTTGTACCTCCCAAAAAATCGTTTGTACCTCTCGAAATATCGTTTGTACCTCCTCCAATTCGTTTTGCACCTCTCGAATTTCTAATCTAAATTCATCGTAGACGTTTGTATCCCCCGAAAAATCGTTTGTACCTCTCGAATTTCTATTCTAAAGTTACCACAGACGTTTGTACCTCCCGAAAAATCGTTTGTACCTCCTGCAATTCGTTTGCACCTCTCGAATTTCTATTCTAAAATTACCACAGACGTTTTCACCTCCCGAAAAATCGGTTGTATCTCCCCAAAATCGTTTGTACCTCCCAAAAATCGTTTGTACCTCCCGAAAAATCGTTTGTATCTCCCCAAAATCGTTTGTACCTCCCGAAAAATCGTTGGTACCTCCTCCAACTCGTTTGTGCCTCTCGAACTTCTACTCTAAATTCATCGCAGACGTTTGTACCTCTCGAAATATCGTTTGTACCTCCTCCAATTCGTTTTGCACCTCTCGAATTTCTAATCTAAATTCATCGTAGACGTTTGTACCCCCCGAAAAATCGTTTGTACCTCCTCCAATTCCTTTGTACCTCTCGAATTTCTATTCTAAAATTACCATTGACGTTTGCACCTCCCAAAAAATCGTTTGGACCTTCTGCAATTCGTTTGCACCTTCCGAATTTCTACACTAAATTCATCGCAGACGTTTGTACCTCCCAAAAAATCATTTGTACCTCCCCAAAATCGTTTGTACCTCACGAAATATCGTTTGTACCTCCTGCAATTCGTTTGCACTTTCCGAATTTCTACTCTAAATTCATCGCAGACGTTTGTACCTCCCGAAAAATCGTTTGTATCTCCCAAAAATTGTTTGTACCTCCTCCAATTCGTTTGCACCTCTCGAATTTCTATTCTAAAATTACCACAGACGTTTGTACCTCCCGAAAAATCGTTTGTGTGTCCCCAAAATCGTTTGTACCTCCCGAAAAATCGAAGGTACCTCCTCCAAATCGTTTGTACCTCTCGAATTTCTACTCTAAATTCATCGCCGACGTTCGTACCTCCTGAAAAATCGTTTGTACCTCCCGAAAATCGTTTGTACCTCCCGAAAAATCGTATGTACCTCCACCAAATCGTTTGTACCTCCCGAATTTCTAATCTAAATTCATCGCAGACGTTTGTATCCCCCGAAAAATCGTTTGTACCTCTCGAATTTCTATTCTAAAATTACCACAGACGTTTGTACCTCCCGAAAAATCGTTTGTATGTCCCCAAAATCGTTTGTGCCTCCCGAAAAATCGAAGGCACCTCCTCCAAATCGTTTGTACCTCTCGAATTTCTACTCTAAATTCATCGCCGACGTTTGTACCTCCTGAAAAATCGTTTGTATCTCCCCAAAATCGTTTGTACCTAGTGAAAAATCGATGGTACCTCCTCCAAATCGTTTGTACCTCTCGAATTTCTACTCTAAATTCACCGCAGGTGTTTGGACCTCCCGACAAATCATTTGTACCTCCCGAAAATCGTTTATACCTCCCGAAAAATCGTATGTACCTCCCGAATTTCTAATCTAAATTCATCGCAGACGTTTGTATCCCCCGAAAAATCGTTTGTACCTCTCGAATTTCTATTCTAAAGTTACCACAGACGTTTGTACCTCCCGAAAAATCGTTTGTACCTCCTGCAATTCGTTTGCACCTCTCGAATTTCTATTCTAAAATTACCACAGACGTTTTCACCTCCCGAAAAATCGTTTGTATCTCCCCAAAATCGTTTGTACCTCCCGAAAAATCGTTGGTACCTCCTCCAACTCGTTTGTGCCTCTCGAACTTCTACTCTAAATTCATCGCAGACGTTTGTACCTCCCGAAAAATTGTGTGTACCTCCTCCAATTCGTTTGCACCTCCCGAATTTCTACTCTAAATTCATCGCAGACGTTTGTACCTCCCAAAAAATCGTTTGTACCTCTCGAAATATCGTTTGTACCTCCTCCAATTCGTTTTGCACCTCTCGAATTTCTAATCTAAATTCATCGTAGACGTTTGTACCCCCCGAAAAATCGTTTGTACCTCCTCCAATTCCTTTGTACCTCTCGAATTTCTATTCTAAAATTACCATAGACGTTTGCACCTCCCAAAAAATCGTTTGGACCTTCTGCAATTCGTTTGCACCTTCCGAATTTCTACACTAAATTCATCGCAGACGTTTGTACCTCCCAAAAAATCATTTGTACCTCCCCAAAATCGTTTGTACCTCACGAATTTCTACTGTAAATTCATCGCAGACATTTGTACCTCCCAAAAAATCGTTTGTACCTCCCTAAAAATCGTTTGTATCACCTCCAATTCGTTTGTACCTCTTGAATTTCTATTCTGAAATTACCATAGACGTTTGTACCTCCCGAAAAATCGTTTGTACCTCCTGCAATTCGTTTGCACTTTCCGAATTTCTACTCTAAATTCATCGCAGACGTTTGTACCTCCCGAAAAATCGTTTGTACCTCCCAAAAATCGTTTGTACCTCCCGAAAAATCGTTTGTATCACCTCCAATTCGTTTGTACCTCTCGAATTTCTATTCTAAAATTACCATAGACGTTTGTACCTCCCGAAAAATCGTTTGTACCTCCTGCAATTCGTTTGCACTTTCCGAATTTCTACTCTAAATTCATCGCAGACGTTTGTACCTCCCAAAAAATCGTTTGTACCTCCCGAAAAATCGTTTGTATCACCTCCAATTCGTTTGTACCTCTTGAATTTCTATTATGAAATTACCATAGACGTTTGTACCTCGCGAAAAATCGTTTGTATCTCCCAAAAATCGTTTGTATCACCTCCAATTCGTTTGCACCTCTCGAATTTCTATTCTAAAATTACCACAGACGTTTGTACCTCCCGAAAAATCGTTTGTATGTCCCCAAAATCGTTTGTACCTCCCGAAAAATCGAAGGTACCTCCTCTAAATCGTTTGTACATCTCGAATTTCTACTCTAAATTCATCTCAGACGTTTGTACCTCCTGAAAAATCGTTTGTATCTCCCCAAAATCGTTTGTACCTAGTGAAAAATCGATGGTACCTCCTGCAATTCGTTTGCACTTCCCGAATTTCTACTCTAAATTCATCGCAGACGTTTGTACCTCCCAAAAAATCGTTTGTACCTCCCGAAAAATCGTTTGTATCACCTCCAATTCGTTTGTACCTCTCGAATTTCTATTCTAAAATTACCATAGACGTTTGTACCTCCCGAAAAATCGTTTGTATCTCCCAAAAATTGTTTGTACCTCCTCCAATTGGTTTGCACCTCTCGAATTTCTATTCTAAAATTACCACAGACGTTTGTACCTCCCGAAAAATCGTTTGTATGTCCCCAAAATCGTTTGTACCTCCCGAAAAATCGAAATTACCTTCTCCAAATCGTTTGTAACTCTCGAATTTCTACTTTAAATTCATCGCAGACGTTTGTACCTCCTGAAAAATCGTTTGTATCTCCTCAAAATCGTTTGTATCTAGTGAAAAATCGATGGTGCCTCCTCCAAATCGTTTGTACCTCCCGAAAAATCGTTTGTATGTCCCCAAAATCGTTTGTACCTCTCGAAAAATCGAAGGTACCTCCTCCAAATCGTTTGTACCTCTCGAATTTCTACTCTAAATTCATCGCCGACGTTTGTACCTCCTGAAAAATCGTTTGTATCTCCCCAAAATCGTTTGTACCTAGTGAAAAATCGATGGTACCTCCTCCAAATCGTTTGTACCTCTCGAATTTCTACTCTAAATTCACCGCAGGTGTTTGGACCTCCCGACAAATCGTTTGTACCTCCCGAAAATCGTTTGTACCTCCCGAATTTCTAATCTAAATTCATCGCAGACGTTTGTATCCCCCGAAAAATCGTTTGTACCTCTCGAATTTCTATTCTAAAATTACCATAGACGTTTGTACCTCCCGAAAAATCGTTTGTATGTCCCCAAAATCGTTTGTACCTCCCGAAAAATCGTATGTACCTCCACCAAATCGTTTGTACCTCCCGAATTTCTAATCTAAATTCATCGCAGACGTTTGTATCCCCCGAAAAATCGTTTGTACCTCTCGAATTTCTATTCTAAAATTACCACAGACGTTTGTACCTCCCGAAAAATCGTTTGTATGTCCCCAAAATCGTTTGTACCTCCCGAAAAATCGAAGGTACCTCCTCCATATCGTTTGTACCTCTCGAATTTCTACTCTAAATTCATCGCCGACGTTTGTACCTCCCGAAAAATCGTTTGTACCTCCTGCAATTCGTTTGCACTTTCCGAATTTCTACTCTAAATTCATCGCAGACGTTTGTACCTCCCAAAAAATCGTTTGTATCTCCCAAAAATTGTTTGTACCTCCTCCAATTCGTTTGCACCTCTCGAATTTCTATTCTAAAATTACCACAGACGTTTGTACCTCCCGAAAAACCGTTTGTGTGTCCCCAAAATCGTTTGTACCTCCCGAAAAATCGAAGGTACCTCCTCCAAATCGTTTGTACCTCTCGAATTTCTACTCTAAATTCATCTCAGACGTTTGTACCTCCTGAAATATCATTTGTATCTCCCCAAAATCGTTTGTACCTCCTGAAAAATCGTTTGTATCTCCCCAAAATCGTTTGTACCTAGTGAAAAATCGATGGTACCTCCTCCAAATCGTTTGTACCTCTCGAATTTCTACTCTACATTCACCGCAGGTGTTTGGACCTCCCGACAAATCGTTTGTACCTCCCGAAAATCGTTTGTACCTCCCGAATTTCTAATCTAAATTCATCGCAGACGTTTGTATCCCCCGAAAAATCGTTTGTACCTCTCGAATTTCTATTCTAAAATTACCACAGACGTTTGTACCTCCCGAAAAATCGTTTGTACCTCCCGAAAAATCGTTTGTATGTCCCCAAAATCGTTTGTGCCTCCCGAAAAATCGAAGGCACCTCCTCCAAATCGTTTGTACCTCTCGAATTTCTACTCTAAATTCATCGCCGACGTTTGTACCTCCTGAAAAATCGTTTGTATCTCCCCAAAATCGTTTGTACCTAGTGAAAAATCGATGGTACCTCCTCCAAATCGTTTGTACCTCTCGAATTTCTACTCTAAATTCACCGCACGTGTTTGGACCTCCCGACAAATCATTTGTACCACCCGAAAATCGTTTATACCTCCCGAAAAATCGTATGTACCTCCACCAAATCGTTTGTACCTCCCGAATTTCTAATCTAAATTCATCGCAGACGTTTGTATCCCCCGAAAAATCGTTTGTACCTCTCGAATTTCTATTCTAAAGTTACCACAGACGTTTGTACCTCCCGAAAAATCGTTTGTACCTCCTGCAATTCGTTTGCACCTCTCGAATTTCTATTCTAAAATTACCACAGACGTTTTCACCTCCCGAAAAATCGTTTGTATCTCCCCAAAATCGTTTGTACCTCCCAAAAATCGTTTGTACCTCCCGAAAAATCGTTTGTATCTCCCCAAAATCGTTTGTACCTCCCGAAAAATCGTTGGTACCTCCTCCAACTCGTTTGTGCCTCTCGAACTTCTACTCTAAATTCATCGCAGACGTTTGTACCTCCCGAAAAATTGTGTGTACCTCCTCCAATTCGTTTGCACCTCCCGAATTTCTACTCTAAATTCGTCGCAGACGTTTGTACCTCCCAAAAAATCGTTTGTACCTCTCGAAATATCGTTTGTACCTCCTCCAATTCGTTTTGCACCTCTCGAATTTCTAATCTAAATTCATCGTAGACGTTTGTATCCCCCGAAAAATCGTTTGTACCTCTCGAATTTCTATTCTAAAGTTACCACAGACGTTTGTACCTCCCGAAAAATCGTTTGTACCTCCTGCAATTCGTTTGCACCTCTCGAATTTCTATTCTAAAATTACCACAGACGTTTTCACCTCCCGAAAAATCGGTTGTATCTCCCCAAAATCGTTTGTACCTCCCAAAAATCGTTTGTACCTCCCGAAAAATCGTTTGTATCTCCCCAAAATCGTTTGTACCTCCCGAAAAATCGTTGGTACCTCCTCCAACTCGTTTGTGCCTCTCGAACTTCTACTCTAAATTCATCGCAGACGTTTGTACCTCTCGAAATATCGTTTGTACCTCCTCCAATTCGTTTTGCACCTCTCGAATTTCTAATCTAAATTCATCGTAGACGTTTGTACCCCCCGAAAAATCGTTTGTACCTCCTCCAATTCCTTTGTACCTCTCGAATTTCTATTCTAAAATTACCATTGACGTTTGCACCTCCCAAAAAATCGTTTGGACCTTCTGCAATTCGTTTGCACCTTCCGAATTTCTACACTAAATTCATCGCAGACGTTTGTACCTCCCAAAAAATCATTTGTACCTCCCCAAAATCGTTTGTACCTCACGAAATATCGTTTGTACCTCCTCCAATTCGTTTGCACCTCTCGAATTTCTGCCCTAAATTCATCGCAGACGTTTGTACCTCCTCCAATTCGTTTGCACCTCTCGAATTTCTACTCTAAATTCATCGCAGACGTTTGTACCTCCCGAAAAATCGTTTGTACCTCCTCCAAATCGTCTGTACCTCTCGAATTTCTACTGTAAATTCATCGGAGACATTTGTACCTCCCAAAAAATCGTTTGTACCTCCCGAAAAATCGTTTGTATCACCTGCAATTCGTTTGCACTTTCCGAATTTCTACTCTAAATTCATCGCAGACGTTTGTACCTCCCGAAAAATCGTTTGTACCTCCCAAAAATCGTTTGTACCTCCCGAAAAATCGTTTGTATCACCTCCAATTCGTTTGTACCTCTCGAATTTCTATTCTAAAATTACCATAGACGTTTGTCCCTCCCGAAAAATCGTTTGTACCTCCTGCAATTCGTTTGCACTTTCCGAATTTCTACTCTAAATTCATCGCAGACGTTTGTACCTCCCAAAAAATCGTTTGTACCTCCCGAAAAATCGTTTGTATCACCTCCAATTCGTTTGTACCTCTTGAATTTCTATTCTGAAATTACCATAGACGTTTGTACCTCCCGAAAAATCGTTTGTATCTCCCAAAAATCGTTTGTATCACCTCCAATTCGTTTGCACCTCTCGAATTTCTATTCTAAAATTACCACAGACGTTTGTACCTCCCGAAAAATCGTTTGCATGTCCCCAAAATCGTTTGTACCTCCCGAAAAATCGAAGGTACCTCCTCTAAATCGTTTGTACCTCTCGAATTTCTACTCTAAATTCATCTCAGACGTTTGTACCTCCTGAAAAATCGTTTGTATCTCCCCAAAATCGTTTGTACCTAGTGAAAAATCGATGGTACCTCCTGCAATTCGTTTGCACTTCCCGAATTTCTACTCTAAATTCATCGCAGACGTTTGTACCTCCCAAAAAATCGTTTGTACCTCCCGAAAAATCGTTTGTATCACCTCCAATTCGTTTGTACCTCTCGAATTTCTATTCTAAAATTACCATAGACGTTTGTACCTCCCGAAAAATCGTTTGTATCTCCCAAAAATTGTTTGTACCTCCTCCAATTGGTTTGCACCTCTCGAATTTCTATTCTAAAATTACCACAGACGTTTGTACCTCCCGAAAAATCGTTTGTATGTCCCCAAAATCGTTTGTACCTCCCGAAAAATCGAAGGTACCTTCTCCAAATCGTTTGTAACTCTCGAATTTCTACTTTAAATTCATCGCAGACGTTTGTACCTCCTGAAAAATCGTTTGTATCTCCCCAAAATCGTTTGTACCTAGTGAAAAATCGATGGTACCTCCTCCAAATCGTTTGTACCTCTCGAATTTCTACTCTAAATTCACCGCAGGTGTTTGGACCTCGCGACAAATCGTTTGTACCTCCCGAATTTCTAATCTAAATTCATCGCAGACGTTTGTATCCCCCGAAAAATCGTTTGTACCTCTCGAATTTCTATTCTAAAATTACCACAGACGTTTGTACCTCCCGAAAAATCGTTTGTATGTCCCCAAAATCGTTTGTACCTCCCGAAAAATCGTATGTACCTCCACCAAATCGTTTGTACCTCCCGAATTTCTAATTTAATTCATCGCAGACGTTTGTATCCCCCGAAAAATCGTTTGTACCTCTCGAATTTCTATTCTAAAATTACCACAGACGTTTGTACCTCCCGAAAAATCGTTTGTATGTCCCCAAAATCGTTTGTACCTCCCGAAAAATCGAAGGTACCTCCTCCATATCGTTTGTACCTCTCGAATTTCTACTCTAAATTCATCGCCGACGTTTGTACCTCCCGAAAAATCGTTTGTACCTCCTGCAATTCGTTTGCACTTTCCGAATTTCTACTCTAAATTCATCGCAGACGTTTGTACCTCCCAAAAAATCGTTTGTATCTCCCAAAAATTGTTTGTACCTCCTCCAATTCGTTTGCACCTCTCGAATTTCTATTCTAAAATTACCACAGACGTTTGTATCTCCCGAAAAACCGTTTGTGTGTCCCCAAAATCGTTTGTACCTCCCGAAAAATCGAAGGTACCTCCTCCAAATCGTTTGTACCTCTCGAATTTCTACTCTAAATTCATCTCAGACATTTGTACCTCCTGAAAAATCATTTGTATCTCCCCAAAATCGTTTGTTCCTCCTGAAAAATCGTTTGTATCTCCCCAAAATCGTTTGTACCTAGTGAAAAATCGATGGTACCTCCTCCAAATCGTTTGTACCTCTCGAATTTCTACTCTACATTCACCGCAGGTGTTTGGACCTCCCGACAAATCGTTTGTACCTCCCGAAAATCGTTTGTACCTCCCGAAAAATCGTATGTACCTCCACCAAATCGTTTGTACCTCCCGAATTTCTAATCTAAATTCATCGCAGACGTTTGTATCCCCCGAAAAATCGTTTGTATCTCTCGAATTTCTATTCTAAAATTACCACAGACGTTTGTACCTCCCGAAAAATCGTTTGTATGTCCCCAAAATCGTTTGTACCTCCCGAAAAATCGAAGGTACCTCCTCCAAATCGTTTGTACCTCTCGAATTTCTACTCTAAATTCATCTCAGACGTTTGTACCTCCTGAAAAATCGTTTGTATCTCCCCAAAATCGTTTGTACCTCCTGAAAAATCGTTTGTATCTCCCCAAAATCGTTTGTACCTAGTGAAAAATTGATGGTACCTCCTCCAAATCGTTTGTACCTCTCGAATTTCTACTCTACATTCACCGCAGGTGTTTGGACCTCCCGACAAATCGTTTGTACCTCCCGAAAATCGTTTGTACCTCCCGAAAAATCGTATGTACCTCCACCAAATCGTTTGTACCTCCCGAATTTCTAATCTAAATTCATCGCAGACGTTTGTATCCCCCGAAAAATCGTTTGTATCTCTCGAATTTCTATTCTAAAATTACCACAGACGTTTGTACCTCCCGAAAAATCGTTTGTATGTCCTCAAAATCGTTTGTACCTCCCGAAAAATCGAAGGTACCTCCTCCAAATCGTTTGTACCTCTCGAATTTCTACTCTAAATTCATCGCCGACGTTTGTACCTCCTGAAAAATCGTTTGTACCTAGTGAAAAATCGATGGTACCTCCTCCAAATCGTTTGTACCTCTCGAATTTCTACTCTAAATTCACCGCAGGTGTTTGGACCTCCCGACAAATCGTTTGTACCTCCCGAAAAATCGTTTGTATCACCTCCAATTCGTTTGTACCTCTCGAATTTTTATTCTAAAATTACCATAGACGTTTGTACCTCCCGAAAAATCGTTTGTATGTCCCAAAAATTGTTTGTACCTCCTCCAATTCGTTTGCACCTCTCGAATTTCTATTCTAAAATTACCACAGACGTTTGTACCTCCCGAAAAATCGTTTGTATGTCCCCAAAATCGTTTGTACCTCCCGAAAAATCGTATGTACCTCCACCAAATCGTTTGTACCTCCCGAATTTCTAATCTAAATTCATCGCAGACGTTTGTATCCCCCGAAAAATCGTTTGTACCTCTCGAATTTCTATTCTAAAATTACCACAGACGTTTGTACCTCCCAAAAATTGTTTGTACCTCCTCCAATTCGTTTGCACCTCTCGAATTTCTATTCTAAAATTACCACAGACGTTTGTACCTCCCGAAAAATCGTTTGTATGTCCCCAAAATCGTTTGTACCTCCCGAAAAATCGAAGGTACCTCCTCCAAATCGTTTGTACCTCTCGAATTTCTACTCTAAATTCATCGCCGATGTTTGTACCTCCCGAAAAATCGTTTGTATGTCCCCAAAATCGTTTGTACCTCCCGAAAAATCGTATGTACCTCCACCAAATCGTTTGTACCTCCCGAATTTCTAATCTAAATTCATCGCAGACGTTTGTATCCCCCAAAAAATCGTTTGTACCTCTCGAATTTCTATTCTAAAATTACCACAGACGTTTGTACCTCCCGAAAAATCGTTTGTATGTCCCCAAAATCGTTTGTACCTCCCGAAAAATCGAAGGTACCTCCTCCAAATCGTTTGTACCTCTCGAATTTCTACTCTAAATTCATCGCCGACGTTTGTACCTCCCGAAAAATCGTTTGTACCTCCTGCAATTCGTTTGCACTTTCCGAATTTCTACTCTAAATTCATCGCAGACGTTTGTACCTCCCAAAAAATCGTTTGTATCTCCCAAAAATTGTTTGTACCTCCTCCAATTCGTTTGCACCTCTCGAATTTCTATTCTAAAATTACCACAGACGTTTGTACCTCCCGAAAAACCGTTTGTATGTAGCCAAAATCGTTTGTACCTCCCGAAAAATCGAAGGTACCTCCTCCAAATCGTTTGTACCTCTCGAATTTCTACTCTAAATTCATCTCAGACGTTTGTACCTCCTGAAAAATCGTTTGTATCTCGCCAAAATCGTTTGTACCTAGTGAAAAATCGATGGTACCTCCTCTAAATCGTTTGTACCTCTCGAATTTCTACTCTAAATTCATCGCCGACGTTTGTACCTCCCGAAAAATCGTTTGTATGTCCCCAAAATCGTTTGTACCTCCCGAAAAATCGTATGTACCTCCACCAAATCGTTTGTACCTCCCGAATTTCTAATCTAAATTCATCGCAGACGTTTGTATCCCCCAAAAAATCGTTTGTACCTCTCGAATTTCTATTCTAAAATTACCACAGACGTTTGTACCTCCCGAAAAATCGTTTGTATGTCCCCAAAATCGTTTGTACCTCCCGAAAAATCGAAGGTACCTCCTCCAAATCGTTTGTACCTCTCGAATTTCTACTCTAAATTCATCGCCGACGTTTGTACCTCCCGAAAAATCGTTTGTACCTCCTGCAATTCGTTTGCACTTTCCGAATTTCTACTCTAAATTCATCGCAGACGTTTGTACCTCCCAAAAAATCGTTTGTATCTCCCAAAAATTGTTTGTACCTCCTCCAATTCGTTTGCACCTCTCGAACTTCTATTCTAAAATTACCACAGACGTTTGTACCTCCCGAAAAACCGTTTGTATGTAGCCAAAATCGTTTGTACCTCCCGAAAAATCGAAGGTACCTCCTCCAAATCGTTTGTACCTCTCGAATTTCTACTCTAAATTCATCTCAGACGTTTGTACCTCCTGAAAAATCGTTTGTATCTCGCCAAAATCGTTTGTACCTAGTGAAAAATCGATGGTACCTCCTCCAAATCGTTTGTACCTCTCGAATTTCTACTCTAAATTCACCGCAGGTGTTTGGACCTCCCGACAAATCGTTTGTACCTCCCGAAAAATCGTTTGTATCACCTCCAATTCGTTTGTACCTCTCGAATTTTTATTCTAAAATTACCATAGACGTTTGTACCTCCCGAAAAATCGTTTGTATCTCCCAAAAATTGTTTGTACCTCCTCCAATTCGTTTGCACCTCTCGAATTTCTATTCTAAAATTACCACAGACGTTTGTACCTCCCGAAAAATCGTTTGTATGTCCCCAAAATCGTTTGTACCTCCCGAAAAATCGTATGTACCTCCACCAAATCGTTTGTACCTCCCGAATTTCTAATCTAAATTCATCGCAGACGTTTGTATCCCCCGAAAAATCGTTTGTACCTCTCGAATTTCTATTCTAAAATTACCACAGACGTTTGTACCTCCCAAAAATTGTTTGTACCTCCTCCAATTCGTTTGCACCTCTCGAATTTCTATTCTAAAATTACCACAGACGTTTGTACCTCCCTAAAAATCGTTTGTATCTCCCCAAAATCGTTTGTACCTCCCAAAAATCGTTTGTACCTCCCGAAAAATCGTTTGTATCACCTCCAATTCGTTTGTACCTCTCGAATTTCTATTCTAAAATTACCATAGACGTTTGTACCTCCCGAAAAATCGTTTGTATCTCCCAAAAATTGTTTGTACCTCCTCCAATTCGTTTGCACCTCTCGAATTTCTATTCTAAAATTACCACAGACGTTTGTACCTCCCGAAAAATCGTTTGTATCTCCCCAAAATCGTTTGTACCTCCTAAAAATCGTTTGTACCTCCCGAAAAATCGTTTGTATCACATCCAATTCGTTTGTACCTCTCGAATTTCTATTCTAAAATTACCATAGACGTTTGTACCTCCCGAAAAATCGTTTGTATCTCCCAAAAATTGTTTGTACCTCCTCCAATTCGTTTGCACCTCTCGAATTTCTATTCTAAAATTACCACAGACGTTTGTACCTCCCGAAAAATCGTTTGTATGTCCCCAAAATCGTTTGTACCTCCAGAAAAATCGAAGGTACCTCCTCCAAATCGTTTGTACCTCTCGAATTTCTACTCTAAATTCATCGCCGACGTTTGTACCTCCTGAAAAATCGTTTGTATCTCCCCAAAATCGTTTGTATCTCCCCAAAATCGTTTGTACCTAGTGAAAAATCGATGGTACCTCCTCCAAATCGTTTGTACCTCTCGAATTTCTACTCTAAATTCACCGCAGGTGTTTGGACCTCCCGACAAATCGTTTGTACCTCCCGAAAATCGTTTGTACCTCCCGAAAAATCGTATGTACCTCCACCAAATCGTTTGTACCTCCCGAATTTCTAATCTAAATTCATCGCGGACGTTTGTATCCCCCGAAAAATCTTTTGTACCTCTCGAATTTCTATTCTAAAATTACCACAGACGTTTGTACCTCCCGAGAAATAGTTTGTATGTCCCCAAAATCGTTTGTACCTCCCGAAAAATCGAAGGTACCTCCTCCAAATCGTTTGTACCTCTCGAATTTCTACTCTAAATTCATCGCCGACGTTTGTACCTCCTGAAAAATGGTTTGTATCTCCCCAAAATCGTTTGTACCTAGAGAAAAATCGATGGTACCTCCTCCAAATCGTTTGTACCTCTCGAATTTCTACTCTAAATTCACCGCAGGTGTTTGGACCTCCCGACAAATCGTTTGTACCTCCCGAAAATCGTTTGTACCTCCCGAAAAATCGTATGTACCTCCACCAAATCGTTTGTACCTCCCGAATTTCTAATCTAAATTCATCGCAGACGTTTGTATCCCCCGAAAAATCGTTTGTACCTCTCGAATTTCTATTCTAAAATTACCACAGACGTTTGTACCTCCCGAAAAATCGTTTGTATCTCCCAAAAATTGTTTGTACCTCCTCCAATTCGTTTGCACCTCTCGAATTTCTATTCTAAAATTACCACAGACGTTTGTACCTACCGAAAAATCGTTTTTATGTCCCCAAAATCGTTTGTACCTCCCGAAAAATCGTATGTACCTCCACCAAATCGTTTGTACCTCCCGAATTTCTAATCTAAATTCATCGCAGACGTTTTTACCCCCCGAAATATCGTTTGTACCTCTCGAATTTCTATTTTAAAATTACCACAGACGTTTGTACCTCCCGAAAAATCGTTTGTATCTCCCCAAAATCGTTTGTACCTCCTAAAAATAGTTTGTACCTCCCGAAAAATCGTTTGTATCAACTCCAATTCGTTTGTACCTCTCGAATTTCTATTCTAAAATTACCATAGACTTTTGTACCTCCCGAAAAATCGTTTGTATCTCCCAAAAATTGTTTGTACCTCCTCCAATTCGTTTGCACCTCTCGAATTTCTAGTCTAAAATTACCACAGACGTTTCTACCTCCTGCAATTCGTTTGTACCTCTGGAATTTCTATTCTAAAATTACCATAGACGTTTGTACCTCCCGAAAAATCGTTTGTATCTCCCAAAAATTGTTTGTAGCTCCTCCAATTCTTTTGCACCTCTCGAATTTCTATTCTAAAATTACCACAGACGTTTGTACCTTCCGAAAAATCGTTTGTATCTCCCCAAAATCGTTTGTACCTCCCGAAAAATCGTATGTACCTCCACCAAATCGTTTGTACCTCCCGAATTTCTAATCTAAATTCATCGCAGACGTTTTTACCCCCCGAAATATCGTTTGTACCTCTCGAATTTCTATTTTAAAAATACCACAGACGTTTGTACCTCCCGAAAAATCGTTTGTATGTCCCCAAAATCTTTTGTACCTCCCGAAAAATCGTATGTACCTCCACCAAATCGTTTGTACCTCCCGAATTTCTAATCTAAATTCATCGCAGACGTTTGTATCCCCCAAAAAATCGTTTGTACCTCTCGAATTTCTATTCCAAAATTACCACAGAGGTTTGTACCTCCCGAAAAATCGTTTGTATGTCCCCAAAATCGTTTGTACCTCCCGAAAAATCGAAGGTACCTCCTCCAAATCGTTTGTACCTCTCGAATTTCCACTCTAAATTCATCGCCGACGTTTGTACCTCCCGAAAAATCGTTTGTACCTCCTGCAATTCGTTTGCACTTTCCGAATTTCTACTCTAAATTCATCGCAGACGTTTGTACCTCCCAAAAAATCGTTTGTATCTCCCAAAAATTGTTTGTACCTCCTCCAATTCGTTTGCACCTCTCGAATTTCTATTCTAAAATTACCACAGACGTTTGTACCTCCCGAAAAACCGTTTGTATGTAGCCAAAATCGTTTGTACCGCCCGAAAAATCGAAGGTACCTCCTCCAAATCGTTTGTACCTCTCGAATTTCTACTCTAAATTCATCTCAGACGTTTGTACCTCCTGAAAAATCGTTTGTATCTCCCCAAAATCGTTTGTACCTCCTGAAAAATCGTTTGTATCTCGCCAAAATCGTTTGTACCTAGTGAAAAATCGATGGTACCTCCTCCAAATCGTTTGTACCTCTCGAATTTCTACTCTAAATTCACCGCAGGTGTTTGGACCTCCCGACAAATCGTTTGTACCTCCCGAAAAATCGTTTGTATCACCTCCAATTCGTTTGTACCTCTCGAATTTTTATTCTAAAATTACCATAGACGTTTGTACCTCCCGAAAAATCGTTTGTATGTCCCCAAAATCGTTTGTACCTCCCGAAAAATCGTATGTACCTCCACCAAATCGTTTGTACCTCCCGAATTTCTAATCTAAATTCATCACAGACGTTTGTATCCCCCGAAAAATCGTTTGTACCTCTCGAATTTCTATTCTAAAATTACCACAGACGTTTGTACATCCCGAAAAATCGTTTGTACCTCCTGCAATTCGTTTGCACCTCTCGAATTTCTATTCTAAAATTACCACAGACGTTTGTACCTCCCTAAAAATCGTTTGTATCTCCCCAAAATCGTTTGTACCTCCCAAAAATCGTTTGTACCTCCCGAAAAATCGTTTGTATCACCTCCAATTCGTTTGTACCTCTCGAATTTCTATTCTAAAATTACCATAGACGTTTGTACCTCCCGAAAAATCGTTTGTATCTCCCAAAAATTGTTTGTACCTCCTCCAATTCGTTTGCACCTCTCGAATTTCTATTCTAAAATTACCACAGACGTTTGTACCTCCCGAAAAATCGTTTGTATCTCCCAAAAATTGTTTGTACCTCCTCCAATTCGTTTGCACCTCTCGAATTTCTATTCTAAAATTACCACAGACGTTTGTACCTACCGAAAAATCGTTTTTATGTCCCCAAAATCGTTTGTACCTCCCGAAAAATCGTATGTACCTCCACCAAATCGTTTGTACCTCCCGAATTTCTAATCTAAATTCATCGCAGACGTTTTTACCCCCCGAAATATCGTTTGTACCTCTCGAATTTCTATTTTAAAATTACCACAGACGTTTGTACCTCCCGAAAAATCGTTTGTATCTCCCCAAAATCGTTTGTACCTCCTAAAAATCGTTTGTACCTCCCGAAAAATCGTTTGTATCACATCCAATTCGTTTGTACCTCTCGAATTTCTATTCTAAAATTACCATAGACGTTTGTACCTCCCGAAAAATTGTTTGTATCTCCCAAAAATTGTTTGTACCTCCTCCAATTCGTTTGCACCTCTCGAATTTCTATTCTAAAATTACCACAGACGTTTGTACCTCCCGAAAAATCGTTTGTATCTCCCCAAAATCGTTTGTACCTCCTAAAAATCGTTTGTACCTCCCGAAAAATCGTTTGTATCACATCCAATTCGTTTGTACCTCTCGAATTTCTATTCTAAAATTACCATAGACGTTTGTACCTCCCGAAAAATCGTTTGTATCTCCCAAAAATTGTTTGTACCTCCTCCAATTCGTTTGCACCTCTCGAATTTCTATTCTAAAATTACCACAGACGTTTGTACCTCCCGAAAAATCGTTTGTATGTCCCCAAAATCGTTTGTACCTCCAGAAAAATCGAAGGTACCTCCTCCAAATCGTTTGTACCTCTCGAATTTCTACTCTAAATTCATCGCCGACGTTTGTACCTCCTGAAAAATCGTTTGTATCTCCCCAAAATCGTTTGTACCTAGTGAAAAATCGATGGTACCTCCTCCAAATCGTTTGTACCTCTCGAATTTCTACTCTAAATTCACCGCAGGTGTTTGGACCTCCCGACAAATCATTTGTACCTCCCGAAAATCGTTTATACCTCCCGAAAAATCGTATGTACCTCCCGAATTTCTAATCTAAATTCATCGCAGACGTTTGTATCCCCCGAAAAATCGTTTGTACCTCTCGAATTTCTATTCTAAAGTTACCACAGACGTTTGTACCTCCCGAAAAATCGTTTGTACCTCCTGCAATTCGTTTGCACCTCTCGAATTTCTATTCTAAAATTACCACAGACGTTTTCACCTCCCGAAAAATCGTTTGTATCTCCCCAAAATCGTTTGTACCTCCCGAAAAATCGTTGGTACCTCCTCCAACTCGTTTGTGCCTCTCGAACTTCTACTCTAAATTCATCGCAGACGTTTGTACCTCCCGAAAAATTGTGTGTACCTCCTCCAATTCGTTTGCACCTCCCGAATTTCTACTCTAAATTCATCGCAGACGTTTGTACCTCCCAAAAAATCGTTTGTACCTCTCGAAATATCGTTTGTACCTCCTCCAATTCGTTTTGCACCTCTCGAATTTCTAATCTAAATTCATCGTAGACGTTTGTACCCCCCGAAAAATCGTTTGTACCTCCTCCAAATCGTTTGTACCTCTCGAATTTCTACTCTAAATTCACCGCAAGTGTTTGGACCTCCCGACAAATCGTTTGTACCTCCCGAAAATCGTTTGTACCTCCCGAAAAATCGTATGTACCTCCACCAAATCGTTTGTACCTCCCGAATTTCTAATCTAAATTCATCGCGGACGTTTGTATCCCCCGAAAAATCTTTTGTACCTCTCGAATTTCTATTCTAAAATTACCACAGACGTTTGTACCTCCCGAGAAATAGTTTGTATGTCCCCAAAATCGTTTGTACCTCCCGAAAAATCGAAGGTACCTCCTCCAAATCGTTTGTACCTCTCGAATTTCTATTCTAAATTCATCGCCGACGTTTGTACCTCCTGAAAAATCGTTTGTATCTCCCCAAAATCGTTTGTACCTAGTGAAAAATCGATGGTACCTCCTCCAAATCGTTTGTACCTCTCGAATTTCTACTCTAAATTCACCGCAGGTGTTTGGACCTCCCGACAAATCGTTTGTACCTCCCGAAAATCGTTTGTACCTCCCGAAAAATCGTATGTACCTCCACCAAATCGTTTGTACCTCCCGAATTTCTAATCTAAATTCATCGCAGACGTTTGTATCCCCCGAAAAATCGTTTGTACCTCTCGAATTTCTATTCTAAAATTACCACAGATGTTTGTACCTCCCGAAAAATCGTTTGTATCTCCCAAAAATTGTTTGTACCTCCTCCAATTCGTTTGCACCTCTCGAATTTCTATTCTAAAATTACCACAGACGTTTGTACCTCCCGAAAAATCGTTTGTATGTCCCCAAAATCGTTTGTACCTCCCGAAAAATCGTTTTTATGTCCCCAAAATCGTTTGTACCTCCCGAAAAATCGATGGTACCTCTTCCAAATCGTTTGTACCTCTCGAATTTCTACTCTAAATTCATCGTAGACGTTTGTACATTCCAAAAAATCGTTTGTACCTTCCCAACATCGTTTGTACCTCCCGATAAATCGTATGTACCTCCACCAAATCGTTTGAACCTCCCAAATTTCTAATCTAAATTCATCGCAGACGTTTGTATCCCCCGAAAAATCGTTTGTACCTCTCGAATTTCTATTCTAAAATTACCACAGACGTTTGTACCTCCCGAAAAATCGTTTGTATCTCCCAAAAATTGTTTGTACCTCCTCCAATTCGTTTGCACCTCTCGAATTTCTATTCTAAAATTACCACAGACGTTTGTACCTCCCGAAAAATCGTTTTTATGTCCCCAAAATCGTTTGTACCTCCCGAAAAATCGATGGTACCTCTTCCAAATCGTTTGTACCTCTCGAATTTCTACTCTAAATTCATCGTAGACGTTTGTACCTTCCAAAAAATCGTTTGTACCTTCCCAACATCGTTTGTACCTCCCGATAAATCGTATGTACCTCCACCAAATCGTTTGTACCTCCCGAATTTCTAATCTAAATTCATCGCAGACGTTTGTATCCCCCGAAAAATCGTTTGTACCTCTCGAATTTCTATTCTAAAATTACCACAGACGTTTGTACCTCCCGAAAAATCGTTTGTACCTCCTGCAATTCGTTTGCACCTCTCGAATTTCTATTCTAAAATTACCATAGACGTTTGTACCTCCCGAAAAATCGTTTGTATCTCCCAAAAATTGTTTGTACCTCCTCCAATTCGTTTGCACCTCTCGAATTTCTATTCTAAAATTACCACAGACGTTTGTACCTCCCGAAAAATCGTTTATATGTCCCCAAAATCGTTTGTACCTCCAGAAAAATCGAAGGTACCTCCTCCAAATCGTTTGTACCTCTCGAATTTCTACTCTAAATTCATCGCCGACGTTTGTACCTCCTGAAAAATCGTTTGTATCTCCCCAAAATCGTTTGTACCTAGTGAAAAATCGATGGTACCTCCTCCAAATCGTTTGTACCTCTCGAATTTCTACTCTAAATTCACCGCAGGTGTTTGGACCTCCCGACAAATCGTTTGTACCTCCCGAAAATCGTTTGTACCTCCCGAAAAATCGTTTGTATCACATCCAATTCGTTTGTACCTCTCGAATTTCTATTCTAAAATTACCATAGACGTTTGTACCTCCCGAAAAATCGTTTGTATCTCCCAAAAATTGTTTGTACCTCCTCCAATTCGTTTGCACCTCTCGAATTTCTATTCTAAAATTACCACAGACGTTTGTACCTCCCGAAAAATCGTATGTACCTCCACCAAATCGTTTGTACCTCCCGAATTTCTAATCTAAATTCATCGCAGACGTTTGTATCCCCCGAAAAATCGTTTGTACCTCTCGAATTTCTATTCTAAAATTACCACAGATGTTTGTACCTCCCGAAAAATCGTTTGTATCTCCCAAAAATTGTTTGTACCTCCTCCAATTCGTTTGCACCTCTCGAATTTCTATTCTAAAATTACCACAGACGTTTGTACCTCCCGAAAAATCGTTTGTATGTCCCCAAAATCGTTTGTACCTCCCGAAAAATCGTTTTTATGTCCCCAAAATCGTTTGTACCTCCCGAAAAATCGATGGTACCTCTTCCAAATCGTTTGTACCTCTCGAATTTCTACTCTAAATTCATCGTAGACGTTTGTACATTCCAAAAAATCGTTTGTACCTTCCCAACATCGTTTGTACCTCCCGATAAATCGTATGTACCTCCACCAAATCGTTTGAACCTCCCAAATTTCTAATCTAAATTCATCGCAGACGTTTGTATCCCCCGAAAAATCGTTTGTACCTCTCGAATTTCTATTCTAAAATTACCACAGACGTTTGTACCTCCCGAAAAATCGTTTGTATCTCCCAAAAATTGTTTGTACCTCCTCCAATTCGTTTGCACCTCTCGAATTTCTATTCTAAAATTACCACAGACGTTTGTACCTCCCGAAAAATCGTTTTTATGTCCCCAAAATCGTTTGTACCTCCCGAAAAATCGATGGTACCTCTTCCAAATCGTTTGTACCTCTCGAATTTCTACTCTAAATTCATCGTAGACGTTTGTACCTTCCAAAAAATCGTTTGTACCTTCCCAACATCGTTTGTACCTCCCGATAAATCGTATGTACCTCCACCAAATCGTTTGTACCTCCCGAATTTCTAATCTAAATTCATCGCAGACGTTTGTATCCCCCGAAAAATCGTTTGTACCTCTCGAATTTCTATTCTAAAATTACCACAGACGTTTGTACCTCCCGAAAAATCGTTTGTACCTCCTGCAATTCGTTTGCACCTCTCGAATTTCTATTCTAAAATTACCATAGACGGTTGTACCTCCTGAAAAATCGTTTGTATCTCCCCAAAATCGTTTGTACCTAGTGAAAAATCGATGGTACCTCCTCCAAATCCTTTGCACCTCTCGAATTTCTACTCTAAATTCACCACAGGTGTTTGGACCTCCCGAAAAATCGTTTGTACCTCTCGAATTTCTATTCTAAAATTACCACAGACGTTTGTACCTCCCGAAAAATCGTTTGTATCTCCCAAAAATTGTTTGTACCTCCTCCAATTCGTTTCCACCTCTCGAATTTCTAGTCTAAAATTACCACAGACGTTTGTACCTCCTGCAATTCGTTTGCACTTCCCGAATTTCTATTCTAAATTCATCGCAGACGTTTGTACCTCCCAAAAAATCGTTTGTACCTCCCGAAAAATCGTTTGTATCACCTCCAATTCGTTTGTACCTCTCGAATTTCTATTCTAAAATTACCATAGACGTTTGTACCTCCCGAAAAATCGTTTGCATCTCCCAAAAATTGTTTGTACCTCCTCCAATTCGTTTGCACCTCTCGAATTTCTATTCTAAAATTACCACAGACGTTTGTACCTCCCGAAAAATCGTTTGCATCTCCCAAAAATTGTTTGTACCTCCTCCAATTCGTTTGCACCTCTCGAATTTCTATTCTAAAATTACCACAGACGTTTGTACCTCCCGAAAAATCGTTTGTATGTCCCCAAAATCGTTTGTACCTCCCGAAAAATCGAAGGTACCTCCTCCAAATCGTTTGTACCTCTCGAATTTCTACTCTAAATTCACCGCAGGTGTTTGGACCTCCCGAAAAATCGTTTGTACCTCCCCAAAATCGTTTGTACCTCCCGAAAAATCGTATGTACCTCCACCAAATCGTTTGTACCTCCCGAATTTCTAATCTAAATTCATCACAGACGTTTGTATCCCCCGAAAAATCGTTTGTACCTCTCGAATTTCTATTCTAAAATTACCAGAGACGTTTGTACCTCCCGAAAAATCGTTTGTACCTCCTGCAATTCGTTTGCACCTCTCGAATTTCTATTCTAAAATTACCACAGACGTTTGTACCTCCCTAAAAATCGTTTGTATCTCCCCAAAATCGTTTGTACCTCCCAAAAATCGTTTGTACCTCCCGAAAAATCGTTTGTATCACCTCCAATTCGTTTGTACTTCTCGAATTTCTATTCTAAAATTACCATAGACGTTTGTACCTCCCGAAAAATCGTTTGTATCTCCCAAAAATTGTTTGTACCTCCTCCAATTCGTTTGCACCTCTCGAATTTCTATTCTAAAATTACCACAGACGTTTGTACCTCCCGAAAAATCGATTGTATCTCCCAAAAATTGTTTGTACCTCCTCCAATTCGTTTGCACCTCTCGAATTTCTATTCTAAAATTACCACAGACGTTTGTACCTACCGAAAAATCGTTTTTATGTCCCCAAAATCGTTTGTACCTCCCGAAAAATCGTATGTACCTCCACCAAATCGTTTGTACCTCCCGAATTTCTAATCTAAATTCATCGCAGACGTTTTTACCCCCCGAAATATCGTTTGTACCTCTCGAATTTCTATTTTAAAATTACCACAGACGTTTGTACCTCCCGAAAAATCGTTTGTATCTCCCCAAAATCGTTTGTACCTCCTAAAAATCGTTTGTACCTCCCGAAAAATCGTTTGTATCACATCCAATTCGTTTGTACCTCTCGAATTTCTATTCTAAAATTACCATAGACGTTTGTACCTCCCGAAAAATCGTTTGTATCTCCCAAAAATTGTTTGTACCTCCTCCAATTCGTTTGCACCTCTCGAATTTCTATTCTAAAATTACCACAGACGTTTGTACCTCCCGAAAAATCGTTTGTATCTCCCCAAAATCGTTTGTACCTCCTAAAAATCGTTTGTACCTCCCGAAAAATCGTTTGTATCACATCCAATTCGTTTGTACCTCTCGAATTTCTATTCTAAAATTACCATAGACGTTTGTACCTCCCGAAAAATCGTTTGTATCTCCCAAAAATTGTTTGTACCTCCTCCAATTCGTTTGCACCTCTCGAATTTCTATTCTAAAATTACCACAGACGTTTGTACCTACCGAAAAATCGTTTTTATGTCCCCAAAATCGTTTGTACCTCCCGAAAAATCGTATGTACCTCCACCAAATCGTTTGTACCTCCCGAATTTCTAATCTAAATTCATCGCAGACGTTTGTATCCCCCGAAAAATCGTTTGTACCTCTCGAATTTCTATTCTAAAATTACCACAGACGTTTGTACCTCCCGAAAAATCGTTTGTATCTCCCAAAAATTGTTTGTACCTCCTCCAATTCGTTTGCACCTCTCGAATTTCTATTCTAAAATTACCACAGACGTTTGTACCTACCGAAAAATCGTTTTTATGTCCCCAAAATCGTTTGTACCTCCCGAAAAATCGTATGTACCTCCACCAAATCGTTTGTACCTCCCGAATTTCTAATCTAAATTCATCGCAGACGTTTTTACCCCCCGAAATATCGTTTGTACCTCTCGAATTTCTATTTTAAAATTACCACAGACGTTTGTACCTCCCGAAAAATCGTTTGTATCTCCCCAAAATCGTTTGTACCTCCTAAAAATAGTTTGTACCTCCCGAAAAATCGTTTGTATCAACTCCAATTCGTTTGTACCTCTCGAATTTCTATTCTAAAATTACCATAGACTTTTGTACCTCCCGAAAAATCGTTTGTATCTCCCAAAAATTGTTTGTACCTCCTCCAATTCGTTTGCACCTCTCGAATTTCTAGTCTAAAATTACCACAGACGTTTCTACCTCCTGCAATTCGTTTGTACCTCTGGAATTTCTATTCTAAAATTACCATAGACGTTTGTACCTCCCGAAAAATCGTTTGTATCTCCCAAAAATTGTTTGTAGCTCCTCCAATTCTTTTGCACCTCTCGAATTTCTATTCTAAAATTACCACAGACGTTTGTACCTTCCGAAAAATCGTTTGTATCTCCCCAAAATCGTTTGTACCTCCCGAAAAATCGTATGTACCTCCACCAAATCGTTTGTACCTCCCGAATTTCTAATCTAAATTCATCGCAGACGTTTTTACCCCCCGAAATATCGTTTGTACCTCTCGAATTTCTATTTTAAAAATACCACAGACGTTTGTACCTCCCGAAAAATCGTTTGTATGTCCCCAAAATCTTTTGTACCTCCCGAAAAATCGTATGTACCTCCACCAAATCGTTTGTACCTCCCGAATTTCTAATCTAAATTCATCGCAGACGTTTGTATCCCCCAAAAAATCGTTTGTACCTCTCGAATTTCTATTCCAAAATTACCACAGAGGTTTGTACCTCCCGAAAAATCGTTTGTATGTCCCCAAAATCGTTTGTACCTCCCGAAAAATCGAAGGTACCTCCTCCAAATCGTTTGTACCTCTCGAATTTCCACTCTAAATTCATCGCCGACGTTTGTACCTCCCGAAAAATCGTTTGTACCTCCTGCAATTCGTTTGCACTTTCCGAATTTCTACTCTAAATTCATCGCAGACGTTTGTACCTCCCAAAAAATCGTTTGTATCTCCCAAAAATTGTTTGTACCTCCTCCAATTCGTTTGCACCTCTCGAATTTCTATTCTAAAATTACCACAGACGTTTGTACCTCCCGAAAAACCGTTTGTATGTAGCCAAAATCGTTTGTACCGCCCGAAAAATCGAAGGTACCTCCTCCAAATCGTTTGTACCTCTCGAATTTCTACTCTAAATTCATCTCAGACGTTTGTACCTCCTGAAAAATCGTTTGTATCTCCCCAAAATCGTTTGTACCTCCTGAAAAATCGTTTGTATCTCGCCAAAATCGTTTGTACCTAGTGAAAAATCGATGGTACCTCCTCCAAATCGTTTGTACCTCTCGAATTTCTACTCTAAATTCACCGCAGGTGTTTGGACCTCCCGACAAATCGTTTGTACCTCCCGAAAAATCGTTTGTATCACCTCCAATTCGTTTGTACCTCTCGAATTTTTATTCTAAAATTACCATAGACGTTTGTACCTCCCGAAAAATCGTTTGTATGTCCCCAAAATCGTTTGTACCTCCCGAAAAATCGTATGTACCTCCACCAAATCGTTTGTACCTCCCGAATTTCTAATCTAAATTCATCACAGACGTTTGTATCCCCCGAAAAATCGTTTGTACCTCTCGAATTTCTATTCTAAAATTACCACAGACGTTTGTACATCCCGAAAAATCGTTTGTACCTCCTGCAATTCGTTTGCACCTCTCGAATTTCTATTCTAAAATTACCACAGACGTTTGTACCTCCCTAAAAATCGTTTGTATCTCCCCAAAATCGTTTGTACCTCCCAAAAATCGTTTGTACCTCCCGAAAAATCGTTTGTATCACCTCCAATTCGTTTGTACCTCTCGAATTTCTATTCTAAAATTACCATAGACGTTTGTACCTCCCGAAAAATCGTTTGTATCTCCCAAAAATTGTTTGTACCTCCTCCAATTCGTTTGCACCTCTCGAATTTCTATTCTAAAATTACCACAGACGTTTGTACCTCCCGAAAAATCGTTTGTATCTCCCAAAAATTGTTTGTACCTCCTCCAATTCGTTTGCACCTCTCGAATTTCTATTCTAAAATTACCACAGACGTTTGTACCTACCGAAAAATCGTTTTTATGTCCCCAAAATCGTTTGTACCTCCCGAAAAATCGTATGTACCTCCACCAAATCGTTTGTACCTCCCGAATTTCTAATCTAAATTCATCGCAGACGTTTTTACCCCCCGAAATATCGTTTGTACCTCTCGAATTTCTATTTTAAAATTACCACAGACGTTTGTACCTCCCGAAAAATCGTTTGTATCTCCCCAAAATCGTTTGTACCTCCTAAAAATCGTTTGTACCTCCCGAAAAATCGTTTGTATCACATCCAATTCGTTTGTACCTCTCGAATTTCTATTCTAAAATTACCATAGACGTTTGTACCTCCCGAAAAATTGTTTGTATCTCCCAAAAATTGTTTGTACCTCCTCCAATTCGTTTGCACCTCTCGAATTTCTATTCTAAAATTACCACAGACGTTTGTACCTCCCGAAAAATCGTTTGTATCTCCCCAAAATCGTTTGTACCTCCTAAAAATCGTTTGTACCTCCCGAAAAATCGTTTGTATCACATCCAATTCGTTTGTACCTCTCGAATTTCTATTCTAAAATTACCATAGACGTTTGTACCTCCCGAAAAATCGTTTGTATCTCCCAAAAATTGTTTGTACCTCCTCCAATTCGTTTGCACCTCTCGAATTTCTATTCTAAAATTACCACAGACGTTTGTACCTCCCGAAAAATCGTTTGTATGTCCCCAAAATCGTTTGTACCTCCAGAAAAATCGAAGGTACCTCCTCCAAATCGTTTGTACCTCTCGAATTTCTACTCTAAATTCATCGCCGACGTTTGTACCTCCTGAAAAATCGTTTGTATCTCCCCAAAATCGTTTGTACCTAGTGAAAAATCGATGGTACCTCCTCCAAATCGTTTGTACCTCTCGAATTTCTACTCTAAATTCACCGCAGGTGTTTGGACCTCCCGACAAATCATTTGTACCTCCCGAAAATCGTTTATACCTCCCGAAAAATCGTATGTACCTCCCGAATTTCTAATCTAAATTCATCGCAGACGTTTGTATCCCCCGAAAAATCGTTTGTACCTCTCGAATTTCTATTCTAAAGTTACCACAGACGTTTGTACCTCCCGAAAAATCGTTTGTACCTCCTGCAATTCGTTTGCACCTCTCGAATTTCTATTCTAAAATTACCACAGACGTTTTCACCTCCCGAAAAATCGTTTGTATCTCCCCAAAATCGTTTGTACCTCCCGAAAAATCGTTGGTACCTCCTCCAACTCGTTTGTGCCTCTCGAACTTCTACTCTAAATTCATCGCAGACGTTTGTACCTCCCGAAAAATTGTGTGTACCTCCTCCAATTCGTTTGCACCTCCCGAATTTCTACTCTAAATTCATCGCAGACGTTTGTACCTCCCAAAAAATCGTTTGTACCTCTCGAAATATCGTTTGTACCTCCTCCAATTCGTTTTGCACCTCTCGAATTTCTAATCTAAATTCATCGTAGACGTTTGTACCCCCCGAAAAATCGTTTGTACCTCCTCCAAATCGTTTGTACCTCTCGAATTTCTACTCTAAATTCACCGCAAGTGTTTGGACCTCCCGACAAATCGTTTGTACCTCCCGAAAATCGTTTGTACCTCCCGAAAAATCGTATGTACCTCCACCAAATCGTTTGTACCTCCCGAATTTCTAATCTAAATTCATCGCGGACGTTTGTATCCCCCGAAAAATCTTTTGTACCTCTCGAATTTCTATTCTAAAATTACCACAGACGTTTGTACCTCCCGAGAAATAGTTTGTATGTCCCCAAAATCGTTTGTACCTCCCGAAAAATCGAAGGTACCTCCTCCAAATCGTTTGTACCTCTCGAATTTCTATTCTAAATTCATCGCCGACGTTTGTACCTCCTGAAAAATCGTTTGTATCTCCCCAAAATCGTTTGTACCTAGTGAAAAATCGATGGTACCTCCTCCAAATCGTTTGTACCTCTCGAATTTCTACTCTAAATTCACCGCAGGTGTTTGGACCTCCCGACAAATCGTTTGTACCTCCCGAAAATCGTTTGTACCTCCCGAAAAATCGTATGTACCTCCACCAAATCGTTTGTACCTCCCGAATTTCTAATCTAAATTCATCGCAGACGTTTGTATCCCCCGAAAAATCGTTTGTACCTCTCGAATTTCTATTCTAAAATTACCACAGATGTTTGTACCTCCCGAAAAATCGTTTGTATCTCCCAAAAATTGTTTGTACCTCCTCCAATTCGTTTGCACCTCTCGAATTTCTATTCTAAAATTACCACAGACGTTTGTACCTCCCGAAAAATCGTTTGTATGTCCCCAAAATCGTTTGTACCTCCCGAAAAATCGTTTTTATGTCCCCAAAATCGTTTGTACCTCCCGAAAAATCGATGGTACCTCTTCCAAATCGTTTGTACCTCTCGAATTTCTACTCTAAATTCATCGTAGACGTTTGTACATTCCAAAAAATCGTTTGTACCTTCCCAACATCGTTTGTACCTCCCGATAAATCGTATGTACCTCCACCAAATCGTTTGAACCTCCCAAATTTCTAATCTAAATTCATCGCAGACGTTTGTATCCCCCGAAAAATCGTTTGTACCTCTCGAATTTCTATTCTAAAATTACCACAGACGTTTGTACCTCCCGAAAAATCGTTTGTATCTCCCAAAAATTGTTTGTACCTCCTCCAATTCGTTTGCACCTCTCGAATTTCTATTCTAAAATTACCACAGACGTTTGTACCTCCCGAAAAATCGTTTTTATGTCCCCAAAATCGTTTGTACCTCCCGAAAAATCGATGGTACCTCTTCCAAATCGTTTGTACCTCTCGAATTTCTACTCTAAATTCATCGTAGACGTTTGTACCTTCCAAAAAATCGTTTGTACCTTCCCAACATCGTTTGTACCTCCCGATAAATCGTATGTACCTCCACCAAATCGTTTGTACCTCCCGAATTTCTAATCTAAATTCATCGCAGACGTTTGTATCCCCCGAAAAATCGTTTGTACCTCTCGAATTTCTATTCTAAAATTACCACAGACGTTTGTACCTCCCGAAAAATCGTTTGTACCTCCTGCAATTCGTTTGCACCTCTCGAATTTCTATTCTAAAATTACCATAGACGTTTGTACCTCCCGAAAAATCGTTTGTATCTCCCAAAAATTGTTTGTACCTCCTCCAATTCGTTTGCACCTCTCGAATTTCTATTCTAAAATTACCACAGACGTTTGTACCTCCCGAAAAATCGTTTATATGTCCCCAAAATCGTTTGTACCTCCAGAAAAATCGAAGGTACCTCCTCCAAATCGTTTGTACCTCTCGAATTTCTACTCTAAATTCATCGCCGACGTTTGTACCTCCTGAAAAATCGTTTGTATCTCCCCAAAATCGTTTGTACCTAGTGAAAAATCGATGGTACCTCCTCCAAATCGTTTGTACCTCTCGAATTTCTACTCTAAATTCACCGCAGGTGTTTGGACCTCCCGACAAATCGTTTGTACCTCCCGAAAATCGTTTGTACCTCCCGAAAAATCGTTTGTATCACATCCAATTCGTTTGTACCTCTCGAATTTCTATTCTAAAATTACCATAGACGTTTGTACCTCCCGAAAAATCGTTTGTATCTCCCAAAAATTGTTTGTACCTCCTCCAATTCGTTTGCACCTCTCGAATTTCTATTCTAAAATTACCACAGACGTTTGTACCTCCCGAAAAATCGTATGTACCTCCACCAAATCGTTTGTACCTCCCGAATTTCTAATCTAAATTCATCGCAGACGTTTGTATCCCCCGAAAAATCGTTTGTACCTCTCGAATTTCTATTCTAAAATTACCACAGATGTTTGTACCTCCCGAAAAATCGTTTGTATCTCCCAAAAATTGTTTGTACCTCCTCCAATTCGTTTGCACCTCTCGAATTTCTATTCTAAAATTACCACAGACGTTTGTACCTCCCGAAAAATCGTTTGTATGTCCCCAAAATCGTTTGTACCTCCCGAAAAATCGTTTTTATGTCCCCAAAATCGTTTGTACCTCCCGAAAAATCGATGGTACCTCTTCCAAATCGTTTGTACCTCTCGAATTTCTACTCTAAATTCATCGTAGACGTTTGTACATTCCAAAAAATCGTTTGTACCTTCCCAACATCGTTTGTACCTCCCGATAAATCGTATGTACCTCCACCAAATCGTTTGAACCTCCCAAATTTCTAATCTAAATTCATCGCAGACGTTTGTATCCCCCGAAAAATCGTTTGTACCTCTCGAATTTCTATTCTAAAATTACCACAGACGTTTGTACCTCCCGAAAAATCGTTTGTATCTCCCAAAAATTGTTTGTACCTCCTCCAATTCGTTTGCACCTCTCGAATTTCTATTCTAAAATTACCACAGACGTTTGTACCTCCCGAAAAATCGTTTTTATGTCCCCAAAATCGTTTGTACCTCCCGAAAAATCGATGGTACCTCTTCCAAATCGTTTGTACCTCTCGAATTTCTACTCTAAATTCATCGTAGACGTTTGTACCTTCCAAAAAATCGTTTGTACCTTCCCAACATCGTTTGTACCTCCCGATAAATCGTATGTACCTCCACCAAATCGTTTGTACCTCCCGAATTTCTAATCTAAATTCATCGCAGACGTTTGTATCCCCCGAAAAATCGTTTGTACCTCTCGAATTTCTATTCTAAAATTACCACAGACGTTTGTACCTCCCGAAAAATCGTTTGTACCTCCTGCAATTCGTTTGCACCTCTCGAATTTCTATTCTAAAATTACCATAGACGGTTGTACCTCCCGAAAAATCGTTTGTATCTCCCAAAAATTGTTTGTACCTCCTCCAATTCGTTTGCACCTCTCGAATTTCTATTCTAAAATTACCACAGACGTTTGTACCTCCCGAAAAATCGTTTGTATGTCCCCAAAATCGTTTGTACCTCCCGAAAAATCGAAGGTACCTCCTCCAAATCGTTTGTACCTCCCGAAAAATCGAAGGTACCTCCTCCAAATCGTTTGTACCTCTCGAATTTCTACTCTAAATTCATCGCAGACGTTTGTACCTCCTGAAAAATCGTTTGTATCTCCCCAAAATCGTTTGTACCTAGTGAAAAATCGATGGTACCTCCTCCAAATCCTTTGCACCTCTCGAATTTCTACTCTAAATTCACCACAGGTGTTTGGACCTCCCGAAAAATCGTTTGTACCTCTCGAATTTCTATTCTAAAATTACCACAGACGTTTGTACCTCCCGAAAAATCGTTTGTATCTCCCAAAAATTGTTTGTACCTCCTCCAATTCGTTTCCACCTCTCGAATTTCTAGTCTAAAATTACCACAGACGTTTGTACCTCCTGCAATTCGTTTGCACTTCCCGAATTTCTATTCTAAATTCATCGCAGACGTTTGTACCTCCCAAAAAATCGTTTGTACCTCCCGAAAAATCGTTTGTATCACCTCCAATTCGTTTGTACCTCTCGAATTTCTATTCTAAAATTACCATAGACGTTTGTACCTCCCGAAAAATCGTTTGCATCTCCCAAAAATTGTTTGTACCTCCTCCAATTCGTTTGCACCTCTCGAATTTCTATTCTAAAATTACCACAGACGTTTGTACCTCCCGAAAAATCGTTTGCATCTCCCAAAAATTGTTTGTACCTCCTCCAATTCGTTTGCACCTCTCGAATTTCTATTCTAAAATTACCACAGACGTTTGTACCTCCCGAAAAATCGTTTGTATGTCCCCAAAATCGTTTGTACCTCCCGAAAAATCGAAGGTACCTCCTCCAAATCGTTTGTACCTCTCGAATTTCTACTCTAAATTCACCGCAGGTGTTTGGACCTCCCGAAAAATCGTTTGTACCTCCCCAAAATCGTTTGTACCTCCCGAAAAATCGTATGTACCTCCACCAAATCGTTTGTACCTCCCGAATTTCTAATCTAAATTCATCACAGACGTTTGTATCCCCCGAAAAATCGTTTGTACCTCTCGAATTTCTATTCTAAAATTACCAGAGACGTTTGTACCTCCCGAAAAATCGTTTGTACCTCCTGCAATTCGTTTGCACCTCTCGAATTTCTATTCTAAAATTACCACAGACGTTTGTACCTCCCTAAAAATCGTTTGTATCTCCCCAAAATCGTTTGTACCTCCCAAAAATCGTTTGTACCTCCCGAAAAATCGTTTGTATCACCTCCAATTCGTTTGTACTTCTCGAATTTCTATTCTAAAATTACCATAGACGTTTGTACCTCCCGAAAAATCGTTTGTATCTCCCAAAAATTGTTTGTACCTCCTCCAATTCGTTTGCACCTCTCGAATTTCTATTCTAAAATTACCACAGACGTTTGTACCTCCCGAAAAATCGATTGTATCTCCCAAAAATTGTTTGTACCTCCTCCAATTCGTTTGCACCTCTCGAATTTCTATTCTAAAATTACCACAGACGTTTGTACCTACCGAAAAATCGTTTTTATGTCCCCAAAATCGTTTGTACCTCCCGAAAAATCGTATGTACCTCCACCAAATCGTTTGTACCTCCCGAATTTCTAATCTAAATTCATCGCAGACGTTTTTACCCCCCGAAATATCGTTTGTACCTCTCGAATTTCTATTTTAAAATTACCACAGACGTTTGTACCTCCCGAAAAATCGTTTGTATCTCCCCAAAATCGTTTGTACCTCCTAAAAATCGTTTGTACCTCCCGAAAAATCGTTTGTATCACATCCAATTCGTTTGTACCTCTCGAATTTCTATTCTAAAATTACCATAGACGTTTGTACCTCCCGAAAAATCGTTTGTATCTCCCAAAAATTGTTTGTACCTCCTCCAATTCGTTTGCACCTCTCGAATTTCTATTCTAAAATTACCACAGACGTTTGTACCTCCCGAAAAATCGTTTGTATCTCCCCAAAATCGTTTGTACCTCCTAAAAATCGTTTGTACCTCCCGAAAAATCGTTTGTATCACATCCAATTCGTTTGTACCTCTCGAATTTCTATTCTAAAATTACCATAGACGTTTGTACCTCCCGAAAAATCGTTTGTATCTCCCAAAAATTGTTTGTACCTCCTCCAATTCGTTTGCACCTCTCGAATTTCTATTCTAAAATTACCACAGACGTTTGTACCTCCCGAAAAATCGTTTGTATGTCCCCAAAATCGTTTGTACCTCCAGAAAAATCGAAGGTACCTCCTCCAAATCGTTTGTACCTCTCGAATTTCTACTCTAAATTCATCGCCGACGTTTGTACCTCCTGAAAAATCGTTTGTATCTCCCCAAAATCGTTTGTACCTAGTGAAAAATCGATGGTACCTCCTCCAAATCGTTTGTACCTCTCGAATTTCTACTCTAAATTCACCGCAGGTGTTTGGACCTCCCGACAAATCGTTTGTACCTCCCGAAAATCGTTTGTACCTCCCGAAAAATCGTATGTACCTCCACCAAATCGTTTGTACCTCCCGAATTTCTAATCTAAATTCATCGCGGACGTTTGTATCCCCCGAAAAATCTTTTGTACCTCTCGAATTTCTATTCTAAAATTACCACAGACGTTTGTACCTCCCGAGAAATAGTTTGTATGTCCCCAAAATCGTTTGTACCTCCCGAAAAATCGAAGGTACCTCCTCCAAATCGTTTGTACCTCTCGAATTTCTATTCTAAATTCATCGCCGACGTTTGTACCTCCTGAAAAATCGTTTGTATCTCCCCAAAATCGTTTGTACCTAGTGAAAAATCGATGGTACCTCCTCCAAATCGTTTGTACCTCTCGAATTTCTACTCTAAATTCACCGCAGGTGTTTGGACCTCCCGACAAATCGTTTGTACCTCCCGAAAATCGTTTGTACCTCCCGAAAAATCGTATGTACCTCCACCAAATCGTTTGTACCTCCCGAATTTCTAATCTAAATTCATCGCAGACGTTTGTATCCCCCGAAAAATCGTTTGTACCTCTCGAATTTCTATTCTAAAATTACCACAGATGTTTGTACCTCCCGAAAAATCGTTTGTATCTCCCAAAAATTGTTTGTACCTCCTCCAATTCGTTTGCACCTCTCGAATTTCTATTCTAAAATTACCACAGACGTTTGTACCTCCCGAAAAATCGTTTGTATGTCCCCAAAATCGTTTGTACCTCCCGAAAAATCGTTTTTATGTCCCCAAAATCGTTTGTACCTCCCGAAAAATCGATGGTACCTCTTCCAAATCGTTTGTACCTCTCGAATTTCTACTCTAAATTCATCGTAGACGTTTGTACATTCCAAAAAATCGTTTGTACCTTCCCAACATCGTTTGTACCTCCCGATAAATCGTATGTACCTCCACCAAATCGTTTGAACCTCCCAAATTTCTAATCTAAATTCATCGCAGACGTTTGTATCCCCCGAAAAATCGTTTGTACCTCTCGAATTTCTATTCTAAAATTACCACAGACGTTTGTACCTCCCGAAAAATCGTTTGTATCTCCCAAAAATTGTTTGTACCTCCTCCAATTCGTTTGCACCTCTCGAATTTCTATTCTAAAATTACCACAGACGTTTGTACCTCCCGAAAAATCGTTTTTATGTCCCCAAAATCGTTTGTACCTCCCGAAAAATCGATGGTACCTCTTCCAAATCGTTTGTACCTCTCGAATTTCTACTCTAAATTCATCGTAGACGTTTGTACCTTCCAAAAAATCGTTTGTACCTTCCCAACATCGTTTGTACCTCCCGATAAATCGTATGTACCTCCACCAAATCGTTTGTACCTCCCGAATTTCTAATCTAAATTCATCGCAGACGTTTGTATCCCCCGAAAAATCGTTTGTACCTCTCGAATTTCTATTCTAAAATTACCACAGACGTTTGTACCTCCCGAAAAATCGTTTGTACCTCCTGCAATTCGTTTGCACCTCTCGAATTTCTATTCTAAAATTACCATAGACGGTTGTACCTCCCGAAAAATCGTTTGTATCTCCCAAAAATTGTTTGTACCTCCTCCAATTCGTTTGCACCTCTCGAATTTCTATTCTAAAATTACCACAGACGTTTGTACCTCCCGAAAAATCGTTTGTATGTCCCCAAAATCGTTTGTACCTCCCGAAAAATCGAAGGTACCTCCTCCAAATCGTTTGTACCTCCCGAAAAATCGAAGGTACCTCCTCCAAATCGTTTGTACCTCTCGAATTTCTACTCTAAATTCATCGCAGACGTTTGTACCTCCTGAAAAATCGTTTGTATCTCCCCAAAATCGTTTGTACCTAGTGAAAAATCGATGGTACCTCCTCCAAATCCTTTGCACCTCTCGAATTTCTACTCTAAATTCACCACAGGTGTTTGGACCTCCCGAAAAATCGTTTGTACCTCTCGAATTTCTATTCTAAAATTACCACAGACGTTTGTACCTCCCGAAAAATCGTTTGTATCTCCCAAAAATTGTTTGTACCTCCTCCAATTCGTTTCCACCTCTCGAATTTCTAGTCTAAAATTACCACAGACGTTTGTACCTCCTGCAATTCGTTTGCACTTCCCGAATTTCTATTCTAAATTCATCGCAGACGTTTGTACCTCCCAAAAAATCGTTTGTACCTCCCGAAAAATCGTTTGTATCACCTCCAATTCGTTTGTACCTCTCGAATTTCTATTCTAAAATTACCATAGACGTTTGTACCTCCCGAAAAATCGTTTGCATCTCCCAAAAATTGTTTGTACCTCCTCCAATTCGTTTGCACCTCTCGAATTTCTATTCTAAAATTACCACAGACGTTTGTACCTCCCGAAAAATCGTTTGCATCTCCCAAAAATTGTTTGTACCTCCTCCAATTCGTTTGCACCTCTCGAATTTCTATTCTAAAATTACCACAGACGTTTGTACCTCCCGAAAAATCGTTTGTATGTCCCCAAAATCGTTTGTACCTCCCGAAAAATCGAAGGTACCTCCTCCAAATCGTTTGTACCTCTCGAATTTCTACTCTAAATTCACCGCAGGTGTTTGGACCTCCCGAAAAATCGTTTGTACCTCCCCAAAATCGTTTGTACCTCCCGAAAAATCGTATGTACCTCCACCAAATCGTTTGTACCTCCCGAATTTCTAATCTAAATTCATCACAGACGTTTGTATCCCCCGAAAAATCGTTTGTACCTCTCGAATTTCTATTCTAAAATTACCACAGACGTTTGTACCTCCCGAAAAATCGTTTGTACCTCCTGCAATTCGTTTGCACCTCTCGAATTTCTATTCTAAAATTACCACAGACGTTTGTACCTCCCTAAAAATCGTTTGTATCTCCCCAAAATCGTTTGTACCTCCCAAAAATCGTTTGTACCTCCCGAAAAATCGTTTGTATCACCTCCAATTCGTTTGTACTTCTCGAATTTCTATTCTAAAATTACCATAGACGTTTGTACCTCCCGAAAAATCGTTTGTATCTCCCAAAAATTGTTTGTACCTCCTCCAATTCGTTTGCACCTCTCGAATTTCTATTCTAAAATTACCACAGACGTTTGTACCTCCCGAAAAATCGATTGTATCTCCCAAAAATTGTTTGTACCTCCTCCAATTCGTTTGCACCTCTCGAATTTCTATTCTAAAATTACCACAGACGTTTGTACCTACCGAAAAATCGTTTTTATGTCCCCAAAATCGTTTGTACCTCCCGAAAAATCGTATGTACCTCCACCAAATCGTTTGTACCTCCCGAATTTCTAATCTAAATTCATCGCAGACGTTTTTACCCCCCGAAATATCGTTTGTACCTCTCGAATTTCTATTTTAAAATTACCACAGACGTTTGTACCTCCCGAAAAATCGTTTGTATCTCCCCAAAATCGTTTGTACCTCCTAAAAATCGTTTGTACCTCCCGAAAAATCGTTTGTATCACATCCAATTCGTTTGTACCTCTCGAATTTCTATTCTAAAATTACCATAGACGTTTGTACCTCCCGAAAAATCGTTTGTATCTCCCAAAAATTGTTTGTACCTCCTCCAATTCGTTTGCACCTCTCGAATTTCTATTCTAAAATTACCACAGACGTTTGTACCTCCCGAAAAATCGTTTGTATCTCCCCAAAATCGTTTGTACCTCCTAAAAATCGTTTGTACCTCCCGAAAAATCGTTTGTATCACATCCAATTCGTTTGTACCTCTCGAATTTCTATTCTAAAATTACCATAGACGTTTGTACCTCCCGAAAAATCGTTTGTATCTCCCAAAAATTGTTTGTACCTCCTCCAATTCGTTTGCACCTCTCGAATTTCTATTCTAAAATTACCACAGACGTTTGTACCTCCCGAAAAATCGTTTGTATGTCCCCAAAATCGTTTGTACCTCCAGAAAAATCGAAGGTACCTCCTCCAAATCGTTTGTACCTCTCGAATTTCTACTCTAAATTCATCGCCGACGTTTGTACCTCCTGAAAAATCGTTTGTATCTCCCCAAAATCGTTTGTACCTAGTGAAAAATCGATGGTACCTCCTCCAAATCGTTTGTACCTCTCGAATTTCTACTCTAAATTCACCGCAGGTGTTTGGACCTCCCGACAAATCGTTTGTACCTCCCGAAAATCGTTTGTACCTCCCGAAAAATCGTATGTACCTCCACCAAATCGTTTGTACCTCCCGAATTTCTAATCTAAATTCATCGCGGACGTTTGTATCCCCCGAAAAATCTTTTGTACCTCTCGAATTTCTATTCTAAAATTACCACAGACGTTTGTACCTCCCGAGAAATAGTTTGTATGTCCCCAAAATCGTTTGTACCTCCCGAAAAATCGAAGGTACCTCCTCCAAATCGTTTGTACCTCTCGAATTTCTATTCTAAATTCATCGCCGACGTTTGTACCTCCTGAAAAATCGTTTGTATCTCCCCAAAATCGTTTGTACCTAGTGAAAAATCGATGGTACCTCCTCCAAATCGTTTGTACCTCTCGAATTTCTACTCTAAATTCACCGCAGGTGTTTGGACCTCCCGACAAATCGTTTGTACCTCCCGAAAATCGTTTGTACCTCCCGAAAAATCGTATGTACCTCCACCAAATCGTTTGTACCTCCCGAATTTCTAATCTAAATTCATCGCAGACGTTTGTATCCCCCGAAAAATCGTTTGTACCTCTCGAATTTCTATTCTAAAATTACCACAGATGTTTGTACCTCCCGAAAAATCGTTTGTATCTCCCAAAAATTGTTTGTACCTCCTCCAATTCGTTTGCACCTCTCGAATTTCTATTCTAAAATTACCACAGACGTTTGTACCTCCCGAAAAATCGTTTGTATGTCCCCAAAATCGTTTGTACCTCCCGAAAAATCGTTTTTATGTCCCCAAAATCGTTTGTACCTCCCGAAAAATCGATGGTACCTCTTCCAAATCGTTTGTACCTCTCGAATTTCTACTCTAAATTCATCGTAGACGTTTGTACATTCCAAAAAATCGTTTGTACCTTCCCAACATCGTTTGTACCTCCCGATAAATCGTATGTACCTCCACCAAATCGTTTGAACCTCCCAAATTTCTAATCTAAATTCATCGCAGACGTTTGTATCCCCCGAAAAATCGTTTGTACCTCTCGAATTTCTATTCTAAAATTACCACAGACGTTTGTACCTCCCGAAAAATCGTTTGTATCTCCCAAAAATTGTTTGTACCTCCTCCAATTCGTTTGCACCTCTCGAATTTCTATTCTAAAATTACCACAGACGTTTGTACCTCCCGAAAAATCGTTTTTATGTCCCCAAAATCGTTTGTACCTCCCGAAAAATCGATGGTACCTCTTCCAAATCGTTTGTACCTCTCGAATTTCTACTCTAAATTCATCGTAGACGTTTGTACCTTCCAAAAAATCGTTTGTACCTTCCCAACATCGTTTGTACCTCCCGATAAATTGTATGTACCTCCACCAAATCGTTTGTACCTCCCGAATTTCTAATCTAAATTCATCGCAGACGTTTGTATCCCCCGAAAAATCGTTTGTACCTCTCGAATTTCTATTCTAAAATTACCACAGACGTTTGTACCTCCCGAAAAATCGTTTGTACCTCCTGCAATTCGTTTGCACCTCTCGAATTTCTATTCTAAAATTACCATAGACGTTTGTACCTCCCGAAAAATCGTTTGTATCTCCCAAAAATTGTTTGTACCTCCTCCAATTCGTTTGCACCTCTCGAATTTCTATTCTAAAATTACCACAGACGTTTGTACCTCCCGAAAAATCGTTTGTATGTCCCCAAAATCGTTTGTACCTCCAGAAAAATCGAAGGTACCTCCTCCAAATCGTTTGTACCTCTCGAATTTCTACTCTAAATTCATCGCCGACGTTTGTACCTCCTGAAAAATCGTTTGTATCTCCCCAAAATCGTTTGTACCTAGTGAAAAATCGATGGTACCTCCTCCAAATCGTTTGTACCTCTCGAATTTCTACTCTAAATTCACCGCAGGTGTTTGGACCTCCCGACAAATCGTTTGTACCTCCCGAAAATCGTTTGTACCTCCCGAAAAATCGTTTGTATCACATCCAATTCGTTTGTACCTCTCGAATTTCTATTCTAAAATTACCATAGACGTTTGTACCTCCCGAAAAATCGTTTGTATCTCCCAAAAATTGTTTGTACCTCCTCCAATTCGTTTGCACCTCTCGAATTTCTATTCTAAAATTACCACAGACGTTTGTACCTCCCGAAAAATCGTATGTACCTCCACCAAATCGTTTGTACCTCCCGAATTTCTAATCTAAATTCATCGCAGACGTTTGTATCCCCCGAAAAATCGTTTGTACCTCTCGAATTTCTATTCTAAAATTACCACAGATGTTTGTACCTCCCGAAAAATCGTTTGTATCTCCCAAAAATTGTTTGTACCTCCTCCAATTCGTTTGCACCTCTCGAATTTCTATTCTAAAATTACCACAGACGTTTGTACCTCCCGAAAAATCGTTTGTATGTCCCCAAAATCGTTTGTACCTCCCGAAAAATCGTTTTTATGTCCCCAAAATCGTTTGTACCTCCCGAAAAATCGATGGTACCTCTTCCAAATCGTTTGTACCTCTCGAATTTCTACTCTAAATTCATCGTAGACGTTTGTACATTCCAAAAAATCGTTTGTACCTTCCCAACATCGTTTGTACCTCCCGATAAATCGTATGTACCTCCACCAAATCGTTTGAACCTCCCAAATTTCTAATCTAAATTCATCGCAGACGTTTGTATCCCCCGAAAAATCGTTTGTACCTCTCGAATTTCTATTCTAAAATTACCACAGACGTTTGTACCTCCCGAAAAATCGTTTGTATCTCCCAAAAATTGTTTGTACCTCCTCCAATTCGTTTGCACCTCTCGAATTTCTATTCTAAAATTACCACAGACGTTTGAACCTCCCGAAAAATCGTTTTTATGTCCCCAAAATCGTTTGTACCTCCCGAAAAATCGATGGTACCTCTTCCAAATCGTTTGTACCTCTCGAATTTCTACTCTAAATTCATCGTAGACGTTTGTACCTTCCAAAAAATCGTTTGTACCTTCCCAACATCGTTTGTACCTCCCGATAAATCGTATGTACCTCCACCAAATCGTTTCTACCTCCCGAATTTCTAATCTAAATTCATCGCAGACGTTTGTATCCCCCGAAAAATCGTTTGTACCTCTCGAATTTCTATTCTAAAATTACCACAGACGTTTGTACCTCCCGAAAAATCGTTTGTACCTCCTGCAATTCGTTTGCACCTCTCGAATTTCTATTCTAAAATTACCATAGACGGTTGTACCTCCCGAAAAATCGTTTGTATCTCCCAAAAATTGTTTGTACCTCCTCCAATTCGTTTGCACCTCTCGAATTTCTATTCTAAAATTACCACAGACGTTTGTACCTCCCGAAAAATCGTTTGTATGTCCCCAAAATCGTTTGTACCTCCCGAAAAATCGAAGGTACCTCCTCCAAATCGTTTGTACCTCCCGAAAAATCGAAGGTACCTCCTCCAAATCGTTTGTACCTCTCGAATTTCTACTCTAAATTCATCGCAGACGTTTGTACCTCCTGAAAAATCGTTTGTATCTCCCCAAAATCGTTTGTACCTAGTGAAAAATCGATGGTACCTCCTCCAAATCCTTTGCACCTCTCGAATTTCTACTCTAAATTCACCACAGGTGTTTGGACCTCCCGAAAAATCGTTTGTACCTCTCGAATTTCTATTCTAAAATTACCACAGACGTTTGTACCTCCCGAAAAATCGTTTGTATCTCCCAAAAATTGTTTGTACCTCCTCCAATTCGTTTCCACCTCTCGAATTTCTAGTCTAAAATTACCACAGACGTTTGTACCTCCTGCAATTCGTTTGCACTTCCCGAATTTCTATTCTAAATTCATCGCAGACGTTTGTACCTCCCAAAAAATCGTTTGTACCTCCCGAAAAATCGTTTGTATCACCTCCAATTCGTTTGTACCTCTCGAATTTCTATTCTAAAATTACCATAGACGTTTGTACCTCCCGAAAAATCGTTTGCATCTCCCAAAAATTGTTTGTACCTCCTCCAATTCGTTTGCACCTCTCGAATTTCTATTCTAAAATTACCACAGACGTTTGTACCTCCCGAAAAATCGTTTGCATCTCCCAAAAATTGTTTGTACCTCCTCCAATTCGTTTGCACCTCTCGAATTTCTATTCTAAAATTACCACAGACGTTTGTACCTCCCGAAAAATCGTTTGTATGTCCCCAAAATCGTTTGTACCTCCCGAAAAATCGAAGGTACCTCCTCCAAATCGTTTGTACCTCTCGAATTTCTACTCTAAATTCACCGCAGGTGTTTGGACCTCCCGAAAAATCGTTTGTACCTCCCCAAAATCGTTTGTACCTCCCGAAAAATCGTATGTACCTCCACCAAATCGTTTGTACCTCCCGAATTTCTAATCTAAATTCATCACAGACGTTTGTATCCCCCGAAAAATCGTTTGTACCTCTCGAATTTCTATTCTAAAATTACCACAGACGTTTGTACCTCCCGAAAAATCGTTTGTACCTCCTGCAATTCGTTTGCACCTCTCGAATTTCTATTCTAAAATTACCACAGACGTTTGTACCTCCCTAAAAATCGTTTGTATCTCCCCAAAATCGTTTGTACCTCCCAAAAATCGTTTGTACCTCCCGAAAAATCGTTTGTATCACCTCCAATTCGTTTGTACTTCTCGAATTTCTATTCTAAAATTACCATAGACGTTTGTACCTCCCGAAAAATCGTTTGTATCTCCCAAAAATTGTTTGTACCTCCTCCAATTCGTTTGCACCTCTCGAATTTCTATTCTAAAATTACCACAGACGTTTGTACCTCCCGAAAAATCGATTGTATCTCCCAAAAATTGTTTGTACCTCCTCCAATTCGTTTGCACCTCTCGAATTTCTATTCTAAAATTACCACAGACGTTTGTACCTACCGAAAAATCGTTTTTATGTCCCCAAAATCGTTTGTACCTCCCGAAAAATCGTATGTACCTCCACCAAATCGTTTGTACCTCCCGAATTTCTAATCTAAATTCATCGCAGACGTTTTTACCCCCCGAAATATCGTTTGTACCTCTCGAATTTCTATTTTAAAATTACCACAGACGTTTGTACCTCCCGAAAAATCGTTTGTATCTCCCCAAAATCGTTTGTACCTCCCGAAAAATCGTTTTTATGTCCCCAAAATCGTTTGTACCTCCCGAAAAATCGATGGTACCTCTTCCAAATCGTTTGTACCTCTCGAATTTCTACTCTAAATTCATCGTAGACGTTTGTACATTCCAAAAAATCGTTTGTACCTTCCCAACATCGTTTGTACCTCCCGATAAATCGTATGTACCTCCACCAAATCGTTTGAACCTCCCAAATTTCTAATCTAAATTCATCGCAGACGTTTGTATCCCCCGAAAAATCGTTTGTACCTCTCGAATTTCTATTCTAAAATTACCACAGACGTTTGTACCTCCCGAAAAATCGTTTGTATCTCCCAAAAATTGTTTGTACCTCCTCCAATTCGTTTGCACCTCTCGAATTTCTATTCTAAAATTACCACAGACGTTTGTACCTCCCGAAAAATCGTTTTTATGTCCCCAAAATCGTTTGTACCTCCCGAAAAATCGATGGTACCTCTTCCAAATCGTTTGTACCTCTCGAATTTCTACTCTAAATTCATCGTAGACGTTTGTACCTTCCAAAAAATCGTTTGTACCTTCCCAACATCGTTTGTACCTCCCGATAAATCGTATGTACCTCCACCAAATCGTTTGTACCTCCCGAATTTCTAATCTAAATTCATCGCAGACGTTTGTATCCCCCGAAAAATCGTTTGTACCTCTCGAATTTCTATTCTAAAATTACCACAGACGTTTGTACCTCCCGAAAAATCGTTTGTACCTCCTGCAATTCGTTTGCACCTCTCGAATTTCTATTCTAAAATTACCATAGACGTTTGTACCTCCCGAAAAATCGTTTGTATCTCCCAAAAATTGTTTGTACCTCCTCCAATTCGTTTGCACCTCTCGAATTTCTATTCTAAAATTACCACAGACGTTTGTACCTCCCGAAAAATCGTTTATATGTCCCCAAAATCGTTTGTACCTCCAGAAAAATCGAAGGTACCTCCTCCAAATCGTTTGTACCTCTCGAATTTCTACTCTAAATTCATCGCCGACGTTTGTACCTCCTGAAAAATCGTTTGTATCTCCCCAAAATCGTTTGTACCTAGTGAAAAATCGATGGTACCTCCTCCAAATCGTTTGTACCTCTCGAATTTCTACTCTAAATTCACCGCAGGTGTTTGGACCTCCCGACAAATCGTTTGTACCTCCCGAAAATCGTTTGTACCTCCCGAAAAATCGTTTGTATCACATCCAATTCGTTTGTACCTCTCGAATTTCTATTCTAAAATTACCATAGACGTTTGTACCTCCCGAAAAATCGTTTGTATCTCCCAAAAATTGTTTGTACCTCCTCCAATTCGTTTGCACCTCTCGAATTTCTATTCTAAAATTACCACAGACGTTTGTACCTCCCGAAAAATCGTATGTACCTCCACCAAATCGTTTGTACCTCCCGAATTTCTAATCTAAATTCATCGCAGACGTTTGTATCCCCCGAAAAATCGTTTGTACCTCTCGAATTTCTATTCTAAAATTACCACAGATGTTTGTACCTCCCGAAAAATCGTTTGTATCTCCCAAAAATTGTTTGTACCTCCTCCAATTCGTTTGCACCTCTCGAATTTCTATTCTAAAATTACCACAGACGTTTGTACCTCCCGAAAAATCGTTTGTATGTCCCCAAAATCGTTTGTACCTCCCGAAAAATCGTTTTTATGTCCCCAAAATCGTTTGTACCTCCCGAAAAATCGATGGTACCTCTTCCAAATCGTTTGTACCTCTCGAATTTCTACTCTAAATTCATCGTAGACGTTTGTACATTCCAAAAAATCGTTTGTACCTTCCCAACATCGTTTGTACCTCCCGATAAATCGTATGTACCTCCACCAAATCGTTTGAACCTCCCAAATTTCTAATCTAAATTCATCGCAGACGTTTGTATCCCCCGAAAAATCGTTTGTACCTCTCGAATTTCTATTCTAAAATTACCACAGACGTTTGTACCTCCCGAAAAATCGTTTGTATCTCCCAAAAATTGTTTGTACCTCCTCCAATTCGTTTGCACCTCTCGAATTTCTATTCTAAAATTACCACAGACGTTTGTACCTCCCGAAAAATCGTTTTTATGTCCCCAAAATCGTTTGTACCTCCCGAAAAATCGATGGTACCTCTTCCAAATCGTTTGTACCTCTCGAATTTCTACTCTAAATTCATCGTAGACGTTTGTACCTTCCAAAAAATCGTTTGTACCTTCCCAACATCGTTTGTACCTCCCGATAAATCGTATGTACCTCCACCAAATCGTTTGTACCTCCCGAATTTCTAATCTAAATTCATCGCAGACGTTTGTATCCCCCGAAAAATCGTTTGTACCTCTCGAATTTCTATTCTAAAATTACCACAGACGTTTGTACCTCCCGAAAAATCGTTTGTACCTCCTGCAATTCGTTTGCACCTCTCGAATTTCTATTCTAAAATTACCATAGACGGTTGTACCTCCCGAAAAATCGTTTGTATCTCCCAAAAATTGTTTGTACCTCCTCCAATTCGTTTGCACCTCTCGAATTTCTATTCTAAAATTACCACAGACGTTTGTACCTCCCGAAAAATCGTTTGTATGTCCCCAAAATCGTTTGTACCTCCCGAAAAATCGAAGGTACCTCCTCCAAATCGTTTGTACCTCCCGAAAAATCGAAGGTACCTCCTCCAAATCGTTTGTACCTCTCGAATTTCTACTCTAAATTCATCGCAGACGTTTGTACCTCCTGAAAAATCGTTTGTATCTCCCCAAAATCGTTTGTACCTAGTGAAAAATCGATGGTACCTCCTCCAAATCCTTTGCACCTCTCGAATTTCTACTCTAAATTCACCACAGGTGTTTGGACCTCCCGAAAAATCGTTTGTACCTCTCGAATTTCTATTCTAAAATTACCACAGACGTTTGTACCTCCCGAAAAATCGTTTGTATCTCCCAAAAATTGTTTGTACCTCCTCCAATTCGTTTCCACCTCTCGAATTTCTAGTCTAAAATTACCACAGACGTTTGTACCTCCTGCAATTCGTTTGCACTTCCCGAATTTCTATTCTAAATTCATCGCAGACGTTTGTACCTCCCAAAAAATCGTTTGTACCTCCCGAAAAATCGTTTGTATCACCTCCAATTCGTTTGTACCTCTCGAATTTCTATTCTAAAATTACCATAGACGTTTGTACCTCCCGAAAAATCGTTTGCATCTCCCAAAAATTGTTTGTACCTCCTCCAATTCGTTTGCACCTCTCGAATTTCTATTCTAAAATTACCACAGACGTTTGTACCTCCCGAAAAATCGTTTGCATCTCCCAAAAATTGTTTGTACCTCCTCCAATTCGTTTGCACCTCTCGAATTTCTATTCTAAAATTACCACAGACGTTTGTACCTCCCGAAAAATCGTTTGTATGTCCCCAAAATCGTTTGTACCTCCCGAAAAATCGAAGGTACCTCCTCCAAATCGTTTGTACCTCTCGAATTTCTACTCTAAATTCACCGCAGGTGTTTGGACCTCCCGAAAAATCGTTTGTACCTCCCCAAAATCGTTTGTACCTCCCGAAAAATCGTATGTACCTCCACCAAATCGTTTGTACCTCCCGAATTTCTAATCTAAATTCATCACAGACGTTTGTATCCCCCGAAAAATCGTTTGTACCTCTCGAATTTCTATTCTAAAATTACCAGAGACGTTTGTACCTCCCGAAAAATCGTTTGTACCTCCTGCAATTCGTTTGCACCTCTCGAATTTCTATTCTAAAATTACCACAGACGTTTGTACCTCCCTAAAAATCGTTTGTATCTCCCCAAAATCGTTTGTACCTCCCAAAAATCGTTTGTACCTCCCGAAAAATCGTTTGTATCACCTCCAATTCGTTTGTACTTCTCGAATTTCTATTCTAAAATTACCATAGACGTTTGTACCTCCCGAAAAATCGTTTGTATCTCCCAAAAATTGTTTGTACCTCCTCCAATTCGTTTGCACCTCTCGAATTTCTATTCTAAAATTACCACAGACGTTTGTACCTCCCGAAAAATCGATTGTATCTCCCAAAAATTGTTTGTACCTCCTCCAATTCGTTTGCACCTCTCGAATTTCTATTCTAAAATTACCACAGACGTTTGTACCTACCGAAAAATCGTTTTTATGTCCCCAAAATCGTTTGTACCTCCCGAAAAATCGTATGTACCTCCACCAAATCGTTTGTACCTCCCGAATTTCTAATCTAAATTCATCGCAGACGTTTTTACCCCCCGAAATATCGTTTGTACCTCTCGAATTTCTATTTTAAAATTACCACAGACGTTTGTACCTCCCGAAAAATCGTTTGTATCTCCCCAAAATCGTTTGTACCTCCTAAAAATCGTTTGTACCTCCCGAAAAATCGTTTGTATCACATCCAATTCGTTTGTACCTCTCGAATTTCTATTCTAAAATTACCATAGACGTTTGTACCTCCCGAAAAATCGTTTGTATCTCCCAAAAATTGTTTGTACCTCCTCCAATTCGTTTGCACCTCTCGAATTTCTATTCTAAAATTACCACAGACGTTTGTACCTCCCGAAAAATCGTTTGTATCTCCCCAAAATCGTTTGTACCTCCTAAAAATCGTTTGTACCTCCCGAAAAATCGTTTGTATCACATCCAATTCGTTTGTACCTCTCGAATTTCTATTCTAAAATTACCATAGACGTTTGTACCTCCCGAAAAATCGTTTGTATCTCCCAAAAATTGTTTGTACCTCCTCCAATTCGTTTGCACCTCTCGAATTTCTATTCTAAAATTACCACAGACGTTTGTACCTCCCGAAAAATCGTTTGTATGTCCCCAAAATCGTTTGTACCTCCAGAAAAATCGAAGGTACCTCCTCCAAATCGTTTGTACCTCTCGAATTTCTACTCTAAATTCATCGCCGACGTTTGTACCTCCTGAAAAATCGTTTGTATCTCCCCAAAATCGTTTGTACCTAGTGAAAAATCGATGGTACCTCCTCCAAATCGTTTGTACCTCTCGAATTTCTACTCTAAATTCACCGCAGGTGTTTGGACCTCCCGACAAATCGTTTGTACCTCCCGAAAATCGTTTGTACCTCCCGAAAAATCGTATGTACCTCCACCAAATCGTTTGTACCTCCCGAATTTCTAATCTAAATTCATCGCGGACGTTTGTATCCCCCGAAAAATCTTTTGTACCTCTCGAATTTCTATTCTAAAATTACCACAGACGTTTGTACCTCCCGAGAAATAGTTTGTATGTCCCCAAAATCGTTTGTACCTCCCGAAAAATCGAAGGTACCTCCTCCAAATCGTTTGTACCTCTCGAATTTCTATTCTAAATTCATCGCCGACGTTTGTACCTCCTGAAAAATCGTTTGTATCTCCCCAAAATCGTTTGTACCTAGTGAAAAATCGATGGTACCTCCTCCAAATCGTTTGTACCTCTCGAATTTCTACTCTAAATTCACCGCAGGTGTTTGGACCTCCCGACAAATCGTTTGTACCTCCCGAAAAATCGTATGTACCTCCACCAAATCGTTTGTACCTCCCGAATTTCTAATCTAAATTCATCGCAGACGTTTGTATCCCCCGAAAAATCGTTTGTACCTCTCGAATTTCTATTCTAAAATTACCACAGATGTTTGTACCTCCCGAAAAATCGTTTGTATCTCCCAAAAATTGTTTGTACCTCCTCCAATTCGTTTGCACCTCTCGAATTTCTATTCTAAAATTACCACAGACGTTTGTACCTCCCGAAAAATCGTTTGTATGTCCCCAAAATCGTTTGTACCTCCCGAAAAATCGTTTTTATGTCCCCAAAATCGTTTGTACCTCCCGAAAAATCGATGGTACCTCTTCCAAATCGTTTGTACCTCTCGAATTTCTACTCTAAATTCATCGTAGACGTTTGTACATTCCAAAAAATCGTTTGTACCTTCCCAACATCGTTTGTACCTCCCGATAAATCGTATGTACCTCCACCAAATCGTTTGAACCTCCCAAATTTCTAATCTAAATTCATCGCAGACGTTTGTATCCCCCGAAAAATCGTTTGTACCTCTCGAATTTCTATTCTAAAATTACCACAGACGTTTGTACCTCCCGAAAAATCGTTTGTATCTCCCAAAAATTGTTTGTACCTCCTCCAATTCGTTTGCACCTCTCGAATTTCTATTCTAAAATTACCACAGACGTTTGTACCTCCCGAAAAATCGTTTTTATGTCCCCAAAATCGTTTGTACCTCCCGAAAAATCGATGGTACCTCTTCCAAATCGTTTGTACCTCTCGAATTTCTACTCTAAATTCATCGTAGACGTTTGTACCTTCCAAAAAATCGTTTGTACCTTCCCAACATCGTTTGTACCTCCCGATAAATCGTATGTACCTCCACCAAATCGTTTGTACCTCCCGAATTTCTAATCTAAATTCATCGCAGACGTTTGTATCCCCCGAAAAATCGTTTGTACCTCTCGAATTTCTATTCTAAAATTACCACAGACGTTTGTACCTCCCGAAAAATCGTTTGTACCTCCTGCAATTCGTTTGCACCTCTCGAATTTCTATTCTAAAATTACCATAGACGGTTGTACCTCCCGAAAAATCGTTTGTATCTCCCAAAAATTGTTTGTACCTCCTCCAATTCGTTTGCACCTCTCGAATTTCTATTCTAAAATTACCACAGACGTTTGTACCTCCCGAAAAATCGTTTGTATGTCCCCAAAATCGTTTGTACCTCCCGAAAAATCGAAGGTACCTCCTCCAAATCGTTTGTACCTCCCGAAAAATCGAAGGTACCTCCTCCAAATCGTTTGTACCTCTCGAATTTCTACTCTAAATTCATCGCAGACGTTTGTACCTCCTGAAAAATCGTTTGTATCTCCCCAAAATCGTTTGTACCTAGTGAAAAATCGATGGTACCTCCTCCAAATCCTTTGCACCTCTCGAATTTCTACTCTAAATTCACCACAGGTGTTTGGACCTCCCGAAAAATCGTTTGTACCTCTCGAATTTCTATTCTAAAATTACCACAGACGTTTGTACCTCCCGAAAAATCGTTTGTATCTCCCAAAAATTGTTTGTACCTCCTCCAATTCGTTTCCACCTCTCGAATTTCTAGTCTAAAATTACCACAGACGTTTGTACCTCCTGCAATTCGTTTGCACTTCCCGAATTTCTATTCTAAATTCATCGCAGACGTTTGTACCTCCCAAAAAATCGTTTGTACCTCCCGAAAAATCGTTTGTATCACCTCCAATTCGTTTGTACCTCTCGAATTTCTATTCTAAAATTACCATAGACGTTTGTACCTCCCGAAAAATCGTTTGCATCTCCCAAAAATTGTTTGTACCTCCTCCAATTCGTTTGCACCTCTCGAATTTCTATTCTAAAATTACCACAGACGTTTGTACCTCCCGAAAAATCGTTTGCATCTCCCAAAAATTGTTTGTACCTCCTCCAATTCGTTTGCACCTCTCGAATTTCTATTCTAAAATTACCACAGACGTTTGTACCTCCCGAAAAATCGTTTGTATGTCCCCAAAATCGTTTGTACCTCCCGAAAAATCGAAGGTACCTCCTCCAAATCGTTTGTACCTCTCGAATTTCTACTCTAAATTCACCGCAGGTGTTTGGACCTCCCGAAAAATCGTTTGTACCTCCCCAAAATCGTTTGTACCTCCCGAAAAATCGTATGTACCTCCACCAAATCGTTTGTACCTCCCGAATTTCTAATCTAAATTCATCACAGACGTTTGTATCCCCCGAAAAATCGTTTGTACCTCTCGAATTTCTATTCTAAAATTACCACAGACGTTTGTACCTCCCGAAAAATCGTTTGTACCTCCTGCAATTCGTTTGCACCTCTCGAATTTCTATTCTAAAATTACCACAGACGTTTGTACCTCCCTAAAAATCGTTTGTATCTCCCCAAAATCGTTTGTACCTCCCAAAAATCGTTTGTACCTCCCGAAAAATCGTTTGTATCACCTCCAATTCGTTTGTACTTCTCGAATTTCTATTCTAAAATTACCATAGACGTTTGTACCTCCCGAAAAATCGTTTGTATCTCCCAAAAATTGTTTGTACCTCCTCCAATTCGTTTGCACCTCTCGAATTTCTATTCTAAAATTACCACAGACGTTTGTACCTCCCGAAAAATCGATTGTATCTCCCAAAAATTGTTTGTACCTCCTCCAATTCGTTTGCACCTCTCGAATTTCTATTCTAAAATTACCACAGACGTTTGTACCTACCGAAAAATCGTTTTTATGTCCCCAAAATCGTTTGTACCTCCCGAAAAATCGTATGTACCTCCACCAAATCGTTTGTACCTCCCGAATTTCTAATCTAAATTCATCGCAGACGTTTTTACCCCCCGAAATATCGTTTGTACCTCTCGAATTTCTATTTTAAAATTACCACAGACGTTTGTACCTCCCGAAAAATCGTTTGTATCTCCCCAAAATCGTTTGTACCTCCTAAAAATCGTTTGTACCTCCCGAAAAATCGTTTGTATCACATCCAATTCGTTTGTACCTCTCGAATTTCTATTCTAAAATTACCATAGACGTTTGTACCTCCCGAAAAATCGTTTGTATCTCCCAAAAATTGTTTGTACCTCCTCCAATTCGTTTGCACCTCTCGAATTTCTATTCTAAAATTACCACAGACGTTTGTACCTCCCGAAAAATCGTTTGTATCTCCCCAAAATCGTTTGTACCTCCTAAAAATCGTTTGTACCTCCCGAAAAATCGTTTGTATCACATCCAATTCGTTTGTACCTCTCGAATTTCTATTCTAAAATTACCATAGACGTTTGTACCTCCCGAAAAATCGTTTGTATCTCCCAAAAATTGTTTGTACCTCCTCCAATTCGTTTGCACCTCTCGAATTTCTATTCTAAAATTACCACAGACGTTTGTACCTCCCGAAAAATCGTTTGTATGTCCCCAAAATCGTTTGTACCTCCAGAAAAATCGAAGGTACCTCCTCCAAATCGTTTGTACCTCTCGAATTTCTACTCTAAATTCATCGCCGACGTTTGTACCTCCTGAAAAATCGTTTGTATCTCCCCAAAATCGTTTGTACCTAGTGAAAAATCGATGGTACCTCCTCCAAATCGTTTGTACCTCTCGAATTTCTACTCTAAATTCACCGCAGGTGTTTGGACCTCCCGACAAATCGTTTGTACCTCCCGAAAATCGTTTGTACCTCCCGAAAAATCGTATGTACCTCCACCAAATCGTTTGTACCTCCCGAATTTCTAATCTAAATTCATCGCGGACGTTTGTATCCCCCGAAAAATCTTTTGTACCTCTCGAATTTCTATTCTAAAATTACCACAGACGTTTGTACCTCCCGAGAAATAGTTTGTATGTCCCCAAAATCGTTTGTACCTCCCGAAAAATCGAAGGTACCTCCTCCAAATCGTTTGTACCTCTCGAATTTCTATTCTAAATTCATCGCCGACGTTTGTACCTCCTGAAAAATCGTTTGTATCTCCCCAAAATCGTTTGTACCTAGTGAAAAATCGATGGTACCTCCTCCAAATCGTTTGTACCTCTCGAATTTCTACTCTAAATTCACCGCAGGTGTTTGGACCTCCCGACAAATCGTTTGTACCTCCCGAAAATCGTTTGTACCTCCCGAAAAATCGTATGTACCTCCACCAAATCGTTTGTACCTCCCGAATTTCTAATCTAAATTCATCGCAGACGTTTGTATCCCCCGAAAAATCGTTTGTACCTCTCGAATTTCTATTCTAAAATTACCACAGATGTTTGTACCTCCCGAAAAATCGTTTGTATCTCCCAAAAATTGTTTGTACCTCCTCCAATTCGTTTGCACCTCTCGAATTTCTATTCTAAAATTACCACAGACGTTTGTACCTCCCGAAAAATCGTTTGTATGTCCCCAAAATCGTTTGTACCTCCCGAAAAATCGTTTTTATGTCCCCAAAATCGTTTGTACCTCCCGAAAAATCGATGGTACCTCTTCCAAATCGTTTGTACCTCTCGAATTTCTACTCTAAATTCATCGTAGACGTTTGTACATTCCAAAAAATCGTTTGTACCTTCCCAACATCGTTTGTACCTCCCGATAAATCGTATGTACCTCCACCAAATCGTTTGAACCTCCCAAATTTCTAATCTAAATTCATCGCAGACGTTTGTATCCCCCGAAAAATCGTTTGTACCTCTCGAATTTCTATTCTAAAATTACCACAGACGTTTGTACCTCCCGAAAAATCGTTTGTATCTCCCAAAAATTGTTTGTACCTCCTCCAATTCGTTTGCACCTCTCGAATTTCTATTCTAAAATTACCACAGACGTTTGTACCTCCCGAAAAATCGTTTTTATGTCCCCAAAATCGTTTGTACCTCCCGAAAAATCGATGGTACCTCTTCCAAATCGTTTGTACCTCTCGAATTTCTACTCTAAATTCATCGTAGACGTTTGTACCTTCCAAAAAATCGTTTGTACCTTCCCAACATCGTTTGTACCTCCCGATAAATTGTATGTACCTCCACCAAATCGTTTGTACCTCCCGAATTTCTAATCTAAATTCATCGCAGACGTTTGTATCCCCCGAAAAATCGTTTGTACCTCTCGAATTTCTATTCTAAAATTACCACAGACGTTTGTACCTCCCGAAAAATCGTTTGTACCTCCTGCAATTCGTTTGCACCTCTCGAATTTCTATTCTAAAATTACCATAGACGTTTGTACCTCCCGAAAAATCGTTTGTATCTCCCAAAAATTGTTTGTACCTCCTCCAATTCGTTTGCACCTCTCGAATTTCTATTCTAAAATTACCACAGACGTTTGTACCTCCCGAAAAATCGTTTGTATGTCCCCAAAATCGTTTGTACCTCCAGAAAAATCGAAGGTACCTCCTCCAAATCGTTTGTACCTCTCGAATTTCTACTCTAAATTCATCGCCGACGTTTGTACCTCCTGAAAAATCGTTTGTATCTCCCCAAAATCGTTTGTACCTAGTGAAAAATCGATGGTACCTCCTCCAAATCGTTTGTACCTCTCGAATTTCTACTCTAAATTCACCGCAGGTGTTTGGACCTCCCGACAAATCGTTTGTACCTCCCGAAAATCGTTTGTACCTCCCGAAAAATCGTTTGTATCACATCCAATTCGTTTGTACCTCTCGAATTTCTATTCTAAAATTACCATAGACGTTTGTACCTCCCGAAAAATCGTTTGTATCTCCCAAAAATTGTTTGTACCTCCTCCAATTCGTTTGCACCTCTCGAATTTCTATTCTAAAATTACCACAGACGTTTGTACCTCCCGAAAAATCGTATGTACCTCCACCAAATCGTTTGTACCTCCCGAATTTCTAATCTAAATTCATCGCAGACGTTTGTATCCCCCGAAAAATCGTTTGTACCTCTCGAATTTCTATTCTAAAATTACCACAGATGTTTGTACCTCCCGAAAAATCGTTTGTATCTCCCAAAAATTGTTTGTACCTCCTCCAATTCGTTTGCACCTCTCGAATTTCTATTCTAAAATTACCACAGACGTTTGTACCTCCCGAAAAATCGTTTGTATGTCCCCAAAATCGTTTGTACCTCCCGAAAAATCGTTTTTATGTCCCCAAAATCGTTTGTACCTCCCGAAAAATCGATGGTACCTCTTCCAAATCGTTTGTACCTCTCGAATTTCTACTCTAAATTCATCGTAGACGTTTGTACATTCCAAAAAATCGTTTGTACCTTCCCAACATCGTTTGTACCTCCCGATAAATCGTATGTACCTCCACCAAATCGTTTGAACCTCCCAAATTTCTAATCTAAATTCATCGCAGACGTTTGTATCCCCCGAAAAATCGTTTGTACCTCTCGAATTTCTATTCTAAAATTACCACAGACGTTTGTACCTCCCGAAAAATCGTTTGTATCTCCCAAAAATTGTTTGTACCTCCTCCAATTCGTTTGCACCTCTCGAATTTCTATTCTAAAATTACCACAGACGTTTGAACCTCCCGAAAAATCGTTTTTATGTCCCCAAAATCGTTTGTACCTCCCGAAAAATCGATGGTACCTCTTCCAAATCGTTTGTACCTCTCGAATTTCTACTCTAAATTCATCGTAGACGTTTGTACCTTCCAAAAAATCGTTTGTACCTTCCCAACATCGTTTGTACCTCCCGATAAATCGTATGTACCTCCACCAAATCGTTTCTACCTCCCGAATTTCTAATCTAAATTCATCGCAGACGTTTGTATCCCCCGAAAAATCGTTTGTACCTCTCGAATTTCTATTCTAAAATTACCACAGACGTTTGTACCTCCCGAAAAATCGTTTGTACCTCCTGCAATTCGTTTGCACCTCTCGAATTTCTATTCTAAAATTACCATAGACGGTTGTACCTCCCGAAAAATCGTTTGTATCTCCCAAAAATTGTTTGTACCTCCTCCAATTCGTTTGCACCTCTCGAATTTCTATTCTAAAATTACCACAGACGTTTGTACCTCCCGAAAAATCGTTTGTATGTCCCCAAAATCGTTTGTACCTCCCGAAAAATCGAAGGTACCTCCTCCAAATCGTTTGTACCTCCCGAAAAATCGAAGGTACCTCCTCCAAATCGTTTGTACCTCTCGAATTTCTACTCTAAATTCATCGCAGACGTTTGTACCTCCTGAAAAATCGTTTGTATCTCCCCAAAATCGTTTGTACCTAGTGAAAAATCGATGGTACCTCCTCCAAATCCTTTGCACCTCTCGAATTTCTACTCTAAATTCACCACAGGTGTTTGGACCTCCCGAAAAATCGTTTGTACCTCTCGAATTTCTATTCTAAAATTACCACAGACGTTTGTACCTCCCGAAAAATCGTTTGTATCTCCCAAAAATTGTTTGTACCTCCTCCAATTCGTTTCCACCTCTCGAATTTCTAGTCTAAAATTACCACAGACGTTTGTACCTCCTGCAATTCGTTTGCACTTCCCGAATTTCTATTCTAAATTCATCGCAGACGTTTGTACCTCCCAAAAAATCGTTTGTACCTCCCGAAAAATCGTTTGTATCACCTCCAATTCGTTTGTACCTCTCGAATTTCTATTCTAAAATTACCATAGACGTTTGTACCTCCCGAAAAATCGTTTGCATCTCCCAAAAATTGTTTGTACCTCCTCCAATTCGTTTGCACCTCTCGAATTTCTATTCTAAAATTACCACAGACGTTTGTACCTCCCGAAAAATCGTTTGCATCTCCCAAAAATTGTTTGTACCTCCTCCAATTCGTTTGCACCTCTCGAATTTCTATTCTAAAATTACCACAGACGTTTGTACCTCCCGAAAAATCGTTTGTATGTCCCCAAAATCGTTTGTACCTCCCGAAAAATCGAAGGTACCTCCTCCAAATCGTTTGTACCTCTCGAATTTCTACTCTAAATTCACCGCAGGTGTTTGGACCTCCCGAAAAATCGTTTGTACCTCCCCAAAATCGTTTGTACCTCCCGAAAAATCGTATGTACCTCCACCAAATCGTTTGTACCTCCCGAATTTCTAATCTAAATTCATCACAGACGTTTGTATCCCCCGAAAAATCGTTTGTACCTCTCGAATTTCTATTCTAAAATTACCACAGACGTTTGTACCTCCCGAAAAATCGTTTGTACCTCCTGCAATTCGTTTGCACCTCTCGAATTTCTATTCTAAAATTACCACAGACGTTTGTACCTCCCTAAAAATCGTTTGTATCTCCCCAAAATCGTTTGTACCTCCCAAAAATCGTTTGTACCTCCCGAAAAATCGTTTGTATCACCTCCAATTCGTTTGTACTTCTCGAATTTCTATTCTAAAATTACCATAGACGTTTGTACCTCCCGAAAAATCGTTTGTATCTCCCAAAAATTGTTTGTACCTCCTCCAATTCGTTTGCACCTCTCGAATTTCTATTCTAAAATTACCACAGACGTTTGTACCTCCCGAAAAATCGATTGTATCTCCCAAAAATTGTTTGTACCTCCTCCAATTCGTTTGCACCTCTCGAATTTCTATTCTAAAATTACCACAGACGTTTGTACCTACCGAAAAATCGTTTTTATGTCCCCAAAATCGTTTGTACCTCCCGAAAAATCGTATGTACCTCCACCAAATCGTTTGTACCTCCCGAATTTCTAATCTAAATTCATCGCAGACGTTTTTACCCCCCGAAATATCGTTTGTACCTCTCGAATTTCTATTTTAAAATTACCACAGACGTTTGTACCTCCCGAAAAATCGTTTGTATCTCCCCAAAATCGTTTGTACCTCCTAAAAATCGTTTGTACCTCCCGAAAAATCGTTTGTATCACATCCAATTCGTTTGTACCTCTCGAATTTCTATTCTAAAATTACCATAGACGTTTGTACCTCCCGAAAAATCGTTTGTATCTCCCAAAAATTGTTTGTACCTCCTCCAATTCGTTTGCACCTCTCGAATTTCTATTCTAAAATTACCACAGACGTTTGTACCTCCCGAAAAATCGTTTGTATCTCCCCAAAATCGTTTGTACCTCCTAAAAATCGTTTGTACCTCCCGAAAAATCGTTTGTATCACATCCAATTCGTTTGTACCTCTCGAATTTCTATTCTAAAATTACCATAGACGTTTGTACCTCCCGAAAAATCGTTTGTATCTCCCAAAAATTGTTTGTACCTCCTCCAATTCGTTTGCACCTCTCGAATTTCTATTCTAAAATTACCACAGACGTTTGTACCTCCCGAAAAATCGTTTGTATGTCCCCAAAATCGTTTGTACCTCCAGAAAAATCGAAGGTACCTCCTCCAAATCGTTTGTACCTCTCGAATTTCTACTCTAAATTCATCGCCGACGTTTGTACCTCCTGAAAAATCGTTTGTATCTCCCCAAAATCGTTTGTACCTAGTGAAAAATCGATGGTACCTCCTCCAAATCGTTTGTACCTCTCGAATTTCTACTCTAAATTCACCGCAGGTGTTTGGACCTCCCGACAAATCGTTTGTACCTCCCGAAAATCGTTTGTACCTCCCGAAAAATCGTATGTACCTCCACCAAATCGTTTGTACCTCCCGAATTTCTAATCTAAATTCATCGCGGACGTTTGTATCCCCCGAAAAATCTTTTGTACCTCTCGAATTTCTATTCTAAAATTACCACAGACGTTTGTACCTCCCGAGAAATAGTTTGTATGTCCCCAAAATCGTTTGTACCTCCCGAAAAATCGAAGGTACCTCCTCCAAATCGTTTGTACCTCTCGAATTTCTATTCTAAATTCATCGCCGACGTTTGTACCTCCTGAAAAATCGTTTGTATCTCCCCAAAATCGTTTGTACCTAGTGAAAAATCGATGGTACCTCCTCCAAATCGTTTGTACCTCTCGAATTTCTACTCTAAATTCACCGCAGGTGTTTGGACCTCCCGACAAATCGTTTGTACCTCCCGAAAATCGTTTGTACCTCCCGAAAAATCGTATGTACCTCCACCAAATCGTTTGTACCTCCCGAATTTCTAATCTAAATTCATCGCAGACGTTTGTATCCCCCGAAAAATCGTTTGTACCTCTCGAATTTCTATTCTAAAATTACCACAGATGTTTGTACCTCCCGAAAAATCGTTTGTATCTCCCAAAAATTGTTTGTACCTCCTCCAATTCGTTTGCACCTCTCGAATTTCTATTCTAAAATTACCACAGACGTTTGTACCTCCCGAAAAATCGTTTGTATGTCCCCAAAATCGTTTGTACCTCCCGAAAAATCGTTTTTATGTCCCCAAAATCGTTTGTACCTCCCGAAAAATCGATGGTACCTCTTCCAAATCGTTTGTACCTCTCGAATTTCTACTCTAAATTCATCGTAGACGTTTGTACATTCCAAAAAATCGTTTGTACCTTCCCAACATCGTTTGTACCTCCCGATAAATCGTATGTACCTCCACCAAATCGTTTGAACTGTTGAGTTTTCCTTGTAGGTTATTAATAATAGGGTATGATGTTTCTGGTGTAGCCACATTTATTATACATTTGGACAAAACACAAGACCACTGGCATTGCTGCCGACAAAAGAAAAAACCCCTGACGCCATGCGTCCGTCACAACGTACGGTCGTGCCGAGAAGGAAGACAAGAGAGAAGAAGCCGGAAGTGATGCCCAATTCTGGCGCATGCGCATGGGTTATTTCCAATACTCCTCCTCAATGCCAGTTGTGGCGATGATTCCCGGATGCCTTCCTTTAGTCTAAGTTTGGCTTCTCCTCTTCTATCAGACCGGCAAAGGTTCGCATCCGTGCGAGCTTGCCCGCTCCCAGCGGTTTCGTCAGAAGATCTGCTGCATTTTCTTCGGTGCTTACGTATATCAATTGTACCTCTCCATCCTCAATCTTTTCTCGAACGAAATGGTACTTCGTATCGATATGTTTAGTCCTGCTGCTATATTTCTCATTTTCTGACATCTTCATGCAGCTCTGATTGTCAACATAAATCACGGTTGGATGTGTGACGTCTTCACCAAATTCCTTGCATAACTTCCGCAACCAAGTTACCTCCTGTGTTGCTTCACACAAACTGATATACTCTGCTTCGGTAGAAGATAGTGAAACACAGGCTTGCTTCCTACATGCCCACGCTATGGTACCGCCGTTGAATTTAAACATGTGCCCACTGTTGGATTTTCTATCAGTCTTATCTTCTGCCCAATTGGCATCAGAGTATCCTTCCAACTTCGTATTCAGTCTTATATTACTTAAACGTAGTTTGATATTGCGTGTTCCCTTCAGGTACCTGATTATCCTCTTCGCTTCATTGAGATCAGTCTTAGTCGGCTGAGTAAGTTTTTGGCTTAAAATGGATACACTTGCTGCAATATCCGGTCGTGTATTTGTTGCCACATATAGCAGCTGACCTATAATAGTCTGGAACTCTGATTTGTCCACAAGTATTTCCCCAGACGTCAACTTATAATATCCACTATCCAATGGTGTCCTTGAAATCTTGGCTTCCTGTAGTCCTCCTTCTCTTATAATTGTATCGATGTACTGCCTTTGGTTCATCAGGAAATCTCCATTGGAATCCCTTTCAATTTCTATTCCCAGGAAGTGTTTGATGTTCCCTAGGTCCTTGATTTCAAAGTTTGCTCCAATGTGCTTTGCGATTTCATCAATTTGGCTTACGTCTTTACTTGCAATAATGAAATCATCCACATACATCAGAAGATATGTCACATTATCTCCTGATCCTATTATATACAGGCACTTATCTATGTTACTTTGCTTACAACCAAACTTGGTCAAAACCTGGTGTATGGCCGTGTTCCATGACCTAGCTGCTTGCTTGAGACCATAAAGCCCCTTTTTCAATTTGCACACCTTATCGTTGCTTTGAAAACATTCTGGCTGCTTCATGTACAGTTCTTCTTTTATTTCCCCATTTAAGAATGCTGTTTTTACGTCATAATGTTTTACTATTAACTGTCTTTTGGCTGCTATGCTTAACAGTATCCTGTATGTGGTTTGCCTTACAACAGGGGCGAATACTTCGTCATAGTCAATGCCATATTTTTGACTGAATCCCTGAGCTACCAATCGGGCCTTGTATTGGCAAACTTTCCCAGTTACATCTCTTTTTAGCTTAAACACCCATTTAGACCCTATTGCTTTTCTTCCAGGAGGTAAATCCACCAGGTCCCAGGTGTTATTTCTTTCTATGGCATTTAACTCCTCCTTCATTGCACTGATCCATTGGTCTTTGTCTTTCCTTACAAAAACTTCTTGAAGTTTCTTAGGTTCCTCATCTTCCTCGTGTCCATTTACCTTAAACAGCATATGGAAATCCTTAAACCTTATTGGAAGTTGTCCTTTAGTCGTTCTTTCGGATCTTCTTTCCGGCTTTATTGTTTTCTGTGTGGTATCATTTGAATCAGTCTTTTCGGTGTGATCCTTATCTTCTTGAGCTTGGACGGATTCTTCTTTCCTCTCTTCATTGTTGAGATCAATGTCTTCTTCCTTCTTCTTTTCATTGTTGAGATCCATGTCTTCATGTCTACTCTCCTGGTCCGAATCATCGGACGGTATAACTTCTATATATTGCCTTTCTGTAGTCTCACATCCTTTTATGAATGTAACGTCTCTACTTATAACTATAGTCTTGTTGCTCTCATTAAATAAACGATATCCCTTGCAGGTCTCGTCATATCCGACGAACCTAACCTTAATACTTTTCTTATCTAACTTCTTACGTTTTTGATCTGGAATCCAGGCATACACGTACTCTCCGAATATGTGTAGACCATCAAAGCTTGGTCGGGTTCCGTTCCACAGCTCGTAGGGTTGCTTATTTGTAGCAGATGTAATGAGGCGATTTTGGATATAGTTTGCTGTATATACAGCTTCTGCCCAGCAACAATTTCCAAGACCAGACTCTGACAACATGGTCCTTGCTGCTTCCACCAAGGTTCTATTCTTTCTTTCAGAAATCCCATTCTGTTGCGGAGAATAGGCAACAGTATGTTGAACCTCTATACCTTCCTTTTGTAAATAATTGTTTACATCCTTATTAACATATTCTCCTCCTTGGTCGCTCCTTAAAATCTTTGGTTTGTATCCAAATTTGTTCTTAACCAATTCAACAAACTGAATCAATTTGTCAAACACTTCTGACTTCTGCTTGAGGAAGTAAATAGTCGAATATCTACTCCACTCATCAATAAATGTTTCAAAATACCTGCTTCCACCAATCGATGGTGTCTGCATAGGTCCACATACGTCGCTAACTATGACCTCTAGCTTCTTACTTGCTGGGTGCAATGATTTCTTTGGAAAGCTAGTCCTTGACATCTTCCCTTCCAAACAAGCTGGACAGTAATCGTCACAGCTACAATTCTCAATCTTGAGTCCAAGTTGGCGCATTTTCTTTATATCTTCAAGATTCCGGTGAGCCAAACGTTGATGCCATTCATGTACACAATATCTATCAGGTGCCCCATTTGAAAAGTAGGTTGCGTTGACTCTATTCTTTAATGTGAACAAACCACTTTCGACACACCCATGTGCAACAGCTTCACCATTCTTCAGAATGATACATCCTTTATTTTGGAACCTAACTTCTAGTCCCCGCTCTGTTAGCTTCTTTACTGATAACAAATTTCCTTTGACACCAGGAATATATAGTACATCATAAATGGTTACCTCGTACTCTTTGTCATTCACAAATGTTTTTATCCGGATGGTTCCTCTTCCTTGTGAGGTGAGTATTCCTCCATCCGCAACCATCACCTCCTCCTTAACAGTGTGGTTGAGTTCCGTGAACAATTTCCTGTCGTTACTTATATGGCTTACAGCCCCAGAGTCGATATACCATTTGTTTTGATGTTTCCCATTTGTGACAGCAAATGCTAAGTATTGTTCTTTATTCTGTTCTATATTCACTAGGTTAACTTTCTCAGACTTAGATTTGGCCCATTTCTTATACTTGTCGCAGTTAACCTTGAAATGCCCTCGTTCCTTACAGAAGTGACACTTATACTGACTTTGGTCTTGTCTCTGCGAACCTTTTGATCCCTTCTTGTTAACCGTTGCTGTCTTTAATGCTGCAACTGTTTCCTGTGATTCACGTTTCGTTGCATGCTTATCGTATTCTTCAAGTAACTTTGACCTAATCACGTCAAGTGTTAGAGTCTTCTCGTCTCGAGCCTCAAGGGCGGTTATTAGGGTATCATAGTCTTCATTTAAACTGGATAAAATTATCGTTACGGCAACGTCATCTTTAAGTTCGAAGTTCATATCCTTCAATTCGTCGATAAATTCGAACATTTCCTGAAGATGCTTTTCCATGTTGCCATCCTTTTCCAATTCCAGTTTAAATAGTTTCCTTAATAGTCGCGTTTTCCCGCTTAATGTACCTTTGGAATGATAAGTTTTCAAGTTGTTCCATGCTTCTCTCGCGTCTGCGGCTTTCCGTATATGAATGAGCTGGTTATTATCAACGCACCAGACAATGAGGCTCAGTGCTTTGGCATCTTGTTTCTTCCATGCCGCAAGCCTAGACTCTTCCGTTGGAGGTGGTTGTATTATTACTTCCCAGACTTCCTCTTTCTTCAGCATGACTTCCATCTTAAAATTCCAATGCTGATAATTTTTATTGTTCAGCTTCTCGAACGCACCCAAGATCTTGTCCGCCATTGTTCCCTGGTCAATCTCATGTACGTTGTAACTTTTTCCTTTGTGTTCTCACCATGTGGCTTCTGGGCCCATAACCTGTTGAGTTTTCCTTGTAGGTTATTAATAATAGGGTATGATGTTTCTGGTGTAGCCACATTTATTATACATTTGGACAAAACACAAGACCACTGGCATTGCTGCCGACAAAAGAAAAAACCCCTGACGCCATGCGTCCGTCACAACGTACGGTCGTGCCGAGAAGGAAGACAAGAGAGAAGAAGCCGGAAGTGATGCCCAATTCTGGCGCATGCGCATGGGTTATTTCCAATATGAACCTCCCAAATTTCTAATCTAAATTCATCGCAGACGTTTGTATCCCCCGAAAAATCGTTTGTACCTCTCGAATTTCTATTCTAAAATTACCACAGACGTTTGTACCTCCCGAAAAATCGTTTGTATGTCCCCAAAATCGTTTGTACCTCCAGAAAAATCGAAGGTACCTCCTCCAAATCGTTTGTACCTCTCGAATTTCTACTCTAAATTCATCGCCGACGTTTGTACCTCCTGAAAAATCGTTTGTATCTCCCCAAAATCGTTTGTACCTAGTGAAAAATCGATGGTACCTCCTCCAAATCGTTTGTACCTCTCGAATTTCTACTCTAAATTCACCGCAGGTGTTTGGACCTCCCGACAAATCGTTTGTACCTCCCGAAAATCGTTTGTACCTCCCGAAAAATCGTATGTACCTCCACCAAATCGTTTGTACCTCCCGAATTTCTAATCTAAATTCATCGCGGACGTTTGTATCCCCCGAAAAATCTTTTGTACCTCTCGAATTTCTATTCTAAAATTACCACAGACGTTTGTACCTCCCGAGAAATAGTTTGTATGTCCCCAAAATCGTTTGTACCTCCCGAAAAATCGAAGGTACCTCCTCCAAATCGTTTGTACCTCTCGAATTTCTATTCTAAATTCATCGCCGACGTTTGTACCTCCTGAAAAATCGTTTGTATCTCCCCAAAATCGTTTGTACCTAGTGAAAAATCGATGGTACCTCCTCCAAATCGTTTGTACCTCTCGAATTTCTACTCTAAATTCACCGCAGGTGTTTGGACCTCCCGACAAATCGTTTGTACCTCCCGAAAATCGTTTGTACCTCCCGAAAAATCGTATGTACCTCCACCAAATCGTTTGTACCTCCCGAATTTCTAATCTAAATTCATCGCAGACGTTTGTATCCCCCGAAAAATCGTTTGTACCTCTCGAATTTCTATTCTAAAATTACCACAGATGTTTGTACCTCCCGAAAAATCGTTTGTATCTCCCAAAAATTGTTTGTACCTCCTCCAATTCGTTTGCACCTCTCGAATTTCTATTCTAAAATTACCACAGACGTTTGTACCTCCCGAAAAATCGTTTGTATGTCCCCAAAATCGTTTGTACCTCCCGAAAAATCGTTTTTATGTCCCCAAAATCGTTTGTACCTCCCGAAAAATCGATGGTACCTCTTCCAAATCGTTTGTACCTCTCGAATTTCTACTCTAAATTCATCGTAGACGTTTGTACATTCCAAAAAATCGTTTGTACCTTCCCAACATCGTTTGTACCTCCGGATAAATCGTATGTACCTCCACCAAATCGTTTGAACCTCCCAAATTTCTAATCTAAATTCATCGCAGACGTTTGTATCCCCCGAAAAATCGTTTGTACCTCTCGAATTTCTATTCTAAAATTACCACAGACGTTTGTACCTCCCGAAAAATCGTTTGTACCTCCTGCAATTCGTTTGCACCTCTCGAATTTCTATTCTAAAATTACCATAGACGTTTGTACCTCCCGAAAAATCGTTTGTATCTCCCAAAAATTGTTTGTACCTCCTCCAATTCGTTTGCACCTCTCGAATTTCTATTCTAAAATTATCACAGACGTTTGTACCTCCCGAAAAATCGTTTGTATGTCCCCAAAATCGTTTGTACCTCCAGAAAAATCGAAGGTACCTCCTCCAAATCGTTTGTACCTCTCGAATTTCTACTCTAAATTCATCGCCGACGTTTGTACCTCCTGAAAAATCGTTTGTATCTCCCCAAAATCGTTTGTACCTAGTGAAAAATCGATGGTACCTCCTCCAAATCGTTTGTACCTCTCGAATTTCTACTCTAAATTCACCGCAGGTGTTTGGACCTCCCGACAAATCGTTTGTACCTCCCGAAAATCGTTTGTACCTCCCGAAAAATCGTATGTACCTCCACCAAATCGTTCGTACCTCCCGAATTTCTAATCTAAATTCATCGCGGACGTTTGTATCCCCCGAAAAATCTTTTGTACCTCTCGAATTTCTATTCTAAAATTACCACAGACGTTTGTACCTCCCGAGAAATAGTTTGTATGTCCCCAAAATCGTTTGTACCTCCCGAAAAATCGAAGGTACCTCCTCCAAATCGTTTGTACCTCTCGAATTTCTATTCTAAATTCATCGCCGACGTTTGTACCTCCTGAAAAATCGTTTGTATCTCCCCAAAATCGTTTGTACCTAGTGAAAAATCGATGGTACCTCCTCCAAATCGTTTGTACCTCTCGAATTTCTACTCTAAATTCACCGCAGGTGTTTGGACCTCCCGACAAATCGTTTGTACCTCCCGAAAATCGTTTGTACCTCCCGAAAAATCGTATGTACCTCCACCAAATCGTTTGTACCTCCCGAATTTCTAATCTAAATTCATCGCAGACGTTTGTATCCCCCGAAAAATCGTTTGTACCTCTCGAATTTCTATTCTAAAATTACCACAGATGTTTGTACCTCCCGAAAAATCGTTTGTATCTCCCAAAAATTGTTTGTACCTCCTCCAATTCGTTTGCACCTCTCGAATTTCTATTCTAAAATTACCACAGACGTTTGTACCTCCCGAAAAATCGTTTGTATGTCCCCAAAATCGTTTGTACCTCCCGAAAAATCGTTTTTATGTCCCCAAAATCGTTTGTACCTCCCGAAAAATCGATGGTACCTCTTCCAAATCGTTTGTACCTCTCGAATTTCTACTCTAAATTCATCGTAGACGTTTGTACATTCCAAAAAATCGTTTGTACCTTCCCAACATCGTTTGTACCTCCCGATAAATCGTATGTACCTCCACCAAATCGTTTGAACTGTTGAGTTTTCCTTGTAGGTTATTAATAATAGGGTATGATGTTTCTGGTGTAGCCACATTTATTATACATTTGGACAAAACACAAGACCACTGGCATTGCTGCCGACAAAAGAAAAAACCCCTGACGCCATGCGTCCGTCACAACGTACGGTCGTGCCGAGAAGGAAGACAAGAGAGAAGAAGCCGGAAGTGATGCCCAATTCTGGCGCATGCGCATGGGTTATTTCCAATACTCCTCCTCAATGCCAGTTGTGGCGATGATTCCCGGATGCCTTCCTTTAGTCTAAGTTTGGCTTCTCCTCTTCTATCAGACCGGCAAAGGTTCGCATCCGTGCGAGCTTGCCCGCTCCCAGCGGTTTCGTCAGAAGATCTGCTGCATTTTCTTCGGTGCTTACGTATATCAATTGTACCTCTCCATCCTCAATCTTTTCTCGAACGAAATGGTACTTCGTATCGATATGTTTAGTCCTGCTGCTATATTTCTCATTTTCTGACATCTTCATGCAGCTCTGATTGTCAACATAAATCACGGTTGGATGTGTGACGTCTTCACCAAATTCCTTGCATAACTTCCGCAACCAAGTTACCTCCTGTGTTGCTTCACACAAACTGATATACTCTGCTTCGGTAGAAGATAGTGAAACACAGGCTTGCTTCCTACATGCCCACGCTATGGTACCGCCGTTGAATTTAAACATGTGCCCACTGTTGGATTTTCTATCAGTCTTATCTTCTGCCCAATTGGCATCAGAGTATCCTTCCAACTTCGTATTCAGTCTTATATTACTTAAACGTAGTTTGATATTGCGTGTTCCCTTCAGGTACCTGATTATCCTCTTCGCTTCATTGAGATCAGTCTTAGTCGGCTGAGTAAGTTTTTGGCTTAAAATGGATACACTTGCTGCAATATCCGGTCGTGTATTTGTTGCCACATATAGCAGCTGACCTATAATAGTCTGGAACTCTGATTTGTCCACAAGTATTTCCCCAGACGTCAACTTATAATATCCACTATCCAATGGTGTCCTTGAAATCTTGGCTTCCTGTAGTCCTCCTTCTCTTATAATTGTATCGATGTACTGCCTTTGGTTCATCAGGAAATCTCCATTGGAATCCCTTTCAATTTCTATTCCCAGGAAGTGTTTGATGTTCCCTAGGTCCTTGATTTCAAAGTTTGCTCCAATGTGCTTTGCGATTTCATCAATTTGGCTTACGTCTTTACTTGCAATAATGAAATCATCCACATACATCAGAAGATATGTCACATTATCTCCTGATCCTATTATATACAGGCACTTATCTATGTTACTTTGCTTACAACCAAACTTGGTCAAAACCTGGTGTATGGCCGTGTTCCATGACCTAGCTGCTTGCTTGAGACCATAAAGCCCCTTTTTCAATTTGCACACCTTATCGTTGCTTTGAAAACATTCTGGCTGCTTCATGTACAGTTCTTCTTTTATTTCCCCATTTAAGAATGCTGTTTTTACGTCATAATGTTTTACTATTAACTGTCTTTTGGCTGCTATGCTTAACAGTATCCTGTATGTGGTTTGCCTTACAACAGGGGCGAATACTTCGTCATAGTCAATGCCATATTTTTGACTGAATCCCTGAGCTACCAATCGGGCCTTGTATTGGCAAACTTTCCCAGTTACATCTCTTTTTAGCTTAAACACCCATTTAGACCCTATTGCTTTTCTTCCAGGAGGTAAATCCACCAGGTCCCAGGTGTTATTTCTTTCTATGGCATTTAACTCCTCCTTCATTGCACTGATCCATTGGTCTTTGTCTTTCCTTACAAAAACTTCTTGAAGTTTCTTAGGTTCCTCATCTTCCTCGTGTCCATTTACCTTAAACAGCATATGGAAATCCTTAAACCTTATTGGAAGTTGTCCTTTAGTCGTTCTTTCGGATCTTCTTTCCGGCTTTATTGTTTTCTGTGTGGTATCATTTGAATCAGTCTTTTCGGTGTGATCCTTATCTTCTTGAGCTTGGACGGATTCTTCTTTCCTCTCTTCATTGTTGAGATCAATGTCTTCTTCCTTCTTCTTTTCATTGTTGAGATCCATGTCTTCATGTCTACTCTCCTGGTCCGAATCATCGGACGGTATAACTTCTATATATTGCCTTTCTGTAGTCTCACATCCTTTTATGAATGTAACGTCTCTACTTATAACTATAGTCTTGTTGCTCTCATTAAATAAACGATATCCCTTGCAGGTCTCGTCATATCCGACGAACCTAACCTTAATACTTTTCTTATCTAACTTCTTACGTTTTTGATCTGGAATCCAGGCATACACGTACTCTCCGAATATGTGTAGACCATCAAAGCTTGGTCGGGTTCCGTTCCACAGCTCGTAGGGTTGCTTATTTGTAGCAGATGTAATGAGGCGATTTTGGATATAGTTTGCTGTATATACAGCTTCTGCCCAGCAACAATTTCCAAGACCAGACTCTGACAACATGGTCCTTGCTGCTTCCACCAAGGTTCTATTCTTTCTTTCAGAAATCCCATTCTGTTGCGGAGAATAGGCAACAGTATGTTGAACCTCTATACCTTCCTTTTGTAAATAATTGTTTACATCCTTATTAACATATTCTCCTCCTTGGTCGCTCCTTAAAATCTTTGGTTTGTATCCAAATTTGTTCTTAACCAATTCAACAAACTGAATCAATTTGTCAAACACTTCTGACTTCTGCTTGAGGAAGTAAATAGTCGAATATCTACTCCACTCATCAATAAATGTTTCAAAATACCTGCTTCCACCAATCGATGGTGTCTGCATAGGTCCACATACGTCGCTAACTATGACCTCTAGCTTCTTACTTGCTGGGTGCAATGATTTCTTTGGAAAGCTAGTCCTTGACATCTTCCCTTCCAAACAAGCTGGACAGTAATCGTCACAGCTACAATTCTCAATCTTGAGTCCAAGTTGGCGCATTTTCTTTATATCTTCAAGATTCCGGTGAGCCAAACGTTGATGCCATTCATGTACACAATATCTATCAGGTGCCCCATTTGAAAAGTAGGTTGCGTTGACTCTATTCTTTAATGTGAACAAACCACTTTCGACACACCCATGTGCAACAGCTTCACCATTCTTCAGAATGATACATCCTTTATTTTGGAACCTAACTTCTAGTCCCCGCTCTGTTAGCTTCTTTACTGATAACAAATTTCCTTTGACACCAGGAATATATAGTACATCATAAATGGTTACCTCGTACTCTTTGTCATTCACAAATGTTTTTATCCGGATGGTTCCTCTTCCTTGTGAGGTGAGTATTCCTCCATCCGCAACCATCACCTCCTCCTTAACAGTGTGGTTGAGTTCCGTGAACAATTTCCTGTCGTTACTTATATGGCTTACAGCCCCAGAGTCGATATACCATTTGTTTTGATGTTTCCCATTTGTGACAGCAAATGCTAAGTATTGTTCTTTATTCTGTTCTATATTCACTAGGTTAACTTTCTCAGACTTAGATTTGGCCCATTTCTTATACTTGTCGCAGTTAACCTTGAAATGCCCTCGTTCCTTACAGAAGTGACACTTATACTGACTTTGGTCTTGTCTCTGCGAACCTTTTGATCCCTTCTTGTTAACCGTTGCTGTCTTTAATGCTGCAACTGTTTCCTGTGATTCACGTTTCGTTGCATGCTTATCGTATTCTTCAAGTAACTTTGACCTAATCACGTCAAGTGTTAGAGTCTTCTCGTCTCGAGCCTCAAGGGCGGTTATTAGGGTATCATAGTCTTCATTTAAACTGGATAAAATTATCGTTACGGCAACGTCATCTTTAAGTTCGAAGTTCATATCCTTCAATTCGTCGATAAATTCGAACATTTCCTGAAGATGCTTTTCCATGTTGCCATCCTTTTCCAATTCCAGTTTAAATAGTTTCCTTAATAGTCGCGTTTTCCCGCTTAATGTACCTTTGGAATGATAAGTTTTCAAGTTGTTCCATGCTTCTCTCGCGTCTGCGGCTTTCCGTATATGAATGAGCTGGTTATTATCAACGCACCAGACAATGAGGCTCAGTGCTTTGGCATCTTGTTTCTTCCATGCCGCAAGCCTAGACTCTTCCGTTGGAGGTGGTTGTATTATTACTTCCCAGACTTCCTCTTTCTTCAGCATGACTTCCATCTTAAAATTCCAATGCTGATAATTTTTATTGTTCAGCTTCTCGAACGCACCCAAGATCTTGTCCGCCATTGTTCCCTGGTCAATCTCATGTACGTTGTAACTTTTTCCTTTGTGTTCTCACCATGTGGCTTCTGGGCCCATAACCTGTTGAGTTTTCCTTGTAGGTTATTAATAATAGGGTATGATGTTTCTGGTGTAGCCACATTTATTATACATTTGGACAAAACACAAGACCACTGGCATTGCTGCCGACAAAAGAAAAAACCCCTGACGCCATGCGTCCGTCACAACGTACGGTCGTGCCGAGAAGGAAGACAAGAGAGAAGAAGCCGGAAGTGATGCCCAATTCTGGCGCATGCGCATGGGTTATTTCCAATATGAACCTCCCAAATTTCTAATCTAAATTCATCGCAGACGTTTGTATCCCCCGAAAAATCGTTTGTACCTCTCGAATTTCTATTCTAAAATTACCACAGACGTTTGTACCTCCCGAAAAATCGTTTGTATCTCCCAAAAATTGTTTGTCCCTCCTCCAATTCGTTTGCACCTCTCGAATTTCTATTCTAAAATTACCACAGACGTTTGTACCTCCCGAAAAATCGTTTTTATGTCCCCAAAATCGTTTGTACCTCCCGAAAAATCGATGGTACCTCTTCCAAATCGTTTGTACCTCTCGAATTTCTACTCTAAATTCATCGTAGACGTTTGTACCTTCCAAAAAATCGATTGTACCTTCCCAACATCGTTTGTACCTCCCGATAAATCGTATGTACCTCCACCAAATCGTTTGTACCTCCCGAATTTCTAATCTAAATTCATCGCAGACGTTTGTATCCCCCGAAAAATCGTTTGTACCTCTCGAATTTCTATTCTAAAATTACCACAGACGTTTGTACCTCCCGAAAAATCGTTTGTACCTCCTGCAATTCGTTTGCACCTCTCGAATTTCTATTCTAAAATTACCATAGACGTTTGTACCTCCCGAAAAATCGTTTGTATCTCCCAAAAATTGTTTGTACCTCCTCCAATTCGTTTGCACCTCTCGAATTTCTATTCTAAAATTACCACAGACGTTTGTACCTCCCGAAAAATCGTTTGTATGTCCCCAAAATCGTTTGTACCTCCAGAAAAATCGAAGGTACCTCCTCCAAATCGTTTGTACCTCTCGAATTTCTACTCTAAATTCATCGCCGACGTTTGTACCTCCTGAAAAATCGTTTGTATCTCCCCAAAATCGTTTGTACCTAGTGAAAAATCGATGGTACCTCCTCCAAATCGTTTGTACCTCTCGAATTTCTACTCTAAATTCACCGCAGGTGTTTGGACCTCCCGACAAATCGTTTGTACCTCCCGAAAATCGTTTGTACCTCCCGAAAAATCGTATGTACCTCCACCAAATCGTTTGTACCTCCCGAATTTCTAATCTAAATTCATCGCGGACGTTTGTATCCCCCGAAAAATCTTTTGTACCTCTCGAATTTCTATTCTAAAATTACCACAGACGTTTGTACGTCCCCAAAATCGTTTGTACCTCCCGAAAAATCGAAGGTACCTCCTCCAAATCGTTTGTACCTCTCGAATTTCTATTCTAAATTCATCGCCGACGTTTGTACCTCCTGAAAAATCGTTTGTATCTCCCCAAAATCGTTTGTACCTAGTGAAAAATCGATGGTACCTCCTCCAAATCGTTTGTACCTCTCGAATTTCTACTCTAAATTCACCGCAGGTGTTTGGACCTCCCGACAAATCGTTTGTACCTCCCGAAAATCGTTTGTACCTCCCGAAAAATCGTATGTACCTCCACCAAATCGTTTGTACCTCCCGAATTTCTAATCTAAATTCATCGCAGACGTTTGTATCCCCCGAAAAATCGTTTGTACCTCTCGAATTTCTATTCTAAAATTACCACAGATGTTTGTACCTCCCGAAAAATCGTTTGTATCTCCCAAAAATTGTTTGTACCTCCTCCAATTCGTTTGCACCTCTCGAATTTCTATTCTAAAATTACCACAGACGTTTGTACCTCCCGAAAAATCGTTTGTATGTCCCCAAAATCGTTTGTACCTCCCGAAAAATCGTTTTTATGTCCCCAAAATCGTTTGTACCTCCCGAAAAATCGATGGTACCTCTTCCAAATCGTTTGTACCTCTCGAATTTCTACTCTAAATTCATCGTAGACGTTTGTACCTTCCAAAAAATCGTTTGTACCTTCCCAACATCGTTTGTACCTCCCGATAAATCGTATGTACCTCCACCAAATCGTTTGTACCTCCCGAATTTCTAATCTAAATTCATCGCAGACGTTTGTATCCCCCGAAAAATCGTTTGTACCTCTCGAATTTCTATTCTAAAATTACCACAGATGTTTGTACCTCCCGAAAAATCGTTTGTATCTCCCAAAAATTGTTTGTACCTCCTCCAATTCGTTTGCACCTCTCGAATTTCTATTCTAAAATTACCACAGACGTTTGTACCTCCCGAAAAATCGTTTGTATGTCCCCAAAATCGTTTGTACCTCCCGAAAAATCGTTTTTATGTCCCCAAAATCGTTTGTACCTCCCGAAAAATCGATGGTACCTCTTCCAAATCGTTTGTACCTCTCGAATTTCTACTCTAAATTCATCGTAGACGTTTGTACATTCCAAAAAATCGTTTGTACCTTCCCAACATCGTTTGTACCTCCCGATAAATCGTATGTACCTCCACCAAATCGTTTGAACCTCCCAAATTTCTAATCTAAATTCATCGCAGACGTTTGTATCCCCCGAAAAATCGTTTGTACCTCTCGAATTTCTATTCTAAAATTACCACAGACGTTTGTACCTCCCGAAAAATCGTTTGTATCTCCCAAAAATTGTTTGTACCTCCTCCAATTCGTTTGCACCTCTCGAATTTCTATTCTAAAATTACCACAGACGTTTGTACCTCCCGAAAAATCGTTTGTATGTCCCCAAAATCGTTTGTACCTCCCGAAAAATCGAAGGTACCTCCTCCAAATCGTTTGTACCTCTCGAATTTCTATTCTAAATTCATCGCCGACGTTTGTACCTCCTGAAAAATCGTTTGTATCTCCCCAAAATCGTTTGTACCTAGTGAAAAATCGATGGTACCTCCTCCAAATCGTTTGTACCTCTCGAATTTCTACTCTAAATTCACCGCAGGTGTTTGGACCTCCCGACAAATCGTTTGTACCTCCCGAAAATCGTTTGTACCTCCCGAGAAATAGTTTGTATGTCCCCAAAATCGTTTGTACCTCCCGAAAAATCGAAGGTACCTCCTCCAAATCGTTTGTACCTCTCGAATTTCTATTCTAAATTCATCGCCGACGTTTGTACCTCCTGAAAAATCGTTTGTATCTCCCCAAAATCGTTTGTACCTAGTGAAAAATCGATGGTACCTCCTCCAAATCGTTTGTACCTCTCGAATTTCTACTCTAAATTCACCGCAGGTGTTTGGACCTCCCGACAAATCGTTTGTACCTCCCGAAAATCGTTTGTACCTCCCGAAAAATCGTATGTACCTCCACCAAATCGTTTGTACCTCCCGAATTTCTAATCTAAATTCATCGCAGACGTTTGTATCCCCCGAAAAATCGTTTGTACCTCTCGAATTTCTATTCTAAAATTACCACAGATGTTTGTACCTCCCGAAAAATCGTTTGTATCTCCCAAAAATTGTTTGTACCTCCTCCAATTCGTTTGCACCTCTCGAATTTCTATTCTAAAATTACCACAGACGTTTGTACCTCCCGAAAAATCGTTTGTATGTCCCCAAAATCGTTTGTACCTCCCGAAAAATCGTTTTTATGTCCCCAAAATCGTTTGTACCTCCCGAAAAATCGATGGTACCTCTTCCAAATCGTTTGTACCTCTCGAATTTCTACTCTAAATTCATCGTAGACGTTTGTACCTTCCAAAAAATCGTTTGTACCTTCCCAACATCGTTTGTACCTCCCGATAAATCGTATGTACCTCCACCAAATCGTTTGTACCTCCCGAATTTCTAATCTAAATTCATCGCAGACGTTTGTATCCCCCGAAAAATCGTTTGTACCTCTCGAATTTCTATTCTAAAATTACCACAGACGTTTGTACCTCCCGAAAAATCGTTTGTACCTCCTGCAATTCGTTTGCACCTCTCGAATTTCTATTCTAAAATTACCATAGACGTTTGTACCTCCCGAAAAATCGTTTGTATCTCCCAAAAATTGTTTGTACCTCCTCCAATTCGTTTGCACCTCTCGAATTTCTATTCTAAAATTACCACAGACGTTTGTACCTCCCGAAAAATCGTTTGTATGTCCCCAAAATCGTTTGTACCTCCAGAAAAATCGAAGGTACCTCCTCCAAATCGTTTGTACCTCTCGAATTTCTACTCTAAATTCATCGCAGACGTTTGTACCTTCCAAAAAATCGTTTGTACCTTCCCAACATCGTTTGTACCTCCCGATAAATCGTATGTACCTCCACCAAATCGTTTGTACCTCCCGAATTTCTAATCTAAATTCATCGCAGACGTTTGTATCCCCCGAAAAATCGTTTGTACCTCTCGAATTTCTATTCTAAAATTACCACAGACGTTTGTACCTCCCGAAAAATCGTTTGTACCTCCTGCAATTCGTTTGCACCTCTCGAATTTCTATTCTAAAATTACCATAGACGTTTGTACCTCCCGAAAAATCGTTTGTATCTCCCAAAAATTGTTTGTACCTCCTCCAATTCGTTTGCACCTCTCGAATTTCTATTCTAAAATTACCACAGACGTTTGTACCTCCCGAAAAATCGTTTGTATGTCCCCAAAATCGTTTGTACCTCCCGAAAAATCGAAGGTACCTCCTCCAAATCGTTTGTACCTCCCGAAAAATCGAAGGTACCTCCTCCAAATCGTTTGTACCTCTCGAATTTCTACTCTAAATTCATCGCAGACGTTTGTACCTCCTGAAAAATCGTTTGTATCTCCCCAAAATCGTTTGTACCTAGTGAAAAATCGATGGTACCTCCTCCAAATCGTTTGTACCTCTCGAATTTCTACTCTAAATTCACCGCAGGTGTTTGGACCTCCCGACAAATCGTTTGTACCTCCCGAAAATCGTTTGTACCTCCCGAAAAATCGTATGTACCTCCACCAAATCGTTTGTACCTCCCGAATTTCTAATCTAAATTCATCGCGGACGTTTGTATCCCCCGAAAAATCTTTTGTACCTCTCGAATTTCTATTCTAAAATTACCACAGACGTTTGTACCTCCCGAGAAATAGTTTGTATGTCCCCAAAATCGTTTGTACCTCCCGAAAAATCGAAGGTACCTCCTCCAAATCGTTTGTACCTCTCGAATTTCTATTCTAAATTCATCGCCGACGTTTGTACCTCCTGAAAAATCGTTTGTATCTCCCCAAAATCGTTTGTACCTAGTGAAAAATCGATGGTACCTCCTCCAAATCGTTTGTACCTCTCGAATTTCTACTCTAAATTCACCGCAGGTGTTTGGACCTCCCGACAAATCGTTTGTACCTCCCGAAAATCGTTTGTACCTCCCGAAAAATCGTATGTACCTCCACCAAATCGTTTGTACCTCCCGAATTTCTAATCTAAATTCATCGCAGACGTTTGTATCCCCCGAAAAATCGTTTGTACCTCTCGAATTTCTATTCTAAAATTACCACAGATGTTTGTACCTCCCGAAAAATCGTTTGTATCTCCCAAAAATTGTTTGTACCTCCTCCAATTCGTTTGCACCTCTCGAATTTCTATTCTAAAATTACCACAGACGTTTGTACCTCCCGAAAAATCGTTTGTATGTCCCCAAAATCGTTTGTACCTCCCGAAAAATCGTTTTTATGTCCCCAAAATCGTTTGTACCTCCCGAAAAATCGATGGTACCTCTTCCAAATCGTTTGTACCTCTCGAATTTCTACTCTAAATTCATCGTAGACGTTTGTACATTCCAAAAAATCGTTTGTACCTTCCCAACATCGTTTGTACCTCCCGATAAATCGTATGTACCTCCACCAAATCGTTTGAACCTCCCAAATTTCTAATCTAAATTCATCGCAGACGTTTGTATCCCCCGAAAAATCGTTTGTACCTCTCGAATTTCTATTCTAAAATTACCACAGACGTTTGTACCTCCCGAAAAATCGTTTGTATCTCCCAAAAATTGTTTGTCCCTCCTCCAATTCGTTTGCACCTCTCGAATTTCTATTCTAAAATTACCACAGACGTTTGTACCTCCCGAAAAATCGTTTTTATGTCCCCAAAATCGTTTGTACCTCCCGAAAAATCGATGGTACCTCTTCCAAATCGTTTGTACCTCTCGAATTTCTACTCTAAATTCATCGTAGACGTTTGTACCTTCCAAAAAATCGATTGTACCTTCCCAACATCGTTTGTACCTCCCGATAAATCGTATGTACCTCCACCAAATCGTTTGTACCTCCCGAATTTCTAATCTAAATTCATCGCAGACGTTTGTATCCCCCGAAAAATCGTTTGTACCTCTCGAATTTCTATTCTAAAATTACCACAGACGTTTGTACCTCCCGAAAAATCGTTTGTACCTCCTGCAATTCGTTTGCACCTCTCGAATTTCTATTCTAAAATTACCATAGACGTTTGTACCTCCCGAAAAATCGTTTGTATCTCCCAAAAATTGTTTGTACCTCCTCCAATTCGTTTGCACCTCTCGAATTTCTATTCTAAAATTACCACAGACGTTTGTACCTCCCGAAAAATCGTTTGTATGTCCCCAAAATCGTTTGTACCTCCAGAAAAATCGAAGGTACCTCCTCCAAATCGTTTGTACCTCTCGAATTTCTACTCTAAATTCATCGCCGACGTTTGTACCTCCTGAAAAATCGTTTGTATCTCCCCAAAATCGTTTGTACCTAGTGAAAAATCGATGGTACCTCCTCCAAATCGTTTGTACCTCTCGAATTTCTACTCTAAATTCACCGCAGGTGTTTGGACCTCCCGACAAATCGTTTGTACCTCCCGAAAATCGTTTGTACCTCCCGAAAAATCGTATGTACCTCCACCAAATCGTTTGTACCTCCCGAATTTCTAATCTAAATTCATCGCGGACGTTTGTATCCCCCGAAAAATCTTTTGTACCTCTCGAATTTCTATTCTAAAATTACCACAGACGTTTGTACCTCCCGAAAAATCGTTTGTATATCCCCAAAATCGTTTGTACCTCCCGAAAAATCGATGGTACCTCTTCCAAATCGTTTGTACCTATCGAATTTCTACTCTAAATTCATCGTAGACGTTTGTATCCCCCGAAAAATCGTTTGTACCTCTCGAATTTCTATTCTAAAATTTCCACAGACGTTTGTACCTCCCGAAAAATCGTTTGTACCTCCTGCAATTCGTTTGCACTTCCCAAATTTCTACTCTAAATTCATCGCAGACGTTTGTACCTCCCAAAAAATCGTTTCTACCTCCCGAAAAATCGTTTGTATCACCTCCAATTCGTTTGTACCTCTCGAATTTCTATTCTAAAATTACCATAGACGTTTGTACCTCCCGAAAAATCGTTTGTATCTCCCAAAAATTGTTTGTACCTCCTCCAATTCGTTTGCACCTCTCGAATTTCTATTCTAAAATTACCACAGACGTTCGTACCTCCCGAAAAATCGTTTCTATCTCCCCAAAATCGTTTGTACCTCCCAAAAATCGTTTGTACCTCCCGAAAAATCGTTTGTATCTCCCCAAAATCGTTTGTACCTCCCAAAAATCGTTTGTACCTCCCGAAAAATCGTTTCTATCTCCCCAAAATCGTTTGTACCTCCCAAAAATCGTTTGTACCTCCCGAAAAATCGTATGTACCTCCACCAAATCGTTTGTACCTCCCGAATTTCTAATCTAAATTCATCGCAGACGTTTGTATCCCCCGAAAAATCGTTTGTACCTCTCAAATTTATACTCTAAATTCACCGCAGGTGTTTGGAACTCCCGAAAAATCGTTTGTACCTCCCGAAAAATCGTTTGTATATCCCCAAAATCGTTTGTACCTCCCGAAAAATCGATGGTACCTCTTCCAAATCGTTTGTACCTATCGAATGTCTACTCTAAATTCATCGTAGACGTTTGTATCCCCCGAAAAATCGTTTGTACCTCTCGAATTTCTATTCTAAAATTTCCACAGACGTTTGTACCTCCCGAAAAATCGTTTGTACCTCCTGCAATTCGTTTGCACTTCCCGAATTTCTACTCTAAATTCATCGCAGACGTTTGTACCTCGCAAAAAATCGTTTCTACCTCCCGAAAAATCGTTTGTATCACCTCCAATTCGTTTGTACCTCTCGAATTTCTATTCTAAAATTACCATAGACGTTTGTACCTCCAGAAAAATCGTTTGTATCTCCCAAAAATTGTTTGTACCTCCTCCAATTCGTTTGCACCTCTCGAATTTCTATTCTAAAATTACCACAGACGTTCGTACCTCCCGAAAAATCGTTTCTATCTCCCCAAAATCGTTTGTACCTCCCAAAAATCGTTTGTACCTCCCGAAAAATCGTTTGTATCTCCCCAAAATCGTTTGTACCTCCCAAAAATCGTTTGTACCTCCCGAAAAATCGTTTCTATCTCCCCAAAATCGTTTGTACCTCCCAAAAATCGTTTGTACCTCCCGAAAAATCGTTCGTATCTCCCCAAAATCGTTTGTACCTCCCAAAAATCGTTTGTACAGCCTGCTCATTCGATTCTGTTAGTCGAACAAGATGGCGGCCAGAGTCGAATCTCGCAAGCGAGTTGCGCAGACGCGTCGCGCAGGCGAGGCGAGGGGCGCAGGCGAGTCGCACATCTAGGTTCGTGGGGTTATGTTTTCATCGGCGGGCCACCGCGCCATGATTCCAAAAAAGCGGCGGGTGTATACTGGTGTATACCGAGTGTATCCGAAGAAAGCATACGAGTGTGAGAATGAATAAGTGGTTATAATTATAAAATATATTAAAGGGAGAATTGAAAGTGACTTCTAAAGCGTCGAATAAGGTTACACGGTTACAACATTATGTTTGTTGTGGCGGAATAATAACGAGACCGGGTAAATCGCATCTAAACAGTGAGTTATTATAGTGTGAAAGTAATGCAAAAAATAATTAAAGTATAGAAAATAGGAAAAGACATAGGGAGGAATATTGTGGTTTATTTAGTGTCAGTTTTATAAACAAATCGTGCATGGTGGAGAGCGGACAAGCAGGCTACCCTCTCGTAGCAAAGCAACTACAGAGTGAGAAATCCACACTATCTCCCTACACCTGTCAGTTTCTTATTCTTTTGCTTCCTTGCCAATCTCCACAGATCCTTCGTACTTTCTACCGCATTTCTCATCCTGATTTCTACAAGTGGAACTGGAACGTTGGGAGGTGACGAATCTGTAGCCAAGCTGTAAATAGTAAGGAGCAACTATGGTAAGTTTAGAGTAAGAAATCAAAACTATCTCCCTTCACCTGTCAGTGTTTTATTCTTATGCTTCCTTGCCAATCTTCACAGATCCTCCTTACCTTCTACCATATTCCTCATCCTGATTTCTACAAGCAGAACTGAAACGTTGGGAGACGACGAATCTGTAGCGAAGCTGTAAACAGCAAGGAGCAATTACGGTAAGTTTAAAATAAAAAATCCAAACTATCTCCCTGCACCTGTCACTGTCATATTCTTTTACTTGCTTGCCAATCTTGACAGATCAAGATTCAAGATCAAGATAGATCAGATCCAGATCCAATATGACAGTGACAGGTGCAGGGAGATAGTTTGGATTTCTTATTTTAAACTTGCCGTAATTGCTCCTTGCTGTTTACAGCTTCGCTACAGATTCGTCGTCTCCCAACGTTTCAGTTCTGCTTGTAGAAATCAGGATGAGGAATATGGTAGAAGGTAAGGAGGATCTGTGAAGATTGGCAAAGAAGCATAAGAATAAAACACTGACAGGTGAAGGGAGATAGTTTTGATTTCTTACTCTAAACTTACCATAGTTGCTCCTTACTATTTACAGCTTGGCTATAGATTCGTCACCTCCCAACGTTCCAGTTCCACTTGTAGAAATCAGGATGAGAAATGCGGTAGAAAGTACGAAGGATCTGTGGAGATTGGCAAGGAAGCAAAAGAATAAGACACTGACAGGTGTAGGGAGATAGTGTGGATTTCTCACTCTGTAGTTGCTTTGCTGCGAGAGGGTAGCCTGCTTGTCCGCTCTCCACCATGCACGATTTGTTTATAAAACTGACACTAAATAAACCACAATATTCCTCACTATGTCTTTCCCTATTTTCTATACTTTAATTATTTTTTGCATTACTTTCACACTATAATAACTCACTGTTTAGATGCGATTTACCCGGTCTCGTTATTATTCCGCCACAACAAACATAATGTTGTAACCGTGTAACCTTATTCGACGCTTTAGAAGTCACTTTCAATTCTCCCTTTAATATATTTTATAATTATAACTGTTCCGCACATAATATATCAATTTATTTATTAAAGTGACCAAATCATGTTTATGTTAATAAAAAGGATGTACGACAGCGAAACCATGAATACCGTATGTAACAAAAATCAATGTAAAGGGTGCTCGAGAAGGTAAGGGTTGAGGCGTGAAAGAATACTGTTCCAGAGTGTGGCGATGATCGCGGCGGACCCCCCGTAGTGCACGGTAGCGTAAACACGCACCGGGGCCTAGAAGCCATGCGTGCTCGGGTAGAGGTACGCTTCTACCTGAGGCCGAGATCAACCCCGCTAGGGAATTCGTTTCCCGGTTTTGAGGGTCCGCGTGCACGGTGAAACCTACATGGTTGAACCGGGGCCGCTAGGCTAACCCTGGGCGAAGCCGCGAGGGACCGCCGCACACCATGGGAGGGAAGAAATTTCCTGGATAGGGTTGGAAAATCTGGAGGGGGAAGGCCCTTTAAAGTTCGCAGCCCGGACCTAACTCGAGCAGTCTTGATCAAGGAGCTTGGCTGTATTAGTGGAATTCGTGGCAAATAAAACTGTTTCCTCGTGCAAGTAACAAATTTTGGTGCCGAAACCCGGGAACTTACAACCGATCACGTAGAAACAGTGAGTAACAATGCCACCGAAAAAAAGAAGAAGTGTCCCCGCGCCCGCGGAGCCGAGGGCGAAAAGAACACGAACAGCAAGGAGAGAAGAAGACGAACCAGGACCATCGTCAAGCAGATCGCCCTCGAGAAGCACGCGATCCAGCATTCAAGGGGCGAGCGAAAGAACCCCGGTGCGAACGAGAAGTTCAGCGGTCCGACAATCCGAAGTCGCGGCTATGAATAACCGAAGGGAGCAGGAGGGATCGCCGAATTTGGAACCCGAGCAACAATACCCTGGAGCGGAGCAGCAGGAAAATCAACGAGCGCCATGCGAGAACAGCGGGCCCCAAGAATGGACGACCAGCACGCCGGCGCCAGCAGGACAACGTTTGCAACAGCACGTGAGTCAACCCGTCGACGCCACAATACGTTTAACCGAAGCCATTGAGAGTACACTGCGGGCGATAAGAGAGGCGTCTGCCGTAGAAGGCAATTCGCGATTAGTAAACCGGCTAACGTCGGCCAAAAAATTACCGGTATTTTCAGGCGATCCCATTGAATGGCTTCACTTCAAAGAAGCATACGAATTATCCTCGGAACTAGGCGGTTACAGTGATCGCGAAAACGTCGGGCGCCTGTTCGAGGCTCTGAAAGACGAAGCGCGCAAGTCAGTGGGCATGCTTTTAGCTGCAAGCCGAGATCCCCGTGCCATAATGAAATCCCTCGAACTGCATTTCGGGAACAAGCGAGTCGTGGCCGAGTGTATTGTTGCCGATCTAAAGGGACTAGCCGATTTAGACTCCGGAGAAATCAACCTAATACAATTTGCGGTGAAGCTTCGGAACGCGGTTTCAGCATTCAAGTCGTTGAACTTGACAGGGCACTTGCATAGTCCCGATTTAATACAAAGCGTCGGGAGCAAACTACCATCCGTGCTCAAGTATAATTACAATCGGCACGCAGGCGAATCGACGTCGGAAAAGAGCGATTTAGAAAAACTCGCGGACTTCTTGTACCGGGAAGCCGAGCTAGCAGAGGCAGGCGGTATTTTTGATCTAGCGGTACCCTCCACGTCCGTTACGCGACGAAATCCCACCGCGAAACGGTAACCCAGGAGTGTGCAACCGGCAATGACGTACAGGGTGATTCGGGTAAGTGCTATCGGCTTTTTACCATGGAAATTTATCGATTTTTGAAATTGGTAATTGTCTCGGCGGCCGTCTAATGTCACCGGTGTCGCGTGGCTGCTTAGGGTCAACTGGCCGAATCACGCCAAATACCGACTGTCTTCCGATTAACCGGCAAGGGCCGAATGAGTCGGTAATAAAACATTTTTGCAGCACAATGGAACGGAAAGTGTGAGCGATGCGTGGCATAATAAACATAGTAAAGAGCGTGTCATCGGTGCACTCTGGCGAGAAATCATTCTTGTTTTTCCTTTTATTATAACTTTAGAGCTAAATATTGAAAGAGCCAGTAGTTCTCTCCTTACCTCAAGTCAACAGCCAGGCTTTCACCCTTTTTTGGAAGGCGGAGGCAGCACGCCTGCAGCAGCGGCGCGATCAAGGATTGCGGCCGAGTCTTTCAATATTTCGTTTTATAGTTATAATAAAGAGAGAAACAAGAATTATTTCTCGCCAGAGTGCAAGAATGATAGGCTTCCCTATATTATTTATTACGCACAAATCTTTATTATATCACGCTAATATCTCGCTGATAATATCAAGCGAATCGGTTCAGCCGTTTGGGGGCTATAATTATTTTCCTCGTAGGCAAGCCCGTTTCGTTGGTAAAACCTTTCTACACTGCACACTGGCAGGGGGGAGTGCGAGATATTAGCGTGATATAATAAAGATTTGTGCATAATAAATAATATAGGGAAGCCTATCATTCTTGCACTCTGGCGAGAAATAATTCTTGTTTCTCTCTTTATTATAACTATAAAACGAAATATTGAAAGACTCGGCCGCAATCCTTGATCGCGCCGCTGCTGCAGGCGTGTTGCCTCCGCCTTCCAAAAAAGCGTGAAAGCCTGGCTGTTGATTTGAGGTAAGGAGAGAACTACTGGCTCTTTCAATATTTAGCTCTAAAGTTATAATAAAAGGAAAAACAAGAATGATTTCTCGCCAGAGTGCACCAATGACACGCTCTTTACTATGTTTATTATGCCACGCATCGCTCACACTTTCCGTTCCATTGTGCTGCAAAAATGTTTTATTACCGACTCATTCGGCCCTTGCCGGTTAATCGGAAGACTGTCGGTATTTGGCGTGATTCGGCCAGTTGACCCTAAGCAGCCACGCGACACCGGTGACATTAGACGGCCGCCGAGACAATTACCAATTTCAAAAATCGATAAATTTCCATGGTAAAAAGCCGATAGCACTTACCCGAATCACCCTGTACGCAACATCCCACCAAATGAGCGCAGGTGATGGGAGGGCAAGGTTCAACACGCAACGCGGTGGAAATTGCGTATTCTGCAGAAGAACCAATCATGAGTCAGAAAACTGTAGAAATTTCTTACGAGAATCCTTGGAACGTCGGTGGTGCTTAGTGAAAAAGCACCGTTTATGCTTTCTATGGTTACGCGAAGGACACATGCGGGAGAACTGTCGGGGAGGGAACTGCACGGTATGCAAGAAACGTCACCATAAATCTTTGCACAGATCGGCGCGTTCGGTTGTTCAGCCAGTACAAGCGGTAAACGAGAATACTTCGGAAAACAGTGGAAGGAAAAAAACGTACCGTCGCAACCTACCACAGATGAAAGCTGACTCGAATATGGGGCTGCAATGCTAAAAATAATTCCTTTGCGCGTGATAGGCCCGAAAAAGTTTGTGGATACGTTTGCTTTAATAGATGAAGGTTCGACAATAACCTTAATCGACGATAAATTAGCTCGGTGTATAGGCGTGAGGGGTCGGGCACAAAATTTCGCGTTAAAAGGAATCGGTAAAAGAGACGTCGTGATGACCAATTCCGAAAAAGTTTCCATAGTTGTACAAGGCGCTTTCGAGCAACACGAGATCACCCACGCTGTGACAGTAAACGATTTGGACCTTCCAACACAATCCATCCCCGTGAGCATTGCCAACCATATACGGACCGCCGAGAGAATAGCTATACAGCCCTACGCCATCGCGCAGCCTAGATTGCTGATAGGGCAGGACAATTGGCAGCTAATAGTAACGCGAGAATTACGCGAAGTAGGGCAGAGTGGACTCGCGATCTCTCGCTCACTTTTAGGATGGACCGTGCATGGATGTGTACGACGGTGTTCCGAAAAACACGTAAGCTGGAACGTGTGCGAGGTCCGGCAGGAATGCAACGAGTCAAAGTCCGAAGAAAAAGAGATAGAAGGCGAAACAGAAAAATTAGACGATTTGGTCAGGCGTTACTTTCTGGTAGACTCTGCGGGAATGGAAGCGGACCTCGCGCCGAAAAAGGAATACGGACAAGCCTCAACAATCCTAAGAGAAACAACGCAACGTGTTGGAAGTTCGTGGGAGACCGGGTTGCTTTGGAGAAAGAATTATGCGCCGCAAGCAGAAAGCAAGTCCACGGCAATGAAAAGGTTACTTTCTTTGGAACGGAGATTAGATCGCGAACCAACGTATGCATCTTTGTATTATTCGGAGATGGCTCGCTTGATAAATGAGGGTTACGCCGTAAAAGTTGACAAAACAACGATACGAGAAAAGACGTGGTACCTGCCACATTTCGGGGTACGAAATGTAAATAAGCCGGGAAAAATTCGTTTAGTTTTTGACGCAGCCGCGAAGTCATCGGGTGTGAGCTTAAACGACCAACTGGCATCCGGGCCAGATTTACTGCAGTCTTTGCCGGGGGTCGCGATTCGTTTCAGACAATCTATCATTGCGTTCAAAGCGGATATCAAGGATATGTTTTTAAGAGTTAAAGTAAGAGATGACGATCGCGGGATGCAACGATTCTTGTGGCGTCGTGAAGACAGGAAACGCTAACCGGATGTTTACGAGATGTCGTGCCTTATATTTGGTGCGAAGTCATCGCCGTGTTGCGCAATCTACGTGAAGAATAAAAACGCGTCCGAGTATTCCGTTTCCAAACCCGAAGCGTCTAAGAGCATCGTCCACAACAGCTATATGGATGATTACTTGGCGAGTCGCGATACGAAAAAGGAGGCCGCGGATCTCATACGCGACGTGATTCAAATAAATGCGAGGGCAAATTTCGAAATGCACGGTTGGGGTAGTAATGACACTAGCGTTCTTGGTACGCGATCGGGGGAGGCTTGGGCACGAGAACAAGACGAGACGCCAGTCTGCGACAAAGGAGAGAGAGTATTAGGTTTGATATGGGACCCGCGGAAGGATACGTTGAAATTCAACGTCGGTTTGGACAAAATTCCTGACAAGTTATTGAAAGGTGTAGAAAAACCGACGAAACGTGAATTCCTACGTGTCATAATGAGCGTTTTCGACCCTCTAGGATTCCTGTCCCCACTCACCATTAGGTCAAAGATACTAATGCAGGAAGTGTGGCGTAGCGGCATCGATTGGGATAACAAGTTACGAGATGAAGAACAAGCGGGTTGGAAATCGTGGTTGGGAAACCTTCGCGCCGTTAGTGAATGTAACATACCGCGCTGTTATAAGATGTCAGGTACTCAATACGACAAGGTAGAGCTACACGTTTTCTGCGACGCGAGCATAAAAGCATATGCGGCCGTCGCGTATTTACGTTTTGAAAAGAGGGGGGCGCCGGCCCACGTAGCGCTAGTCGCGGCCAAGACGAGAGTCGCTCCTCTAAAACCACTGTCGATCCCTCGCCTGGAGCTTCAAGCAGCGTTACTAGGGGCGCGATTAGCAAAGATGATAGAGACAGAGTTAGAGATCAAGATAAATAGCCGCTATTTATGATCCGATTCTACCACCGTCATACATTGGATTAACGCCGAGCCACGGACGCGCCAAATTTTCGTCGCGAACCGATTAGGCGAGATCGGCGAACTTTCGGTTTGTTCAGAATGGCGATGGGTGCCGACGGGTTTAAACCCGGCGGACGACGCGAAGCGGTGGTCCAAGGAGTCGCTTTGCGCAAACAGTCGCTGGTTTACCGGTCCGGAGTTTTTGCGGTCATCGGAATCAGCGTGGCCTGCCGGCAAGACGCTGGATGGAGCGGAAAGAGAAGTTGCCAACAATATGGAAATGAGGAAAGCTTATGTTTTTGTAACGTCCGAGTTAAAACTTAACGTATCAACCACCACGAAACTTTTGGGTTGGCGAGGCTTACTGTCCGCGGCTAGACGCACCAGAGCTGCCTTTAACCATTGGGCGGGAAGGAATCGTGCGGAACTAATGATAGAGAGCACATTAAACGCGGAACAATTTTGGTATCGCGAAATCCAATCAACCTGTTTCGAGGAAGAGCTAGACGCGGTGAAAAATAAAAGGGCCGTAAAAAAGACAAGCAAAATTGCCAACTTAATGCCCTTTATAGATGAACGCGGTATACTTCGAGCAAATGGACGGGTAACCCAAATTCTCGACGCGGAATTTGAAAATCGACCGATAATTTTCGAGGCGAAACATCCCGCAACTAGATTGCTTATAGCGGAGCACCACCGACGGTACTATCACGCGAGCAGCCAAGCAGTAGTAAACGAGCTACGGCAAAAATATTACATAATAGGCCTTAGAAATGCATTGCGTTCTTTAATAAGTAGATGTTTGACATGTCGTTTACGCCGAGGAACCCCTCGAAATCCGGCGATGGCGGCCTTGCCTCCCGGACGTGTAGCATATAGACTACGACCATTTAGCCATTGCGGCATCGACTATTTTGGCCCGATGTACGTGAAAATTGGTTGGCGTAGAGAAAAGAGATGGGGCGTACTGTTTACGTGCCTCACAACAAGAGCGATCCACCTAGACTTAGCGCATAGCTTAAGTACTGACTCAGCTATTATGGCGATACAAAGATTAGCTGCGCGGAGGGGAGCGCCTCTCGTGATGTACAGCGACAACGGTAGAAACTTTCGCGGCGCGGATAAGGAACTCAGAGACGCAATTAAGGAAATGGACGTAGAGAAGCAGAGGAACTATGCCTTAACAAATAACATAAAATGGGTTTTCAATCCTCCCGATGCTCCACACATGGGAAGAGCTTGGGAGAGGTTGATCAGATCGGTCAAAACGTCTCTGTGTGCCATACTGCGCGATCAGGCCCCGAGAGAGGAAGTGCTGGTCACGATATTGATCGAAATAGAACATTCGGTGAATTCGCGACCATTAACGCACGTATCCGTAGACCTGCGAGACAACGAGGCGCTAACACCAAACCATTTCTTAATAGGAACCTCCTCGGGTAATATAAAGTTAGGGCGCTACGAAACTCAAACCGGCAATCTGAGAAAGCAATGGCGCATCGCGCAAGCCTTTGCTGATGCGTTTTGGAAGCGATGGCTACGGGAGTACGTGCCCACACTTGTTACGCGAAAGAAATGGCACGATACGGATACACCGCTGAAGATAGGCGACCTAATACTTATTGCCGATTTGGAGGCACCTAGGAACGAGTGGAGGAAAGGAACTATTACGGAAGTCTATGCCGGCGCCGACGGCGTAGTTAGAGTAGTGAAAGTGCGCACGCCAAAATCTGAATATGTAAGACCCTCACGAAAAATAATAAAACTACTCGGTGAGGACGAGGTGCAAACCTAAGCGAGTTTGCACGGGGGAGGATGTTCCGCACATAATATATCAATTTATTTATTAAAGTGACCAAATCATGTTTATGTTAATAAAAAGGATGTACGACAGCGAAACCATGAATACCGTATGTAACAAAAATCAATGTAAAGGGTGCTCGAGAAAGTAAGGGTTGAGATGTGAAAGAATACTGTTCCAGAGTGTGGCGATGATCGCGGCGGACCCCCCGTAGTGCACGGTAGCGTAAACACGCCCCGGGGCCTAGAAGCCATTCGTGCTCGGGTAGAGGTACGCTTCTACCTGAGGCCGAGATCAACCCCGCTAGGGAATTCGTTTCCCGGTTTTGAGGGTCCGCGTGCACGGTGAAACCTACATGGTTGAACCGGGGCCGCTAGGCTAACCCTGGGCGAAGCCGCGAGGGACCGCCGCACACCATGGGAGGGAAGAAATTTCGTGGATAGGGTTGGAAAATCTGGAGGGGGAAGGCCCTTTAAAGTTCGCAGCCCGGACCTAACTCGAGCAGTCTTGATCAAGGAGCTTGGCTTTATTAGTGGAATTCGTGGCAAATAAAACTGTTTCCTCGTGCAAGTAACAATAACCACTTATTCATTCTCACACTCGTATGCTTTCTTCGGATACACTCGGTATACACCAGTATACACCCGCCGCTATTTTGGAATCATGGCGCGGTGGCCCGCCGATGAAAACATAACCCCACGAACCTAGATGCGCGACTCGCCTGCGCGACGCGTCTGCGCAACTCGCTTGCGAGATTCGACTCTGGCCGCCATCTTGTTCGACTAACAGAATCGAATGAGCAGGCTGTACCTCCCGAAAAATCGTTTGTACCTGCTGCAATTCGTTTGCACCTCTCGAATTTCTATTCTAAAATTACCACAGGCGTTTGTACCTCCCGAAAAATTGTTTGTATCTCCCCAAAATCGTTTGTACCTCCCGAAAAATCGTTTGTATCTCCCCAAAATCGTTTGTACCTCCCGAAAAATCGTTGGTACCTCCTCCAAAACGTTTGTGCCTCTCGAACTTCTACTCTAAATTCATCGCAGACGTTTGTACCTCTCGAAAAATTGTGTGTACCTCCTCCAATTCGTTTGCACCTCCCGAATTTCTACTCTAAATTCATCGCAGACGTTTGTACCTCTCAAAAAATCGTTTGTACCTCTCGAAATATCGTTTGTACCTCCTCCAATTCGTTTGCACCTCTCGAATTTCTAATCTAAATTCATCGTAGACGTTTGTACCCCCCGAAAAATCGTTTGTACCTCCTCCAATTCCTTTGTACCTCTCGAATTTCTATTCTAAAATTACCATAGACGTTTGCACCTCCCGAAAAATCATTGGGACCTCCTGCAATTCGTTTGCACCTCCCGAATTTCTACTCTAAATTCATCGCAGACGTTTGTACCTCCCAAAAAATCGTTTGTACCTCCCCAAAATCGTTTGTACCTCACGAAATATCGTTCGTACCTCCTCCAATTCGTTTGCACCTCTCGAATTTCTACCCTAAATTCATCGCAGACGTTTGTACCCCCTCCAATTCGTTTGCACTTCCCGAATTTCTACTCTAAATTCATCGCAGACGTTTGTACCTCCCAAAAAATCGTTTGTACCTCTCGAAATATCATTTGTACCTCCTCCAATTCGTTTGCACTTCTCGAATTTCTAATCTAAATTCAGCGCAGACGTTTGTACCCCCCGAAAAATCGTTTGTACCTCCTCCAACTCTTTGTACCTCTCGAATTTCTATTCTAAAATTACCATAGACGTTTGCAGCTCCCGAAAAATCGTTTGGACCTTCCGAAAAATCGTTTGGACCTCCGAAAAATCGTTTGTATCTCCTCAAAATCGTTTGTACCTGCCGAAAAATCGTTTGTATCTCCCCAAAATCGTTTGTAGCTGCCCAAAAATCGATGGTACCTCCTCCAAATCGTTTGTACCTCTCGAATTTCTACTCTAAATTCATCGCAGACGTTTGTACCTCCCCAAAATCGTTTGTACCTCCTGAAAAATCGTTTGTACCTCCTGAAAAATCGTTTGGGCCTCCGGAAAAATCGTTTGTATCTCCCCAAAATCGTTTGTACCTCCCGAAAAATCGATGGTACCTCCTCCAAATCGTTTGTACCTCTCGAATTTCTACTCTAAATTCATCGCAGACGTTTGTACCTCCCGAAAAATCGTTTGTATCTCCCGAATTTCTAATCTAAATTCATTGCAGACGTTTGTACCTCTCGAAAAATTGTGTGTACCTCCTCCAATTCGTTTGCACCTCCCGAATTTCTACTCTAAATTCATCGCAGACGTTTGTACCTCTCAAAAAATCGTTTGTACCTCTCGAAATATCGTTTGTACCTCCTCCAATTCGTTTGCACCTCTCGAATTTCTAATCTAAATTCATCGTAGACGTTTGTACCCCCCGAAAAATCGTTTGTACCTCCTCCAATTCCTTTGTACCTCTCGAATTTCTATTCTAAAATTACCATAGACGTTTGCACCTCCCGAAAAATCATTGGGACCTCCTGCAATTCGTTTGCACCTCCCGAATTTCTACTCTAAATTCATCGCAGACGTTTGTACCTCCCAAAAAATCGTTTGTACCTCCCCAAAATCGTTTGTACCTCACGAAATATCGTTCGTACCTCCTCCAATTCGTTTGCACCTCTCGAATTTCTACCCTAAATTCATCGCAGACGTTTGTACCCCCTCCAATTCGTTTGCACTTCCCGAATTTCTACTCTAAATTCGTCGCAGACGTTTGTACCTCCCAAAAAATCGTTTGTACCTCTCGAAATATCATTTGTACCTCCTCCAATTCGTTTGCACTTCTCGAATTTCTAATCTAAATTCAGCGCAGACGTTTGTACCCCCCGAAAAATCGTTTGTACCTCCTCCAACTCTTTGTACCTCTCGAATTTCTATTCTAAAATTACCATAGACGTTTGCAGCTCCCGAAAAATCGTTTGGACCTTCCGAAAAATCGTTTGGACCTCCGAAAAATCGTTTGTATCTCCTCAAAATCGTTTGTACCTGCCGAAAAATCGTTTGTATCTCCCCAAAATCGTTTGTAGCTGACCAAAAATCGATGGTACCTCCTCCAAATCGTTTGTACCTCTCGAATTTCTACTCTAAATTCATCGCAGACGTTTGTACCTCCCCAAAATCGTTTGTACCTCCTGAAAAATCGTTTGTACCTCCTGAAAAATCGTTTGGGCCTCCGGAAAAATCGTTTGTATCTCCCCAAAATCGTTTGTACCTCCCGAAAAATCGATGGTACCTCCTCCAAATCGTTTGTACCTCTCGAATTTCTACTCTAAATTCATCGCAGACGTTTGTACCTCCCGAAAAATCGTTTGTATCTCCCGAATTTCTAATCTAAATTCATTGCAGACGATTGTACCTCCCGAAAAATCGGTTGTTCCTCTCGAATGTCTACTCTAAATTCATCGTAGACGTTTGTACCTTCCGAAAAATCGTTTGTACCTCCCCAAAATCGTTTGTACTTCCCGAAAAATCGTTTATACCTTCTCCAAATCGTTTGTACCTCTCGAATTTTTACTCTTAATTCATCGCAGACGATTGTACCTCCCGAAAAATCGACACTAATTTATCCGACGAAATCGGGAATATCTCCAGTTGGCGTGAAATTGAATCAATTTCTCACTGAAATTGAATTGGTAGATACATTGAAGCCTTTTCAGACGATTCGGCGAATTTTGTTTACCTGCGCCTCCCGTACCCCGAGTTAGCCCCTTTAAACCTGGGCCGGTCACCATCGCCGGCTGCGTGGCCGCTCGCGCGACACCGGCCCTCCTTTAAGAAATCATAACTCGGAACCTGCGTTAGATATCGGAAAACGGGAAGCGGCGTGTTGTTGGCAAAGGATTCGGTTTACATTAAAAAAATACGCTAGTATTCAAATCACCATTAATTTTTCGCCACACTAATTTATCCGACGAAATCGGCAATACCTCCGGTTCCCGTGGCAGTAACCTGCTGAAATTAAATTGGTAGATGCATTGAAGTCTGCTTTATAGATTCCCCGAGTTCGGTTGACCTGCGCCCCCCGTACCCCGTGTTAGCTCAATGGAACCCCCGCCGGGTCATCATCACCACCTGCGTGACTACTCGCGCGGCTCTGACTAACGGTGAGCTCAAGTCGATCGGGATTGTTTTGGAAAATGGGCAAAAAATTTTAAAAAAACTTTTGCAGCATTTTTGGATATTTTCGGGGCAAAAATCTGAAAAAAGACGTTGGAGGAACGCGATAATAGTCCGCAAGGGTTAACAGTACGTGTGACACCGCCAAGATCAGCGAGACGCCTTCTGGAAATACGCCCGATGATAGTTGCTGCAAGGGGCACCTTGGATAGGCACTTACCACTTAGTGCTGGTCTGCGCTGTCCAATACTTAGCCGGGCGTAGTGTGCTGCACGTCCGACGCGCGGTGCAATGCGCGTCGCCCGAGCGGCGAGATTATCCGGCGGCTCGATTCATGCGACCGTGTCACAGCTACCGCGCGCTGATTCGTCACTTCTCTTCGCTAATACCTCCCAAATTAGGGTAGAATTTGAAAATTTTGAAGGGCGTATTGCCCTTAGGAAGCCACGCCCCACAAGATGGCTATCCTCGACAACACCACTTTTGGATCACCCGGTATAGAGCGAAATATTGAAAGAGCCAGCAATTCTCTCCTTACCTCAAGTCAACTGCCAGGCTTTCACCCTTTTTTGGAAGGCGGAGGCAGCACGCCTGCAGCAGCGGCGCGATCAAGGATTGCGGCCGAGTCTTTCAATATTTCGTTTTATAGTTATAATAAAGAGAGAAACAAGAATTATTTCTCGCCAGAGTGCAAGAATGATAGGCTTCCCTATATTATTTATTATGCACAAATCTTTATTATATCACGCTAATATCTCGCTGATAATATCAAGCGAATCGGTTCAGCCGTTTGGGGGCTATAATTATTTTCCTCGTAGGCAAGCCCGTTTCGTTGGTAAAACCTTTCTGCACTGCACACTGGCAGGGGGGAGTGCGAGATATTAGCGTGATATAATAAAGATTTGTGCATAATAAATAATATAGGGAAGCCTATCATTCTTGCACTCTGGCGAGAAATAATTCTTGTTTCTCTCTTTATTATAACTATAAAACGAAATATTGAAAGACTCGGCCGCAATCCTTGATCGCGCCGCTGCTGCAGGCGTGCTGCCTCCGCCTTCCAAAAAAGGGTGAAAGCCTGGCTGTTGACTTGAGGTAAGGAGAGAACTACTGGCTCTTTCAATATTTAGCTCTAAAGTTATAATAAAAGGAAAAACAAGAATGATTTCTCGCCAGAGTGCACCGATGACACGCTCTTTACTATGTTTATTATGCCACGCATCGCTCACACTTTCCGTTCCATTGTGCTGCAAAAATGTTTTATTACCGACTCATTCGGCCCTTGCCGGTTAATCGGAAGACTGTCGGTATTTCGCGTGATTCGGCCAATTGACCCTAAGCAGCCACGCGACACCGGTGACATTAGACGGCCGCCGAGACAATTACCAATTTCAAAAATCGATAAATTTCCATGGTAAAAAGCCGATAGCACTTACCCGAATCACCCTGTACCGAGTCTCGCGCCAAGTAGTAGTCCCCTACCTTACACACGGCGCGCGACAGCGGAGACTGTATTATCCCGAACTCGAGCTGTTATCCTTAGTAACTAAACTTTCACCTTGATACGAAATATAGCTGGAATGATGGGAAACTCGAAACCGCCAAACTCATTATGAGGAAATTTGCGGAACCCATAAGAAACAGTCATTGTACAATGTTTTTCGACGAATTTCCTTGTTTCAACACATGCTACCACGTCATATCGGATTCTTATTATGTACAAAATAAAACTGAACCTATGGACCACTCAAAACTATCAAATTTATTTTTCGGATATTTGCGGAACCCACAAAGAACAGTCATTATATGGCGAATGAGTCTTTCTTAGATTAATACTAGAATTACAGACAGTGTTTGCATCTATTACTTTTACCTATGAGATAATAGCCAATACCGAATCAGGAAAAATAGGTGACATAGACTTCTCCAATTAAGGGTGGGCAAAATAATTTCCTCAGAAACCCACTTCCTTCTGGTAAAACGAATTTATTCCTCACAAATCAGTTCGAATCGTCTAACAGAAAACCAGTAGCCTATCCTTCAGAGAGAATCCTTATTATTTACACATATTTCGGTGTGCAAATCTTAAAGTCCTCTATTCCGAACGGAACAGTGTGGACGTCCGACGGAGCGGAGGCTGCGATACTCTTCGTCATCAAATCGTTAGGTACGCGTCATCGAGTCCGTGGTCAACCTTTAATATTATTCTTTTTGAGACAGATTTGTATCGGTCAAATCTTTAATTAGTGGTACCGCGCAAGAACTCAGTTACCACGTTAACCTATAATATAGTTCACATGAAGCACTTGAATCGCTTCTGGTTCGAGTTAGGATTAACTTCCATTTATCTTGATCTGATTTCAGTTATTCATTCGTTGGTCTTTATATTTTGCCCTTTGCGTTTAAGGGGTCATATATGCCGAAAATGGACAAAAATCGATTTTTCGAATATACGTTTATTCGGAAGTTCTATCTTTTGACTCCATGCTTGTAAAGATGTATTAACACATTTTGAAAGATAACGTATAGGTATCGTAGCCAGGATTTTCTCGAAACACAATATTGTCTCGAAACATAACTTTGTTTGTAGATGTGGCGGTGGTCAGCATAACTTTTGTAGAAATGGACTAAATTGATTGAAATTTATACAATATCTTCGAAATACAATACTCCAGTCCTCAACGGAAGGGATTTTCCATATAATGTTTATTTTTGTTTTAGTTGATTAAAAAGTCGCCAATTTCGTAGGAACACTTAGAAATAATGACATTTTCGCGTGTAACTTTGTGAAAAAAAAATATATATTCTGGCTCGTTGAGGACTAGTTTTCTGTGTCTAGTTCACGCCCAATTTTCTATATTTTTTTAGATAACAATTGACCAAGATACATTGACCACCGCATGTTGCAATTTGAATTAAGACGATGCCAGTTACGTCGTACATAACCTAGTTATTTATTTGTATTTTTCAAAGAAAATACTTCAAGGTATGTACAATAACGGACACATGATAGAAACTTAATAACAGGATGTATTAATAGGACAATAAATTAACAAACCTTTACTTATTTCATGACGTGTCTGGCATATATGACCCCTTAATTGAGTGTTGTAGTAACATAACTGTTAGATTCAATGCGTGTCAGCCAGTGTGTGTGCGTTGAGTGGTCTCCCTGTTCCAGCTTCAGTCAACCTCTTTTGAGTCGATCCGAGATCCGCTATATCATAGTCACCAGAGAGAAGTGGAGAGAGATAGAAATTGGCAACGACTCGCAGGACGTCCGGAGTTCGTGTAGCTATAAAACTTCGCCTTTTTGTGTAATCAGTAAGTCCTCACACATTGACTGTCTCAGACAGTCCGCGTCTCATTATATGTATATGAGCCGCGAGCGAGAGTTAAATTAAGCGTAACTTGCGTCATCTTTACGCTATTCTCTGATAATTTGTGAATGTTTCTCGTTCACTCATTTACTGTTTGATTAATTTGAGTTCGATATACTTTCTTTTATTGACCATAACATATGTGTTCACGATCATTATAAACCTTCATAATCGGTCTATACTATTGCCTCCACACTCGTGACGAACCAAGCGAGGGCCCATATGCGACTCATGTTGGAAATCGATCCCTCTACCCTTATCCTCTCCTGAGGGTAAGTCCGAGAAGTTCCACTTGTTAAAAGTAACATAATTTGCAAACACTTGCCCGTACAGCTAATCATCTGCTCGTGCTCACGCCCGTACGTAACATCTTCAACCTACATCCATCCAGAATACTAGATCTAAAGGAAACGCACCATTAAAAATCATTGGCAGTATACAAAAATCTCTCTTCGGTGTTTTAACCGAGGATGACGCAGATTATTATAGTAAAGAAATAGATCGCATGTATGCGGATCAAAAAGAAATGGCCAAACTGTTAAAAAAACAAACCTTTGTCATGAGATCACAATTTAAAACCAATCATCAACAGTTTTCTAAAGTCGAAGAACAAATTCAAAGGGCAATTAATTTTTATATTATATTTTCAACACAGTATAAGGAAAAGGGGGGAAAAGATACCCAAGATTCCTTTGAATTCGCAATGAGCGAATGGGCTTATCATTTACGCCACGCATCAACGAGTATCAAAGAGACCTAAATCTTATCACCGATGCCATTCTTTTTGCAAAGCAGGGCATGCTCTATCCTATTTTCCTCTCTTCCAAGCAACTTGTGAAGGCCGCCCAAGACCTCAGAGATGCCACCCCTTTCAAATTTCCTTTATCTACTCAAGAATGAAATTGAATCACATTGAAAAAATTTCAACACTTCACTTAGTACTCAAGGACGGAAAAATCATTCTTGAAATCAATTTCCCACTTTTTTTTAAATTTATTAACGTCCACTTTCTGGCTCCTCGGCCTAATGGGACGGGGGCCATGGTCCTGGCTTTCGCCTGGACTGCCGGCCTTACTCTAACTTAAACATTACCCACCGCCATCGTCGGACCTCTGCGTAGCAATCTTGCGATTATCATTTAAGAATAAAATTCTCATTGATGACGGCTGGGCTCGAACCCGGCACCCGCACATTGCGAGTCGAGTTTTTTTCCATAAGTTTTATTCAGTGTAACAAAATAAATAACAGTTTTACATATTTTGATGAACAGCAGTTCCTGCTCATAACAAAGCTTAACGTGCTACTTACGACATAGATAAGGTCAGAGATCACATGTAAACAGGTGTGGTTCTTATACATTTACGAGATCGTCATAAAGCTGCCTGTATCGCCTAAAGTCGAACTTGCCCGCAGGAAACTATTAACAAAAACCTGCTTATATAAATTATATTCCAGTCGTTAATACTGGCTCTATGATTGCACCTACATTGTGCTGTTGTGCCGTTTCTTTATGATTGCTTACGGTTTGCTACTAAGCAAATACGCATTTATAGAGGCTTATAGAATATTTCTAATTTCTGGTATGGTAATTCATACTTATTATCTATTGGAATAGTGTTAATTCTGAGGTCTGTCAGGTGTCTTGTTAGTTTATTATGTTGTAATTGGGTAGAGTAGAATCTATTTGCTAGATAGAAGATATAATCTTTTACCATTGGTATATGAGCTAGATTATGTACGTCAACTATTCTGGTATAATTATTGGCATTTAGAGCTAGTCTCAGGCATTTGTTTTGGAATATCTGTAGGGATTTTAAATTGGTTTTAGCTTTGCCGCACCATACTGCTGCAGCATATGTCAGTGTCGGACGGATTATCATTTTGTATATCAATAATTTGTTATGGGTAGAGACTGTAGATCCCTTCACCAGGAATGGATAAAGTTGTCTCATCACGCTATAGGTTTTCCTTAGGACAGCATTGATATGGAATTTATGAATCAACTTGTAGCCGAGATTGACACCTAAGTACTTTACTGTAGTTTGGCTAAGACTCTCTTCTTTATATATCGTGATTGGCTGAAAGATTCGTGAATTGTATATTTTTCTGGAGAAGACTATTGTTTCTGTTTTACTGGTGTTTAATTTGATTTTCCAGAGCTTGAAATATGCTTCTAGCAAATTTAGATGTATTTGTACTTGTTTAGCTGCTACGATTGCACTAAATGAGTGTGCAGATATTGCAGTATCATCTATAAACAAGGCAATATTCGTCTTAGGGAACTTAACAATATCATTAATATATATTAAAAATAATTCAGGTCCAAGGATGGAGCCTTGCGGAACTCCAGCCCTGATACTTTTTGGCGAGGATATATCATTATTAACACTTACAGCTAGCTTTCTATTAGTAAGATAAGCATAGATCAATCTTACGATTACTCTAGGGTATCCGTCCCTGATCATTTTATAAATAAAGCCATGAATCCAAACTCTATCAAACGCTTTTGCGATGTCTAGTAAGACCATAACAGTGACATTATTTTTGTTAAAGTTGTTCCTTATATCACTAACGATTCTAACTACCTGCTGGACGGTATTGTGTTTCTCCTTAAAGCCAAACTGTTCGTCTATGGACAATGACTTCGATTGGCTGAATTTCCAGAGTCTACATAGGAGCACCTTTTAAGCAATTTTGCTCGTTGTCGGGAGCAAGCTTATTGGCCTATAACTAGATGGGCTTATCGGACTTTTGCCAGGCTTCAATATTGGCAGAACTTTTGAAATTTTCCAGGCTTGAGGAAAGTGTCCAATTTTAATAATTGAATTAATGATGTACATTAGTTGAGCTAGAGCTATTTTACTAATGTTTTTTAAGGCTATATTTTGTATACCGTCCTCGCCTGGTGCTTTCAGTGGTGCTATTTTCTTGATGATGTTTCTAATTTCAGCAGGGTTAGTCAAGTATTTTGTAAAAGTGTCTGTCCCAGGAGCAGTTTCTTGCTTCAAGAAATGTTGAACTTCGGAGATAATTTCTTGTTGATCCATGGTAATGTTCATCAGATCGATGTTGTGCATTTTCTCATATTGATTAGCAAGCATTTCAGCCTTTTCCATATCAGTCATAGCTTCTTGTTCGTTTTCTTCTAATGTTGGTATGGTATGATACTTCTTGGTAAACATTTTGGTTGCTCTCCACAGAGTTTTGTCATGTACATTTATCTTTTCTAATTTCTTTGTCCAAATAGAATTTTTATGTTCGACTATCGTTTTTCTGATGTGGTGGGTCAGTTGACTACTGGTATTTTTGTAAGTTAAGTTTCTTGTCCTTTGCCAAAGCCGTCTGATTTTGTTTCTTTCCTTCATTAGAGCAATAATTGATTGTGGTAATTGCTCCTCTATCTTGATTTTTGCTTTGGGGACAGTTTCTGACAAAGCAGCTTGTATGCATTCTGTAATCTTTAACGTCTCCTCATCTATTTCTTGCTTTGTAGATATGGAGCTATTTATCACAATTTTTGAGTCTAGTCTCTGCCTAAAAGTTTTCCATTCAACATTCTTATACTTACAGATTTCTTTAGCTTGAGCATTGTTTTTATGTACATTTCCGATCTTGAACATTATGGGTTTGTGGTTAGATATTAGTTCGTTGAGTGTTTCAGGTCCGATAATACTGGTAACATTCTTATTTATAGCTAGATCCAGAGTTGTGGGGTACTCCCATTTTCTGGGAAGTGGTTGTGTTCGTCTGGATAAAGGATACTACAATTATTAGTCTGGCTGTATTTATACAGCAATAAGCCATTCTTGTTGTTAACGTGGCAGTCCCAGGCTTTATGTCTACAATTTAGGTCCCCGATGACTAATATTTTATCCGAGACATTCAACAATGAGTCCAGATCTCTCATGGTTATATCTATCAGTGGTCTATTGTATGCTGCAATTATGTGGATATTATTAGCAAGTTTAGTGCACACATTTTCTATCACAGTTTTGTTTTTAAGCTTAACTAGTTTGTACGTTATATCACACTTGTTCAGTATAATAACTCCGCCAGCTGCGTTAGCTCTGCTAAATCTTTCACAGCTATAGTTTCTGATCTTGAATTTGTGATTCACACTAAGTTTTGTCTCATTAAGTAACATTAGGTTCGTTCGGGCAGGCAGTTGCGCCGTTCGCAACCGGTTCGCAACGGAATGACGCATGCGCACATGCAAGAAAGCATTCAGGGGGGGGAACAGTTGCGTACTCAGGTGAGCGAGTTGGTTGCGAACTCGGGCTGACTCGGGTCCACTCGGGTCTATGATTTTCGTGCCGCCGAGAGGGGATGAATGAATACGAGTGAATCGGCCGAAGTGGCTTCCACTGCGGCGCACAGTGGTCCAGAATGCGATTCTAGCCGGACAAAAGTCAAAAAATAATTATCAATGAAATCAGATTCTGAACGTTGGAAATCATTAAGGGGATCTTATGGGACCGACATTTAATCCCCTTTCAATTATTTAAGCATGCATTCAATCCCTACACCACCATTAATATAGCCCTATTATTAATAGGCATTATTGCGCCATAATATTTGTATGAGTAGTGCAAGAATACTGGCTAGTTTTAAATAATGGTATTATTAGAAGTTGTTTAGAGGGGTGTTCTGCGATGATTAATGATAGTTGTAATGACGTCCGCTTTCCGTGCGGGTTATGATCTAAAAGTCTTACTTTTCAATATATGAAAAATGTTTGACGGGCTGTACGAAAAAAGTTACAGGAAGTTACAGCGCATCAACAATTTTTTTGCAAAGAATAGAGCTTCAACAATGATATATTCAAACGGCAGAGTCTACTTCTGCCAACTTTTCAATCCAGAGAATTTTGTGTGGAGCGAAGTCCAGTTAGTTGTCCGGTGAACTGTTACCACGGAAATCAAGCCACGCCGAAATTCTATGCCAATGTTATGGTTGACTTCGCTAGGGAGTTTTGCACGCGGTTACTTCGGGAATTATATTCGGCATGAAGAATTATCTTCGGCGGGATGGGTGGCTCATAGGCTCTCCCGCCTTTCACGTCGGAAAGAGAGGATCCAAACTGGCGGGTCGAACTTTGTCTCAAGGTCTTTTTGTAGGCTACATGTTTGTTTTGAAGAGAAGTATGTAGTCGTGGCGAACTACTCGGTTCCATCGCTAGGCAACCCCCCTTATTTTTCCAAAAAAAGCTTATCTCGATACTTGCGCTGCCTGGCACCGCGTACCAGCGCAAGTGTCTTACCACTCTCGATTGAAACGCGATACGATTGAAGACCATACGATTGAAACGCGGAGACAACCAATACGTAACAAATTGTGGCGAAATAAATATCGTCGGTATAAAGTGAGATGAAAGGACCATCGTATTTAAGCCTGTTCGACGTTCTGAGGAGAGCCCCAGAACACGCAATTTCAAGTTGCACTGCGAAAGGGACAGTAGAATATTTACATAATTATATTTGTGAATGTTTCAATATAAAGTGCGATTCGGATGCTGGTTTAAAGAAGAAAATAATAATAATAATAATAATAATAATTGTCCCTTTTATTACTCCATTTTCTAGTTCGACTATGATTTCGTGATCCCCGGGTGCCACTCGCAATACTATATATAATTTACATTTCTCATGCATGGTGTTTATACAAAAGACGGAATAAAATAAGATGTAAATGCATAAACTCATATGTAAAGTCATTAGTGATCTATTCTAACGTATAAAGCCAATTTCATTGTTTAAACATTTTTCAATTGTTATTCACTTGCAAATGCCTGAATTGTTCAAACAAAAAAGTGAAACAAATGTATAAACAATAACAAATTTGAAAATCACAAAAAACTTAAAATTTGCAATTTTTAAACATCATTTATTTATACTATACGCTGTGGGAGGCTTGCATGTTACCGGTTCGAAAAAATAACGGGGAAATCACTTTTGTTCGGCTAGAATCGCGTTCTGGACCACTGTGCGGCGCCCACTTCATGGCCCTACTACTGCTTGGCGCGCGAATATATGTCTGTCCAATTTACAGAAATAAAAACTTTGTAGCTCCACACATCACATAATTAATAATGCGAGTTTATTATTTCGTTTCGTCCAATTAATTAACATTTAGCTTAAATCTTATTTTGAATTTAACGCCAATCGACAATAACTTAATATCTTAATTTTCATTCGAATAAGTTATTATATGACTATTATAAAAAACACCGCAAATAGTATATGTATCCCACATATGATAGACGTTATAGTTTCTCTGCAGAAAAACATTTGCTAGAAAAACCAGTAAAAAGAAGCAAAAAAGTGTTAATAATGCATCAAATACGAGCAGGTCGGAAGAACTATTAGAACTGCAATATTTGTCGCTTATTGATTTTGATGTTACATCGGCGATGGCGTTGCATATCAAAAACACTTTGCACATTATCGGAAAACCGAGAATCTTTGGCAATTAATCGGCAAGTATGCACGGCTTGTTCAGCTAGAAGAGTTGATGATCGTTTCGAATAAACCGCTGCTTTATCTTTGGATTATCGGTTCATCTCTAAGCGCTCGGCGATTAGAGATCGATGTTGTCCCGTATCTGCAAGCCGTTGTGATTTTCCTGCAAATTCGCCTCACCATAATCCACATTTTCTATCGCTCTATTTTATCATTGTTGTCTCCTAATTCGTCTGGTTCCTCAGGTGGGGGATGCCTTCATCCTCCAGCTGTAGATTATACAGAACACAGCACGCCCTAATCAAATGGACTATGGTCTCCACTGATCGCAGCTTGGTTAAAGTCTTGATTGAAGAGGAATTATAAGAAAATTCATCCAATAAAAGGTACAAATCTGAACATGACAAGCCTTTATCATCCTGTGGTATCAACAAGTGGCTCTGACACCACAAGATCTGGGAAGCAACAGTCTGCCAAAGTCCTATACGATGTGAAAGTAATTTTCAAAATGCATGTGTATGAATAAAATTAACTGCAGGTAATAATTTGAAATCTCAAATACATTTTATAGGATTATGATAATTTTCCATAAAACTTTCCATGTTTCAGAGAAGGTGTATAGTATTGACCCAAAAACAAGGTAAAAGTTGTTTGAATGAAACATGACTGAAACAAATTGAAGAAGTATTTGTACCATGAATCCGATGGATTTGTACCATTGGAGTGGCGAGATTGATGGAGATTGGGATAACTTTTTAAAGGAGATGGCACGATCATTAACTCAGCATGCAATGTATGCATATATTGCAGCATGCAATACAAATAGATAATAACCTTGTATATACCAGTGTGCTATTTCATGAAGACAGTTGTAAGTTTTTGACAACTTTTTTCTTTTTGTTCCTAAACTCAAATACTCTGCTATCAAACTGTTAAGCGTACAATTCGTCACAAAAGCGCACAATTGTACGCTTAACAGTTTGATAGCAGAGTATTTGAGTTTAGGAACAAAAAGAAAAAAGTTGTCAAAAACTTACCACTGTCTTCATAAAATAGCACACTGGTATATACAAGGTTATTATCTATTTATATTATAGAGTAATCTGGAAGCAATATATAGTATGTTTTTCACAGGTACAAGCAACCTTTTTTTACGTGCCGCAATTTTACTCGGAAATGGTGAAGTTATTTGTTGAAGGCTTTGATGTACCCTCAACTACTGCCGCATATCTTACTTATAGTGCCAAAGCAAAAATCTTTATTCGCCAAGCATATATAAAAGCAGTACAATCACAGTATTCGGAAGGAAAGAATAATGGCTGGTATTCATTGCGATGCATGAAAGGTGGAAATCCAATTCAGGTATGTAGTAGAAAAGATATACAGTATAAATAATGTTATATAAAGGGAGTTAATTAGAATACTGTCCCTACAGCGACACTTCCTAATAGGAACTACCCCAGAAATGATACATTGCATGATGTATGGCAACCTATGATCCAAGGGCATCCAAGGATCGGCAAAGTGAATTGCTTTTTTTTGCATTGGCAGAAGTATTTAAAAAATGTTTGTAGTATTTTCATAGCTATATCCAACTTTGTCTTGCGAAGAATATAATTCAGTTTGATTTTATATTTCTAGGTAATACATAGGACAACAAATTTGAACTGCTTGGCCGCCGTAAATTTATAAGAAAAATTTAAAAGGGATTGCCTAGTACCTAAAAACTATCTATTACGCAACCCAGTTGTAAATTCGCTACTCCACGAAATTAGCGGGTCACTTAATTATAAATATCTAATAGGTGCGTTTGAAGTGCCTACACACTTGCTTAATGTTAGTAGCTTGACCAGATACTTGACCAAGTGTTTGGGAGATGCAGCTGCAAATGCACAAGAAAACGTGGGTAACTGTCCATAAATCGTGCATAAAATTGAGCGACAAATGGAGCAAACAGTTTTTGGGAACATTCATGGATTGTACCAATACTAAAATTAGTGGAAGAAAACCACAGGCAAAGGATCCTCTACAATGAGTATGTGATAGTCTTACTAATTTTCATTGAAATGTAGCCATGCTATTTATTGAGCCAATCCAAATTACTTTTATTATAGGTACTTGCATCGTCGCTATTATCGGAAAAGTTGGGTATCCAGTATGAGCTTGTTACAGAGGTTCTTTCGCCCAGTTACCCAATCGTTTGTTGGAGGAGTTGGCAATGGATAAAAACCACGGACTAAAAATAAACGGAATACACCACGGCAAACGGATGTCAATGTCAACTCCGTGAGAAATATTACGCGGAAGAATAACACGACGATTAGCGAAAACTATAAGTACAAAGCATATGGAGTCGAAATCTTTGCTTCTCCCAAAAGTGGTGTGTAGTGTCATATTTTGTATTACTATTCGTATAATAATCTCATTAAACCTAAATTCTGTTGTGATTTTCAAGAATAACAAAGATGAAATGGCAGAACTTGTGCTGGCAAGTGCTACTATAAAAGCAAGAGCTGAATTGCAGAACGCAAACGCACACGGTCATTGTTATTCCTCTGTATTCTTCAGAGTTTGCTGCTTGATACTTCCAGAAGCTGTATGTGACATTTGAACCGCATGTTACGGAAAAATTGAAACGGGGATACAGTTGTATACAGGATATCGTACAACGAAAAACTCGAAGCGCTTTCTGAGAAGACGGGAAAAGGTTCGGGAAAATGTCTCGGCAAGTGAAAGTATATGGCTCCCTGAAACGAACCAAAACTTCCTGCGCTTCGTCTCTTGTCGATGTCTATATATTAGTAAATCTCGTCCGCGTAGGCCTCTACCTAGTCGTATATCTTGTACAGTAATTCACAGTATTCCAAGGTAAGCCCAACGAAATTTGTGGAACTGATGAACCTCGGTATTCTCCGCATCCGAGTGATTATTTGACTTGACGAGAAGGACTTGATCCTTCTCGGAACTACGTTTATGACTCTGAAGCCATAAAGGTCAGACCCGTTCCAAAAGATAAACGTTCATATTAACATTTCCGGAATAAAGTATTAATCATACTATGTCTAATATATTGGCCACATTTTTACGAGTATAATGATACCAAATTCGACTCAATTCAAGTATTGGTGATATATTTTTGTATGGAATGTTTTCATTTGGGAGTGGAACTATCAAGAGTTGCTCTCAAGAGCGGCAAATCCATCAGGTAGGATGGGGCTTGCAGGATCAGGAATCGGGGCTCATCAGTTCTACAAATTTTGTCGAGCCTACCTTGGAATACTGTACAAGATATATGACTAGGAGGCCTAGTCATAGAAGGTAGGGTGGGGCTTACAGTTTCAGGTATCGGAGCTCATCAGTTCTACAAATTTTGTCGAGCCTACCTTGGAATACTGTACAAGATATATGACTAGGAGGCCTAGTCATAGAAGGTAGGGTGGGGCTTACAGTTTCAGGTATCCGAGATCATCAGTTCTACAAATTTTGTCGAGCCTACCTTGCAATACTTTACAAGATATATGACTAGGAGGTATAGACCTACGCGGACGCGATTTGCTAATGTATAGGCATCAATAAGAAATGGCGCGCAGGTTTTGGTTCGCTTTAGGGAACAATATTGTACTTTCACATGCCGAGACATTTCCTAAGCTGTGCATACATGAGAGGCGAAGGCAGGTATTGTTGTAAAATTAGTAACTTAAACTTTCAGATGTACAGGGTGATGCACTTGCCTTTTAATCAGGTGTACTGGTATTACCGATCGTGAGTCCGTAGTTTTATGGAGCAATGAAAAATGTTTTAAACCAAACATTCAAATCACACGCTTAAATTTTTGTTTAAATAACCGATATGTACCATAACGTACATATGTACCATCTGTACCACCGATATGTACATGACGAAGAGAAAAGTGAAGCACCCTGTATACCAGGCCATGGTTGAGTAAAGGAGGAAGCTTGAATAATATTTCCAAGTGTTTAGCCTGGTGCACTTCCGTGTTCGGGGGTAGTTCCTGGAAGCTGACTGTGCTTGGCATCTGAACCAATCCGGGAAGAGCCTACCTGTTCTGCATGATATAGAGGTGGAGCAAAAGCAAGACAAAATATATAAAAGTGGATCTCGAACTAAGCTCAACTCCAATTCCTCGGGATTATCGAGCTGTGCAGTGTCGAGCAATATCAGGCATTACTCCCGTTGGAAGAAATGCATTGTCGTCGTCGCGATTTCGTGCTTAGTTCAAGCGATTCCTCAATTGCGACCTCGTCATCAAGTGACGAAGAGGAGCTGCTCGATGCACTCTATCCACCGAGGCTGCAGAGGATCGAGAATTACATCGAGGAGACTGTTCCGGGATATACGAATGGGCAGGTCCTCGAACATTTCCGTGTTTCACGTCGGCTAGCGGAGCAACTCGCCGAGCGTTTCGAGGCGTCCGAGGACTTTAACGAGAGTGCAACGGGGGGCAACGGCAAGCTCTCTCCCCTGAAATATATTTTGATATTTCTTTGGTACGTCGGTCACCAAACCGCATCATTTCGGGACGTGTCGGACCGTTTCGACATCGCCCTCAGCACTCTCCATCATGTGATTAAAGTCGTCGCATTCTATGTGAGCAATTTGGCACCGGAGATAATTACCTGGCCTCTTCCCGAAGAGCAAGTGGCCATTGAGGCTCATTTTGCTCGACATGGATTCCCTGGAGCATTTGGAGCTATCGATGGGAGTCACGTCAGGATCGACAGGCCAACAGAAGACCAGGAATCCTATTTCAATCGCAAGCACTACCATTCGATACAGGTAGATCGATGAAGGAAAATATATTTCATTCGACACCTTACACGTGTCATGACGTTTCTCGGTGAAAGTTTAATAATTAAATCTTTGTTATTCCATAGTTACAGGCGGTTTGCGACCACCGCAGAAAAATCCGCGGCATTTTCGTGGGATACCCCGGCTCGGTCCATGACGCCCGGGTCTTCCGCAATTCCCCGCTCTGGGAAACCATCGGCAGAAACTGCAGAGACGGTTTCTTCATTCTCGGGGATAGCGCGTACCCTTGTCTCCCCCATGTCATGACTCCATACAAGGATAGGGGAAACTTAACGAGGAGGCAGACGAACTACAACGTGAAGCACGCCCATAGCCGATACGTCATCAAGCATTGCTTCGGCTTGCTGAAGCAAAAGTTTCGGCAGCTGTATCATATGAAGCTGCGGTCAGTGGAGACCATAGTCCACTTGATTAGGGCGTGCTGTGTTCTGCACAATCTGCAGCTGGATGATGATGGCATTCCCCTACCCGAGGAACCAGACGAATTAGGAGAAAACAATGATGATGGTGCGATGGAGAATGTGGACTATGGCGAGGCGAATTTGCAGGAAAACCAAAATGGTTTGCAGATACGCAACATCACCGAGCACTTCGAGATGAACCGATAATCCAATGTTGCGATCCGATCCATATTGGATCACTTTCTGTATATATCTGTTTGTCTGTTTATATATATATCAAAGGGTTGTTTCGGGGACAAATTCTCCGAGCGGGCGGTCGTTTCGAGGACATCTGGTGCTTTCGGGGACGGTCCTCAAAGATTTTTATGTCGAAGGGTACGTTTCGGGACCGGTCCTCAAAACGACCAATATAAAATGTGAGTATATACTATAAATGTACTTTGGTGCGTTTGGAACCCGGTCCCTAATGATACCATTGCACGCATTGCGAAACCGAATATTCCTGTATATATGTCTAAAATCCGCTGTATATATGTTGTATATCCAAATAACTCTACGAGCGATTGGCTTGTCTATAATATAAACCGCCAGCCATTTATATATATACATACTTTTGGAATAAATATTAAATAATGGCCTCCCGATACCAGAAAGAACCATTATAAATATAACAATATATAATAATGTAACAAAATGGGCTAGACTTTGAGGTAACATAACTATTGCTAATAAAAGAATGTAAAAATATGAAATAATGTCCTTAATGCTTCTTGAACATAGCAATCGTATCGCTCAAGACAAAATTATTACCATTTTGTAATACAATCAAAATATTGCTATTTATTTTGGCCATGTTAAATGACCACTTTTCCTAGTTTATTGTAGGGTTTTATCATTTCTAGCATATACTAAATGTACAAGTTTTCAATGTCACGAAATTTCTCTGGGCTGGTTGTTGTTGGATATCCTGTATAATTTAATCGAAATAAGAAACACGCATCAATTAGGGAGATCACAGTTGAAATTGTTTCCAGTGTATTCCCGTAACATACGGTGGGTAACAGAAATGTGCATACGTTTTTTGCCGACACGATAAAGAAAAACACAACAACGTTATATAGACTATTTGCTCATCCTTTATTTTACTGTCGCGCCTGTAATATCAGAAACAGGGAATTTTCACACCGACGAAAGGAATACCTATATTCCCCAACAGCAGATCATTCTTATACCGACTGTAAGAAATAGAGGGTGTGCTTTACATCAGTAAGTCGGTAATAGTCATGCCCAATAAAGATAATTATTTAGAAAGATGAGCTCGCAACTGATTTCAATGATTTTCACTTTTTTAATAAGTTTTTTCCAAATATGTGAAAATGTGCAGAACACGCTATACAACATTTGTGAATGTAAATATTCATCAAATTCTTCTTCAGCACCTCCGACGATCCTACTGTCCTCGCAAAGACCACCCCTGATTCGACTAGTAAACAGAAAGAGAAATGCATTACACAAGTGGACTTTAGAAAAACATATCAATGTTTTTTGCAAAGTGAGTTTGTGATACTTTTATTTATTGATTTTGTAAAATTTAAAATGTAGACCTTTAGGGCATAGTAGAAATTGGAAATATGTACTTAATACACATATACTCAGTTGTGACTAATCCTTCTTTGCCTTTCAGATTCCATACTACTGTCTGTCAATAGATTTCGAATATGCCAACGAGTCGCTAACATCCACACTAAAACTTTTGTAAGTAATATAATAAGCAACTTCTAGTTATTGGTAATATTGTATATTATGAGGTAATTGAGCTTTCCTGGCGTATTTTTTACTTTCTCGATTTACTGAACGCTATGAAGAGTAACATTACTGTATGTGGATTCCTTGAATGGATGTATTTTGTTACAGTGCTAATTATCCCTTATATGCAGAATATATTTTTAGCGGATAATTGATTGCCTGTAAAAGGAAGTTGTTCCAAAAAATAAAAGTTACTGAAACTTATAGTAGTATGTAATAGTAAACACAAGCAATCGGTTATATCAATGTAATATTAATACATTTTGTCCAAAGTCCAAATTATTGCATTCTGTAATCTCCATGCTGCCCACATCTGTTTTTCTGTTTGAGTCTGCCTACATCCGATTGAATTTACTCCATTTCAGATAAATCAATCCATCCATTTAAGATAAATAATTAATCCTGCCTGGAAGGGATGATTACCACTGCGAGATTGTTCCACCACATCGGACAAAATCTGGAAATATACAAATGGTATTCTTAGAATAAAATACAACCATTATCAGAAGCAATATACAGTGGTGCTACTCATCTTAGCCTTCGTTAGATAATTTCTGTAAACCCGCACTGAATATTCCACTCCAATATCCCATAGAGTACAATTCCATGTGTCAAAAATCAATTATCCGCTAATAATTAATCCTGCCTAGCTGGAATGATTACCACTGCGAGATTGTTTCACCACGTCAGACAAAATCTGGAAATATACAAATGGTATTCTTAGAATAAAATACAACCATTATCAGAAGCAATATACAGTGGTGCTACTCATCTTAGCCTTCGTTAGATTATTTCTGTAAACCCGCACTGAGTATTCCACTCCAATATCCCATAGAGTACAATTCCATGTGTCAAAAATCAATTATCCGCTAATAATTAATCCTGCCTAGCTGGAATGATTACCACTGCGAGATTGTTTCACCACGTCAGACAAAATCTGGAAATGTACAAATGGTATTCTTAGAATAAAATACAACCATTATCAGAAGCAATATACAATGGTGCTACTCATCTTAGCCTGTGTTCGATGATCCCAGTAAACACCCACTGAGTTTCACCATTGTCCCACCACATTATACAAAATCTGAAAAGACGAACTGTCATCTACACAGGCAGAAACAATGCTAGTCATCGATAATGGGCTCAATGACGATATCTGTATTTTATGCGTTCTTTTTTCCTGAAGTTAATTACTGCAATAAATCTGTTTAACCGAAACCATAAGAAACATTCCTCGGTACAGTCTATCTGGTTTGTTTTTCATTTATCCTATATTCCTCTCCGTTACCAGTCACAAACAGAAAGTATCTCAAACCTGCAAATAAGAATTAGTTACTAGTGTACATACCACTTTGTTGTTACACAAAATCTCAATCGCCTAAACTACAGTATCTGCGATAGCAAAACTTGCCGCAGTCATTAAGCACAACAAATTACGAAGGTCAAGATTAGTTTGATTAAAATCGGTTCATTAGTAGCAGTGATACTAGATGTCAAACTTTCACGACGTATAGCCGACACACATTTTGACGTATGCTTGACTTTGGACGTTCTCGTTTGCGCTAATACTGTAAATACATGGACGGGACTAGGCTATATGGCTAGCGTAGAAAATAAGATTTAAAGTGAAATCTTTCCCAATGTCCTAACATGTTACGTTCGTTCTCGCGAAACCTTCCCAGTATTGTTTACGCTTTCCTAACCTATCGCGCAATAGAACATTTACACTAATCCCAACGCTTGTGTGAACCCCCGCGACATAAAAACTAATGTCAGTAAAGTACTTTTGAAGAGTAACAAAATGAACCGCAAATCAATATCCTACCCGTCCTAGTACCGAAGATACAATATTTCAAAGTTTTATACCGGCTGGCACATCATAACAAACACTTTGATATCACGTATTTCAGAAATTCCCGAACCGATTTTAATCAAGCAACTCTTCAGTGGCGAGGATTATCGAGCACTATGACTTATCCGAGTTTCGACGAACTAGCACTAATATTTGGAAAATGTGAGCTGGCGAAGCCGAATTGCACTCACTAAGTGCAACGCGCTATTCAGACCGAGCGAGAGGAGCGAAATATTTTTATCCACAAAAATTTCATCTCTTCAACTACTGCGCGTAGGATAATGAAACTTGGCACCGTTATTGAGGACAAAAAATGCGGACGATCAAGACTTGTTTCATTAAAATCGGTTCGGTAGTTTCCGAAATATTAAATATGAAAGTTTCGTACCGGCAAGGATTTTTACGTACGCTGAAATTGGGACGCTCGTATCTCCGTTAATATTACAGATGCATGCATAGAACTTGGAGTCGTTGAAAAGCTTATGTTCTATTCTAATCAAATACTCCAGTTTTGTGTGTGCATCTGCAATATTAACAGAGATTCGAGCGTCCCAAGTTCAGCGTACGTAAAAATCTCTGTCAGCTTGCCGTTGTGAAACTTTCACATTTAATATTTCGGAAACTACCGAATCGATTTTAATAAAAGACGTCTTGATCTGCCTGATTTTCCAGACTTAATAACTATATCAAGTTTCATTATTGTACGTGCAGTAGTGTAGGAGATCGATTTTTGGTGTTGTAAATATTTGGCTGCCGACGGTCGGTCGCAAGCGTGCGTTGCACTTAGTCAGTGATTCGGTTTCGTCAACTCATACATCTCAACTATTAGAGCTAGCCCAATAAAACTCGGTATAGTTCTAGTGCTCGATAGTCCATGAAAATCGAGACTTGTCTGAGAAAAATCGGTTCGGTATTTTCTGAGATATTAAATGCCAAACTTTTCATTATGATATGCCAGTTGTCATAAAACTTTGGAATGTTGTATCTTCGTTATTAGGGCACGTAACCTATCGGTTTGTAGCTCATATTTTTGCTCTCTAAGAGTACTTTGACCCCCAAGAGCTATTAATCCATGGGATTCGTACAAGCGATGTTATTAGAGTAAACGTGCTATTGCGTAATAGGTTATAAAAGTGTATACAACATATGGAAGCTTTCGCGAGAACTTACCCGATATGCTGCACAATTGCAAAAGGCCTCACTAGAAAGCTTGTTTCCTATGCTAATCAGGTAGCCTAGTCCCGACCATGTATCTTTAAGATTAACGGAGATACGCGCGTTCAAAGTGAAGCATACGTCAAAATGTGTGCCGGCTATGCGTCGCGGAACTTTGACATTAAATATCTCAGATAGTACCGAACCGATTCTTCTCAGACAAGTCTCGATTTTCATGGATTATCGAGCACTAGAACTGTACCGAGTTTTATCGAGCTAGCTCTAATAGTTGAGAAGTATGAGTTGACGAAACCGAATCGCTGACGTGCAACGCGCGCTTGCAACCGACGGTCGGCAGCAAAATATTTACATTCCACCAAAAATCCATCTCCTACACTACTGCACGTACAGGGTGATTCGGGTAAGTGCTATCGGCTTTTTACCATGGAAATTTATCGATTTTTGAAATTGGTAATTGTCTCGGCGGCCGTCTAATGTCACCGGTGTCGCGTGGCTGCTTAGGGCCGAATCACGCCAAATACCGACAGTCTTCCGATTAACCGGCAAGGGCCGACTGAGTCGGTAATACAACATTTTTGCAGCACGATGGAACGGAAAGTGTGAGCGATGCGTGGCATAATAACCATAGTAAAGAGCGTGTCATCGGTGCACTCTGGCGAGAAATTATTCTTGTTTTTCCTTTTATTATAACTTTAGAGCTAAATATTGAAAGATCCAGTAGTTCTCTCCTTACCTCAAGTCAACAGCTAGGCTTTCACCCTTTTTTGGAAGGCGGAGGCAGCACGCCTGCAGCAGCGGCGCGATCAAGGATTGCGGCCGAGTCTTTCAATATTTCGTATTATAGTTATAATAAAGAGAGAAACAAGAATTATTTCTCGCCAGAGTGCAAGAATGATGGGCTTCCCTATATTATTTATTATGCACAAATCTTTATTATCTCACGCTAATATCTCGCTGATAATATCAAGCGAATCGGTTCAGCCGTTTGGGGGCTATAATTATTTTCCTCGTAGGCGAGCCCGTATCGTTGGTAAAACCTTTCTGCACTGCACACTGGCAGGGGGGAGTGCGAGATATTAGCGTGATATAATAAAGATTCTCAAATCTTTATTATATCACGCTAATCTCTCGCACTCCCCCCCTGCCAGTGTGCAGTGCAGAAATGTTTTACCAACGAAACGGGCTTGCCTACGAGGAATTACAAAAATCGCACACTGGCAGGGGGGGAGTGCGAGAGATTCGGGTGACATAATAAATGTTTTATGCATAATAAATAATATAGGGAAGCCTATCATTCTTGCACTCTGGCGAGAAATAATTCTTGTTTCTCTCTTTATTATAACTATAAAACGAAATATTGAAAGACTCGGCCGCAATCCTTGATCGCGCCGCTGCTGCAGGCGTGTTGCCTCCGCCTTCCAAAAAAGGGTGAAAGCCTGGCTGTTAACTTGAGGTAAGGAGAGAACTACTGGCTCTTTCAATATTTAGCTTTAAAGTTATAATAAAAGGAAAAAGAAGAATGATTTCTCGCGAGAGTGCACCGATGACACGCTCTTTACTATGTTTATTATGCCACGCATCGCTCACACTTTCCGTTCCATTGTGCTGCAAAAATGTTTTATTACCGACTCATTCGGCCCTTGCCGGTTAATCGGAAGACTGTCGGTATTTGGCGTGATTCGGCCAGTTGACCCTAAGCAGCCACGCGACACCGGTGACATTAGACGGCCGCCGAGACAATTACCAATTTCAAAAATCGATAAATTTCCATGGTAAAAAGCCGATAGCACTTACCCGAATCACCCTGTACAATAATGAAACTTGACATAGTTATTAAGCCTGAAAAATGAGACAGATCAAGACTTCTTTTATTAAAATCGGATAGGTACATTCCGAAATATTAATTGTCAAAGTTTCCTGAGGATATGCCGACACATATTTTTACGTACGCTGAACTTGGGACGCTCGTATCTCTGTTAATATTACAAATGTACGTACGGAGATGGGGTACTTGATTAGTTTAGAACATAAGCTTTTCAACGACTCCAAGTTCTATGCATGCATCTGTAATATTAACGGAGATACGAGCGTCCCAAGTTCAGCGTACGTCAAAATCCTTGCCGTTGCGAAACTTTCACATTTAATATTTCGGAAACTACCGAACCGATTTTAATGAAACAAGTCTTGATCGTCCGCATTTTTTGTCCTCAATAACGGTGTCAAGTTTCATTATCCTACGCGCAGTAGTTGAAGAGATGAAATTTTTGTGGATAAAAATATTTCGCTCCTCTCGCTCGGTCTGAATAGCGCGTTGCACTTAGTGAGTGCAATTCGGCTTCGCCAGCTCACATTTTCCAAATATTAGTGCTAGTTCGTCGAAACTCGGATAAGTCATAGTGCTCGATAATCCTCGCCACTGAAGAGTTGCTTGATTAAAATCGGTTCGGGAATTTCTGAAATACGTGATATCAAAGTGTTTGTTATGATGTGCCAGCCGGTATAAAACTTTGAAATATTGTATCTTCGGTACTAGGACGGGTAGGATATTGATTTGCGGTTCATTTTGTTACTCTTCAAAAGTACTTTACTGACATTAGTTTTTATGACGCGGGGGTTCACACAAGCGTTGGGATTAGTGTAAATGTTCTATTGCGCGATAGGTTAGGAAAGCGTAAACAATACTGGGAAGGTTTCGCGAGAACGAACGTAACATGTTAGGACATTGGGAAAGATTTCACTTTAAATCTTATTTTCTACGCTAGCCATATAGCCTAGTCCCGTCCATGTATTTATAGTATTAGCGCAAATGAGAACGTCCAAAGTCAAGCATACGTCAAAATGTGTGTCGGCTATGCGTCGCGAAAGTTTGACATCTAGTATCACTGCTACTAATGAACCGATTTTAATCAAACTAATCTTGACCTTCGTAATTTTTTGTGCTTAATGACTGCGGCAAGTTTTGCTATCGTAGATACTGTAGTTTAGGAGATTGAGATTTTGTGTAATAACAAAGTGGTATGTACACTAGTAACTAATTGTTATTTGCAGGTTTGAGATACTTTCTGTTTGTGACTGGTAACGGAGAGGAATATGGAGAGGATAAATGAAAAACAAAGCAGATAGACTGTACCGAGGAATGTTCTTTCTGGTTTCGGTTAAACAGATTCACTGCAGTAAATAACTTCAGGAAAAACAACGGATAAAATACAGATATCGTCATTGAGCCCATTATCGATGACTAGCATTGTTTCTGCCTGTGTAGATGACAGTTCGTCTTTTCAGATTTTGTATAATGTGGTGGGACAATGGTGAAACTCACTGGGTGTTTACTGGGATCATCGAACACAGGCTAAGATGAGTAACACCACTGTATATTGCTTCTGATAATGGTTGTATTTTATTCTAAGAATACCATTTGTATATTTCCAGATTTTGTCTGACGTGGTGAAACAATCTCGCAGTGGTAATCATTCCAGCTAGGCAGGATTAATTATTAGCGGATAATTGATTTTTGACACATGGAATTGTACTCTATGGGATATTGGAGTGGAATACTCAGTGCGGGTTTACAGAAATAATCTAACGAAGGCTAAGATGAGTAGCACCACTGTATATTGCTTCTGATAATGGTTGTATTTTATTCTAAGAATACCATTTGTACATTTCCAGATTTTGTCTGACGTGGTGAAACAATCTCGCAGTGGTAATCATTCCAGCTAGGCAGGATTAATTATTAGCGGATAATTGATTTTTGACACATGGAATTGTACTCTATGGGATATTGGAGTGGAATACTCAGTGCGGGTTTACAGAAATTATCTAACGAAGGCTAAGATGAGTAGCACCACTGTATATTGCTTCTGATAATGGTTGTATTTTATTCTAAGAATATCATTTGTATATTTCCAGATTTTGTCTGACGTGGTGAAACAATCTCACAGTAGTAATCATTCCTTCTAGACAGGATTAATTATTAGCGGATAATTGATTTTTAACACATGGAATTGTACTCTATGGGATACTAGAGTGGAATATTCAGGGCGGGTTTACAGAATTCATCGAATGAAGGCTAAGGTGAGTAGTACTACTGTATATTAATTCTCATAATGGTTGTATTTTATTCTAAAAATACCATTTGTATATTTCCAGATGTCTGACGTGGTGAAACAATCTCGCAGTGGTAATCGTCCCTTTCAGGCAGGATTAATTATTTATCTGAAATGGAGTAAATTCAATCGGATGTAGGCAGACTCAAACAGAAAAACATATGTGGGCAGCATGGAGATTACAGGATGCAATAATTTGGACAAAATGTATTGATATTACATTGATATAACTGATTGCTTGTGTTTACTATTAAATACTATTATAAGTTTCAGTAAGTTTCATTTTTTGGACCAACTTCCTGAAAATTCATCGAATGAATTTTCGATGTGAAATTCCTGATTGACTTCAATGATTTCCTGATTGATTGTGTGTGTTGTGAATTTCCTGATTTTCCCATTCTGAAATGTCAGAATACTGCTCCTAGGGCAAAATACAACCATTCAAGGAATCCACATACAGTAATGTTACTCATCATAGCGTTCAATAAATCGAGAAGGTAAAAAATACGCCAGGAAAGCTCAATTACCTCATAATATACAACATTACCAATAACTAGAAGTTGCTTATTATATTAGTTACAAAAGTTTTAGTGTGGATGTTACAGACTCGTTGGCATATTCGAAACCTATTGACAGACAGTAGTATGGAATCTGAAAGGCAAAGAAGGATTAGTCACAACTGAGTATATGTGTATTAAGTACATATTTCCAATTTCTACTATGCCCTAAAGCTCTATATTTTACATTTTACAAAATCAATAAATAAACGTCTCACAAATTCACTTTGCAAAAAACATTGATATGTTTTTCTAAAGCCCACTTGTGTAATGCATTTCTCTTTCTGTTTACTAGTCGAATCAGGGGTGGTCTTTGCGAGGACAGTAGGATCGTCGGAGGTGCTGAAGAAGAATTTGATGAATATTTACTGTAGAGGTCTGTGATGCGCACGTGTTCGTGCAGGATCGGCTCAATCGAAAAGGTTGACCAAATTAAATCAGCACTTATGTATCACGAACGAAATTGAACACAGTTGTGTTTAATTAATTAAGATTACAGACTTCATCCGACCAGCTCACGTCGGTTACACTAGACTATTTTGTTGGTTTCAATTTTACTGTTTCGCTGAGTGTCGCTCGACCTCTGTGCGACTCGACGGGTGTGAGGAGAGAGCGCGAGCTCTTCCGCTCACCCCACGGTTCGCACGCAAATTCTTAATCCTGTCGAATAACTGATTAGGTGTCGCGGTCGGTTTCCGCTCATCGCCCGCCTGTTATGAATCGCATCACGGTTCTCTATACTCGACACCCCCCTTTGATGTGATTCCGTACGAGGTAATTTTACGCTTTCTCTTTCTGAGTTTTTCTGACTATTGGAGCTGTTTTTATATTTAGATCCTTCTAAATGCTTAAATAACTACCCTTCACCTGATCTTATAAACTACGCGCTAATTTACATGTTTGTACTGTTTTTCAGTCTTTGTTTTCTGACTTGTGGATTATTTGATCCGTCAGTTCCTCAAACTTGGGTTTTCCCAGCGGTTTCGTCAGAGCGTCTGCCAGTTGCAGCGCTGACTCGCAGTATTTTACGTTTATTGTACCGTTTTTGATTTGTTCATGTATGAAGTGATATCTGACGTCTATATGCTTGGATCTTTTGTTAGTTACTCCATTTGACATCATTGAGATCGCGCTTTGGTTGTCTATGTTGAGCTCTATACTAACTCCTTTTCGCGTTATCTCTTCGATCAAAGCTTTAAGTTGCAAAATTTCTTTCACGCATTCTGCCGCGGCTATGTATTCGGCTTCAGTGCTCGAGAGAGCCACGATGGGCTGTTTTCTGGAGCTCCACTGAATCGGTCCGTCTTTGTAGAAAATTACGTAGCCCGTAGTGCTTTTCCTAGTTTCAATATCACCGGCGTAATCCGAGTCGCAGTATGCACAGATTGTATTGTCGCTTTCGCGCTTACTGTATTTTAAACCATAATTTTTCGTTGCGTTCACGAATCTCAACACTCGTTTGACATCGGACACGTTTTTACTATTATAGGAGTTTAAATATCTACTACAAAAGCTAATACTATACGCGAGATCTGGTCTCGTTTTACTTGAGAGATACAGAAGGCTTCCGACAGCCTCTTGAAACGGAAAGTCTGACTTTTCTCTAAGTTCCGAGTTTTCGCAAGTCGCCATTGGTGTACTCACTCGCTTAGAGTCTTGCATGTTGTATTTAACTACTACTTTCGTCGCATACCGCTCCTGCCTTAGTTCTAACGTATCACAGTTGCGTCTTATTTCCAGTCCAATGAATGTCCTTGGGTTTTCATCCACTTTGATTTCAAACTCCCCTTTTAGTTCTCTCAGTAGATTGTCAGTTTCAGACGTGTCTGTGCTGAGTATAAGTCCGTCGTCTACGTAAATCGCTAGAATTACAGTTCTATTAGCATTTACATATATACATTGATCAGTTTTTAACGGTTGCAGCCCCAGTTGTTTTACGAATCTAGTGAATCTGCAGTTCCACTGCATAGGAGCTTGTTTCAGTCCATACAAGGACTTTGTGAGTTTGCACACTTTTCCAGGGCAGTCAAAGCCCTGAGGGGGTTGCATGTACAACTCTTCATTTATCTCGCCATATAAAAAGGCAGTTTTTATGTCAAACGCGACTATTTGATAATTATATGTAGGAGTCAGAGCGAACAGCGTTCTGAGCGATGTTATATTTACCACTGGACTGAAGGTCTCAACATAGTCTATCCCATACCTCTGTTCGTTACCCCTAACTACCAGCCTAGCTTTATAGAGTCCATTTTCCTTGATTCTTAATACCCACACACAAGACAGTATTTTCTTTCCTTTGGCTTCGGATTCTTTTACTAGTTCCCACGTTTGATTTTTCAGCAAGGACCTCTTTTCTTCCTTAATTGCCTTCAACCAGTTTTGCGAATCGGGACCTGCAATTGCCTGTGAATAAGTCAGAAAAGTGTATTGATTCAGTCGTTGAGGATATTTCTTCTCCCTGGTGGATCTTCTCAACACCGGTTGCTCTTGTATTTCTTGAATTTCTTCTCCTTGATCGTTATTTACAGCGTCTTCAAACAATTCGTCGCCCCTCTCTTCTTGATCTGCGTCTTCTTCGGGCAAATTTTCTCGTTCTTCTTGTCCTTCTTGAGGTACGTCGATTTGTTCTCGCTCTTCCAGATCCAGTTTTATTGTTACTTCGTTGTCTTCCTGACGAGAAGTTGGTTTGACTTCGCTCACCAAGGTTACGTCTCTTGCGATTATTATTTTTCTCTTCTCAGCATTCCAAAGTCTGAGTCCGGTAGGTGCATATCCCACAAACAAGTGTTTCTTCGTTCTCTCATCCAGTTTCTTGACGTTATGCAGCTGCTTAACATATGCCGATTGTCCGAATATGTTTAATCTGCTTAAGTCCGGTTTATTTCCGGTCCACATTTCGTGCGGAGTTTTATTTTCGTTTTTTACGGGGCATCTATTCATGATATAGGTTCCGGCATAGGCAGCTTCTCCCCACATTTCCTTTTTCAGGCCTGATTCTAGAAGTAAGGCTCTTACCTTCTCTAATAGCGTACGATTCAGGCGTTCCGCTTTTCCATTGAGTTGCGGACTGTATGGAGTTGTGAAGTCCATTATTATGCCACGTTGTTTGCACCATCCGGTCAGTTCCTTGTTTGCGTATTCTCGTCCGTTGTCTGTTCTCAGTTTTACAATTTTCTTAACCCATTTTCTTTCGACCATTTGTATGTATTGCTTGACGTGATCTGTTACTTCGTACTTATTCTGCAGTAAATATATTGTTACATGATGTGTAAATTCATCTAGAAATGTAAGTATATATCTCTTTCCGTCCCATGTCTCTTCTTCAAACGGTCCACAGAGATCCGAATGTATTATTTCCAACGGCCGCGTTGCTCTCTTTCTTTCGGTCGCGAATGGCTTTCTTACTTGTTTCGACTTAACACATATATCACATGTTTCACTTACTTGCTCAGCAGTCTTACTGTTTATCTTATGTCCTTCCGACATGTTGACTAGTCTTTTCAGGTTATCGTATCCAAGATGTCCCATCTTCTTGTGCAGAACTTTCCATTCGCTTTCGTTTGTTGACATCATAGACCTTTCTTCACCGTGCACAACAGCCATTTGAATTGGAAGTTCGAACAGACCGTTCCTCCCAAGGTTTCCTGTTATCATTAGTTTTCCTTTGTGCCATATTTGCACTTTGTCCTTTTTAAATATTACTTCACCGTCATTCTCCGTGATGGCTTTGACTGAGAGCAAATTTGCGCTCAATTCTGGAACATACATAACATTTTTCAGTGTGAAAACTTTGGTTTTTACGTTACCGACTGCTGTTGCCTTCATTTTAGAGTTTGCTTTAGCGAGTCCTATTTCCGATTCAACTGATCTGATCCCACTAAGATATTTGCATTCCTTAGTCATGTGCGAGGTAGTTCCAGAGTCGAGTATCCAGGTTTTGGTACTCGTGTGTTTAGTTTCCTGCGCCATGAAAGACACCTCTTCAGTTTTCAAGGCTGAATTATTTCCTTTATCACGGAAGAAGCAATCCTTTTCTTCGTGATTATCCTTTTTACAAATTTTACAATATCTTCTCTGGCCTCTGTATTCTTCCTTTTTTCTTCCATCTCTTCTTTCTTCGTTCTTGCCGATCCTCTTGCCTCGATGTCCGTTTCTTCTCGGTTTTCGACATTCTCTTGCCATGTGGCCCTTTTTGTTGCAATTGTAGCATTCTATCTCTTGGGACTTGAATGCCACGTTTTTATCTCCCTCATCATCCGATTTTAGTCTCATCTCCTCAAGTATTAGGCGAGCCGAGAGTTTTTCCATCGTCTTTGAACTTTCGCCGGCGGACTCCCAGGCGCTAATAAAGTGTCTGTAAGTATCGGGCAGTGTCGCCAGTACTTTTGTAACCAGCATCTCGTCCGATATGTCCGCTCCCAGAGCGTTCAATCTAAATTTTAAGTTTTCAAGTTTACTTATGTATTTTGTTACATCCGACGACTTGTCATATTTGATATTAAAGAATTCCTGTAACAGGTTGCACTTCTGTTCTTGATTGTCTTGTTTGTATATGCTTTTCAGTTTAGTCCACATCGCGTGAGCCGTTTCACATGTTAACACGTGCATCAATTGCGTTCGATCACATGTCGTTACTATTAGTTTCTGAGCCGTAGCGTCCTTTTTGATCCACTCAGCTGATTTTACTTCCGGAGGGGTTTCTGATATTTGTGCGTACAAGTCGTTGGATTTGAGCACGATTAGTAGTTCGAATGTCCATACCTGGTAGTTCTCCCGGCCTGTAAGCCTCTCCATGTGGATTATGTCTTCCACGTTTGTTTTACTTGTCGTCCCAGACATTTCTACTTTTAGTATTTTTACTATTAGTTGCGGATTCGTTACTCTTCAGTGCGATATAGTTGGATTTTCGATTTGCCTGTCTGGGCCCATAACCTGTAGAGGTCTGTGATGCGCACGTGTTCGTGCAGGATCGGCTCAATCGAAAAGGTTGACCAAATTAAATCAGCACTTATGTATCACGAACGAAATTGAACACAGTTGTGTTTAATTAATTAAGATTACAGACCTCATCCGACCAGCTCACGTCGGTTACACTAGACTATTTTGTTGGTTTCAATTTTACTGTTTCGCTGAGTGTCGCTCGACCTCTGTGCGACTCGACGGGTGTGAGGAGAGAGCGCGAGCTCTTCCGCTCACCCCACGGTTCGCACGCAAATTCTTAATCCTGTCGAATAACTGATTAGGTGTCGCGGTCGGTTTCCGCTCATCGCCCGCCTGTTATGAATCGCATCACGGTTCTCTATACTCGACATTTACATTCACATATGTTGTATAGCGTGTTCTGAACATTTTCACATATATGGAGAAAACTTATTAAAAAAGTGAAAATCATTGAAATCAGTTGCGAGCTCATCTTTCTAAATAATTATCTTTATTGGGCATGACTATTACCGACTTACTGATGTAAAGCACACCCTCTATTTCTTACAGTCGATATAAGAATGATCTGCGGTTGGAAATATAGGTATTCCTTTCGTCGGTATGAAAATTCCCTGTTTCTGATATTACAGGCGCGACAGTAAAATCACAGACCAGGTACGGAATAGACCGGGCAAGCTGGGCATTGAAATGGCCCAGTCCGTGGGGTCGAGAGGACCCCATACCATTTCCGGGTCACTCTCTCTGTTACCGACAATCCCCGTCTTAATACGAAGACAGTATAGAATTCGAAAATCTACACTATGTTCGTACTTCCTATTGACCATCCAGAAGCCGATTGGTGATTGGTCAGGACTCACGATGCGCTTATTCAGAATAGCAACGTGGACGGCAGGCCCTACGCAATGTTATTTTATCGCGCACCATCGTCAATAATTTCTTAGTATTACACTAAGTTACTTAATATGGTTACAATTAGTTAACAGCGAAGCAATTGTTTACAAAATTGCTCCGAGCCAAAATATTTCGTGAAACTGTTGCAGGTAGATGAAAAGTTTAAACTGCAGAAAATTATCGTATAGGGAATAAATCTGCGTAGGCCGCTTTTTGCAGTAGTTGTTAGTGTTGCGCTATACTTATTTATTCGATGATCCATTTATCATAATTTTTCCACGATTGCGAATGACTGGACGTCAACGCCGCATTAATCATCCCTTATTAATTATCCCTGAGCCCCAACCCGGCAGATAAATGTCTTTAAGAAATGACCCCCTGCACTCAAGGTATCGCAGTAGTGCCGTGGTAAGGCGCATGGCCTACCACGTGGATTTTCCCAGTTCGGTTCCCCGGCGTAAGGAAAAACTTTTTTGGCTCTCGCGCCTTTTCTGTTTTCGTGCATAGAATGGCGCGGGCAGGATTAGAAATATTGTGGACAAAAAGAACTCGTTTAAGGAGTCGCATTGTTCTATAACGAACTGTAGCTTATCTTTTCAGCTTGCTGCAGCGACAGCCGCGAGAGCGATGAGGGAATAGGCAATTCGGAGTCCGAGACCATAGTGTGACGCGCCTAAAGGGTGCAATAAAACGTAGACCTTCGGTATACCAGCTAGCCCTCAACATACCTGCGGGTTGTTTCAGGCGGCACAATTCGCAGAATCTATTTCCGCCGGCAGCACCAAGTCTCTGGGACTGCGCAAATGACAGGGATTTTCCCCATTCAAACTGATCCTACAATGCTGCAAAGAATCACTGTGCCTTAGACACCGATATGCATTCCTTATACGTTTCGATAATTATAAACGTATTTTATTACAAGACGTGTGTTTGCCAGAGCAGAGTACATATCATGCAATGGTCCTTTTGAGCAGTACGAAATGAAAGGAGCGGGGAAAACCTTTCCGTTCGAGCGCTCGGAGTGTTTGAGTGTGGTGACTGGCGGAGAATGATTCTGCGAATTGGATATATCGAAAGCTTGTCAGCAGGCCCTAGGATTATGTTTCATTATATGCTTGCTGGTAGTACCTTATTCTGTGAGACAAAAAGTATTGTGCGTACTGCTCGGTTACGGTAGTTCCGCGTCACCGAGTTCAGAGTTGGGCTGCCTAATCCATTACCTGCCTGTTTGACTCGTTGCCGCGAATCGCACCCTCCGCGGTCTTTGCCCGCGCCGCGCCAGGCCAACTCGCCTGGCCGCATCGGGCATATTGTCTTTAATCCTTTTTCGGGATAAGACCAGGCATGTCATAAAACAATATAATCCGCTAGATCAGTGTTGCTCGAAAACTGCGTCAGGCAGGACGCAGTCGCTACCACCCGATCCGCTCGTCTGTGCTATTTCTTCGCGCATGATGCACAATACATCTCTCATCTCCCTCTCATCTCGCTCTCATCTCGCTCTCATGATTGAAATCAAAATTAATTTATACAAGAGCAAATTGATGGAATGCTATTCTGCAGTTTAACTTCGAACCGTCTGCGCTAATTTTTCGAAGGTATTCTATCTTCAATCCAGTCTCTCTCACGAGTAGATTTCCAGCGCTAATTATTGTCCATTAGGAAGGTATACCAAAATATTTGAACTTCTATTCTTTTTATATGGTGTCTATTGCTCTGTGACCATTTCGACCATTTCAAGTCCTCCTTTCATGCCATCACGCGGCCCGCCCCGTTAACATTACTTAAAGTAGGGGAAGTGAATGAAGGAGAGGAGAACTGATGGGTCCAATTTATGCTAAGCCGTCCAGCTCCATACACGCGATTTGTCTAAGTCAAAGGAAGATAAATATACTTAAATTTTGAATTCCGAAACTTTTGAGAGTTGCAAGACAAGTTTACAGTATGTCTAAAGGACATTTCAGAGTATCTTTCTACGAAAATTCAGAGGAATAAATATTGTAGTTGAAGAATTCAGTCTGAATTAATTATTGTTTAAACAACTTTTGCATTGTTAATTAACTATCGCTGTCAAATCTTGCAGTTGGAGATAATTGCAGTTGAAGAATTCAGTCTGAATTAATTATTGTTCAAACAACTTTTGCATTGTTAATTAACTATCGCTGTCAAATCTTGCAGTTGGAGATAATTGCAGTTCAAGAATTCAATCTGCATTGATTATTGTTTAAACAACTTTTGCATTGTTAACGTATTTCTTTTATGAAAATGAGATACTTTATGAACATTATGCCGTTTTCAGTTTATTGCAATGTCTTCTAGTTGTGGCGCTGGAGTTTTTGAAAGAACGACCGATTTAGAGAAATTCTGTTTATGACTTAGCATGGACTGGCCCGTAGAGAATTCAACCGGCACCAGTCATAGAAGTGTTTACGCCGCCTTCCTCGACTTCGAAAGTTCGAAGCGGAACATCCATTGAACGATTTGACAACACTGGTCTAAGCAAAACGATTTGGCAACCATGCCCGGCCACTACGTTTCTCTCTCTTTCTTCCTTCTCTCTCATCGCTTCGGGTACTGACTTTCACCGCTCTGTAGACGTAGAGTGCGCCACAAAAACCCCCAATTTTGGCCGAAATGCTACACCAGCGCCGTGGGCCACTCGATCCCATATATTGCCCGGTCTATTCCGTACCTGGTCTGTGGTAAAATAAAGGATGAGCAAATAGTCTATATAATGTTGTTGTGTTTTTCTTTATTGTGACCATCGCTTACTTAAAGTGAGTATAATGAGTCGGCAAAAAACGTATGCACATTTCTGTTACCCACCGTATGTTACGGGAATACACTGGAAACAATTTCAACTGTGATCTCCCTAATTGATGCGTGTTTCTTATTTCGATTAAATTATACAGGATATCCAACAACAACCAGCCCAGAGAAATTTCGTGACATTGAAAACTTGTACATGCTAGAAATGATAGAACCCTACAATAAACTAGGAAAAGTGGTTATTTAACATGGCCAAAATAAATAGCAATATTTTGATTGTATTACAAAATGGTAATAATTTTGCCTTGAACGATACGATTGCTATGTTCAAGAAGCATTGAGGACATTATTTCATATTTTTACATTCTTTTATTAGCAATAGTTATGTTATCACAAAGTCTGGTTAATACTTTAATCATCTGTAAATAATCAATGAACTGTCAAGTTTAGCCTTGATGCTTTGGATGCTACGGAAAATTTCATAATAAGGTTATGCATGGAGTCTGTTGGCTTTTTGTAAGTATATCGCAAGTATATTTAAATCTTAAAAACATGTTAAATCATGTATATGCTCATTCGACTAAGTTCCTCGAATTAACTCACATTCGTAATGTTACTGTGAATAAAATGCTGGCATTATTGTGTAATAGGCTCGATTTGTGATCTTCCTTCCTTCCACAGATCGGGACTCTATCCAAAGATAGAGGGAGACATTTTTGGTAATTGTACGAAGTAGCGTAGTAAAAATAGTAAAAATTATAATTGATTCCGGTTCGGAAATGGACTCCGGCTGAGTGCTAGGCGCACACATTTAGTGTTAAAAGTAACGTTTTATTCGCAAAGTTCGGCTTCTCAGAAAATTGTGTGTAAGTACTCCTCACGTTAAAGCTACCGGGGAGCACTTTCTGTTTACGTTAGTGACCGCTTTGCAAAACATTTTATTCCCTTAATAAATTAACTTATGATTCGTAAAATACAATTTCTAGAATTTTTTAAAAGTTTACGACCGTAGTACTTATTGAGAGTTTCAAAACGGAGTATCATAGCAAAAAATATAAATTATGTGGGACTGTGAACGAATGTATCAAATATTTCTTTCGGTGACTTTAAGGTGGAAGAATCCGTGTGTGACCCATTAGCGGATATAGGTCCCGGAAACAACCCTTGTATTTAATTGCGAATATAACGTATGGTGTCTTTGGGGACTTTAGTTTGACTTTTTCGTATCGAATATAATGCAGGAAATAAGGTTTAATAACTCCTCCGATGATGTCCTAGTTGAACACAATCACATATAATGTAATGTGATCTGCTTTTTTGCAGGTATTTTTGACATTTTCATATTGTTCTGGGTGTGCAAATACAGGTTCCGGAAACAGCCGTTGGATCGCATTACAAATATAGAGTTGGGTGCTTTCAGGGACCATCCATTTTCCTCAATATCTTTAAATTTGTCCTCTTTCCATGAACAGTTTTGCAAGGGGCTATACAGCGAGTCCAAAGAAACATTAATTAGGCGTAAAAGTATCAAGCGAGTTGGTGTGGTATTGTCAAAATACGAAAAATCAGATGTACCTTGCAACAACCTTTTTGTATATGTGAACAGTTGCATAGAATGGTAGTTTCGGGGACCGGCTTAATAAATTCTCGTGATTTTACATAGCGATTGCTCTTAAGTATTATAATAAACGTACAACACGTCCTTGTGTTTCCATTTCTAAAGAAAGGTATGGCCCTTATAGCCTCAACGACCGCTTTTCTTTAAAAAATCACACGGTCCCAGAAAGCAACACTTTATAGAAGAACTTTAATAACTCCGAAACCATTTGCTTGATCGAATCAAATCAAATGCCATTCAATTTATATTGGTTCGCACTACAGTATTAACTCGATTAAATCACTATTCATTTTTGGTCCCTGAAAGGACCTTTTCACACATATATATATATATATATATATATATATATATATATATATATATATATATATATATACAGAATATATACAGAAAGTGATCCAATATGGATCGGATCGCAACATTGGATTATCGGTTCATCTCGAAGTGCTCGGTGATGTTGCGTATCTGCAAGCCATTTTGGTTTTCCTGCAAATTCGCCTCGCCATAGTCCACATTCTCCATCGCACCATCATCATTGTTTGTACGTCTGTTTATGTATATATCTGTTTGTACGTCTAAATCACAGAAAACCCGTGCGCACCATACCAACGCGACCTTGTAGAAAACTGTAAATATCACGCGACCATGGAGTGTCACCAAGCATCCGCCCTCTGAATAAATCAGCCAATTATTATTTTGTCCCAATCAATATACAGTCCACTAATTTAATTTTACCCCGATCACCGTTAATCACCCCCATTGTTTATCCCAATAATTTTTTGGTTTGTTTTGGTTTCTTGGAAAGAGTAAACTTTTTCCCTCAAAATAAACGGTTCTATACATTTACAATTAATTCGATCTCCCGAATTGTCGCTTCCAGAAAAAGAACACGAGCAAGAGCAGTAATAGATCCAGTTTCGCATAACAAACCCCTTTCGGAGTACATTTACGAAGTGCTGCGCTGAACAACTTTCTGTTCTCTAATCAGGCCAAGTAAATATTGTAGGGAGATAGCAAAAGGAAGGGAAGACGTTGATGGAGGAAACAAAACAAGGAGAAGAATTCAAAAGGCAATATATGTGAAAAACTGTTTTTTTTATTAATAAATTGAGTGAAACAAAACTCTAAGACTCAGCTGAAACCGCATTAATAATATCGCTATTGCCGAATCCTTTGCCCTACTTACTATCAGCTCTCCAGCGCATTAAAGATATAACTAACGAGTTACAATTTATAATTTTTACCAATTCAATACAAACTATTGGAAATAGCCAAGATAGGAAATACAAAAGTCAAACCAATGTCACTATTCAGGACTTGTACAAGAAAATAACACACTCGGACAAGACACACTATAACAGGTGGTTATAGCATGGATTCCCCCTTGTGAAGACATATGTACATGGTAAAGTCCTGGCAGACACCGAAGCGAATATTGCTGCCACAATCCCATGTGAGATGAATACCCTTCCGATACGCAATACAGTTAAGTACATCATCCAGCACATTCACAAACTTTGTAAGACAGCTTGGAATATACCGTAGAAAAATCTCAAAGCCAGTGCCTTACACAAATCAATTGCTAATTTCTATCATCTGACAACAAGCAACAACCTTAATCGTAAAGACCAAGCTGCACTTACAAGAATTAGAACAGGTCATTGTAAGCTAGCTGGCCTACACATATTAAATAACAACCGTGCTCACACAAGCGAAAATTGCCAGCAACAGATAACAATTCACCATACATTCAACGAATATCGACAATATGCCGAAAAACGACTAGAACAACGGCTACAACTTTACGCAACACACAAATGGGAAGACATCCTGGCATTTAGATCGTTCCAAGAAAGCATTGCGCAATTCTCTAGAAATATTGACATTTCTAATGAATTATGAAATGTACCACAACCATGTATATCAATAGTTGCTATAATGATCTAATTGTCGATGCGACTCAAAATAATACTAATAATAATACTAATAATAATAATAATAATAATGATAATAAAAACGACTTACAAACTATTCGGTGGCAGTCCCCCCTTTGGCCAATAATTTTGCCATGAGCACATTGTGCTCCCTAGCGGCCTGCAGCATCGCCTCATTAACTACCACTTGTCGCTCGTTGACAAGGAGCTGCCTCTCCTCCCTGGCACTTCTCGCCTCTGTCAACGACAACTCCCTGTCCCTCCTCGCCTCCTCCCTCTCCTTCCTGGCCCGTTCCGCTGCCTCCTCTCTATCCTTCCTCTCCTCGTCCCTGATCCTCCACGCCTCTGCCCTCGCCTCTGCCCTGTCCTTCCTCACCTCCTCTGCCACCGCCTGTCGGTGTCAACCCGCTGCCTCTCCAGCTCCAACATAGCTCTGCGCAATTGCGGTGTTGTCAATTTTTACCCGCTGTAGGCGCCTTGCTTCACCTATAATGATGGGATTTTATCTCGCCTATTTGGGCAACAGGGTGCACACGCCTCCTGCCCCCGGATGGCTGGTGGCTGGCTGACGGAGACAGGCTCCTCGCCCTTGAAGGTTGTGGTGCTGGTGCTGGTGCTGGTGCTGGTGCTGGTGCTGGTGCTGGTGCTGGTGCTGGTGCTGGTGCTGCACACTCCTCCATTTCAGAGGAAGTGGACGGCTCTGTCGATCTCCTGATTCTACCAGTTCCCAGAAGGATGATTGGATTCATGTTTGCCTTTTTGGCAAACAGCACGTCCATCTGGGCAGCATACTCAAAATCGGAGCGGTTTTTGCCCGTTGAGTTATTGTTGGCGGTATGCACCTTGTATTTCCGCTCAAGGACCCGCCACCTATTCAACGCCTGCCCACCAGATATCGAACAGGCGCAATCGCTGTTTATTTCCAGGGCTGCCACGTCAAACAGTTGCTTTAAGGTACGCATCCCTGGTTTCCCAAGCAACAGTTTTAAGGTGGCATAGGAAGAGAGCAGAGCCAAGCTCATGCTCCGGCTTCACCTTATCTCGGCCCCACTCACGTCTCTGAAGGTGAGAAATTCTTGCACCACTGAAATGAAATATTGGTCAACATTAGAAGGGTGGACATGCGAAAATGGACTTTCATAACTTCCAAGGTGGTGCCAAACAGTAGGAGGGCAGGGCATGCCGAGTAAGCTCTGTAAACTCTTTGCTGGTGGGTATGAGTTTCCCTCCAACGGTATGGTACACCCTTTGGAGAATGTATGTAACCCAGGTTCAAACGAATCTGTTAGTTTCTCGGCTTTGCTTACACGGCAAGAAATGGCCATGTAAACAAAGCCGAGAAGCTAACAGAATCGTTTGTGCCCAGAGAACAGCCTGCTGAAACGACTTTCTTAGGTTTTCTTAAGGTTTTAGGTGGGCAACCCTAATAGAATCGCTTGAGCAAGCTGTACACATGTTAGTAAAAACGCATAAACAATCCTCACCATCCATATCTTCGAAAACTCGGTTGCTGGTACGCACTCTAAAAATCACTCTGCTCAGTCTGAAAATCACCCTGCTCACGATACTCCTCAAAACTCTTCTGCGAACCCTTCGGCGCGTCATTTAGGATTTTCTACCTCTTTTATGACTTTCCATTGTTGAATCCCTTTCGGCTTTGTCTTGACACATGTTGGCCAAGTGTCCCCTGGTCAGTCTTCGCGTTGTCTTGCAGTCTTCTCCCTCCCGAGCCGCCGCAGCTTGCAGCGCTGCCATACAGCGCCACAAGGCAAGCCCAGCGCGCATGCGTCGATAAAGCAGCGGTTTATTCGAAACGATCCTCAACTCTTCTAGCTAAACAAGCCGTGCAAACTTGCCGATTAATTGCAAAAGATTCTCGGTTTTCCGATAATGTGCAAAGTGTTTTTGATATGTAACCCCATCGCCAATGTAACATCAAAATCAATAAGCGACAAATCTTGCAGTTCTAATAGTTCTCTTCTGACCTGCTCGTATTTTATGCATTATTAACACTTTTTTGCTTCTTGTTACTGGTTGTTATAGTAAATGTTTTTCTGCAGAGAAACTATAACATCTATCATATGTGGGATACATACTATTTGCGGTGTATTTTATAATAGTCATATAATAACTTATGCGAATGAAAATTAAGATATTAAATTATTGTCGATTGGCGTTAAATTCAAAATAAGATTTAAGCTAAATGTTAATTAATTGGATGAGATGAAATAATAAACTCGCATTATTAATTATGTGATGTGTGGAGCTACAAAGTTTTTATTTCTGTAAATTGGACAGTCATATATTCGCGCGCCAAGCAGAAGTAGGGCCATGAAGTGGGCACCGCAGTGGAAGCCACTTCGGCCGATTCACTCGTATTCACTCATCCCCTCTCGGCGGCACGAAAATCATCCTTCGCTTGCCTTCGGGTAGACCCGAGTGGGCCCGAGTTCGCAACCAACTCGCTCACCTGAGTACGCAACTGTCCCCCCCCTGAATGCTTTCTTGCATGTGCGCATGCGTCATTCCGTTGCGAACCGGTTGCGAACGGCGCAACTGCCTGCCCGAACGAACCTATTATGTCTATGTTAAATCTGGTTAGGAATTCTATTAGGTCACAGATTTTGTTTCTGATCTCATTAGCATTCCAACTACACAGTACCACATTAGACAGAGCCATGACTTAGTTCAGTGGTAAAATTGTAAAATGCTTGGAATTGTTCAACTGGTGAGTTACATTTAGCTAGCTGGTTATTAAGTTTGGTCACCAATCTTAGCATTTTCCCAACGTCTACCAACTGTTGGAGTGTCGACATTTCATTCACTAGCATTTGTAGTTCACTTATGTGGCTAGTATGAGTGCTACTTGGTCTTCCGTTGTTATCACCAGTCGTGATGTCTCTGTAGCTTATAGCAGGGTTGATTCTTGATTCTCTGAATGGAGCAGTTGTTGATGAGTTAATTAACCGATTTTTGGCTTCCGGGAGATGAGGAAACTGCCCATTTATATTCGCATCCTTCGTTGGCAGAAAGTTTGGTTCCTGGTAGAGGTGTTCCTGCTGTTCTTTCTGGAGTAGTATTCCCTTTGAATTAGGTGACTTCCTATTTCTATTAATCCACTCCAGCTTTTGTAAGTACGTGCTGCATTTGATAGAGTTGGCTGGGTGATGTTCCCCGCAGTTCACACATTTGGCTGGAAGACTCTTGTCTTTTGTGCACTCCTTAGTCAAATGCCCTTCGGCACATTTAAGGCATCTGGGTTTCACGTGGCAGTTTGTTGTTGCATGGCCCCATTCTTGACGGGGATGGCACTGCGTTATCCTTTTCTTATTATAATATGTTTCCCAACGGATGTTGGTATAGGCTAGGAATTTAATTTTTTGTTCCAGAGTCCTAATATTGACGTTCCCTTTTGCAATCAGCATGTACAGTGGGTTCGCAGTTCCTTGCATTATTGTAAATCTGACTGCCTCTATATTATATTCATTAAGTTCCTGGATTATTTCTTCTGTTGTGGTGCTTGCAGGAATACCATGTATATCAAAGACCCTTGTCCTGTTCTGTTTGCTTGTATATGTATGATATTGAGTCTCATCATCTATGTTGGTGATAAGTTCTCTGTAGTCGCTTAATGTTGTTGTATGTATGGTTACCCTATCCTTAGCGTATTTAACGTACAATTTGTCTTTCACGTGCTTCTTAATTTTGTCTGTTAATCCACAATGGGATATGCTCTGGCCATGCATGACGATAGGTGGTGGCTTCTCTTTTTTATCGTTCGTTTCTGTTAGAGTAGTACCTGCGTTGTTATTCATTTGAACATCTTCATCATCCTGAGTTAGTATTTGGAATCTATTCCGTAGTGGAAGATCCCGGGTCTCTTTTCCCCTCTTCATGGTATGATTACCACCTTCCTCCTCAAGAAGATGCATTTTTCTCTTGATCCTTTCACTACTTAGCGAATCCGTGATAATAATTTGGCTGAATGGCCTTACATCTCCTGCCTTCTGAGGTTGTCCTCGTGGCGGGCATTCTGAGTTGGGGTTAGGATCCACGTCCAACACTTATGTGACCCGTATAAATATAATTTTTTTTTTAGTCGAAATTCACTGGTTGAGTACGCTACGAAGGCTTAACGGTTAATAGAGTTAATCCGTGTTAGTAATGATAATTTTAGTCTGCGAGCAGTCCGGACGAGAACCGGTGTACTTGAACTCGGACGAGAACCGGTGTCGGGACGAGAACCGGTGTACTTGAACTCGCGAGTCGGGTGCTCTAACCACTCTGCCACTACGGACCCATTTCCCACTTTTAGACAGAGCCCGGTTTAATCTCTATAAAGTATAACCTGCCCCGTCTTCACAATTACTTGGAAATAAATCCATCGCCGCTTATGTAGTTCCAGAGACACCATATGTAGGAATTTTTCGAGATAGAAGGAGTTATTTTATTCCATCTGAAAACTATATCAACAAGGCTTACCAATTACACGGTTTATTAATAGGAGAAGCTAATTTACCGCTAATAGGGATTGAGGCGCAATCCACTTGCGTAATCCAAGTGTTGCTCGACCCAGTTGGAGTCATGGAGTAGTTGCAATATTAAAATACTTTCTTGGCCCGGAATCTACTCGCAACCTTTGTACAAACATAACACTTGGTTACACTTTCCCAACATAGAGAAAAGATGCGAATTTTATACATTGGTCAAACAACAGATATGGAATATATAATTGAAACATGTTTAATCGAGATTGGTAGTAGCTGTTCCATTATCACCGACTCCACCCAATTGACGGCAACCAAAACTATTAAATACGTAATCAGTCATTCCTACAATCCCAGCACTTCCTTCAATCTCACTTTCGTAAAAATCCAGTTCAACCAACACCACAAGGAAGCCCTAGAATTATTAAACATCACCAGATCCAATTTAACTTCCTGGAATTTGGATACCTTTTCCATACCTTTAAAGAAGATCGAACACCAAGCTGAAATATTACAAGGACACCACCGCCAAACCTTCCACATGTATTCTTACTTATGAAACACCTCTATACTTATTACTGCAAGCATTGTAACTTTCATTGTATATTTCCTTATTAAGCGCCGAAAATATAGAACCCCAATTCCCCCGATCGAAATTCCGATTCATTTCTCTGCAGCACCCGAAGAGGAAGAACCGAAACTTTCCCTTTCTGAGGACGAATCCTTACAACCTAGTTTTGCTATGGTTTAGCCGGGGTATAAGTTTCCCAGGGGTATAAGTAGGAGCCATGCCTTGTCTGAGGTCAGTCTCAGTATTTTCTTCTGGCCGAAAAATGAAGATATCAAGGTGACCCTGTGTGAGTCCTGCGAAGAAACCTGCACTTTTTCGTGCCAGGCCAGCAAGACCCAGCAGGAAGGGGCCTGGGAGAGCAAAGTCCGCTTCGGAAGGCGAGTCCCCGCCACCGCCTCCCGCTTCATTTCCGGAATGGGCCGTTTCCTTTTGGAAAGGGCGGTCCAGACGAGGGTAGCTTCCACCGCCACCAGCAGCACTGGCATGGAAGATGGACATCCTCCGCTTCTCCCTCAATCACCATATAACAACCAAGACATCGTCATCTTCGATGACATCGCAGTGAAGTTTTTCACGCCGGGCGAGGGATTCAAAATTCCAGAACCTCCCTCCGTTGAGAAAACCTCTCGAGGAACCTGGGGGCGGCCTTCTATTGGAAGCTAGACCCTCCCTACATGAATTCCAAAACCTACAAAAGGCCTTAACATGCACAATATCAGGACATTCTGTCTCTGCTTCACGATGACACCACGCCAAAACGGACCGTCGTCGCACGCACCCACACCCAGCATTCCAACTCTTCACCAACGTCTGGAATACTATTTCCTGAGCTCCACTTGTGGAACCGGCGTCGTCAATATCCACGACGACGACCGCTCACTGTGTCGTGGCTGCTAAACCATACTCGGACAACCTATCGGATTCGACCCCTGCGAGTCCCATTTTTAGTATTTTATCCACTGTGACGGGGCAGAATCGCCCCGCCACAAGAACCGCTCGTCGCTCGCACATACACGCGCTCGCTACGCACGTCCGCCGGCTCGAACAGCCGTCACTCCAAGGGGCACCTCCTAGATCGAAGCGCGTAGACTAACTCGCCTTCGGGCAACGAGTCCTCGACAGCGAGAACGAGACGAGGTGGCACCAAGGGGCAAGGAGTATGTTCCATTGGCATAAGGAGCGACAGGGCCGATGGAAGCTGCAGAGGGAAAGGTCGAAGTCCAGCGGAGGCGCTCATCCCCTGTGACAGCGAGACGACAAAAGCCGCGATGCAGCCTGGGAGAAGGCCGGCTTCGGCGAACGAAGATCGGCAAATGTACCAGCGACTCCTGCCCTACCGACAGCGGTAGAGGCCCAGGCCGAGGGACTTAGGCGCGCTAAGTTACCCGGCAACCCCTTGACACGGCGCGGCGCTGAAGGACTAGCGGGAGGGGCGCGGGGCGCGCGCGGGGCTAGAAATTAGGGAACGCGTAGGAACTCGCCACTCTTGTGGTGACGCGACTCTCGAGCGGACGTGCGACATTCCTTCAACCAGTGAATTACGGATCGAACGAGCGAGCGAGCCGAGCCCGACCAGATTCAGACGAGCGATTTCCCGGACGACGTTCCGAGCATCCCGGAGGCGTTGAGGTTCTCAGAGAAAGGCGAGAAGCAGCGAACGACCGGTAAGCCCCGCGCGTCCCTTTGTTCTTTGTTTCTTTGTACTTCCCGTGCGAGTCTCGGTGCTGGCCGTAGGCTCTCCTTGTTCGAAGCAGCGATAGGCAGCCCGCGGGCCTGCCCGGTGTCCCTTGCGGTGACTCTTCTAGTCACCCAGAGTCAACTAGCGTAATTAGATCTTAAGGTTTCGGCCGAGGAACGGACGTACGCCGCCATTGTGGCGAAGCCCGTCCGAACGTGAATCACACCCACGTGCGAGGCATCGGGGCCTTCTTTGTAACCAACGAACAGCTGGTTTTCGTGCGAATACGTGATCTTTGCCGGAATATCGTAGCTATTAGAATCATCCGCGAGCGCTCTTCATCTCACGTAGAATTAAGGTTTAGATTGTAAGCGGCGGCGGGAACGCCGAGGTGCCGGGCCATTCGTAGGTCCGGCTATTGTGTGATCGGCCGAGCGACGGCCTGCCCAAGCGAGGGCCCATGAACGAGCATTCTCTAACGTGCAATAAACGATCTTGTCACCCAACCGTGTGGGTTGTAGCTTCGCCTCTCCTTCTTCCCGACAGGAACCCCTCTCTCTAGCTAGCCGGGAGGATCCACCACGAGGAGTACCGGCGGACGAGCCAGCTGCCCTCGATACCAGCTTTGCCACGCGCGAACGTAGAAATTCGGTTCCGTCCGCGGAACCTGGCGCCCAATTCGCGTTTTAGGAAGTCGAGGACCAGCGGCCGATAGCCAGGCCGGCTATTATGTAGGCAGGATTTCCGAGCGGCCAATCCACGGACGACCGAGGAGAAATCCCCTCATACCACCGGGACCCATTAGCCTGCGACCACTGTGGACAATACGTTGTAACGAAGCGTCAGGCGCTTCGCTATGAATCGCGGCTAGTGGCCCTCAGTGGTCAGCTGGACCCGATGTACAGAGAGTATCCCGGGCTCGGGGTAGGGCAGCAGAGCCAGGAAGGGTTCCCTTAGGCTCCGAAATTAAAGTGGAAACACGAAATTGGCTTCGCGTTCTTTTTGTATGCGAGATAGGATAAAGGGATATCAGGCCGAACTTGGTGGGCCGACAAGACGAGGAAGGAGGCGAGACGGGCCGCAGTCAGCTGAGACAAGGCGAGAAACCTCCTGACCCCCCACCCGGAGGCAATGGCAACATGAAGCCGGGAGGATAGCCCGGCAAGCGGCGGGGAGCACGCGGGACCAGGCACACGGGCAGTCACCAGCCCGAGCAGACGACGCCAACGGATCGACTTGCCCCAATTGCGCCGAAACGAAATTAGGCCAGACTACACCACCTGTCAACCCACGTGACTCCAAGACGGCCAAAGAGTCGCGTATTAGGATAGCGCACCTGCCTGGATCTAGGCTCCGCGAAGGGAATGGGGGGAAGGAAAGGGTAAAACCGAGCCTACGAGCGTGCGAACCGAATATCGAACGCTCTCATGCTGCTCCGTCTACCCCGAGTCCGGATGGATTGGGAATATAGTCTCTCTGTGTGGATTTTGATCAATTAACTTCGGTAAGCCGACCAAGTGTCTCCACATATTAGGGCCTTCTGCCCCGGATAGCCAGCCCTTCCTGGTGTCCCTTCTGGGCACAACGGGTTAGCGCCGAATCAGCGTAATGATTTAGTGTTGATTAAGGATTACTCCGAATGTTAACGCGTGGGCCGGGAATGCGTCCCGATAGTAGGAAAATCACTATGTGCTTCAGCATGTAATTGCATTGTATTTGCCTGATCATTGTTTGCATTCTACTGCTTGGATATGATTGCTTGGGTATGAATGATTGATATACTTGCTCTGTGATATATGCTATGCTTCTGCGGGATAGACCTTGGATTGTGTGTGGAATTGCGGAGGACCTATGGTCCGACTAACGTAGGGACAGCGCGTGTAACGAGGCGTTTAGCTTTGACTTTGTTGTAAAAAGATTGTAACTGGAATTGTCTCTATAGACTGGAATTGGCCCTTCTGGCCCGTGATCTGCATACACTTTGCTTTCTCACTATTTGATTGATTTCACTTATATCTTCTGCTGCATTTAATAAATCTATTTTCTTTCTTTTTCCTTAAATATTGCTTATTGTTGGGCTCCTTGTTAAACTTTACTGTGCTTCCTTTGGGCGTCCCGCCTGTTAAATTTTTGTGAAATAACTGGCTGGACCAAGGACCTCCCGTCGGGCCCAGCTCGCCTGCCAGTCTCGAAAACCCATCTTTCAAACGTACTCACTACCGGCCCTTTTCAGGGCCTGGGTCTCCTTACTGAGCAGGGCGAATTGCCCGACGAAGGTGCCGAGAGTCGCTCACCCAGGAGCCGTAAAAGCGCTCGCTCGTCACAAGGTCTTCAGCACACTCCGCCCGGTCATCCAGTGCGCAGACTGTCGAGAAAGCCTCCGAAGACACTTTCTGTATTTAGAGCAAAGAAACCATTCGATGGAGTCTTATTTCCATCCAACCCGGATTAGATGCGATCAGTGCGAGTGTAATGGTAGCGATTATCTCCGAGAGAGATAGTGGTTGTCTGAGTGACGTAAGATTTTTGGATCCGCAAGATCTATGTGTGAAACTAAAGCGACTGGAAGTGCTTGTCGTTTGAATCGAATTGATGTTAGCTGAAGGAGTTCCAGCTAACCTAGGTGACTGAAAAGGGGTTTTTCGTGTACAGGGTGATTCGGGTAAGTGCTATCGGCTTTTTACCATGGAAATTTATCGATTTTTGAAATTGGTAATTGTCTCGGCGGCCGTCTAATGTCACCGGTGTCGCGTGGCTGCTTAGGGTCAACTGGCCGAATCACGCCAAATACCGACAGTCTTCCGATTAACCGGCAAGGGCCGAATGAGTCGGTAATAAAACATTTTTGCAGCACAATGGAACGGAAAGTGTGAGCGATGCGTGGCATAATAAACATAGTAAAGAGCGTGTCATCGGTGCACTCTGGCGAGAAATCATTCTTGTTTTTCCTTTTATTATAACTTTAGAGCTAAATATTGAAAGAGCCAGTAGTTCTCTCCTTACCTCAAGTCAACAGCCAGGCTTTCACCCTTTTTTGGAAGGCGGAGGCAGCACGCCTGCAGCAGCGGCGCGATCAAGGATTGCGGCCGAGTCTTTCAATATTTCGTTTTATAGTTATAATAAAGAGAGAAACTAGAATTATTTCTCGCCAGAGTGCAAGAATGATAGGCTTCCCTATATTATTTATTATGCACAAATCTTTATTATATCACGCTAATATCTCGCTGATAATATCAAGCGAATCGGTTCAGCCGTTTGGGGGCTATAATTATTTTCCTCGTAGGCAAGCCCGTTTCGTTGGTAAAACCTTTCTGCACTGCACACTGGCAGGGGGGAGTGCGAGATATTAGCGTGATATAATAAAGATTTGTGCATAATAAATAATATAGGGAAGCCTATCATTCTTGCACTCTGGCGAGAAATAATTCTAGTTTCTCTCTTTATTATAACTATAAAACGAAATATTGAAAGACTCGGCCGCAATCCTTGATCGCGCCGCTGCTGCAGGCGTGCTGCCTCCGCCTTCCAAAAAAGGGTGACAGCCTGGCTGTTGACTTGAGGTAAGGAGAGAACTACTGGCTCCTTCAATATTTAGCTCTAAAGTTATAATAAAAGGAAAAACAAGAATGATTTCTCGCCAGAGTGCACCGATGACACGCTCTTTACTATGTTTATTATGCCACGCATCGCTCACACTTTCCGTTCCATTGTGCTGCAAAAATGTTTTATTACCGACTCATTCGGCCCTTGCCGGTTAATCGGAAGACTGTCGGTATTTGGCGTGATTCGGCCAGTTGATCCTAAGCAGCCACGCGACACCGGTGACATTAGACGGCCGCCGAGACAATTACCAATTTCAAAAATCGATAAATTTCCATGGTAAAAAGCCGATAGCACTTACCCGAATCACCCTGTACGGGGTCATTGCACTAAGCTTCGTTAGCCAATGATCAGCTGTCGTCGGGTGACGTGTGAGTCTTGAGCTAACCCCTTCCTCGGTGAACGAACAGCGCGACGTTTACCGCGGAAGGAGCGAGCGAGATGCCACGAGTCCGACGACGATAGGCATTGATAGGTGTCTCTTGTTGGTAGATGCGGGAGAGAGCCGATGCATCGACTTTCTTCTTTGTGATCACCAGCTGACGCGGCTCGACACTGAACGCGCCCGACACTCGGCGGAGACAGCCGATACGTGTCTCCGAACAGAATGGAAGATGAGGATGCGAGAGAGAGAGAGAGTGCATGGAGTGCAACGAAATCGGAGGTCCATGGGAGTGTGAGAGTGTATGGGTGTGAAAGTGAAGAATGAAGGGATGAGATGGGGGAGGAGGGACAGCGGCGAAGGGATAGGATGCGTAGGTACGGAGACGGCGGACAGGACGAGGCGAAAAGCGCAATATAAGAGAGAAGTAGGGATAAGAAGTTAAACTTTAAGCGAGTAGAAGTAAGGAGATTGTTATGGGGTGGATTGTAACCCCGTGGGGAACAAATAAAAGTCATTATTATATTCATTTTCTCTGCATATACATACAGGGTGTTTCAAAAATGTCCTAAACGAGTATTGCCATCTTTTTAAGAATTTTGCGGTGATGAAGATGGCTTTTCTCAAAATGTTGTCTCACGCTTTTGTTCTCGACATAATACAAAAATTGGTACACCAATACGGTTGATTCTCGGAAATTCGGAAATGGGTGGTGCCAAAGTCGTTTATGCATCAATAAAACACATCACTGAAAGGACAAATTATCCCTTGTGCCGGAGGAAATGGCTGACCTTTAGCCAGTGGGCCCTATCCGCTGACCAGCGGGGACGCGAAAGTATCTTATTGGGGTATAATTTTTCAATTTTGTATCGAAATTAAGGACGAATCAAAAAATGTAAAGTAACTCTAGTATCTTGATCGCCGCAAAATTCTCTACAAGATGGCTATACTCATTTAGGACATTTTTGGAACACCCTGTATAAATGGGTAGCATTTTTGTGTACGTTTTCTTTTTTGTTACGATGAAAACGGAAAGGTGCTGAACCGATTTTTCAAAAAGGTCGCAAGATAATCGACCTCTATGTGTTAGATAATGTCCTTTGCAAGTGCAAGTTTTACGTACTTTGATTGCAGAACATGGCGAAATTGTAGAAAAAGTGATCGTTTAAATGAGGCTGTACTATCGAGTTTGACGATCTGTTGGCAGTCATTTGGGCGGCAAAGGTGCATCCGGACAGCAAGAAGTACATAAATAGTACTGCACACCAAACTTTCCACGTGAATAATTTGACCATCCAGATAATGTCATATTGCATTTCCTGCCGGATGTAGAGTCGATGCCTGTCAACAAAATGTTTATTTTTTTACATCATTTCTACCAAATAAATTACTTATTAATAACTAAACTACTCAACCGGATAAGGAGGCTTGGTAGAGTCTCGTGCCAAGCAGTAGTATATTGTTACGCGTCGCGGACGTGGATCGCGTAATAGGCATGGACGAGGCTGATTATTAGATGGGTAAAGGCGTATATTTAAGAACCGGGAATGCGTGCACACAGGATAAGATCCAGCATTAGACTGACAGTCGTGTAACATGTTAGATAGTGGAACGACGGGTAGTTAAGGACAATGTTCAGGGCTTCGGACCAGGGATGACAGGTGTTTGATACAACTGGGCGCCAAGGCCGTAACACTACCCCCCTCCGTGAAAGAGACGTTCGTCCGCGAACGTAGATGGTCTTCTTTCAATAAGTCTGGTGGATCAGGAATTAGATGGAAGTAGCGGTCTAATCCAGCCAGATATCGTCTCAGCATTTGCTCGAGGGAAAATCCAGGGTCCAGGGAAACCGCTTCAAAAACCGTGGACGAGACGAAAACAGGTCAGGGAGAAGATAGGTTGTTGTCCAAGATGTACACATTTGTAAAAGGCATCAGGTCTGGATCGTAGCATGAAGTTCCACGGACAGGAAGTAATAGGTGATGGAAGGAAAAATATTCTGGGTAGGCATCTCGAACGGGGTCTCCAATTACCTCGAAATATAAAGAATTGAAGGCGAGTAAAAAAAGTTACAGGAGAATTTCAAAAGAAAAAGAGATTTCTTTAGAGTAAATTCCGTTTCATTCAATCAAAACTTTCATAAATTTGGTTATACCGAAGAGACATAACCCGGCCACGCCTAGGCTGTTTTCTTCTTTCTCCATTTTGACCGCTCATCCCCATGGCTAACTTCTCAGAGTTAGACAGCAATGGGTTGACGGATGGAGCAGTAGACCAACACTCCTACGTATCCCACTCCCACCACGTTCTCACACCACGGAGATAACATAGGAGTACACACATACAAAGAACTTTCATTCAATAAGCATTCAAGAAGAAGAAAGATGACGAGTGAAATATTTCGCTAAACGGTTTACATGACCCACCCGAAATTTGCTTTTAGGAGAACGATGTATTCTATAAATAACATCATTAATTCTATTCACACTTTGAGTCTCCCCTTTAATTCCTCAAACGTTCTTAGAAAAGACCGCGACCAAACGAACGTAGATTTTGCTGGACGAACAATTTCTGTGACATTCCCTATAAATCGTCTAAGACCTGCCAATAGTAGTCTCAAGTTTCTCAATTCCTCTTCATAGGTCTGGTTATAAATAAAAACGTTGTCTAAATAGTCAAAATAACTCTTTGACACGTGTCCTCGCGACACTTTTTCCAATAGACCCTTGTCCACACCGAATAAACAATTCTGTGGAGTCTCCACTCGACGATAATCTCCTCGTTTTACCTTAGACCGAATTAATTTATCAACTTCCTCCCTTCGACGTAAGGGCAAACGACAAATAGAATGTTCTCCCGTATTATCAGGAGACTCGGTAGAGTCTCGCGCCAAGTAAAAGTTCCCTCTCCATATATATATGACACTGCGGCGCGCGACAGCCGAGGCTATATTATCCCGAACACTAGCTGTTATCCTTAGTTACCAAACTTGCACCTCGATTTATGCGAAAGTTAGAGCCCCAAGAATTTATTTCAGAATTTTGTATTTCATCGTTGATTTTTCTGAATCCAATGAGCCAAGAATCATGTGGATCGGTCCAGTCGTTCCGGAGATATGAATTTCCTCTTTTATTTTTCTCGTGGTAAAGGCAAAGCGGATTAAGAGTTTCTTCGTCCGGATTAATACAATTCCTAAAAATGTTACTCTCACGTGTTTCACGCGAGATGGCACCACTGCGAAGTGCTGCAGGGCGCTGTGCAGATAACATGGTTTTATACCGACACATTGGTTATGCCATGACTGGTGATGTGTCAAAACAATGATGACGGTTATATGAATGTGGTACAGTCCGATTGTATTTTTCTTCAAAATATGAACAACCAAAAAAGCGTGAAATCCCCCAAAATACATTAAAATGTAAATAAAAGCGCCAAGTAGTTTAATGATCCAAAAATGGAATAGATATCACACAAGAAAGCCAAGTTTTCAATCACAGATACCACACGTTAATTAATTAATTAACTTGCATCTCAAGCTTTAAAACTTGGCATGTGCAAATTTGTGTCAAGGTAGTCATATGCTAGTAATATTTTTTGATTGGTAATTAAGTATGCACATTCCAAGTTTTAAAGTTAGAGATGCAAGTTAATTAATTAATTAACGTGTGGTATCTTTGATTGAAAACTTGGCTTTCTTGTGTGATATCTATTCCATTTTTGGATCATTAAACTACTTGGCGCTTTTATTTACATTTTAATGTATTTTGGGGGATTCCTATATTGGGAGATGTTTCCCACACCAACCTGTTCTAAATTCGCGTCGAACTCTTCATTAAAATGTTCATGTTTCACGCTCAAATTACCTATCTCGAAAAGGCAACACCTCTTCCCTACAATCGAGTCCTCTAAGCTCGATCCATCAACGGAATGGAGGTTGAACCCGAAAGATCCACACGCGCGTTCCGGGTAACCATGCAGGGACTCATCAAATCGCAAAAGAGAAACAGTAGAACCGGTATCTACTAACATATTCGTCGGGCTACGATCCACAGAAGAACTCACATACAGTCCCGAAGTATTATCTGACTCACAACCGATTTTACACAAAGCATTAGAAACCGAAGTACCTTCAACAAGAAAAGTAGAAGCCAAATGCAAGCTCGCAACGTCAAACATTCCCACAGAAAAAAAGTAGTTAAATGCGCAACAACAAAATCATGAACAATAACAGAAAGAATATTCCGGAACACAGAAGAACGTAACGCATCATCAGTACGAGTAACCGTACGAACAAAAGCCTTTTTAATGGGGGCCACAACCGTCGGCCTCGAATCCGCCACCCTTAATTCGGACCGTTCGCGTTTCCCGGCCTCTGGGATTGCGAATTGTGTTCGAATTACCATTACGTGCTTGACCCGATCTACAGTCGCGTTGAAAATGACCGACTTTACCACACTTGAAGCAAGTGACCGGACCACGAGAAAAAGAAGAATTTTGAGAACAAAGATTATTACGCGAGTTTTTAAAGGATGAAATCTGACGCGGAACGAAATCCCGCGATGTTTGAAGATCATCGCGACAAACCGGAGCATCGGAACGATAGAAAGGAGCCGAACGCTCTGAAGGTGGCATTCGAGCCGCGCTGAAGTTGCGTTCGATGAAATCGAACTCGACAGCCTTCGCAACGGTCTCACTAAAAGAATTAAGGTTTAAACGATAAAGTTGCTTTTGAAGCGCGAAATCGTGAAGCGCATTAATGAACTGCGACATGGCCAAATTATCTTTAGCCTCAGCCGAGACATTCGGAAAAGCAAAAAGGATGAGATCTCCAATCTCTGCAGCGAGCGACTGAATACTCTGTCCGAATTTCTGTCGACAGTTATAGAATTTCGTTCAACTTGAACTAGTCGATTGGAATTGCCCGAAACGGAATTCTAACTCGGAAAACAAGGAATCAAAGTCAATTCGTTGGGCCTCACTGAGCGAGTTGAGAACTGAAACAGCTGGACCGTCCAGCGAATTTAAAAGACCGGAAACTTTCGCGGTATTGTCCAAATTATGAATCTGAACGATCGAAGTAAACTGAGCTTTAAAGTCTGACCAAGACGTGCCGTTGAATTTCGGAAAACGAACGTTAGAAACTACAGTTGGGACTGAGGCCGGGAGCGGAGCGCACGGAACATTGACGGGGTGCGGAGCGACAGAAGGCACGGAAGAAACGGAAGAAAAAGAGGAAGCATTAGGTGTTTGAGAGGCGTGTGGGATACTCAAACTTTGCTCGAGAGCCCGAAACCGCGCCTCGTAGCGAGCCTCCAATCCCTGCAATTCGGTTGAAACTTCCGTGCCAGAACTGCTGGGTCTGTGCCGAGATATCGTGGCGAAGAGTATTGATAGCAGCGGTGTTCCGTTCTTCGGATTGTCGCATATCTTGTCGGAGATCGCCGAAAAGACTCCGGATCTCCAGGAGCATGGACGGTTCCGCTGGTGGTAGCGCTGGTTGTAGAGGCTGTTCCTCCTGCCGTGATTGTCCCTGGGAAATCAAGCTGGCTCCTGCTGTGTCACCTCCGGACATTTCCCCAATCGTGTCTATATCCCTTTGTTCGAAAATCTCCGTAGAAGTGGAAGGAATCCCACTTCTGACACCAATGTTACGCGTCACGGACGTGGATCGCGTAATAGGCATAGACGACGCTGATTATTAAAAGGGTAAAGGCGTATATTTAAGAACCGGGAATGCGTGCACACAGGATGAGATCCAGCATTAGACTGACAGTCGTGTAACATGTTAGATAGTGGAACGACGGGTAGTCAAGGACAATGTTCAGGGCTTCGGACCAGGGATGACAGGTGTTTGATACAACTGGGCGCCGAGGCCGTAACAATATAAATATGACAGTACGCGCGCGACAGCCGAGGTTATACAGGGTGCCCCATGTATAGATAGAAATATTTTGGCCAGCAGTAGGGCTGGCAGAGAGCGTGCGATTCAGATTTTATTGTCTCATCCTAACTCACCTACTTCCCGAGTTTTAAACAAAATCGACTTCGGGTTTTGACGGAATGGGTAGTAGCGAAAATGATTTTTTTTATTATTAACGTCCGTTTCCGTCTCCCTTTGAGACCAATTGGGCGGGGACCGTCGTTCTGGCTTTACACCTGAACGCCCGGCCTTACCCTAAACTTGTATCTAACTTAACATAACTTATCCTACCCACCACTTGGGGACATATATTTTTACGGTGGATTCCGAACCATCGGCCTGCGCAGTAATCACCGATTATCACATGAGAAAATCTCAGCGGTGACGACTGGGGTTTAAACACCATACCTGCGTTATGCGAGGCAGGCGCTCTATTCCTTAGGCCACTACGGGTCTAGCGAAAATGATTGATCCGCCAAGCAGGGACAGTGGAGTCTTTGTGTAAGCAAAAAAAGCAAGTCAGTTCGCCGGATGGATAAATAAAGACCACAGCACAGTGTAACACAGTAGGGACACTTGTACCACGTGACTGATACAGGGCCGTTGTGCGCTCCGCCGGTGGAAAAGCGGCATGTCACCTGTAAATCCACCAGGCACCGACACAGTCGCTGCGAGGAAGCGAGAGGGAGATACGTTCCCTCTCAGTTACACTCAGTCGCACTATAATACAGTAGGGACACTTGTACCACGTGACTGGTGCATGGCCGTTGTGCGCTTCCCCGGTGGAAAAGCGGCATGTCACCTGTAAATCCGCCAGGCGCCGATACAGTCGCTGCGAGGAAGCGAGAGGGAAATACGTTCCCTCGCAGTCACACCCAGTCGCAGCCGGGCCGCGGGTAGGGGCTTAGGAGGCCGTAAGGCGAAGTGAAAGTCGCTTCCCCTTACGGCCTCCTCAGCGCGAGAGAGAGCGCGACGGAGATATATATCGACATGTGGGCACGCGGTATAGAAAAGGAGGCACGATATCCCCACCGACTCCCGAACCAGCCGGCCGCTTGCCGAGCCAAGCCAAATCAAGGCTAGCGTCATCTCATGCCGAAAGCGTGAGTTGCCGCTTTAGCTCACTTGGCCGCCATTTTGGTGGCGACACCGACATCAAAGGTGCCGACAGAGAGTGTCCCTACTGTATTATACTGTGCACTCAGTCGCAGCCGGGCCGCGGGTAGGGGCTTAGGAGGCCGCAAGGGGAAGCGACTTTCACTTCCCCTTATGGCCTCCTCAGCGCGAGAGTGAGAGCGGCGGAGATATACACGGTGTTTCAAAATTCGGGCCAGTTAGATATCTCAAAAACTAAGCATTTTACAAAACATTGCTTCAAACAAGAGTTGTACTATTTTGAATGATCTATGAAACTGCCATACTCCGTTGACCTTGGGTTGGAGGGTCAAAGTCATGGCAAGGTCAACAATATTTTCTTAAATGAAATAGCATATTTTTTATCATACGCCGTCAAAGCTGACGTCGTGAAGTTTTCAACCCACTGGTCGAAAACATTTTTCCAGCAAAAATGTTCCGCCCGGTTCTTGACAAATCGAGTTCGGAGTCAACACACAAATGGATTTTCGGAGTCAACACACAAAGAACCGGGCGTGGCCAAGTATTGCAGTTTCTTTGATAATTATAATTTTTGTGGGGCATTTGCGGAATGCGGCACACGTTTTTTTGTAAAGCAAGATCTTTTTTGGGTTCGTGTTTGAATAAAGACTTGGCTTTCTATTTCCGATGATATCAGAAATATATTTTTGTGAGAGACCAAACTACTTGGCGCTATTTTTTACATTTTAATGTTTCTTGGGAGTACAGGGTGATGCGGATAATTGGAATCAGCTTTTTACCATAGTATTTTGAGTTATTGATTTTACCGGTAATTGACTCGCCTGCCCCGTGATGTCACCGGTGTCGCGTGACTGCTCAGGGGCAACTGGCCGAATCACGCCAACTACCGACAGTCTTCCGATTAACCGGCAAGGTGTCGGTAAAATATTTCTGCAGCAGAAATATAAATAAAATATTTCTGCGAGAGATTGCGAGTGGCATAATAAATATTTTATGCATAATAAATAGTATAGGGAAGCGAGAAATAATTCTTGCTTCTCTCTTTATTATAACAGTAAATATAAATATTCAAAGTGAAGAAAGTGCTGATTTGTGGCGAGTGCAACCAGAATCAGTGGCGGGCGTCGAGAGAGAGAAAGAAAGACTTTAGAGCGAGAGATAGAGAGAAATGCTTGAGAGAGAGAGAGAGAGAGAGAGAAACTAGACATATATTGTAAAACAGTTTTTTATTTAATTATTTTTTTTTATTATGACATGTAAAATATATATTTATTAGACCCGCCGCCCCGCCTCCCCTGCTTCCGTCGTGAGCGCCCTGCACTCGTTCCGCGTCGATCTGAAATTGGAGAAAATAAATTAATAATTAATTAATTAATTAATTAATTGTTGTTTTAAAGAACTATGTGACTTTATTACTTACTGCGGGCGGTCGGCTTGTCGCCCGCTTCAGCGACAGCGACTTCCCTTTGCAGGGAAGCGAGCTGCCGCTGAAGCTCCTTTATTTGCATAGTTTTCAACGATGTTGATTGGGCGGGCTGCGGCTGCGGCTGCGGCTGCGGCTGCGGCTGCGGCTGCGGCTGCGAAGCTAAATTCAACTCCTGCAGCCGCTGCCGCAGGAGCGTTTTCTCCAGCTCGATATCTGCTGTAATACAAAATATGGGAAAGCAAGATTAATATAGGATTGAGGGCGAGAGATAAGATAAGATAAGAGAGAGAGAGAGAGACTGAGACTGAGACTGAGACTGAGACTGAGACTGAGACGGAGACGGAGACGGAGACGGAGACGGAGACGGAGACGGAGACGGAGACGGAGACGGAGACGGAGACGGAGACGGAGACGGAGACGGAGACGGAGACGGAGACGGAGACGGAGACGGAGACGGAGACGGAGACGGAGACGGAGACGGAGACGGAGAGTGAGTGAGAGACTGAGACTGAGACTGAGACTGAGACTGAGACTGAGACTGAGACTGAGACGGAGACGGAGACGGAGACGGAGACGGAGACGGAGACGGAGACGGAGACGGAGACGGAGTGGGAGAGTGAGTGAGAGACTGAGACTGAGACGGAGACGGAGACGGAGACGGAGACGGAGACGGAGACGGAGACGGAGACGGAGACGGAGACGGAGTGGGAGAGTGAGGAAAACTTACAGGTTTTGGACGTGCCAGCCACTACCGGCGCCGGATCGTGTTCCTGGTTTTCCATTTTTCTAAAGAGGAAAATAATTTATTATTTTTAACAATAAAAAGAGATAAAAAGTAAAAAATAACCTCTGGGGTTGACACTTACCGTCCTGCTTGAAGCCTGAGAGTGAAAGAGCGAAACAAAACCGGCGCATCTTGAAATTGGCGAAGGGAGATCGACACTTTCAGATAGTAACTTTATTGATTTTTTATAAGAGTAAGGCAGCTCGCACACCGAGCGCGAGGCAGTCCGCAATTGACACGCAGCCCTTGATCGCAACGCGGAGTGCGATTCCACGGCGATCGACGGGCTAAATAATAATAATAATAATAATGTTAGCCCTCCACAAAAGGGCGAAGTCCTGGCGGTTGCCCCGAACTAAGGGGAGAACTACTGGCACTTTGAATATTTATATTTACTGTTATAATAAAGAGAGAAGCAAGAATTATTTCTCGCTTCCCTATACTATTTATTATGCATAAAATATTTATTATGCCACTCGCAATCTCTCGCAGAAATATTTTATTTATATTTCTGCTGCAGAAATATTTTACCGACACCTTGCCGGTTAATCGGAAGACTGTCGGTAGTTGGCGTGATTCGGCCAGTTGCCCCTGAGCAGTCACGCGACACCGGTGACATCACGGGGCAGGCGAGTCAATTACCGGTAAAATCAATAACTCAAAATACTATGGTAAAAAGCTGATTCCAATTATCCGCATCACCCTGTACTTTATGTGGGTACCACCCATAGATTATATTGAAATCGGAGTCACCGTGGAGATCGGGGGGATTTTGTTTTTTCTAACAAGCGGCTCGCTCTCTCGATCATCGTCTCTCGTTGAAGCCACACGGATCTGGAGACACTGCGATTATCCAATATTTAAGGAAGGGGCTGGTCCCAAGCTAGACGAGATAAAAAGGTAACAAATCTATTATCAAGCTTCTATCAAAAGATGGCGTATGCCCAATGAATAATAAGCTCAAGACTTCAACGGAAGTAGGAGAATAGATAGCGTAAGACTTTCACCGAAGCAGCTTTTGACAATATCTGACATCATTCAATACTGATTCGGACATTTGTCCATTGGTTGAATTTTTAATAAAGAAGTGTAATGGGACAACACCTAAAGCCGCCCGAGAATAATTTCGAAGATTGGATAGACAGCGGGGAGCGGTGAAAAGGCGCCGACCCGAGCAGCCACATGCTTGGATACCGCGTTGTTGATTGAGGCGACGGCGGCTCGACTCGCCTAGTAACGACATGATATAAAAATCACGATCGCGGATACGCTCGCTCATTCCTGCTGAATTCTTAGGGAGAGGACGAGGTAGACCATCGGCCGCCCGAAAGAATTAGGAGAGCACGAAGCTCTGCTCTCGGCCGCCTAAACAGCACAGGAGAGTTCAGTGGTTAGCTCCTGGGTGCCTCTTGGAATGGAGAGATCGGCTATAGAAGTCGGTCACCTCCAGAGGAGAGTACAGAGCGACTTTCTAGACGCCTGAGGAATCCTGGGAGAGGACAGAGGTTACTCCTGGAAGCCCTGAGGTTGGGAGAGAACGGTTGAGAAAGCCGGTCGCCTAACCGAATGGGAGAGTGCGGGAGGACTTCCTGGACGCCCGGTCGGTTTTGTGTCATTCCGCAATACCCTACCGGAAGGAGAGTTCGGCTAATAAAGCCGGACGCCTGATCGTAGGTGATGGGAGAGTTCGGATATGAAAGCCGGACGCCCAACTATCAAAAGGTCGTTGCTAACGTTCCGAAGTAAATGCAAAATTGTACCGAGACGACGATGTAAAATGTACCAAAATCCTGTATCTATTCCTCACCTCAATAAATCTTTCCTTATGTTCCTCAGAAAACCTGTGACCCCACAATTATTCCGACTAACCTCCTACAATGATGGCGTCCAACGTCGCGGGACATTCACCTCCATCCACACATCCATCCACATAACCCATCCACCTCCAACACCAACACCGATTCCGAATCCGAAGGCGCTGCCTTATCTAACCCCAACTCCAACTCCAATTCCAAGATTTCCAACATCTCCAACCCAGCACCTCCGCCTGTTCAACTATCTCCTATCCAGTTTACGCAACTGCTTGGTTCTCACAACACCAAATCCGCTGACCAAGGCAGTTTTTCGAAATGTACAGCGCAATATGACGGCTCTCATGATCACGGCAAAGTCAGCACCTTCACCGCAACCATATCAATATTCAAGGATATTGAAAACATTACCGAAGAAAATGCTCTAAAACGGTTGCGGCTGCTCCTGGAAGGACATGCATCGATTTGGTGGCGAGGTGTACAAAACACCGTCCACACATGGAAGGAAGCCCTAGCCCTTATTCGCTCCACCTTCGCCCCAAGACGACCAGCCTACCAACTTTACATCGAGCTGTTTCGATCAACCCAGAATGAAAACACTCCTACCGATCTATTCATGAGCCGGAAACGAGCTCTCCTCGCCGAACTCATCGAGCCACACACTGAACGAGCCGAACTCAGCATGATTTATGGCCTTCTGCGACTCCCTGTCCGAACTAAGATTCCACGAGAGTCTCCGAAGATCGCCGTCGTTGCGGCATTTGTCGCCGTATTGGGCATAACAGCTTTGACTGCAAACACCGAATATACCAGGCTCCAGCGCAACCACCTAAGCCTATCCCGCAACTAGCGAAAGACTCCCCAAAGCTGCTACAGCCCCAAGGTTCTCGACTTCCTCCGCGTTGCTATGGCTGCGGAAAACCTGGTTTCGTAAGAAGTAAATGCCCCGACTGCTCCAAACTGACGAAAACCCCGATAGCACAGGGAGCGTTCTGCAGCATCAACGCAACGTCAATCCTACGGCCGCGGCCCACCGCTCATTGCCGACGAAAGAGGACAAACCTTTCTGGACACCGGTGCCAAATGCTCGGTTGCTAGCCAAAGCCTGTACGAGTTATTGAACCAAAAAGGAGCGAAGTTCGAAGAAAGACGAATGCAAGTGGCATTGGCCGATGGACATCCACGTATTCGCGACATTCTCACGACAGAGCTGCACGTCGTCTTACAAGGTCGCTCTGTGCCAACAAGATTTGTCGTACTTCCCGAGAGCAAGGACAATCGGACACTACTAGGAGTAGATTTTATCGAGGATGCTGGCATCGTAATGAACATACCACAAAAGAGCTGGCACTTCGTCGACGCACCACAGAATTTCTGCGAATTCCAAACGGAACCAAGTGGAGCACCTTCCGTCGAGGGGGGGGGGGGGAGAGATCTCATTGTGTCCATTAGAAATACAGACGTTAAAGGAAATTGAGAAATTCGCCAAACCACCACCAGCATCTTTAAGTCCGATACGAAAGCCTAACGAAGCACCCAAGGAACTTGAAGCGTACTTTGACGATAGTATGGACGATATCATTGAACTATCACCTTCGACATCGAACGCAGATCCGTCAAAATGGACAGGCATAGACGAGCTGTTTGAACGCTGTTTCCGAACAGCCCATGAAAGACCCGACATGGTGGAATTAAGGGAGGATGAGGCGGTGAGTAGCACAACGGAAGAAAAGCAAATGCTACAAGAACTGCTTAAGCAAAGCCACGATTTGTTCAAATTAGCGGAACCACCTACGGCAGAAGCTATCCACAGGATAGATACAGGCGACAATGCTCCAATCGCAGTTCCCCCATATCGCATTCCACCAGCGAAGAGGGACTTGTTACAGAAGGAGCTTAAGAAGATGCTAGACAGCGACATCATTGAACCCTGTGAGTCGCCCTGGGCTGCACCAGTAGTCTTGGTACCAAAGAAGGACGGCGGCATTCGTCTATGCGTGGATTACCGGCGTCTCAACGCCGCACAGTGGCCGATTTTGGACTCGACCGCGCGCATCGGATTTTATGCTCCGGAAATTTCGCATATACGCGAACGAAAATGTACTATCATGTCCTTATTCTGGACAATATAAAGCACAAAAATGTTAGTAAATAATTTTTTTTCTTCAATACTTTTGAAGATAAATACAGTTGTATAGAGTATGATCCCGTGCATTCAAATGGAGAAATTTAACTTTGTCTAGCGCTTCGTCGTTCTAACTCGGACTAATGATTTTTTCCCCTGAAAGCAGATATTCCCCTCTAAATTTTCATGTATTATTCATCACCGGGAAATGCTGGGAACTTCAGATATATACGTTTGAATATCTCAGTTTTGAATTTGACCACATTTAGAATTGCTTTATACATCCTAAATAGCACACCGTGATACTTCAGTGAAAAATGAGAATCACTTGGATTGTTTAAAACAATAAAACACATTTTTATTAGAAAATAAAAAATACCTATTCCTCCTCAGTACCGGAAGAAGAGATACGCGACTCGGGCCCCTCCTAGCTTTTGCTTGAAGCTGAATTCTGCAAATGAAACCAATTGTTAGACATACATATTGTTAAGATAAATTCCTGTTGTTTATCGGATGTGAGTACAATATTTTATGATAAACAATAGGAATTAATCTTAACAATATATATGTCTAACAATTGGTTTTCATTTGCAGAGTTCAGCTTCAAGCAAAAGCGAGGAGGAGCCCGAGTCGCATATCTCTTCTTCCAGTTCTGAGGAGGAACAGGTATTTTTTATTTTCTAATAGAAAAGTGTTTTATTGTTTTAAACAATCCAAGTGATCGTCATTTTTCACTGAAATATCACGGTGTGCAATTTAGGATGTATAAAGCAATTCTAAATGTGGCGAAATTTAAAACTTAGATATTCAAAAGTATATATCTCAAGTTCCCGGTATTTCCCGGTGATGAATAATACATCACAATTTAGAGGGGAATATCTGCTTTCAGGGGAAAAAATCATTAGTCCGAGTTAGAATGACGAAGCGCTAGACAAAGTTAAAGTTCTCCATTTGAATGCACGGGATCATACACATCGGCCAATGCGCGTTGCATATCGTTTTTGCGATCTAATCATGGTCTATTATTCATCCTTTTGTCACAAAGATTAAATGGAAACAAGAAAATTAAGATGCAGTTCAGTGGATCCCGAGATATTGGCCATGCGCGCATTTTAGAACCAAATCGGCCACTGTGCGCCGTGACCGTCACCGATTTGTATCCAATGCCCCGAATTGATGACCTCCTGCACTCTGCGAAGAAGACCTCTTGCATGTCAACTCTCGATTTACAATCAGGGTACTGGCAAATCGGTGTGAGAGAAATGGACCGTGATAAAACTGCATTCACAACGCCGTTCGAAATCTTCCGCTGCAAACGAATGCCATTCGGCCTTAAATGCGCCTCTGCAACATTCCAGCGAATGATGGACCGTATGAGGGTTGGACTTGGGGATCGCAACATCCTGATATACCTCGATGGGCTTGTCTCCAATTCATGAAGAACACCTCAAAGATTTGAAGGCAGTCTTCGATAGGCTGCGCCAATAGGGACTACGAGTCAACAGAAAGAAATGTCGCTTCTGCTGCGCAAGCATCAGATACCTGGGACATATCCTGACGAAGGAAGGCATCCACCCCGAATCTGAGAAAGTGAAGGCGATTGTAGACATGAAGGCCCCTTCCAATATAAAACAACTCATCTCCTTTCTGCAGACCTTCTCCTGGTACAGGCGGTTCGTACCAAATTTTGCGGAAATCGCTCGACCCCTAACCCAGCTGACAAAGAAGAAGGCCGTGTGGGAGTGGGCGTTGGACCAAGAACAGGCGTTCGATAGATTAAAAGGGGCACTCACATCCCAGCCAGTCATACAGAGACCAGATGAGACACAACCATACATCATGCGAACTGATGCCATTGGGTACGCGATCGGAGCAGTCTTGCTACAAGGAGAAAAAGAAAAAGAACATCCGGTAGAATACGCAAGCAGACTGTTGACCCCAGCCGAAAAGAATTACAACACCACGGAACGTGAAGCGCTGGCTGTTGGGTGGGCCGTGGAAAAGTTTCGAGGATATATAGAAGGAGCCGAGGTGACCATTGCCACAGACCACCAGCCACTGAAATGGCTCATGACACTACAGTCACCCAGTGGACGATTGGCACGGTGGGCCTTACTTCTGCAGCCGTACTGCCCCACCATCCAATACATCCTAAGACAGTGCAACAGGATAGCCGACATGCTCTCATGATTGCCTACGGAACCCTGGAACGAGGAAGAGCGAGCAGACCTTGCCGAAGTAACGATCGACGTACCCAGCCGAGGACCCGCCGTCACTCGTGAATCACGATAAAAAGACGACAGCCTAAAAGTAGGTTTGTTCGGGCAGCCAGTTGCCTCAGTTCGCAACCGGTTCGCAACGGCCTGACGCATGCGCACATGCGAGCAAGCATCCAGTTCCCGCATGTGCGCATGCGTCAGGCCGTTGCGAACCGGTTGCGAACTGAGGCAACTGGCTGCCCGAACAAACCTAGTAATCATAGAGGCACTAGAAACAACCACAGCAGACGAAGAAATGATCAAGTGGACAACCCGGGGATACCTTCTCAATAATGGTGTGCTGTACCGCTTCTCGCCAAACGTCAGTTCGGAGGAGGCGCAACTGGTAGTGCCATCGCACGAAAGGAAAGAGATCTTCCGTGCGTATCATGACGATCCTACGGCAGGCCACTACGGGGCAAAGCATACGCTTCATCGCATCATCACTCGTTATTTTTGGCCAGGGATGAGCCGAGAGATTGGCGATTACGTTCGAGCTTGTGTAGAATGTCAGCGGTACGAGGCCAATAATATGAAACCAGCTGGATTACTGCAAACCCCCGTAATGCAACAACGATTCGTAATTCTGACCATCAATCTTTTTGGACCACTCCCAACTACCAAGAACGAAAATCGATGGGTCCTCATCATCGAAGACGTCGCATCCTCATGGGTCAGGAGACTCGGTAGAGTCTCGCGCTAACTAGTAATATATGTTTTGTAATGTAACTCGCGGGGCGAGACAATTCCTCGCCTTCCCATAAAGGAATATCTCTCGCGGAATTAGAATTGAGGCCATATGAGCCATCTATTGGGTAAGAACGTCTCCAGCCAGGTTCTCGCTAAGAGCTTTAGCCAATCCTAACGCTTCTTGTATTTGCGCGAGCCTATTAGCACCCGACAGGAGCGAGGGCTCCTGGAACCTTCGAACAGCCGATTCAACTTCGCATCCCGTGGACTCGGCCTGGAGAGCTGAGCATAAGGAGCAGCAGCATCAGAAGGGACTCCAGCGAGGGATTGGTCATCTTCGTGGACAACCGGACGACCGCAGGCGCTCTTATGGGTTCCAGCCGAAGAAACAAGTATCGTACGGCGATCGACTTCGGCCGAAAATTTGGCGCGGGGCGAAGGCCCTGTGGCCTGCTCGGCTCAGGGCACAGCGAGGACCACTCGGATTGGCGGGGACTTAGGGACCAATAGGCATGCCGGTTTTTGGGGGACAAAGGGGTCGTAAGCGAACGGCTAACGAAGCGCGTTAAGACCGGCACTCGTTGTAGAAACGTGCGTGCGAGCAGCCCCTGTCCGTCATGATCGATTCTCGAATAGCGAACTAGCGCCCTAGAGAAGCAAGGAAGGACGAACTAGCGAATCAGGATTAACTCAGTTGAGAGTATTATTAGCGCCTCGGCTAATAAGCAGAGATTATCGGTGAGCGAATCTTCTACCGGCGGGCTTTTGAGTAAGACATCCCTCTTTGTAAGAAGTCTCAGCCCGATACTCGCTTCCTTTCCGCCCTTCTGGCGCATCTAGTCTGTACGTTGACTGCAAGCAATCTTTTGGCTATCCCGCGACTTCTACATTCTGTTAGTGCATGAAAAGGTGACCTTCCTGCAGGCTTCTGCGCCGTCTGCAACGGGCCATTCTCATTATCGTTTACCATTGTCGAGCCTATTGCTTCACTCCATCTATCGCGTCATATTCGTGCGTAAAATACGATTTTCTGCTCAATTATCGCGATTTAGGCTCGTGCCGACCACCTGCGTATTTGTTACTTTGCGACTTCAGCGACCGAATATCTGTTGAGTCATCAGCTAACGGACGCGTGTCGCGCACGAGCCGCAGTACACCGGCCTTGTGCGTCGCCTCTATTCTTTGTCCAAGTATTCGAAAATTCGAATAAAGAAACCATTGTCGCTTTTAACTGTTCTGCCTAGTTCTCTCGCCGGATCCACTTGCTCTCCTATCGTTCCTAACTATCCTGGGAATCCGCCCGGGAATTTCCTTGTCGATTGAACTTCGTTTCGCGTTGGTTAAGACTTTCAGTAGTTTGTCAATATCGTTGGCACTCTGGTGCCTGGCGCCCAATCTCACGGTTTCGTTTCGGATTTTGGTCGTCGATTGAAAATTCATTATTGTCGAAAGGACTTCCCGGCCGAAGTGCAGAGGATTTGGGAGATCAGTTAAAGAAAGTAACTTCGAGTCGAGTCTTCGCCGAAAAGTATAGTTCCCGAATTTCTTCCGACGAACATATTTTGCGGCCGCAAGAAATTCCTTTACAGTATATAGTACAGCGCGCGACAGCCGAGGATACTTATCCCGAACTCTAGCTGTTATCCTTAGTTACCAAACTTTCAGTTTGATTTATGCGAAAGTTAGAGCCCCAAGAATTTATTTAAGAATTTTGTATTTCATCGTTGATTTTTCTGAATCCAATGAGCCAAGAATCATGTGGATCGGTCCAGTTGTTCCGGAGATATGAATTTCCTCTGTTATTTTTCTCGCGGCAAAGGCCAGGCGGATTAAGAGTTCATCGTCTTTAATATTCCTGATTTCTCAAAATGTTACTCTCACGTGTTTCACGCGAGCGGGCACCACTGCGAAGTACTGCGGAGCGCTGTGCAGATAACATGGTTTTATACCGACACATTGGTTATGCCATGACTTGTGATGTGTCAAGACAATGATGACGGTTATGTGGATATGGTACAGTCCGAATTTATTTTTCTTCAAAATATGAACGACCCAAAAGGCGTGAAATCCCCCAAAATACATTAAAATGTAAAGAAAAGCGCCAAGTATGATCCAAATGTATGATCATGTATGATCCAAAAATGAAATAGATATCACACAAGAAAGCCAAGTTTTCAATCAAAGATACCACACGATAATTAATTAATTAACTTGCATCTCTAACTGTAAAACTTGGCATGTGCATTCTTAATTACCAATCAAAAAATATTACTAGCATGACTGTTCGGTCATAGACTAATTAATGTATTCTTCTGTACGCGGCGGAGCGAGACGGTAGCGCCTCAGGAGCGGCGGTGTCTAACGCGGAACGTTAGACACCGGCGCTAGCAAATCTCCTCTCTCTCTATCCTTCTGCCAAACGGTGGCAGCTCGAGCGACATTGCGCGTCGCGCATCGATTTGCGTATCTAGCTACCGGCGTCGCATCGACCCTCTCGCTTCGACCCTCTCTTCGATCCTCGATCACCAACTGTACGGACGCTTTTGTGAATTCCTCTGCAACTTTCGGTTACGGCTAATACAATTACGGTGAGCTCGGATTCCTGTAGTCTTCCTCTGACTGTGACAAATCCTCTTGAGCGGTTACATGCGTTTTCGGTGTACCTCGTTACTGTGTAATTTAACTAACTATGTTCCTCGGAATTCCGCATTGTTGACTCTGAATAAAACTGTGACTGTGATATTTCCTAAACCCCGGTTAGTTCTCTCTCCTACACCAGGTCCTCACGCAACAATGACTACCTTGACACGAATTTGCACATGCCAAGTTTTAAAGTTAGAGATGCAAGTTAATTAATTAATTAACGCGTGGTATCTTTGATTGAAAACTTGGCTTTCTTGTGTGATATCTATTTCATTTTTGGATCATTAAACTACTTGGCGCTTTTCTTTACATTTTAATGTATTTTGGGTAGAGCTATTCCCACTGAACCAAGCCACAGCCGAAACATGTGCGGAGGTTCTGATCAACGAGGTGGTGCTCAGATTTGGGATGCCGCGACGCCTCATCAGCGACAACGGAACCCAATTCATAAGCAGTGTAATGTAGCAGGTCACGCACTGTTTCGGGATACAACAAGCATTTACACCTATATACCATCCTGAAGCGAATCCAGTCGAAAGGACGAACCGTGACTTGAAAGCTCAACTTGGTATCTATGTGGGAATTGATCACACTGGATGGGATGAGAAGCTGCCGACCATACGATTCGCTATGAATTCCGCAAGATGTGAGACGACTGGCTACAGAGCAGCCTATCTCACTTTCGGTGGGAGTGTCCACATTGCGCACGTTCCATCTTGCGCACACGTGGATTATTGGACACTGTGGAATTTGCGCACGTTGGAAGTTGACTCCAGTAGAATCAGGACACATTGGATATTGGACACATTGGAATTTGCGCACGTTGGAAATTTACTCCAGTGGAAGCAGGACACATCGACGGTGGAAGTTGTACACATCCCAGAAGAAACAGGACACACAGGATAACGCGATTAATGGAATTTGGACACACTAAATGAAAAAGATGTGTACATTGCGACAGTATGTATTCTCAGAACACATTTAATTGAAAAGCAATAAATAACAGTGAAATAATTAATGATTTGTAAGAAACACCAAAGTTGTTTATTCGTGAAAAAAGTGATTGCTTATGACTATGATTAAATAAATATAAACAACGGGTGGTTATGGGTTTTAATTTATTAACAACCATTTTTATTTAATATAAGTACATAATAGTTAAGTATATAATATTCAGGGTTTTTTTAGGTTTGGCGAGCGAAACGAGCATGCCCCCCCCCGGACTAGGGTTGGTTTGTGGTTCTTATTGAGACCAAACTTAGCATGCCCCACCGGAATGGGTAAGGTGAGCTAGTAAGGTGAGCAAGTAAGGTGAGCTAAAATTGAAAATAAAATATCAGATACACTCATAAAATCTAGGAATGATATTTTCGTGAACCATAATTGATAAGGATATCTACCACTAGTAAATACAATGCAGCAAAATATCTTGCTGTTGTAATTAGCATGTGGCAATACATAATCAATTAAATTAACGGACGTCCATCTTTAGCCCAGAAACATTTCAACCGCAGAATTTCCCGATAATTGTTAATTGACAATGGCTAAATTCTACGTATGATTCTTGTAGAAATGTCTACACAGTATTTAGTGGCCAACTTCCACTTTCCATGTGGGAAAAGTCCACTGTGTCCTCTATACACTGTGCGCAGTTTCCACTTGTAACGATATCTTATGTGGGCAATGTCCAATGTGCGCTGTTTCCAATGTGGGCAATGTCCAATGTGCGCAAGTTCCAAAAAAGGCCCGTGTCCAAAGTGGAACGTGCGCAAAGGAGACTCACTCCTTTCGGTCGAGAACTGAGAACACCGGATGACGCCAATCGAGACCTGAGATCAGTTATCCAAGCTGAGAACTTCCTTCCGGAAATCACCCCGAAGCTGTTGGGACTTGCTGATACCATGCGAGTTGCTCAACAGATCCAAGAAGAACAGCAAGATCAACGAAAAGAATATGCTGACCAGCGGCGACGACCTGAACCTAGCTACCAGAAGGGGGACTTAGTATGGGTCAACACCCACACCCTCAGTAAACGAGAGCGACAATACACATTGAAATTCGCTCCAAAACGAGACGGCCCCTACATCATCTGTAGACGTGTCGGAACCAACAGCTATGAGATCCAGAGCCGAGATGCTAAACCTGTGACCTTTAGAGTTTACCATACGTCGGCACTGAGGCCATACATCGGCGAACCTGAGGAAACACCTGACCCATTGGTAACGATGCGGAAACGGGGAAGACCCCGGAAACACAAAGAACATCTGGAGAAGAGAAGGAAACAACCCCGCCGAGGATAAAGCGATGTCCTGGATTATTCGTCAAGACGACTTCATGTCCAGAGGGGGAGACTGTAATGGGAGAACACCTAAAGCCGCCCAAGAATAATTTCGAAGATTCGGGAGACGGCGGGGAGCAGTGAAAGGGCTCCGATCCGAGCAGCCGCATGCTTGGATACCGCGTTGTTGATTGCGGCGACGGCGGCTCGACTCGCTTAGTAACAACATGATATAAAAATCACGATCGCGGACACGCTCGCTCATTCCTGCTGAATTCTTAGGGAGAGGACGAAGTAAGACCATCGGCCGCCGGAAAGAATCAGCAGAGGACGGAGCTCTGCTTTCGGCCGCCTAAACAGCACAGGAGAGTTCAGTGGTTAGTTCCTGGGCGCCTCTTGGAATGGAAGGGTCGGCTATTGAAGCCGGTCGCCTTCTAGAGGTGAGTACAGAGCGACTTCCTGGACGCCTGAGGAATCCTGGGAGAATGCAGATGTTACTCCTGGACGCCCTGAAGTTGGGAGAGAACGGCTGAGAAAGCCGGTCGCCTAACCAAATAGGAGAGTACGGGAGGACTTCCTGGGCGCCCGGTCGGTCTCGTGTCATTCCGCAATACCCTACAGGAAGGAGAGGTCGGCTAATAAAGCCGGACGCCTGATCGTAGGTGATTGGAGAGTTCGGCTATGAAAGCCGGACGCCCAACTATCAAAAAGTCGTTGCTAACGTTCCGAAAATGCAAAATTGTACCGAAAGGACGATGTAAAATGTACCAAAACCCTGTACCTATTCCTCGCCTCAATAAATCCTTCCTTATTTTCCTCAGAAAACCTGTGACCCCACAATTATTCCAACTAACCTCCTACAGAAGTAATTTTTTAAATGTATTCCAAGTGTTGTCAAATTTATATACATGTCATCCTCCCATCCGATCCGAAGTCTTTTGAGCTCACATTTTGGTCCTTCGAGCCGGATACTGGGATCTCTAGAGAATACGAGTTGTGTTGAGAAGGAAGGACAAAAATCAAATTCAATTAACAACTAAAGGATGAAAAGATAACCCTACAACAACTGATACCGCTATGAAGTTTGTAAAGAATGTATAGATATATACAGGGTGTTTCAAAAATGTCCTAAACGAGTATTGCCATCTTGTTAAGAATTCCGCGGCGATGAAGGTGGCTTTTCTCAAAATGTTGTCTCACATTTTATTTCGCAACAAAATACAAAAAATGATGCGCCAATACGGTTGATCTATTCGGTTCATTCTCGGAAATGGGTGGTGCCAAAGTCGTTTATACATCAATAGAACACATCACTGAAAGGACAGATTATCCCCTTTGCCGGAGGAATGGGCTGACCTTTAGCCAGTGGGCCCTAACCGCTGACCAGCGGCGCTATGAAAGTATTGGATTGGCGTATAATTTTTTCAATTTTGTCGCGAAATCAAGGACGAATCAAAAAATGTAATGTAGCTATCTTGATCGCCGCAAAATTCTCTACAAGATGGCTATTTTTTTGGAACACCCTGTACAGTGCCTGGGTTAGTGCTTAAGAGAGATTGAAAGGTGAGAACACTTACTCTCATGCTTCGGTACCCACCAAAGTTTCATTGAAATTGCTAAGGAGTTGCCAATCTCCTTAAATAGACGACGCGCCACTTTTAGGGATCAGATCACTAGATTTTTTTAAAACGCTATCAGACCCGGCTGAATTAGATTCAGATTCATTAATCCTTAGAAAGGCTAAATTAGAAGAAGCGTACAATAGCTTTTAGACGGATCGACTTGAAATTTAAGAAATCCATGAGAGTCTAGATAATGAATTGATATGAACTGAAGTAGAAGATATTTACTTCAAATGCCATTCCTTGATTACGAAAAGACCCAGTAACTTAACTCCTCCTGCATTTACTTCGTTCACCATCCAGATTCCTAATCCAATGGGAGTGTCCTCTTTGCGCAAGTTCCACCTTGCCCACATGTGGATTTCAGACACAGTGGAATTTGCACACGTTGGAAGTTGGCCGCAGTGCAAACAGGATACATTGCATATTTACCACGGGGGAATTTGCACACATTTGGACTTGCCCATAGTGGAAGCAGGACACATCGGCAGTGGAAGCTGTACACATATCAGAGGAAACAGGACAGACGGGATAAGGCGAATAATGGAATTTGGACACACTGGATAACGCAAATAATGGAATTTGGACACATTACCTGAAAAAGATGTGTACATCGCGGGGAGTATGAATTTAATTCAAGAGCCATATATGACAGTGAAATAATTAATGATGTAGCCATTAGGAATGAGGAGTAATACAGGATATGGGCTAGAACAGGATTTATTGAGGAACAGGTTAGGTATGGTTACAGGACACTTGAAATAGGTAGAGTAGGTACACGTATTGGAAGGCATCGTGACATATAACGACGGTACTCGTGATCAAACGGTGACTCGATATAATTGCAGGAGTGACTCAGTCACCCTATATACGCGATCGTGCTCTATTATTCCGCTCCGACTCTACCGGGCGTCCAGGAATGTTTCCCCGTGCTCTTCCTCGTTCAGGCGCCAGGGTGTTTATCACCGTACTCTCCTGTTAACCTCAGGCGTCCAGGAATCATTCTGTACTCTCCCGCTTGGTAGGCGTCCAGGTGTATTCGCTGTACTCTCCATACCAAGCAGGCGTCCAGGAATATCCTCCCGTACTCTCCTGCTAATATCGGGCGTCCAGAGATATTCCCCCGTACTCTTCCTTCGGTCAGGCGTCCGGGTATGATCGCCGTACTCTCCCGACCGAGGGCGTCCACGGGAACTCTCCGTACTCTCCCGTAGAAGCTGGTAGGCGTCCAGGTATAATCGCCGAACTCTCCTACCATCGCTCCGATTACCCGTCCGAGAGGGCGGCCGGTGGTCTTACCTCGTCCTCTCCCTTCGGATACAGCGTAATGAGCGAGCGTGGGCGAAATCGCCGAATTTATACAGAGTCGTTGCTAGCGAAATCAACAACAGCGTCGTCAAGCGCGGGCTCGGAGCTGGCGCTCCGAGTTTTACGCCTCTGCCGCCCGCTGCGGCCTACAGACGGCGCCTGCATGTCGCTTTTGCCGCGGTGTTCGTCCAGCGACCGGGCCTGATGCTACAATGATTTGTAAGAAAGGTAAGGTTAGGAAAGCGTAAACAATACTTGGGTTAGATTAGGTAGCTATACTATAAAGCACAGTATAGACATAACCAGTAGGGTCACTCGGCGTCGGCGCCTTTGATCTCGGTGAAGCCGAGTTGGCTGCGCTCCGTGAGCTGCCCGCTATGGTTCAGATGGCTCCGCTAGGTGCCGGTAGTGCGGTTAGTCTGTCACGTCGGTAAGCGAGAGCAAAGCGAGAGAGTGTGTGTCAGCTATGTAAAAGTGTTCGCGAAATACGTGTGATGCGTTAAGGGGTCATATATGCCAGGCACGTCATGAAATAAGTAAAGGTTTGTTAATTTATTGTCCTATTAATACATCCTGTTATTAAGTTTCTATCATGTGTCCGTCATTGTACATACTTTGAAGTATTTTCTCCGAAAAATACAAATAAATAACTAGGTTATGTACGACGTAACTGGCATCGTCTTAATTCAAATTGCAACATGCGGTGGTCAATGTATCTTGGTCAATTGTTATCTAAAAAAAATATAAAAAATTGAGCGTGAACTAGACACAGAAAACTAGTCCTCAACGAGCCAGAATATTTGTTTTCTTTTTTTTCACAAAGTTACACGCGAAAATGTCACCAATTTCGTAGGAACACTTAGAAATAATGACATTTTCGCGTGTAACTTTGTGAAAAAAAAGAAAACAAATATTCTGGCTCGTTGAGGACTAGTTTTCTGTGTCTAGTTCACGCTCAATTTTTTATATTTTTTTTAGATAACAATTGACCAAGATACATTGACCACCGCATGTTGCCATTTTGAATTAAGACGATGCCAGTTACGTCGTACATAACCTAGTTATTTATTTGTATTTTTCGGAGAAAATACTTCAAAGTATGTACAATAACGGACACATGATAGAAACTTAATAACAGGATGTATTAATAGGACAATAAATTAACAAACCTTTACTTATTTCATGACGTGCCTAGCATATATGACCCCTTAAGGCGCGATGGTGGGAGACGTATCTTGCCGCCGCCATCTTACCTTCCTTTCCCTGCGATCTGACTTCTATGTATAGCGAATGATACAAAGTTTCGCATAAGCTAATTCCTGATTCTGATGCTATTTGCTAATAAACGGATGTTGTTTCTTTTCGCACGTAGAGGAATCAAGGATATATAGAGAGAAATATAGGAAAAATTGGAAAATGGTAAGGAGACTCGGACAAAAATGTACGACACACACTGAATAGTATTAAACTTTTAAATTATATTATAGATAAGATTCTATAGTATATTAGATTATTCTTTGTACATATTAGCCTAGATATTATATTAAGTATTACAATAAACGTAACTAAAGCTAAGCTAAATACTAATGCTACGCCGTAAATACAACTAAACTTAAATTCTAATGCATATAACAAAACTTAACGTAAATACAACTAAACTTAAATTCTAATGCATATAACAAAACTTAACGTAAATACAACTAGACCTAAATCGAAAAATTTAACTTAAACTTAAACCTAATACATTAAAATAATTAACTTAAATACTTAAAATTATATAACTAAAATTAAAATACCAAATACTAAATTAAACACTACTTCTTCGACTTCACTACTCTAACCGCCCTGTACCCCCGGTCCTTTAAAAATGTATTGACCCGACTCCAAGTCTGTAATCAGAGAAATATGTATATGTTACAATAGTATTATAAAAAGTACAATCGCACACGTATGATATCGTCCGCAACAATCAGCATAAAACAAAAAGTGACACTTACCATTTTGTCTTCGACCATGGGGCCAAGCCTCTCGACGACACTCGCCGCCACCCTCCGCGAAACTTTCGCCACGTATTCTTCTAACTGTAACACAAACATTGCGGATTGGAATTATTGTAGACATCGAAACATCATACACCCCTGCCTTACACGAATACTGTTATTTTTTACGAGGAGTCTAGAAATGGAAAATAAATCAACTCCCGGGATGCTAAACACGTGTCTGAAATGCCATCAGGTGAAGCCTGGGGAATCCAACACGCGCTGAGGTAGTTCGTAAAAAAAGTCACTTTTCTTAAGAATTTCTTTAAACTTCGACGGAATAATATTTCTAATATCTTGCTACTGGCCGAATTGTACTGGATTGTACTACACCGTTTCCGAAATAATCGATGTTAAAATTGACGCTTTTAAGACGGGTTAGGTAGGGAAACCAACGCAGTCACGCACATGGATTAACTGTGACTGGAAAACGGTTCTTAAGAATCGCGTAAAGATCTGAGACATGTTTTATCAATGTTCTACGAATGAATAGATTTTTTTAGAATTCTCGACTACCGCATTTTGACGTAATGAAGCTGCCAAAACTAATAATGAAAATGAAAATAGTTTTAGATTGGACTGAAATGTATACAGAATAGTAATTAGCAGATACTCTACAGGCACTAAAAATTGATTCTATTGTAGTTGGCAAAACCCTCAGTCACGTGTGTGCAGTCAGATGTTCCCCTTTCACTACCGTGACTAACTACCCTAAATACAGTTACCCTCGAACAGAAGATTCTCTTCGTACTTACATATAGATCACCAGATTCGGCCGCCTTCTTGCGCTTAACCCCCGCGCTGCCACTCGACCCCTTCCCGGCGGCTCGTCCTGGTCGACTGTAACCGATTAAAATTATATTAAAATGACAGGCTTATATAGGCTTAGGAGAGATGCAGCATAGGATAGTATCTTACCGCTTGTGAGGGCCCTGGCTGCGGCGGCATGTAGCATTTCAAGGCCCCCGACAACCATAGCTGGTGAATCTGTAATGGAATCGTATTCGATTATGAAATATTCAAATAGTTTAATTTAATAAGATATTCCCATTGCCTTCCTTGCGTCAAGTGTTCAATATGAGGTATGTAGTATGTAATTGGATATTTACCAAGTCCATCGGCAGATCCATCGTCCCGGGCGTCCCGGCGCAGCAACTCGCCATTTCTCCTTCCTGGCTGGTCATTTCTATACAGAAGAACATGAATTAGTAGCTGCGCGAGACAAGACACCTCAGCCATCACAGCAGAATAAAATATTTCGAATTTGTACCTGGTTCGATGTGGTGCGGTCTGGTTACTGAAGGTAAACTAACCCTGAGTCCCCGCAACCCGGGCTTTTATATCCTGGGTCCCGAGGAGGCCCCCACCAGGCTTCAAAACGAAGGTTTTGGAGGGAATTCACCCCGAAAGCAACGTGTCCACTGCACAAAGTTTCCGTTTCCTATTCTCGTGAGAATTCTTGGTCACAGTAACTTCACAGCTCAACTTCATTTCACTAAGCTTACGAAAATTCTAGAAAATATAGAAAAAATGCCGCACAATGCGCGCGAGCACAAGTCGCGTCGCTTAAAATCCGGCAAGAACGTTCGTTACTCTTCTATCCGCCATCTACATACTTTTCATTGCATTCGCACGAAAACTCGAGACGCAGGAAAGGCACCCGGAATCCAGACTGTCACACAACATTACAGTGTATTAATGCGATAGATTACACAATACAGGCACCCGTATGGGAACGAATTGGCGCGTGGAAGCTTCGTCGTCAAGAAGCTCTGAAACAACTCGCATTTTGCACGATGAATCTTTCTCTATGCACCGATCAATTTCCACATGCGCCAACACTGTAAAGCAACGACGGCGAGTACACGTTGTCTTCCTCAGGCGTTGGTCCGCCTCCCAAAATCCAACCCTGTTTACATGTCACAATAGCCATGCATGTGGGAGCACGCACAAACTTGATTCCTGAAAACCTCTACAAAATATACTGTTACGCGTCGCGGACGTGGATCGCGTAATAGGCATGGACAAGGTTGATTATTAGATGGGTAAAGGCGTATATTTAAGAACCGGGAATGCGTGCACACAGGATAAGATCCAGCATTAGACTGACAGTCGTGTAACATGTTAGATAGTGGAACGACGGGTAGTTAAGGACAATGTTCAGGGTTTCGGACCAGGGATGACAGGTGTTTGATACAACTGGGCGCCAAGGCCGTAACACTACCCCCCTCCGTGAAAAAGACGTTCGTCCGCGAACGTAGATGGTCTTCTTTCAATAAGTCTGGTGGATCAGGAATTAGATGGAAGTAGCGGTCTAATCCAGCCAGATATCGTCTCAGCATTTGCTCGAGGTCCAGGGAAAACCGCTTCAAAAACCGTGGACGAGACGAAAACAGGTCAGGGAGAAGATATAGGTTGTTGTCCAAGATGTACACATTTGTAAAAGGCTTCAGGTCTGGATCGTAGCATGAAGTTCCACGGACAGGAAGTAATAGGTGATGGAAGGAAAAATATTCTGGGTAGGCATCTCGAACGGGGTCTCCAATTACCTCGAAATATAAAGAATTAAAGGCGAGTAAAAAGTTACAGGAGAATTTCAAAAGAAAGACAGATTTCGTTAGAGTAAATTTTGTTTCATTCAATCAAAACTTTCATAAATTTGGTTACACCGAAGAGACATAACCCGGCCACGCCTAGGCTGTTCTCTTCTTTCTCCATTTTGACCGCTCATCCCCATGGCTAACTTCTCAGAGTTAGACAGCAATGGGTTGACGGATGGAGCAGTAGACCAACACTCCTACATGTCCCACTCCCACCACGTTCTCACACCACGGAGATAACATAGGAGTACACACATACATAGAACTTTCATTCAACAAGCATTCACATAGAAGAAAGATGACGAGTGAAATATTTCGCTAAACGGTTTACATGAACCACCCGAAATTTGCTCTTAGGAGAACGATGTATTCTATAAATAACATCATTAATTCTATTCACACTTTGAGTCTCCCCTTTAATTCCTCAAACGTTCTTAGAAAAGACCGCGACCAAACGAACGTAGATTTTGCTGGACGAACAATTTCTGTGACATTCCCTATAAATCGTCTAAGACCTGCCAATAGTAGTCTCAAGTTTCTCAATTCCTCTTCATAGGTCTGGTTATAAATAAAAACGTTGTCTAAATAGTCAAAATAACTCTTTGACACGTGTCCTCGCGACACTTTTTCCAATAGACCCTTGTCCACACCGAATAAACAATTCTGTGGAGTCTCCACACGACGATAATCTCCTCGTTTTACCTTAGACCGAATTAATTTATCAACTTCTTCCCTTCGACGTAAGGGCAAACGACAAATAGAAGGTTCTCCCGTATTATTCCTATATTGGCCAACCTGTTCTAAATTCGCGTCGAACTCTTCATTAAAATGTTCGTGCTTCACGCTCAAATTACCTATCTCGAAACGGCAACACTTCTTCCCTACAATCGAGCCCTCTAAGCTCGATCCATCAACGGAATGGAGGTTGAACCCGAAAGATCCACACGCGCGTTCCGGGTAACCATGCAGGGACTCATCAAATCGCAAAAGAGACACAGTGGAACCGGTATCTACTAACATATTCGTCGGACTACGATCAACAGAACCACTCACATACAGTCCCGAAGTATTACCTGACTCACAACCGATTTTGCACAAAGCATTAGAAACCGAAGTACCTTCAACAGGAAAAGTAGAAACCAAATGCAAGCTCGCAACGTCAAACATTTCCACAGAAAATAAAGTAGCTAAATGCGCAACAACAAAATCATGAACAATAACAGAAAGAATATTCCGGAACACAGAAGAGCGTAACGCATCATCAGTACGAGCAACCGTACGAACAAAAGCCTTTTTAATGGGGGCTACAACCGTCGGCCTCAAATCCGCCACCCTTAATTCGGACCGTTCGCGTTTCCTGGCCTCTGGGATTGCGAATTGGTATTCGAATTACTATTACGTGCTTGACCCGATCTACAGTCGTGTTGAAAATGGCCGACTTTACCACACATGAAGCAAGAGACCGGACCACGAGATGAAAAAGAATTTTGAGAAGAATTATTATCACGCGAGTTATTAAACGATGAAATCTGACGCGGAACAAATTCCCACGATATTTGAAGATCATCGCGATAAACCGGAGCATCGGAACGATAGAAAGGAGCCGAACGCTCTGAAGGTGGCATACGAGTCGCGCTGAAGTTGCGTTCGATGAAATCGAACTCGACAGCCTTCGCAACAGCCTCACTAAAAGAATTAAGGTTTAAACGATAAAGTTGCTTTTGAAGCTCGAAATCGTGAAGCGCATTAATGAACTGCGACATGGTCAAATTATCTTTAGCTTCAGCCGAAACATTCGGAAAAGCAAAAAGGATGAGATCTCCAATCTCTGCAGCCAGCGACTGAATACTCTGTCCGAATTTCTGTCGACAGTTATAGAATTTCGTTCGACTTGAACTAGTCGATTGGAATTGCCCGAAACGGAATTCCAACGCGGAAAACCACGAATCAAAATTAATTCGTTGAGACTCACTGAGCGAGTTGAGAACTGAAACAGCTGGACCGTCCAGCGAATTTAAAAGACCGGAAACTTTCGCGGTATTGTCCAAATTATGAATCTGAACAATCGAAGTAAACTGAGCTTTAAAGTCTGACCAAGACGTGCCGTTGAATTTCGGAAAACGAACGTTAGAAACTACAGCTGGGACTGAGGCCGGGAGCGGAGCGCACGGGACAGGGACGGGGTGTGGAGCGACAGAAGGCACGGAAGAAATGGAAGGAAAAGAGGAAGCATTAGGTGTTTGAGAGGCGTGTGGGATACTCAAACTTTGCTCGAGAGCCCGAAACCGCGCCTCGTAGCGAGCCTCCAATCCCTGCAATTCGGTCGAAACTTCCGTGCGGAACTGCTGGATCTGTGCCGAGGTGTCGTGGCGAAGAGTATTGATAGCAGCAGTGTTCCGTTCTTCGGACTGTCGCATATCTTGTCGGAGATCGCCGAAAAGACTCCGGATCTCCAGAAGCATGGACGGTTCCGCTGGTGGTAGCGCTGGTTGTAGAGGCTGTTCCTCCTGCCGTGATTGTCCCTGGGAAATCAAGCTGGCTCCTGCTGTGTCACCTCCGGACATTTCCCCAATCGTGTCTATATCCCTTTGTTCGAAAATCTCCGTAGAAGTGGAAGGAATCCCACTTCTGACACCAATGTTACGCGTCGCGGACGTGGATCGCGTAATAGGCATGGACAAGGCTGATTATTAGATGGGTAAAGGCGTATATTTAAGAAGCGGGAATGCGTGCACACAGGATAAGATCCAGCATTAGACTGACAGTCGTGTAACATGTTAGATAGTGGAACGACGGGTAGTTAAGGACAATGTTCAGGGCTTCGGACCAGGGATGACAGGTGTTTGATACAACTGGGCGCCAAGGCCGTAACAATACGTTCCTCTCTCAACCATTCTCTATCTTTCCATCAAATTCCTTCATGCCCGCTTGAAAGGTGCGGAAGAGCGATACAAGCACGAAGAGAGTGCCCGATTGCCGCACCGCATCTAAATGAAAAGCGATCGGAACATTGTGAACTAATTTGAGGCGAACATGACCGCAAATGATCGGCGCATTGGAAACGGTACCAAAAGAAATTTTGCGCGCACCTCCTTCAGAGCCAGTGCATTTGGATGTCACCAGGTATACATAGCCGGTAGCCGTACCGTGTCTTCGCGACTTTGCGGCGCAGGCACCTGTCGAAGGAGCGCGAGCATTATAGAATTTCACCAGGGCATAGAGAAAGATTCATGGAGCCATCAGAATATCAGGCTCTACATATGTCGCGTATATTATAAAAGACTCTCTTCATAAGATTACTCCCTGCAAGATAGTCATGCACCTTTGGCTCTCGCGCCGCCCTTGTGTGTATGTAAAATCCACACGAGATGGTGTCCAGATAGCTCCTAGATCTAGCAGGTTGTATGTCCTCCCGCATGCCGCGATATCTCGCAAGTCAGCGTCGCATATAATCGTAGAAAGCAGATTCTACGAAAAACGAACATCGAGCATTTCGTTTCGAACGGCAGGAAAGGGAGCCATTGTACGCGAGGTCCCGTATGCGACAAACTTACGGTACGTCGCCTGTGGAATCTTTCCTTTCTAAAGTGTTTTATGACTATCAGCTGGCTTCCCAGCCATCCTCCACGCCGTGTTTTCTTCGCGCACGAAATTGTCTGCACTCGAACAAATGATCGGAAGTACCAAGCTTACCGGGAAACTCCCGTGCCCAAATAAAGTATTCTTTTACTAGCAAACACTTTATTACTTTCTTACCCCGAGCAGGCGCGGAAGGGGTGCACGTGTGCACCCGTGATCCCAGGAAACCTCCTGAGTCCGATTGTCTCTAGGTTCCCGGTTTATTGCTGCCTTCCTTCGATCGAGCCAAAGTCGAAGCGCCATTGAGTGCAGGGGGATTATCTATTCTCGAACCGACTATGCACGTGGAAACCATAGTGGTGCCTGGCAATTTTTGGGTTCAGGACCCATGGTCGCTTGTCGCCCGCTGGCCACTCGGCGACCATGAGCAGCCGCGTGGACTGCTTGGTGCTCCACCCCCTCCCCTCTTTTTGATACCACTACCCCGAGTGAATCCTGTCATAAATATGTCGACAGCCGAATAATTAGCCGCTGTCAAGTCGAGCGCCGCTGAATTCCGCGGATGTCGGTATTGTTTCATGTGAATAAACATAGCGAACGAAATAAAATAAGTTTGTCGGTAGGAACTAAGATTCACAATCACCTAAGTTGATTAAACGGGGGCACACTCGCATTCTAATCATTAAGCGGTTGGCTAATAATCGGTCCGCTGAACTGCGCGCGCAGTGGGCAGAGGATGTCGCCCAATGGATTGACAGACTGATTACTTGCAATTTTTTAAGTTTTTTAATTGCACTATGAGGGGATTTCTCCTCGGCCGTCCGTGATTTGGCCGCTCGGAAATCCTGCCTGCATAATAGCCGGCCTGGCTATCGGCCGCTGGTCCTCGACTTCCTGAAACGCGAATCGGGCGCCAGGTTCCGCGGACGGAACCGAATTTCTAAGTTCGCGCGAGGGAAAGCTGGTATCGAGGGCAGCTGGCTCGTCCGCCGGTACTCCTCGAGATGGATCCTCCCGGCTAGCTAGAGAGAGAGGGGTTCCTGTCGGGAAGAAGGGGAGGCGAATGGATAACCCACACGGTTGGGTCAAAATAACAATTTATTGCACGATGGAGTTTGCAATGTCAAGGGCCCTCGCTTGGGCAGGCCGTCGCTCGGCCGATCACAAAATAGCCGGACCTACGAGTGGCCCGGCACCTCGGCGTTCCCGCCGCCGCTTACAATCTAAGCCTTATTCCTAAGTGAGGTGATAGCGTACGCGGATGATTCTAGGAGCTACGGTGCTCCGGCAAAGGTTACGAATCCGCACGATAACCAGCTGTTCGTTCGGTTACAAAGGAGGCCCCGATGCCTTGCACGTGGGCGTGATCCACGTCCAGGCGGACTGCGCCACAATAACGGCGTACGTCCGTTCCTCGACCGAAACCTTAATGTCTAATTAGGCTAGTTGACTCTTGGTGACTAGAAGAGTCACCTCAAGGGACACCGGGCTGGCCCGCGGGCTGCCTATCGCTGCTTCGAACAAGGAGAGCCTACGGCCGGCACCGAGACTCGCACGGGAAGTACAAAGAAACAAAGAACAAAGGGACGCGCGGGGCTTACCGGTCGTTCGCTGTCTAGTTTTCGTCACTGGAGGTTCACTCGGAAACCTGGTCGCTCAGGATCTCGTCCGAAAGGCCTCAAGTCCTGCTCGCTCGTCGATCGCTCTGTTCGCTCGTTTGCTTGGTCCGTTCGCTCGGGAAGCTCGGGGATCGCACGTCCGCTCGTACAGTGGTCACAACAAGAGTGACGAGTTCCTACGCGTTCCCTAATTTCTAGCCCCGCGCGCGCCCCGCGCCCCTCCCGCTAGTCCTGCAGCGCCGCGCCGTGTCAAGGGGTTGCCGGGTAACTTAGCGCGCCTAAGTCCCTCGGCCTGGGCCTCTACCGCTGTCGGTAGGGCAGGAGTCGCTGTTGCATTTGCCGATCTTCGTTCGCCGAAGCCGGCCTTCTCCCAGGCTGCATCGTGGCTTTTGTCGTCTCTCTGTCACAGGGGATGAGCGCCTCCGCTGGACTACGACCTTTCCCTCTGCAGCTTCCATCGGCCCTGTCGCTCCTTATGCCAATGGAACATACTCCTTGCCCCTTGGTGCCACCTCGTCTCGTTCTCGCTGTCGAGGACTCGTTGCCCGAAGGCGAGTTAGTTTACGCGCTTCGATCTAGGAGGTGGCCCTTGAAGTGACGGCTGTTCGAGCCGGCGGACGTGCGCAGCGAGCGCGTGTATGTGCGAGCGACGAGCGGTTCTTGTGGCGGGGCGATTCCGCCCCGTCACACTCTCCCCTCCCTGGAGTGAGCCTCCGGCTCGCCGCCTCGCGCCCCTCGCTCCCCGCCGTCTCGGTGCCGTGGCTCCAAGGGCCTCTGTCAGCTGGTATCCCCACCACCTATGATAATCGGCCGAACACTACAATTACGGACGGGAGTACAACCACATGGCTCTTATAGTTACGGGTAGGTGTAAATCAGGTACATGATGACTAGGATGTTGGATTCCGACGGATAGGACGGGAAAAATTTTTAGCAGAGTCCAGCTCTGCCGCGGCCATCCTTTTCCGCGAATCTGGACGGTGTCTTCAGTCTTCTTGCTTCTCTCTTCCGTCTTCCTGCTTCTCTCTTCAGTCTTCCGGCTTCTCTCTTGCTTGGGTCAGGGTTGATACTAGTAGTATTCTAATATCCGCTCCCTTACCCTCCCGGAGGACATGGCCTTGCGGCCGGTGTCGTGGTCCTCTTCCTTGAGTCGGCCGATGGTCCGCCGACTCGTCCCTGGATCGGCTGGTGGACTGCCGATCCTCTTCCCCCGGATCGACCGATGGCCTGTCGATCCTCCCCTGGATCGGCCGATGGGCTGCCGATCCTCTCGGTCCCTTCTCCCAGCGCCCGCTGGTCTGGCGCCTATCCCCCTTCTACGGGTCGCCCCTGTGGCGCACCACGTCTACGCCGTCGCGTCGGTGGACGGACGCTCCCTCACTCCCGCGCGCGCTCCCGGCGCTCGCGGAGCTCGCGAGAGCGGCACGCGTTCTCCGCACTGAGGTCGTGCCAGGGTTCTTTTCGGTAGGGGCATTGGTGGGTCACGGCCCCTTGGTACCCGCAGCGGCGGCAATAGTCGCGCCTCGGTGGGTGCGGGCACTCCGCTTGGCGGTGGCCCGGCTGGCCGCAGCTCCAGCACTCTCCCGCCATCACCGCCGGACGCACGATTGGGCCCATCAGGCGTGGCCGGTGGGAGTCCTCGGCCGGTCGGCCGACCGTCCGCAAGGGTTTTGGCAGAGCCGGGAGCCCCATGGCCCCCAGTGCCGCCTCCACCTCCGCTTGGAGGCGTTGCGCCTCCCTCTTCTTGGCTGCTATCGCCCGGAGCGCCTCCTGCCGCTTCTCCCAGGCCGCCCGGTGGGCCTCGGCCTCCTCCAGGGCGCGGCGGGCCACATAACAGATACGGAGGACTTCCCAGCCCTCCGCAATGCCGACCCACTGGGCTTCCTCCCCCTCGTGGAAGCCCAGCCAGTGCAGGTCCCGCAGCATCCTATTCCGCGGTGACGGACGTCCGGGTGGTCGGGTCTTCGACTGGGTGTTCTAAGGGAGAGAGGCAGGGGAAACATAGGGATGACTGACACAATTCTACCACCACGCACCTGAGTTGTCATAATGCTAGCTACTCCCGTCTTACTTGGCCACGTAAGGTTTCAAATCTTGAACGTGGATCACACCGGCTGGTTTACCGTCGATCGTCTCGCATTCGTATACGAGGGCGGATCGGACCTTGGAGATCACAAAAGGGCCGTGGAACCTGGTTGCTAGCTTAGCGGCGACATTGTTCGCCGCTGACGAGAGTACGTGTTGACGTTTCAACACTCGGTCGCCGATGCCGAATTTTCTCGCACGTCGTCCGCGGTTATAATACCTGCTCTGAGACTGATAAGCGGACTCTAGGTTTTCGACCACCCAGTGGCGTATATCTCCCAGTCGGGTCATTCTAGCGGCCCAGGAATCTCTGTCGACCGGTGGCCACTCGTCTTCGCCGCCGGTCGCCCCCTCCCTCCCTAGAAAACAGCGCGGAGGTAGTGGTTCGCGGCCGAGATTTAAGAAGGCTGGTGAGGCTTGGAGCGTGGAGTGTTTCGCCGTGTTATACGCGAATTGGAACTTGGCTAGGTGTATGTCCCAATCGCGGTGGTCGTTTTGTATAAATGACACGATCATTGTCTTTAGTACCCGATTGACTCGTTCGACCGGGTTCGCCTGTGGGTGATATGGCGGTGTCATTGCGCGTTTCACTCCGTACTCTTTTGCGACTGTGCCGAGCGTTTGGTTGACAAATTCGGTGCCGTTGTCGGTCAGCAATACTCTGGGGACTCCCCATCGTGAGAAAACTAGGTTTTCGATCGCTTCGGCTATCTTTTTCCCGTTCGATTTTCTTAGGGGCGCTACCTCGATCCACTTCGTGAACAGGTCCTGGATCACTAGTATGTACATATATCCGGCCCTACTCCGCGGGAGCGGTCCCATAACATCGGCCGCGATCACCGACCAGGGTTCGTTCACGAAATGTTTGCCCATCTCGCCCGCCGGCGCGCCCTGCTCTACTTTCGTTAGTTGGCACGTCTCGCACGCTCGCACATAGGTCGCGACGTCTTTATACATTTTCGGCCAGTAATATCGTATGGCCAGCCGTTCGTACGTTTTCTCGCGCCCAAGGTGTCCGGCTTCCGGTGTATCGTGCGCTTCCGAGAGGACGTCCTCTTTTTCTCCGTTCCGCGGTACTAGTTTCCACTCGTCCCGGTCGTCTCCTAGGAGGTCTCGCGCGATCGCGTTCGTCCGTCGATAATACAGGCGATTTCCTTCTAATTTCCAGTCTTTTTCCTGCAGTGGCTCTTTCTGTACTCGCATGATTTTCTTGTCGTACCATGTGTCCGGGCGCGACGTTAGGGCTGCGATTCGTTCGGTCGCTTGTGATTCGAACATCCTCGCGAATGCTCGCGTTACTACGCGCCCGCTCTCTGGTTCGTCTTCGTCCGAATCGCTCGCGTACTTGTTCTCCGCTTCCGGTATTCGCGACAACGCGTCGGGTACTTTATGTAGCGCGCCTTTACGGTGTACGATTTTAAAGTCGAATTCCTGAAGCTGGAGTGCCCATCTCCCTAATCGGCCGGCCGGATCTTTCAAATTCGTGAGCCACTGGAGGCTGCTATGGTCGGAAATTACGGTGAATGTGTATCCCTCTAGATAACAGCGGAACTTTTTGATCGCCCATATTACGGCTAGGCATTCTTGCTCGGTCGTTTTATAATTTCGCTCGGCTGATGTTAACGAGCGGCTCGCGAACGCGACGACTCTCTCTATCCCGTCGATCGTTTGCGTGAGTACTGCTCCTAGGCCGACCATACTCGCGTCGGTTTCCAGGACGAATGGAATTTCAAAGTGCGGATAGGTTATAACCGGAGTTGTGGCGACCGCTTCGCGCAGGGATTCGAACGCTTGTTGACGCTCAGTCGTCCATTTCCAAGGCTCGTCCTTTTTCAGCAGTTGATGCAGTGGATCTGCCACGGTCGCGAAATTCGGAATGAACCGTCGGTACCACGAAGCCATACCAAGGAATCGGCGCAGTTGGTGTACCGTTTTCGGGACCGGGAACTCTACTATCGGGCGTATTTTCTCGAGGTCAACCTTCAAGCCATCCGCGTGTACCACGAATCCCAAGTACCGAACCTCCGGGCGACAGAACTCGCATTTATCCGGGTTTACCGTGAGGCCGGCTTCTCCGATTCTATCTAGCACCGTGTGGAGCCATTTAAGGTGCTCATCGAACGTTTCGGTGACGATAATTATATCGTCTAGGTACGCAAAGGCATAGGGTTCCATCTCGGGGCCTATCAGTCGATCGAGTAACTTTTGGAAAGTTGCGGGCGCTCCTGTCAGGCCGTACGGCATTCGCGTAAAATGGAATAATCCGCGTCCCGGTACCGTGAAAGCTGTTATTTCTTTGCTGGCTTCGTCCAGCGGAATTTGAAAATAGGCCTGACTGAGATCGAGTGTTGATATGTATTTGGCCGCGCGCAATTTATCGAGGATGCTGGTCATTATGGGTAGCGGATACGCATCCTTTTTGGAGACCCTATTTACCTCCCTGAAATCGAGGCAGAACCTGTATTTCCCGTTTGCTTTGCGTACCATGACGATTGGGCTCGACCATTCGCTGTTCGATCGTTCGATAAATCCGTCCGCGAGAAGTCGGTCCACCTCGGCGTAAATCGCCTCTTGTACTTTCGGGGACACTTGGTAATAGCGCTGCTTGATCGGTTTATGACCTGCCACGTCGATGCGGTGTTTTATTAGTTCCGTTCGTCCGGTCACCTGCTCGAGGAGCCCTACGCGTTCCTCCAAGAATCGGTGGAGTCGTTCTGTTTCCGATTCCGTTAGTAACTTTATTCCGGAACACCTTGGGTACGTGTTCGCTAGTCTCGGTATGAAGTCGAATTGCTGCTCCGGATTCTCACAGAAATGCCATTTCTTCGCTCGGTAGTCCGCGATTATGCCAAAGGCTGCGATCGCTGTTATTCCGAGAATTACCTCTCCGGAGAGTGACTCCAACGTACGAAATTCGAGTTCGCGACTCATGCCTCGAATGTTTACTCTTGCCGTCGCGGCGGCCTTCGAGCAGTCGGTCTGGCCGTTGCCGAGAACGTAATATTTTGGCTGAGTCGGACGGATGGTCAATCGCGCGGCTAGTTTTCTCACTAGGGTCGGGCTCAGGAAGTTATCGCTTGCTCCCCCGTCTACGAAAGCTGACACGACGTAATTTTCGATTCGCGCGTCCACGTATAATAGCGTGGGTTTCATCCGCGCTCGTACGGGCGGTCGGAGATCTAACGAGTCGCACGAATCGCTTGAGTCGCTCGCTTCCCGATCCCCATCGCTACCGGCTGCTATCGCCCCGCTTAGCGCCGGCCGTCCTGGTTTCCCGAACAATTGGGACAATTTTTCGTCGGCGCTCCCGGCGTATCGCACCGATAGCAATGGTTGGCCTCCGGCGCCACGCAGCCGTTGCTACGGTGTCCCGTCGCTCCGCAGTTCCAGCATCGGACCTGCTGCCAGCCTTCGAACCCGCGCCTTTTCGCGCTCGTGCCGCCGGATCGTCGGCCGTTTCCGCCTCGTTCGGTCGCGCCCGTCTTGCCTTTTTCCGCGATCTGGGCGATTGCCCCTCTTGATGCCTTTTGCGGTTTCTCGTTCGTCGGCGTTGTATCGTCCGCGTTCGCGCCTAGCACACCGAAAATGCCTTCCACTTTCTCGGCCTGTCTCCCTAGTTCGTACGGATTGGTGAACGAGTCGATCGGTATATACGCGCTGAGGCGGGGGTTCATATGCGTATATAGGAGCTGGACTATCTGAGACTCCGTCATCGGCGGATCCATATTCCGGCACGTTGATATTACGTCCGCGTGAAAGGATAGATATGGCTCGCCCGGGCGTTGTTTCCTATTTGCCGCGAAGGCGAGATTATCGGCTAAGGTCGTACGCGCGAATCTACGGCGAAGGCCTCTTTCGACCGCTTCCCACGAATGTAGGCCTTCATCCTGCGTGGCGAACCACATGAAGGCGTCGCCTCTTAATAGTATCGGCGCGCATGTGAGGAGTTCCTCGTCCCGTACCGGATATATTTTACGGAAGGCTTTGACCTGCGCGAGGAAGAGGTTTAAGTTTCCGACCGTGTCGCCCGCGTATTGAATGTTCCACTTCCGGATGGTGGTTTGGAAGTTATTTGCTGCGGGGGGACTTCGTTCAACGTGCGCGCTCTGCCTTTCTGTCGGACGCCGCGTGCTTTGCTCTCGCCACCTCTCCCATTGTTCTACCTCGGGCGCGATTGTTACTCGCGTTGGTCGTGTCGGTCGGACATTCGGTGACGATGTCCGTATTTCCCCGTGGCCGGTCTTTCGCGGGTATTCTTCGCGCTCTCGCGGGTAATCTTCTCGTTCTAACCTTGCCTGCGCGAGGCCGGTTGTAACGAATTCCATTCCGTCCGAAAAATCTAATTCCGAGGTGCGTACCGGCACCACGCGGCGTTTTGCGCCTAGCCCTATTCCTCCTACCGCGCCTTCCCCGTCCGAATAGTCCGGCTCGAGTTCCCCCTCTCCGTCACTCGCTACCTCTATTTCTGGCGGCCCGTCCGCTCGGTCTTGGGCCACAATGGCGTCCGCGAGGCGATCTCTTCGCTCCTCTCCCGTTCCCTCCGTGCTCAGCGCTCGCTCGGTCAGGCGGCGCTCCACGCTCTCGTCTCTCATCGCTTCGACGGTCTTCCGGACCGTTGTCCTCCTTAGCCGGGGAGGCATCGCGCTCTCTCTGCGATTTCCGACGGTTCGAATTTTCGGCCCCCGATTCTACGCCTCTGTCCGCGTTCCTACGCCGCTGGGTTTGTATACACCCGAGCGTACTTTTACGACCTTGGGTCTTTCCGCGTTCCCCTTTGTCCCTGACTCTAACGGTCGCGAGTTTTTGCGTCTCTCTTCGAGAAACGCACGGCTTACCAGGTTCCAATGCTTTCCTTTCGTGATCTCCTGTAATAAAGGGGTTAGACAAAAATTTGAACAGCTGGTTTTTCGTTCGTTCAACCGGGAATTTCGTACTCGCGGATCTAAGGCTCGATCGTAACGATCGATCGTTCGCGCGTCTCCTCTCCTCTCCCGATTGCCGTGGTAGTTGGGCGCCAATTTATGAGGGGATTTCTCCTCGGCCGTCCGTGATTTGGCCGCTCGGAAATCCTGCCTGCATAATAGCCGGCCTGGCTATCGGCCGCTGGTCCTCGACTTCCTGAAACGCGAATCGGGCGCCAGGTTCCGCGGACGGAACCGAATTTCTAAGTTCGCGCGAGGGAAAGCTGGTATCGAGGGCAGCTGGCTCGTCCGCCGGTACTCCTCGAGATGGATCCTCCCGGCTAGCTAGAGAGAGAGGGGTTCCTGTCGGGAAGAAGGGGAGGCGAATGGATAACCCACACGGTTGGGTCAAAATAACAATTTATTGCACGATGGAGTTTGCAATGTCAAGGGCCCTCGCTTGGGCAGGCCGTCGCTCGGCCGATCACAAAATAGCCGGACCTACGAGTGGCCCGGCACCTCGGCGTTCCCGCCGCCGCTTACAATCTAAGCCTTATTCCTAAGTGAGGTGATAGCGTACGCGGATGATTCTAGGAGCTACGGTGCTCCGGCAAAGGTTACGAATCCGCACGATAACCAGCTGTTCGTTCGGTTACAAAGGAGGCCCCGATGCCTTGCACGTGGGCGTGATCCACGTCCAGGCGGACTGCGCCACAATAACGGCGTACGTCCGTTCCTCGACCGAAACCTTAATGTCTAATTAGGCTAGTTGACTCTTGGTGACTAGAAGAGTCACCTCAAGGGACACCGGGCTGGCCCGCGGGCTGCCTATCGCTGCTTCGAACAAGGAGAGCCTACGGCCGGCACCGAGACTCGCACGGGAAGTACAAAGAAACAAAGAACAAAGGGACGCGCGGGGCTTACCGGTCGTTCGCTGTCTAGTTTTCGTCACTGGAGGTTCACTCGGAAACCTGGTCGCTCAGGATCTCGTCCGAAAGGCCTCAAGTCCTGCTCGCTCGTCGATCGCTCTGTTCGCTCGTTTGCTTGGTCCGTTCGCTCGGGAAGCTCGGGGATCGCACGTCCGCTCGTACAGTGGTCACAACAAGAGTGACGAGTTCCTACGCGTTCCCTAATTTCTAGCCCCGCGCGCGCCCCGCGCCCCTCCCGCTAGTCCTGCAGCGCCGCGCCGTGTCAAGGGGTTGCCGGGTAACTTAGCGCGCCTAAGTCCCTCGGCCTGGGCCTCTACCGCTGTCGGTAGGGCAGGAGTCGCTGTTGCATTTGCCGATCTTCGTTCGCCGAAGCCGGCCTTCTCCCAGGCTGCATCGTGGCTTTTGTCGTCTCTCTGTCACAGGGGATGAGCGCCTCCGCTGGACTACGACCTTTCCCTCTGCAGCTTCCATCGGCCCTGTCGCTCCTTATGCCAATGGAACATACTCCTTGCCCCTTGGTGCCACCTCGTCTCGTTCTCGCTGTCGAGGACTCGTTGCCCGAAGGCGAGTTAGTTTACGCGCTTCGATCTAGGAGGTGGCCCTTGAAGTGACGGCTGTTCGAGCCGGCGGACGTGCGCAGCGAGCGCGTGTATGTGCGAGCGACGAGCGGTTCTTGTGGCGGGGCGATTCCGCCCCGTCACAGCACGCTTAATGGAATTTAGTGATACATATTATCCGCGGCTAGTTTAACCGCTGGTGAAGGATCAAAAGCTACATTATTTTCCCGCAGTATCGGGCGAGCCAGCATCACACATTTAAATTGTCAGCCAAATTGCGAGCATTTTCAGAAACATTCTATTTACGTGCGATTTAACACCATGGGTGAAATACAAAAGCATGAGTATCGGGGCAATATCCTTAGTATCGTAGCACGTGGCACCGATGCACGCGGTCGTCTCTGTTTTTCTCATTGCCTTCGCGGCCTCGTCACCACTTCCCGGGGTCCCTTATGTCACTCTTCAACCCCGTGTGCGCCCCGCTGCCCCCGCCGTCTCCGCTTTGGCCTATGTTACGTGATAACTTTTTGTGCGGCGAAATACCCATGAATCCACTTGACCGAGGCGCTGAGCGCCTTTGTCGAACCAGATGCAGATGAATCTGCAGCCGCGACACATCGTGCTTGTTTTCGTGACACAGTTCCTTAGCGTGTTCAGTGTTTTTTTCCAGAATTATTTCTGAAAATCTCGCTGTGTGTGACAAGGCGCGCCATGGAAATCGCATGCGGTGTGTGCGCGGTACATAATTGTGGCCGCACATATGGAGACGGGGCGGATGTAAGTCTGTTCCGGTTTCCAAAAGATGTTGACAGGTATGATCAAGCTTGCATACACTACTGTGGGGGCGTTGAGAAAACCGTCGTGGATATTGTAAAAAATTAGACGACACTATCAGCGCAGCACTGACATATACGCATAATGCTGCTGTCTGCCAGCATTCCACTCTCTCGTTTTCGACGGGCTGTCACTTTCTACATCGCCGCTTCGACCTGCGCGTGTCGAACACGCCTTCTGTCAGTACTCTCCTACGCTCCTCAACCACACACACACAAAGTACTCGTACAAAACGGTTTTTGCATCCGCGAATGTGCTCGTTGACGACTTGAGCTTTCCCGCCGCGACACACAGGACGTAGGGAGGCCGATACTCGGTTGCAGGTGCCTTGCTTTTCAGACCTTTTATTGTGCAAATCTTGGATATATCCACTGATCAGCCGACACGGGAAAACATCGGAAACAACATTAGGGACACATAGAATTTCATCGTCCGGTATTCCTGCTGTGTGTGTAACATTCATCGCGTGAGATGGACAGACAGCAATGAGTTTGTCTCGGGCGAGAGACGGTTTATCGAAGTCAGGCGTTGCTCAGTTTCTCCTTAATTTGTGTGCAGCCACTACAATAGATGCTGGTCAGAATTGTAGTCCCGTCGGGACTTGAAATGCCGCGCGAGCACGTGTCACTAGAGTTCAGGCGGCTATGCAATGTACATACAGCGTAGCTATGGGGGCTGCTGCAGTGGGCTGCGAAACGGGTAATTTCACGCGATACCGCTCACTCTCTGGCAGCGTATCTTCCTATTTTGTTGAAGCTGTAATACATCGTGGGCCGTCCAAAGAAATGCCTATTTTCATAAGATCCTTACAGTGCAATGAGAGGCCCACCAGGCCCGTGAGTCCGCGCGAGCTTCTCGGCGCAGCGGCTGATTTACAGCCGGGTGCGCCAGGCCGTCTTTGCGACCCTGCTCGGTCTACGAATATGAAACGACAACGAAATGTCAATACACATACACTCGTAGAGTGATGTTCGACACTTCTTCCCTAGATGTTTAAGAAAATGTTCTCATTTTCGTTTTCCCAGTATGTATGTACTTCTTTCCGATCGTGTGGCGGATTTGGGCGGAGGCGGATCATTTTGTTCGTAACATATTGAGTTAGAATGATGCCAACACCTGGTTCCTCAAGAATTGCTATTACAACTCCTGTAACTGTCCGAGGCGCGGAACCGAATTCAATCAGTTAGGGGAGTCCGCGGCATCGTAAAGTTGGATTCCGTGTACCCTTCTTAAGCTCGGATTAAGGACCCCGTACCGCCCACTTTATCACGTGGGGAATTATAAAGAATCGGCATTTTCCAACAAAAACAAAAGTTTATTAATTGTCTATTCTTTGCTAATAATATTTCGTTTAATAAATTCCTTGTATTCTCCCAAGTAAAATGATACCGAAATCAACATAAATCGACCAATTTGAAGGTACACAGTGTATTCGAGTGCGAGTACGAGTGTGGCATCAGCCTTAAAACAACTTGCATCTCAAAACCCAGCGAATCGGGACGTGTTTGGTACCATTTTGCTTGGGAGAAACTCACCAATCCGTTCAACAAATCGCCGTTCACTTAAAATAAACAATTTATTAATTTTTAACTATACGGAAATGAGCTCATTTTTATGACTCTGTGGGATCATAAACACAATCCCAAGGTGCCGAAGGTGAGGTCCGAAAGAGTCATAAAGTTGGAGGTCTTAATTAGTGGAGGGGATACGCGCCAACAGGTAGAGGGGTTTTGAGCACGAACAGTTACGGGCTGTGGTTACGGGAGTTGAACTGTAATTAAAAAATGACAATCCACGCTTTTTTTCAGGGCTTGTTCGCATCCAAATGAACTTTTGTCTCGAGTTGTAGAGCACATGTTAATTTTGTTTCATGCTCATTAGCATTGGTACGAATCAGTCGTCTTGCTAGTTTGTAAATCGACAATGTTAATTAATGTTTGAAAATCAGCAGATCTTCCTAGTGGCAGCCTGGTTCAGTGGCGTCAGCTGCCTACAGACAAATCGATTATTTGACAGTGTATTTTTTGCAATCAATTTTCTCCATACGGTTCACTCGTTAATGAAACGTTGTCCGTTGGTCTGTTACAGGTGTCGGCAGTGGGCAATGGTGTGCGGTGTACTTGGCCGGTTTGAAGCCGAGCTCAGACGTGACCGCAAATTGTACTGCCTCTCCATTCGGGAGTGCGATAGGCATTTCGCACCCGAAAGCTTCTGCAATGCAGAGGGGAGGAAAAGGCGATTGAAAAGAAACGCCTTGCCTACGCTCCATCTGGGTGGACAAATTGCAGCTGTCCAACATAACCCAGAGGAGCACCCCGACAACCCCCTCGCAGAATTGCCGGTTCATGAGTCTGCTGCTGCTGCTAATGCACTTGTTGCTGATGCAGCGGAGCAACCACTCGTGGACCCGGGGGTTGAAGAAATGGAGCCGGTGGAATGGTTGTCAGGTATATATCATGGATCAAAAATCCAAAACGTCTTTACCTTTTAATCTTTACATGCCGATTTCTCCATACCGAAATTCGACAGCCCTTCCAATGAAACTAAAGTGACATATATGTTGCTTGCAGTTCCAAGCCCGGCCAATGACGTTTTTCCCGAAGCAAGGGAAGAACGTTACCCAATCGATGATGGTAATCATCGTGTTGCCGCGGTTGAACGTCAAGTCGCAGCGGCTGAATGTAAAGTCGCCGAGGCTAAACGATAAGCCGCCGCAGCTGACCATCGAGCCGACGAGTATCATCGTCAACTGGAGGCGAGAATTCGGCGATGCAATAATGTCTGCGAGAAGCGAAGACAGAATGTGAAGCGACTGCTGCAGCGGGATCGGCGGAACCAGCTTCGGATCACGCGTTTGAAGACGGAGCTCCGCCAAGCCCGACGCGATCCTGCACCGTCCCTAAAGCACTTGAGGCCCGACATAGCGGCTTTCGTCAGGGAGCAGGTTCGCTTGGCAACGGTATCACCGCAAGGTAGGCGCTTCAGTCCTGCGCATAAGCAATTAGCTATGCAATTGAACTATTGTAGTCCGAAAGCCTACCGGTTCCTTGAATCCAAATTTGTTATGCCTAGTAAATCGACTTTGTCGCGAACGACTAGGCCTTTAAACTTCCGTCCGGGAGTCAATAACTTAAATTTCGAGCTTCTCCAAAAGAGTGTCGAAATGAGGAAGGATGACAGGGACAAGTTTTGTACGCTATCTTTTGATGAAATGGCGTTAAGAAGTAACTTACGCTATAACGTCGCTACGGATAGTATTTCTGGATTCGAGGAATTCGGTGACGGGATAAAAAACCCGAAGCCCGCTACGATCGCTTTTGTTATAATGGCTAGAGGTATATTTCACAATTGGAAACAACCCCTAGCCTACGTATTAGCAAATAAAGCGACCAAGGCGGATACGATTGAACGGCTTGTTATTGCGTGCATGATTAAACTCGAGACAATCGGTTTGAATGTCTGTGCATTAATTTCGGACATGGGCACGTGCAATCGACAATTCGCGAGCAATCTCGGTATTACTCAAGAGAAGCCGTGGTTCGAGATGCACGATCGCCAAGTCGTGTATATGTTCGATTGTCCCCATTTGCTCAAGGCATTATGGAATCAATTGATCACGCGCCAGTTCTATTATGAGCCGACAGGAGGTACAACATCCTGGGTGCACGTTAAAAAAACCCAATCCTTGGACGAAAGAAGGCACAATCGACTATGTCCGAAATTAACGCCCGCGCACATCTGTCCTCAATCGCAGGAAAAGATGAAGGTACGATTGGCGGCGCAATCTCTCAGCGCTACTGTCGCAGCTGCCATTGGTCTCCAAATTGCGAACCAAGAGTTGCCGGCATCAGCGACAGAAACGCTGAGAGTCATTGAAATGATTGACAAGCTTTTTGACATTTTCAATTCTTCGCGCAATCACGCCAAAAAGCCGTTCAATCGCAAATTCTTGGGCACCGAAGTACAACTGCAGTTCCTCGAGACTGCCAGGGAATATTTTAATAATGTCGTGGTTCGAGACTCCAACGGTCGCACGGTGACCGGCAGGTTAAACGTCCTAAAATGCTGGGCGATTAGCTGCACCGCCTTACCCGTGCTGTGAGAGACCCTGAAGAGCAACGGTTACGATTATCTTCTGAGCCGACGTGCGAACCAACACGGCTTGGAAAATTTCTTCGGAGGCGTGCGCAATCGTCGAGGTAACTCGCAAAATCCCACGCCTGCTCAATTCGAGACTTCGTTTAAATCGTCATATATAATGGCTGCCTTGCACGCGGAGAAAGCCAACTGCGAGGACGATGAGACTGGGTTGCTTTGCCGCGGGTTACCTCATCCGACTACTGCTTCCCGCCGTTCCTATAGGTCGCGACGCCCTACGAGCGGTGCCGCTCCTGCTTCGAGTTCCGCATCGGGACCAAGTACGAGGGGTGCTGCTCGAAATTCTGCTTTCGGATGGCGGAGAAATAGGGACGGCACAGCTCGTCCTGCGACTCCCACGTCGGGAACAAGTAGAAGCGGTATTACTGCTCGTGCATTGAATTTCACATCGGAACTAAGCACGAGCGGTACTACTGCTCCAGCTTTGAGTTCCGCATCGGAACCAAGCACGAGTGGTACTTGCTCCTCCGTCAGAGAAGCAGAGCTGAGAATTCCCACAGATTACAGAGACCACACGGTTATCGAGAAAAATGTTCTTCGATATATCTCTGGGTATTTGATGCGAAAATGCTTGAGCGTACATCCGGACTGCAATGTGTGCAATAATTTTGCAAACGCGAATAAGGACTTAGACGATACGACTGTTTGGATCAATTTCAAAGAGTACGAAGTTAATGGGAGTAGTTTGTATACTCCACACAATAATTTCTTCCTCTTGATTTGGAAATTGGATCAAATTTTCCATGCAAATTTTAAGTCGATTGCTCATCAGGACAAAGTTGTTGGCAAGATCGTTCAAGCATTTGAAACTGTACGATTTGATCATCCTTATCCACAGTTTCCTCGTCAATTTCTGCTCAAGCTGTACGCTCGAGTACAAATATACTACGCGCTCAAGTTCATCAACACGAAATTTAGTACCAGAGATAGTAATGGACGGAGGGAGGAATCGAACAATAATGACAGCAAGGCTACTGTTTTTTTGTGTGTAATTACACACTGCACGATACGCGCACTCAATGTCCGTGCAAGTGTAAGCTTCGGCTGAATAGCGACGTGTCATGCCCGAATTCGAAAATTCCTGTTGATCGTTCTTGTCTTGTTTGCGCATAGTATAACATATATGTGCGGCTGATAGAAGGCTAGACGAAGCATGAATTCTGGGGGAACTATTGTTCCCCCTGATATATGCATTATTAATCGTTTCTTTTACAGCCCTATGAAGCGCTCGCCTTCTCAACGAGCAGGTATTATGAAGCGCTCGCCTTCGCAACGAGCAGGTATTATGAAGCGCTCGCCTTCTCAACGAGCAGGTACTACGAAGCGCGCGCCTTCCCGACGAACAGGTATTATGAAGCGCTCGCCTTCTCAACGAGCAGGTTTTATGAAGCGCTCGCCTTCTCAACGAGCAGGTTTTATGAAGCGCTCGCCTTCCCAACGAGCAGGTACTATGAAGCGCTCGCCTTCCCAACCAGCAGGCAGTGCGAATCCGCACACCTAGGCCTAGATCGATTGCGATTGGGATTTCGTGTACAATCTGAAAGAAACTCTATTGCAATTGATCTCGGCCACTTTAATGAATCAGCAACATCGGAGACGAAATCAGCTCCAGCTGTAATAACAATAGCGGCGTAGCGACATCAAAGACAGAGGAAGAAGCGGCGTGAAATCGATTACCTTCTGGCAGCAGCATGCCTACCAATTTTTATGGAACTTTAATATGTTGTTTTCTTGTGTAAACTAACCGGGGGCTACATCAGTCATCATTTGGGCATGTTCGAATTTGCTTGCTAATCACAAGACGGTAGCAAATACGATTTTCGCCGAACATCCCAACATAAACGAATTTCTATTTTGCAAAGACAATAGAACCTGGGTAATAATAGTATTTGTTAGTAGCTTGTTATTCGCAAGCATATTCGCACTTGTTCTTTTACGTAGGTAAAAAGACATGCCGCTGCCACAAAGTTCTCGATTTGATTTGGCATACAAAAACCCGCTTCCGCGCGACCCAGCTCAGTCGCGCCCGCCCCACGCCGACATTCGCTGCCCCGACCTGCCCCGCTCGCCCCTAGCCAACATTCTATTGGCACGCCCCGCATCACCCCGCTCAGCCCCTTGCCTTCACTCTGATGGCTCACCCCGCATCACCCCGCTCGTCCCCTTGCCCTCGCTCTGATGGCTCGCCCCGCATTGCCCCGCGCGGCCCCTTGCCCTCACTCTGATGGCTCGCCCCGCATCACCCCGCTCGACCCCTTGCCCTCACTCTGATGGCTCGCCCCGCATTGCCCCGCTCGTACCCTTGCCCTCACTTTGATGGCTCGCCCCGCATCACCCCACTTCCTCACCTCGTCCGAATTAGAGTGGCGCACCCCTGGCGGCAGACCGGCAACCAGCGCCATTAGATTACTGAAAGTGGCTTCACTTATTCCGCCGAGTGACCCTACTGGTTATGTCTATATTGTGGTCCTGAACATGAATTTTTCCTGCCGCTTTGCCTTCCATTGTTTCGAGTTCATAAATTAATGGGGATACTTTGCGCGATATTCTAAAAGGTCCGTGGAACTTTGTCGCAAGTTTGGCCGCAATGTTTTGCGCAACCGATGAAAGGACGTGTTGTCTTTTCAACACTAGGTCATTGACTTCGAACTCGCAGTTTCTCCTATTCCGATTATATTGGCGTTTTTGTTTCTCATAATTTGACTCCAAGTTTTCCAATACCCATTTTCGCAGGTCATCCATTCGTCTCATCCGCTCCAACCGCCGCTCTCTCTCGGCTATTTGGCTGTCGAGTAGAATCTAGGCTGCCAAGTCCCCCCCCCCCCCTCCCGAAAACAGCGGGCTGGTAACGGCTCGCGGCCGAAATTGAGGAACGCGGGCGACGTTTCTATAGCCGAATGAGTAGCGGTGTTGTAAGCTAATCGGAGGGCTGCCAGGTGGATGTCCCAATCGCGGTGATCTCTTTCAATATAAGCGACAATCATGGTTTTTAAAACTCGGTTCACCCTTTCGACGGGGTTCGCCTGCGCATGGCAAGGCGACGTGGTGGCATGTCGAATACCGAGGTCCGCGGCCAACGTTTTGATGGTCGTATTAACGAATTCCGTCCCATTGTCGGTGAGGATAATCTTAGGAATTCCCCATCTCGAAAACACCAGATCATCTAGTGCGAGGCCTATTTTTATTCCGTTAGCCTTCCTAAGAGGGCTCACTTCAATCCATTTAGTGAAATGGTCTTGGATTACTAGTAAATAACAGGAGCCGTTCTTGCTACGTGGGAGCGGTCCTATTATATCTGCTGCTATCACGGACCATGGTTGACCGAAGTATTTGCTGCCCATTAAGCCAGCTGGCAGCGCTTGTACTACTTTAGTCAATTGGCAATCCTTACATTCGCGTACATATTTCGCGACGTCCCTATACATCCGCGGCCCGTAGTAACGAAGGGTTAGCCGAGCGTATGTTTTTTCGCGACCTAGGTGACCCGCTTGTGGGTCGTCGTGCAACTGTGATATTATTTCGCGTTTTTCGTGGTTACGCGGTACCCATTTCCATTCCTCAAAATCATTCCCTAGAAAGTCTTGTTTGTAGTTTTGTGAACGTCGATGATAAATCCGGTCATTTTCGACTTTTCAATCCTTGTCGGCTTCCGGGTTTTTTAATAAGCCTCTTAATTTGTGATCATACCAAGGATCTTTACGGGCGGCTGTCCTAGCTAGATTTTGAGTAACCTGGGTCTCCATCATACTGGGTAGGGCTCGAGTTGTTGGATGGCCTTCGTTTTCGTCACTACTGGCTTGTGCGGTGTCGCCTTCGTATAAACGGGATAGGGCGTCTGGGACTTTATTTAAGGTGCCTTTGCGATGAGTGATATCGAAATCGTACATTTGCTTTTGCAGTGCCCATCGTGCTAATCGACCGGAGGGGTCTTGTAGATTTTTGAGCCAGCGTAGGCTGCTATGGTCCGTGATAACTGTAAAGTGATAGCCCTCGAATAGGGGCGGAATTTACGGATTGCCCAAATTACGGCCAGGCATTCTAATTCCGTTGTCGTGTACTTACGTTCCGCGTCCGTTATTGTTCGACTCACGAAAGCCACCACGCGCTCAACACCGTCGATGTCCTGAGTTAAAACTGCTCCCAATCCGAAGTTACTCGCGTGTGTCTGTAGAGTGAACGGAAGCTCGAAGTGAGGGTATGTTTGAATCGGAGCCGTCGCTATTAAGTGGCGTAAGCTTTCAAAAGCTTTTTGTTGGGTCTCAGTCCCTTGCCATTTGACGTCCTTTCGCAACAACTGGTGCAGGCTCCCCGCAACAGTCGCGTAATCCGGGATAAATTTTCGGTACCACGAAGCCATGCCAAGGAAACGTTGAACCTGCTTTATGGTCCGAGGCGGCGGGTACTCGAGAATGGGCTGAATTTTATCTCGGTTGATTTTGAGGCCGTCCTCACGAACTACGAACCCTAAATATCTGACCTCTTCCCGACAAAACTCGCATTTATCCGGATTTATCGTCAGACCGGCGGCTGTGATTCTATTGATGACACAGTCCAGCCATCGTAAATGGTCGTCGAAGGATGGCGTTACTATAATGATGTCATCTAAGTACGCAAATGCGTACGGCTCCATTTCCGGGCCGATTAACGAATCGAGTAATTTTTGAAATGTCGCGGGCGCGTTTGTTAGTCCGTACGGCATACGAATAAATTGAAATAAGCCTCGACCAGGGACTGTGAATGCTGTTATTTCCCTACTTGCTTTGTCCAACGGAATTTGGAAATAGGCCTGGCTTAAATCTAGAGTTGTAATATATTTCGCGCCACGCAATTTATCTAAAATACTCGTCATGATCGGTAACGGATAAGCGTCCTTCTTCGTGACGCTGTTTACCTTTCGGAAATCCAGGCAAAATCTATACGAGCCGTTCGCTTTCCGTACCATGACCACTGGACTGGACCAACTACTTCTTGACGGTTCTATGATTCCCTCCGCGAGCATACTATCAACTTCCTCGTTCATAGCACTCTGTACTTTAGGCGAAACTTGATAATGCCGTTGTTTAATGGGGGTTGCATCCCCTACATCGATCTTATGTGTAATTAAAGTTGTCAATCCTGTTTTATGGCTTAAGTTGCCTACCACTCTCTCAATAAAATCATTCAGCAATACAGTCTCTTCTAAATTCAGTGGTTTTATGCCCTTAATCCGTTTAATCGATGGCGATCCCCCGCCAAACATATAAACCGTATTAGGATCGTTGGCGAAAAACCAGCTGCGATACACAAACATGGGGATTATGCCAAATTCCGCGATAGTGTCGACTCCGACTATCATCTGCTCACTGAGCGATGGTAAAATTCTCACCTTGATTGTCTTTCGAGTATCTAATATTCTTATTTCTACCAGTCCTGCCTCATACGTGCTGGTTATCGTGCCATCTGCCAAGGCGTAATATTGTGGTGTTGTTTCCACTATACGTATGTCGGTTTTTAGATATTCCACTAGATCCTCGCCAATAAATGTTTGGGTGGCTCCTGTGTCGACCAGCGCAGTTCTTGGTATTTCTCCTATGAGGACTGGTAGGTAAAGACATGGTATTTCTGTATCTGAAATCTCAGTGAGCGCTGATGGTTCGGAGTCGTCATCCGAATCAATTTGAATGGAGGCGTCCGAATCGATTTGTATTTCGCCCGCAACTATCGCCTGCATTAGTTTTGGGCAGATGCGTTTCCCGCGGCCTCCGGAGGCTTTTGGCTTGTCGGATTATTCTCGGTAGCAATATTTACCGTGGGCTCCTGTGGTTTTTTACTTTTACGTGCCCTTGATATACGCCCTCGCGGAGTTTTACCTCCGGGGCTCGGCGATGGCGGTGCCGACTTCGAATAGCCTTGAAAGCCTGAAGGGCCAGGTCCAGTATATGGGCCCCATTGCGGATATGCGATTGGATATTGCGGGGCATAATTCCCGGTGTACGCGTATTGAGCAGAACCATGAAATGCTCGTTGGTCGTAATATCCCTGGTTATAGTTTGGCGGCGCGTATTGAGACGGATTAAACGGGTGCATATATGATGGTTGGTATTGTGGCGGGGGCAGCTGTGTTTTTGGCGGATTGGTGTTATATACTGGAGTGCTTGGTGGCACATTTGCTGGTGGTCTTTGATTCGGAGGAATATAGGAATTCACGTGTTCCACTTGCCGAGTCTCGTGCGGCTGTCCGGCACATGACGTGGGCCAATAGGGCTGTTGCGCCTGCCCGTATGACCAGGCTGGCACATAAGGTATTGATGGTGGAACCACCCACTGGGACTTATCATCCGGCCCTGTTTCCTCTAATTTGGCAACAATTTGAGCTAGCTCATCGAAACTCGAAAATGAATCACGCGGAATCAATAGTTGATAGTAGTGTAGCATGTTTCGATAAATGAGGTCTTGCAAATAAGTGCCTTCTAAAGGCGGATCTAATCGGGAAGCTTTCTGAAGTATTTCCGTTAAAAATAATTTGAATGGCTCCGTTGGATGTTGTTTACGGCCATATACTTCCGAGATGCGAGACTCTAATGGGCGTCGGTCGAACTGTTTAATGAAAGCCCTTTCGAATTCCTTCCAGGTTCGGTAATAAGGGCTGGTAGCAATGTACCAGTTTACCGCGCAGCCACCAAGCAGTCGCAATATTCCCCGAAGCATGTCGTCTTTGCTTATACCGTGCGCCAACCGAAGCGTTTCTACTATGTTTTGTAACGGGGCCGTCTGCCCCGTCACTAGCCGTCCCACTCGTCGCTCGCGCCAAGGCGCAACTCAGCCCGTACGCTCGCTGTCCGAACAGCCGTTGCTCCAAGTGGAACCCCTAGTCCAATTTTGCGTGTATTAACTTGCCTTCGGGCACCGAGTCCTCAACAGGGACTCTATTAATTGAGGCAACCTCGAGGGAAAAAGAGACATGTCTCGTCAAGGCAAAGGAGCACCCAAGGCCGACGAGAGCTGTGGAGCATGAGGCTGGCGCCCGAGGAAGGTGCTCTTCCAAGTACGATCGGGCGAGCGGGCCGAAGCACAGCCTGGGATTTGCCGAGCATAGAAGGAGGCCCGGCGACATACAGCGGTCACTGCCTTACCGGCGAAGGTCAAGGCTCAGGATCGGGTGACTTAGGCGCGCTAAGAGACCCGATCAAGCCTCGAGACGGAGCGGCACCGAAAAAACCGACGGGTCAAGGGGGCGCGCGGCGCGCGTGGCTAGCAATTAGGAAACGCGTGCGGGCTCGTCACTCTTCTAGCGACTGTGAACGTGCGAGCGTGCGACGTAGCTTCAGGCGATTTCCGATCATTACGAGCGACTATTTGGCGAAGACGAGCGACGAGATAAGCGAGAGGACGAGCCCCGTCGACGTAGGCACGTCGGCTTGACATCGGACTGTTTCCCGGCGACCAGGGGGTCCGATTGCGAGGAGGTTTCGAAGCGAAGCGACGTCGACACCGGTAAGCCCTGCGCGTCCATTGTGTACGCCGATCACTTTTCCGTTTGTATCTCGGTGCCGGTCGTGGTTATTCCTTGCTTCAAGGCATCGGGGATAGCCTTCTGCTATTCCGGGTTCCCTTGGGGCGACTTGTCTAGTCGCCAGGAGTAGGCTACTCTAGTTGTAAGGCTTCGGACAGCCAGGAGCGGCACGTCCACCGGCGACGTATTCGGCTGCCATTGTTACGGACACAGTATAGGCATAACCAGTAGGGTCACTCGGCGTCGGCGCCTTTGATCTCGGTGAAGCCGAGTTGGCTGCGCTCCGTGAGCTGCCGGCTTGGTTCAGATGGCTCCGCTAGGTGCCGGTGGTGCGGTTAGTCTGTCACGTCGGTAGGTCGTCCCCTTGCCGTCACTCTGATGGCTCGCCCCGCATCACCCCGCGCGGCCCCTTGCCCTCACTCTGATGGCTCGCCCCGCATTACCCCGCTCCACCCCCTTGCCCTCACTTTGATGGCTCGCCCCGCATCACCCCGCTTCGTCACCTCGTCCGAATTAGAGTGGCGCGCCCCTGGTGGCAGACCGGCAACCAGAGCCATCAGCCTACTGAAACCGGCTTCACTTATTTCGCCGAGTGACCCTACTGGTTATGTCTATACTGTGGTTACGGACGTGTACCACGCAGCGAGCGGGGCACTCCGCGCTTGAACGACCGATCTTCTGTCGACACGAATTGCACTCGGCAATCCCAACGTAGGCTAAGTCATCCATCGCGCGCGAATCATCCATCTAGGTTAAGCATTTAGATTGTAAGCGGCTGCGGGAAAGCCGAGGCGTCGAGCCACTCGTAGGCCCGACTCTCTTGGTCAGTTCGGCCGACCGGCGGCCCGTGCACACCGGCGGGAACTCTGCCAGCACCGTCATCTGTCGGCCACCCTCGCCAATTGTCGAGCCGGACTCCGCACAATAAACGGCAGTGCCCTCTATTTCTCGCTTAACTCATTCGACACCCCGCTTCCCGTCCTTTCCCACCGGTAGGAACTCCACGCCCACTCCCCGCGGCTAGCCGGGAGGATAGCAGTTCGGAGACCCGGCGGACGAGCCGATCGTCCCCATCGAATCAGCAGCCCCTGAACGCGAGACTTATTCGGCTCTCCTGGGGCCTGGCGCCCGTTTCGCGATTTCAGGTGACAAAGGAGGCGCGGCTCGAGGCAAGGAGAAGACCGGTGTGGGAGTCCGAATTCACTGGGGGCCATCCGGCCGGGAATTTCCTCACAGTATTATTACAGTATTATCGCGCTCCAGTTTTAAGAGCGGTCTCTGTGACACGGCGCGAGGCGGTGGGATGGGGCGAGCCACCGAAGTTTCTGGCCTCCTCGCTGGCCGCGTCATCCGCGCTCGTGGGACGCTACCGAACACTACGCGCGAGTAAGGGTTGGTTAGGTTAGGTTAGGTTCGGGACGCGGCCGAATCATCGGCCATCCTGGAGTGGCGTCACGAGCTCCAGGAGAGTGGCAAGGGAAGCAAGAGGGTCGTCAGTCTTCTGCTCTCCCGTCTTGTGCCCTGGCTGAAATGCCAGCACAAGGGGCTGTCGTACAGGCTCACACAAGTCCTAACGGGACACGGGGTCTTCGGTGACTATCTCTGTGAGATAGGAGCCGAAGAAAACCCGGCCTGTTTCATGTGTGAGCGGGGAGCAGTCGACACGCCGGAGCACACTCTCGAAGTGTGCCCGACTTTCGACGAAGAGAGACGGGCCCTCGTGCTGGCCCTCGGTCCCGATCTTAGCTTGCGGACGTTAGTCGGGGCTATGATCGTGGACCGAGAGAAGTGGACTGCCGTTGCGACCTTTTGCGAGGATGTCCTCACCCGCAAAGAGGTCGCCGAGCGGTCGAGAGAGAGAGAGAGAGAGAGAGAGAGAGAGAGAGAGAGAGAGCTGCCGGCCCGCAGGACCAGGAAGGCAGTTCGGAGGGCGGCTAGGAGGAAGAGGCTACGGTAGGCATCCCCATGTGCCTGCCCCCTCTCCCCCTCCCGACCTTGAATGCGGCCTAGCTGCAGTCGTGTATCTAGGAGTCGGGGTATTCAGGTGGGGGCCTGGTACCCGGTCACACGGCTCCGGGACGGGTGACAGTGCCGGGTGTGGTCCCTGGCACTGCCACAACATTCCCGAGGTTCAGGGGGTCAGCAATGGCCCCAGGGAGTGGGCCTCTGCTCTAGAGGCAAATAACGATGGGGCTCCTGGTCGAGTTCCTCCGGAGATCCCAGGTTCGCCTTCATCGTCCGGGATGGCCATCGCAGTGGTTTTAGTGGGTGCGAACCCCACACTACCCCGATCCCTTCCCCCAGAGGGTCGGGGTGTTCGTCAGGAATTTCCACTGCGTAAAAAAAGGTTAGGTTAGGTTAGGTTCCGTGCCCTGTCGCCTTCCGCGGCAGGGAGGGAGTTGCTGGTCTCCGACACGGCGCGTCCCCGGGTTGCGGATAGGGGGCCCCTCCGGTTCCGACCGGAGGGTTGTGGCTTGCGTAAGCAGCTACCGCGGACAAAAACCAGCGCAAACACTTACACCTACACTACACTTACAGACTTATACTCTGACTCACATTCACACTCACCCACCGACCGGGGTCGGATACCCCCGGGGAGTCCCCTCTGCCAAAGTGGGGGGTTGGGGAAGAAACCGCGAAATGAAAATCAACCATGGAAGAGGCTATTAAGGAATTAAAGGTCATGGTGCAGCGGTGCGACTCCGCAGTACCGGCGTGTGGGGGTGAGCAAGCGGGCCCCAGCACGTCGTCATACTGTAACCGCAGATCTGCGTCGGTGGGCCACTTGGCCGACGTAGATTTTGATGCCACAAGAGCTCCAAAAACGAGGGAAGAATGGACTGATGAACATATTGACGACCCGGTAAAGAACAAGGACCAGAGCGGGACCGCAACGCAGAAGAATGAACCGACAAAATTTGTTTTTGCGATTCCACAGGGGCACGCTCTCAGAGAGGAGGGCAAATTACATACGGTGGACGACAACACTTTGTCGCCGAGAATAAGATCCAGATCCCCTTCTTTATCAAGAGCATCGGCACTGGGGAACAAGCGGGATGGGCAAAAGACGAAGAGGAGGGAACCCACCGCTATGAAGAACATGTTTGTGAGCGAAGACGATAACAGCGATTCGTTGGACAGCATCTCTGGCAGAAAATCACCTCCCTCTCAGGAGGGGACGAGGAAGAGGAAAAGAACGAGACCGCTAAACACTTCGGACTCCGTTGGCTGACCTAATCGTTCGAGGTACGGAAGCGGCGTCCCGTCCCTCGAATACTGGGCGCGCGAGCTAAGGGCGAAACCGCTCCAGGACATAGGCGCGCTCGCCATCTGTCATTCCAGGGAGGTGGAGAGAATGGCAGCGACCTCCAAGAACTTAAGGGGTCATATATGCCAGGCACGTCATGAAATAAGTAAAGGTTTGTTAATTTATTGTCCTATTAATACATCCTGTTATTAAGTTTCTATCATGTGTCCGTTATTGTACATACTTTGAAGTATTTTCTCTGAAAAATACAAATAAAAAAAAACAAATTGCAACATGCGGTGGTCAATGTATCTTGGTCAATTGTTATCTTAAAAAAAATATAAAAAATTGAGTGTGAACTAGACACAGAAAACTAGTCCTCAACGAGCCAGAATATTTTTTTTCTTTTTTTTCACAAAGTTACACGCGAAAATGTGATTATTTCTAAGTATTCCTACGAAATTGGTGACTTTTTCGCGTGTAACTTTGTGAAAAAAAAATATTCTGGCTCGTTGAGGACTAGTTTTCTGTGTCTAGTTCACGCTCAATTTTTTATATTTTTTTAGATAACAATTGACCAAGATACATTGACCACCGCATGTTGCAATTTGAATTAAGACGATGCCAGTTATGTCGTACATAACCTAGTTATTTATTTGTATTTTTCAGAGAAAATACTTCAAAGTATGTACAATAACGGACACATGATAGAAACTTAATAACAGGATGTATTAATAGGACAATAAATTAGCAAACCTTTACTTATTTCATGACGTGCCTGGCATATATGACCCCTTAAGGGGTCATATATGCCAGGCACGTCATGAAATACAAATAAAATTTGGGGTCATATATGCCAGGCACGTCATGAAATAAGTAAAGGTTTGCTAATTTATTGTCCTATTAATACATCCTGTTATTAAGTTTCTATCATGTGTCCGTTATTGTACATACTTTGAAGTATTTTCTCTGAAAAATACAAATAAATAACTAGGTTATGTACGACATAACTGGCATCGTCTTAATTCAAATTGCAACATGCGGTGGTCAATGTATCTTGGTCAATTGTTATCTAAAAAAAATATAAAAAATTGAGCGTGAACTAGACACAGAAAACTAGTCCTCAACGAGCCAGAATATTTTTTTTCTTTTTTTTCACAAAGTTACACGCGAAAAAGTCACCAATTTCGTAGGAACACTTAGAAATAATGACATTTTCGCGTGTAACTTTGTGAAAAAAAAGAAAAAAAATATTCTGGCTCGTTGAGGACTAGTTTTCTGTGTCTAGTTCACGCTCAATTTTTTATATTTTTTTTAGATAACAATTGACCAAGATACATTGACCACCGCATGTTGCAATTTGAATTAAGACGATGCCAGTTACGTCGTACATAACCTAGTTATTTATTTGTATTTTTCAGAGAAAATACTTCAAAGTATGTACAATAACGGACACATGATAGAAACTTAATAACAGGATGTATTAATAGGACAATAAATTAACAAACCTTTACTTATTTCATGACGTGCCTGGCATATATGACCCCTTAAAGGGCGAGTACGTCCATAAGCTGCGGGTATCGAGTCTGGCAATGCGCGCGGCTCTCTTGGAGGTAATAAAGCGTGTCGAGGGTGGTGGCAACTGCGCTGCATTGGAGGAGGAGAACCGAGTGCTCCAGGCCCGTGTCAGTGGGATGGAGGCCGAGCTGAAAGCCCTCAGAGGAGAGCTCGGTACGTTACGCTCGAGGGAGGCAACGGTCTCTCTCTTCTCTCCTGTGATGATGCCCTCGGGATCTTCCAGGGTGGTAGAAAAGGGGTCCTCCATGGAAACGAGGGCAAGCCTACAAAGGCGGGAGGAGCAGAGGGAGGAGCTTTTGCTGGGCAGACTATCCTCGATGGTAGCTGCTCAGTTGGAAGAGTCCCGCAGGGAGTTCCGTCCTGCAGGAACGACAGCAATAGCTCCCCCTGGGAGGGAGATGAGAGAGACAAGGGGATCAATCAACTCGCGACCGGTTCAAATATCGGAGTCGACGAAGTCAAAGAGAGGAGTGCCCAAGATCGTGTCCTCTGTCGAGGTAAAGACTGGGTACAGCCGCTCCAAACAGGGCACGTCGGCTACACGTGACCTCAAAAAGACGGTTTCGCCACACAGCAATGAAGCCTCGGCGCGGTCGGAGGCACCTTTGCCTCCCGTTCCGAACGAAATCCCCTGGAATAAAGTGGTGGGGAGGAAGAAGGCGAGGAAGGCAGAGGGTCCTACCCCTCCTGTACCTAAGACAGCCCCGAAGGCAAATGAGAGTCTGCCTGCAAAGGGCCGGGGCAAGCCGAAGGAGGCTCGGGGAACCCAGTCTCCGAGTATCCTCAAACCGGGAAAGATAAAAGTCCCGAGGTACAGCGCGGTGGCAATCACTCTGGCCCCGAGAGCGGGGATCAGTTATGGCGAGGCGTTGAAAACTGCCAAGCAGGGTGTGCGACTCGAGGAGCTGAACATCTCTGAGCTCCGCACACGCCGGGCTATCAATGGCGGCCTCATCATCGAAGTGCGGGATGAATGCAGCGCTGAGAAAGCTGGGAGGCTTAGCGAGCGGCTACATGCCGTATTCGCGGAGAACGAAGCGGTGATAGTCTCCAAGCCGGAGAAGTCTGTGGACCTGCGGCTCACTGGTCTGGAGGACTCGATCACCGCGGAAGAGACCATGGTCGCGGTTGCTAGCCACGGTGGCTGCAATCCCACCAGCGTTCACGTCGGAGAGATCTGGCGCGGCCTTCGTGGACTGGGCACCGTCCGAGTTCGCTGCCCGGCCGCGGCAGCGAAAAAACTTGCGGCGGATGGCGTGTTCCAACTCGGGTGGGGGAAGGTGAAAGTCGCTGCCTTGGCCGCTCGCCCCCTGCGCTGCTTCAGATGCCTCGAGAAGGGGCATGTCAAGCTGCAGTGTACAAGTGCAGTGGACCGCAGCGGCCTATGCTATAATTGCGGTGGCTCGGGCCACGTGGCTAAGGAGTGCCGCGTAAAGCCCAGCTGTGTCATCTGCAGAGAGCAGGGTGTTCCCAGCAAACACCAAGCTGGGTCGGCGGACTGTAATCCCTCGAGAAGGAGAAGACCAAAGGCGGCTGGAAGCGAAGGGCAACCTGCCGCTCTCACTGCCGCTGCCGATGGATCCTCGGCGCTCATGCCGGAGACAGCGAGAGGGACGACCGGCGAAGCCGGGGGAAAAGTGCAACAGCACAAAATGACTTCCGGCCGGGAGGAGGCCATGGACGACGAGCCAGTATGATGGGCCATCGAGCCCGGACGACAGTAATACAGGCCAACATCAACCACACGGCCAGGGCCCAGGATCTTCTCCTGCAGGCGATGACCGAGCGGTCAGCCGGAATAGCTATAGTCGCTGAGCCATACAGAATTCTTGACCGCCCAACTGGATTGGGGATGAACTGGGCATCACGGCGATTATTAGCTCGTCCCTCCCCGGATTCCCTCAGGTGAAGCCCGTCGAGAAGGGAGAGGGATTCGTCGCGGCTTCCTGGGGGCAATTTGGAATCATCTCCGTTTATGCTCCCCCCAGCTGGAGTAGGCGGGACTTTGAGGGCTTGCTAGCACGTATTGCGGGCGCCATCAGCGGACTCGGCCAGGGTCCCCTGCTGCTTTGCGGTGACTTCAATGCCCGCAACTCTGCGTGGGGTGACAGAAGATCCAACCTGAGGGGAAGAATTGTACTTCAGTGGGCCTACAACCTGCGACTGAAGTTGATCAATCGCGGGACAACGCCGACTTGTCTTCGCAGATGCGGCAGCTCGATTGTGGACCTCTCATGGGCCTCAGGGAAAGCCTATAGGGCGATCGATGAGTGGAGGGTCCTTAGAGACATTGAAACCCTGAGTGACCATCACTACATTGAAGTAGTGATTACGTCGTCTAATGGGACCGCTACGAACGACGGGAGTGCAAGCAGAAAGGGCTGGATCGTCCGGAAGCTGGACGTTGACCTCCTGGACGCAGCTGTTGAGGCCGTCTTCTGGCCCGCCTCTCCTGCAGAGTCTGTAGAAGACATCGACAAGGAGGTGGACCGGCTCTGTTCCTCCATAACCAGTGTGTGCGACACGGCCATGTCCCGGGCTGGGAGCCGTCGGCCAAAAAATGCCGTTTACTGATGGTGTGAGGAGTTGGCGGATCTGAGAGCTGAGTGCTCGAGGGCTCATCGAAAGTACGTTAGAGCTAGGCGGCGGAGACACCGCGACGTGCCCCTGGAGGGCATACTGTATAGGGAATATCGTGAGACGGTACTAAAACTACAGAGAGCCATTTCCGTTGCCAAAGGAAGGGCGCATAGGGAGCTGGAGGAAGACCTTAACCGGAACCCATGGGGTCCCGGCTATATTCGAGCTCTTGGCAAACTCCGCCCCAAGGGCCCCCCACTCACCTCGGTCATGGACCCGAGGGAAAGAGAGAGTACCATCAGCACTCTCTTCCCACAAGGAAACGATCATCCCCCCTGGGAACAGCTACCACTGCCAGCTCTGCCGGAAGAGCTTCGGATCTCCAAAGAAGAGCTTCGGAATGCAGTCCGACGCATGATGAGCAAGACGACTGCGCCGGGACCAGACGGCGTTCCAGGGAAAATACTGGGGAGGATTGTCTCCAGCATCCCACAAAGGATCATACGTCTGTTTGACGGGTGTCTAAAATATGGACGGTTCCCCCGGACCTGGAAGCGAGCATTGCTCGTGCTTGTCCCCAAACCCGGAAAAATCCCTGGTTCTCCATCCTCCAGCAGGCCAATCTGTCTGCTGGATGAGTTGGGGAAACTGTTCGAAAGAATAGTTGCTGGCAGGATAATTGGGCACCTCGAAGGCCCGGGCCCAAACCTTTCGGAGTCACAGTTTGGATTCAGGGGGGGGCTGTCTACCGTCAACGCCGTAGGATACGTCAAGGAACTGACAACTTCAGTGGTGGAGCGAGGAGGTGTGGCACTGGCGGTATCCTTGGATATCGCAAATGCATTCAACAGTCTCCCCTGGTCCGTTATCATGAAGGCGTTATCGAAACACGAAATCCCGACCTACTTACAGGCTGTCATCCACAGCTACCTCGATAGCCGGATAATCCAGTATCCGGGGCGGGACGGAAGACTGATCTCCCGGGAGGTTAATCGTGGCGTACCGCAGCGGTCGGTCTTGGGACCGCTCCTATGGAACATCGGCTACAACGCTATCCTAGAGGCCGATATTCCGGAGGGCATAAGTGTAGTTTGCTACGCGGACGACACGCTCGTCATAGCCTCTGGAAGGGAGTGGGGCCGAACGACCAGGCTCGCCGAGTTAGGCGTTACATGCGTCGTCCGACAAATTAAGAGTATCGGGCTGCACGTAGGTGCGCCCAAGACGGAAGCTGTATGGTTTCATGGGCTTTCGCTCGCGAAGTCCCCCCCCGACACAATACTGTGGGCGGAAGACGCACGGGTCAGAGTGTCTGACCAGATTAAATATCTGGGGCTGACGCTCGACGTTCGATGGCGATTTTGTCATCATATTAAACGGCTCGCACCATAGCTTGAGAAGACTGGTAACATGCTGAGCTCCCTGCTCCCGAATATTGGCGGTCCCAATGTCAGGGTCAGGCGATTATACGCCGGCATTCTGCGTAGCATGGCCCTCTACGGGGCCCCCATCTGGGCCAGCAACCCCTTGGGTCAGACGCAACGGAGAACCCTCTTGCGTCGGGCCCAAAGGGGCATAGCCATCAGAGTAATACGCGGTTTCGCGGATCTCCCGTATGAGACCGCAATGATCCTGGCGGGACTACTTCCCCTAGACCTTCAAGCCGGTGCAGAAGCTGGAGCGTATGCCCGTTCGCTCGAGCTGCAGCGGGAGGGCAATCCCCCTTCGGGGAAGGAGAGGGCGGAGATCCGGGAGTTTGAGCTCGCGGAGGCGTGGGCCACCTGGGAGATGGAGCTGGCGGATGGCCAGATCCGCAGGACTATTAGGAGAGGGAGAGTTGTCCGCCTTATACTCCCTCACCTCAAGGAGTGGGTGCTCCGTAAGCACGGAGCGTTATCCTACCGGATGACGCAAATATTTACTGCCCACGGCTCCTTCGGGGACAACCTCTTCGAAATAGGGGCCGAAGCAAGCAGGAGGTGCCATATGTGCGGTACGAGGGGTGACTCAGCCGTGCACGCTGTCATCGATTGTCCATCTACTGCGGGCCACCGAGCGGTCCTCAGCGAGGCAGCAGGAGAGCAGGTGACACTGGAAAGCATCGTCGAGACGATGCTCAGGGATGAAGATGGGTGGACGGCGGTGTACAAGTTCTGCGAAGAGGTTATGACCGCCAGGGAGGCGGCCGAGAGAGAGAGAGAGAGAGAGAGAGAGCGGACCGACCCCCTTCGAAACGCCAGGCGACTTGCCAGAGGGCGTAAACAACGAATCCAATCCCAGAGAAGATAGGATCGCTTAAAACATCCTGCGCGAATGGGAAGGTGGGCTGCGCATAACAGTATATATTGTAATGTAACTCGCGGGGCGAGACAACTCCTCGCCTTCCCGTAAAGGAGTATCTCTCGCGAAATTAGAATTGGGGCTCTAAGAGCCATCTATCGTATGGGAACGTCTCCAGCCAGGTTCTCGCTAAGCATTTGTAGCCAATCCTAACGCTTCTTGTATTTGCGCGAGCCTATTAGCGCCCGTCAGGAGCGAGGGCTCCTGGTACCTTCAAACAACCGATTCAACTTCGCATCCCGTGGACCCGGCCTGGAGAGCTGAGCATAAGGAGCAGCAGCATCAGAAGGAACTCCAGCGAGGGATTGGTCATCTTCCTGGACGACTGGACGACCGCAGGCGCTCTTGTGGGTTCCAGCCGAAGAACAAGTATCTACGATGATCGGACTTCGGCGAGGAAAATATGGCGGGGGGCGACGGCCCTGGCGCCTGCTCGGCTCAGGGCACAGCGAGGACCACTAGGATTGGCGGGGACTTAGGGACCAATAGACAGGCCGGTTTTCGGGGACACAGGGGTCGTAAGCGAACGGCTAGCGAAGCGCGTTAGGACCGGCACTCGTTGTAGAAGCGTGCGTGCGAGCAGTCGCAATCTTGAAATATCGGAATTAGCGCCCATTATCGAATATCGAACTAGCGCCATAGAGAAGGAAGGAAGGACGAACTAGCGTACCAGGATTGTCTCCGTTCGAGAGTTATATTAGCGCCCCGGCTAATAATCAGATATTATCGGTAAGCGAATCTTGTACTGGCGGGCTTTTGCGTGAGACTTCCCTTTTGTAAGAAGTCTCAGCCCGATACTCGCTTCCTTTCCGCCCTTCTGGCGATTTCTGTTCTTTACGCTGACTGCAAGCGAATCTTGGGCTTTCTCGCGATTTCTACTTTGGTTTGTGCAAGAAAAGGTGACCTTCCTGCAGGCATATGTGCCGTCTACAACGGGCCACTCTCATTATCGTTATTATTGTCGAGCCCATTTGTTTCACTTCATCTATCGCGACATATTCGTGCAAACTATTTTCTGTTTAATTATCGCGATGTAGGCTCGTGCCGACCACGTGCGTATTGTAACTTTGCGACTTCTGCGACCGAATATCTGCTGCGTCATCACCTAACGGACGCGTGCCACGCACGAGCCGCAGTACACCGGCCTCGTGCGTCGCCTCTAATTTTTTTTTGTCCAAGTATTCGAATATTCGAATAAAGAAATTATTGTCGCCTTTAATCGTTCTGCCTAGCTCTCTCGCCGAATCCACCTGCTCTCCTCGCGTTCCTGACTAGCCTGGGAATCCGCCCGGGGATTTTCTTGCCGATTGAACTTTATTTTCGCGTTGACTAAAACTTTCAGTAGTTTATCAATGTTGTTGGCACTCTGGTGCCTGGCGCCCAATTTCGCGTTTTCGTTCGGATTTTGGTTTAAGTACGAGTTCATTATTATCGGAAGGACTTCCCGGTCGAAGTGTAGAGGAATTGGGAAATTAAGAGAGAAAGTAATTTCGAGTCGAGTCTCCATAAAAGTAAAGTAGAGACTGTCTTTAGTCTTGTGTCGCGCTTCCGTGTGTCCGTTTCTTTTTCCCGAATTTCTTCCGGCGAACCTGATTTCGCGGCCGGAAGAAATTCCTTTACAATATATATACATGCGGGCCCCTCCTTCTCGATTTGCGGAAGCTGTGGCTACTGGATAGGGGCCCAGTAGTCAAAGGAAATGGCTTCAGCTGATACCGCTGCCGGGTGTGGCCTTCGGAAGCGGCAGCTCTCCCGTCGAGAGCACCAGTAGATGGGTCTATTAAGTCCCAAGGACTTGCGGACTGAGCCAATAAGGCAAGCCTAGAGCACACCAGGTACACCAGGAGTACACAGGGAAAGCGGTTGCTTTTATAGATCCCGAGTTCCCTCCGTAGGCAAAGCCGGCCACCGTGGAGGTTTTAGTGGGTGCGAGCCCCACATATCTCCTCCCCTTCCCCTAGGTGGTGGGGATCTAACAGCGTTAGGCATTTCCTCCACGTAAAAAAACGGTTAGGTTAGGCTAGATTAGGCTAGGTCAGGTTAGGTTAGGTCAGGTTAGGTTAGGTTCCGTGCCCCTCGCGGGAACTGGGTAAGGATCGCTTCCGCGATCCCCCCGGGCCCTGTGAGGGGATGGGTTGCGGATAGGGGGATGCCCTACCGACATAGTCGGGTGGGTAGCAGGACCCCGAAAGGGGCCTGCCGCGGACAGCATCGGTAAGGTGACCCCTTCACCGAAAGAGAGGGGGCCGGGGGTACCCTATGCCCTTCGGGGCGGGGGATCGGCACCCTGGGGGCAGTGGCGCCACTGCTCCCTAATACCGGAAACCCCTTGCTCGCTTCCTACCGCGCGCAAGGCGCGGCGTGCGGAAGAGGCAGACGAAGGGACCGGGGGCCTGCCCTTAGGGTCGGGCCACGAGGAGGCCAACCTCTAACAAAGTGGCAGGGTTATTTCTCCCCTACCCTACAAAAGGGGGAGACTACACATACACACATCCTTATACACTGACACTCCCCTCTGGGCACCCTGCCTCGCGGGGCAGTACATTCCAGAGGGGCACACTCACACGCACACACCGTCCGGGGCGGTTCCCCGGGGATTTCCCCCGCCACAAGGGGGATAGGGGAAGAAACCCCGAAAACAAATCAACCATGGACGAAGTAAAAAAGGAGCTCAAGGTTAGGGTGCAGCGGTGCGAATCCGCAGTACCGACGGGGAAGGGTGCGAAAGCAGGCCCAACCTCGTCGTCATCCGAAAACTGCAGCGTTTCGTCGGTTGGCCACTTGGCCGGAGTCTCGTTAAATGCCACAAGCGTGCCTAACACGAGGGATGGGGGAAAACCGGATAACTGTGGTGACGACGTGGCTATACCTAAGGACTCTGAACACGCCTTTAAAGGAAAAACAAATTGTAGCAAGACGGCAACTAGGCCGTCTGGGGGTAGGGGTAGGCAGCTGTTGCGATCAGCAACATGTAATCCTCCTCCCTCCCCGCGCTCTCAATCAGCGCCCTCCCCGATGCGGGGGAAGGCGGGAGCGGGGACTGCCTGCAACGTCAGCACCCCCCTTCCTCTCCCGGGCCCATCGCGGCTTCTCTCCCCTGAGATTCCAGCGACCCCGGACATATCCGACGATAGGCGAAGCGTCAATTCCGCCTCCAAGTACGCCTCTGCTGAGGAGGAAATGGACCAAGACGACGAGCCTGTAGCTCGATCATCGAGAAAGAGGAAGAATAGGAGAAGGATTCAGGTGGATGAGGACTGTGATTCACCATCCGATTCCTCCCTCCCCTACGAAGAGTCGGACGACCACGCAACTCTCCCCAGCAAGAAGGAGGGTAGGAAGAAGAGTAAAATTGCGAATCCCTTGGAAATTCCGGAGATTGAAGCCTTACCTGAGAGGCCCAGAGGCTCCTACGGTACAATGCCGTCCCTGGCGGACCTCGGGGAGCGGTTTCGGGAACTCCCCTCAGTCGAAATCGCACGTACCGTGGTGCAGTACTCGAGGGACATAGAGAGGATCGCAGTTGCCTCTAACAACATAAAGGGCGACTTCATCAGGAAGCTCCGCATAGACGCTCTGGGCGCAAGAGCAGCCACCATGGAGCTGATCAAGCGGACCAAAACAGCAGGTCTGCAAGCCTCCCTAGAGGCGGAGAACCTGGCGCTGCGAGCTGATATATCCCAGCTCCAGGGCGAAGTCCTGTTCCTGAAAGGGGAAATGGAGGCCCGTAAATTTGCCGAGCGTTCGCTGGGCCGTCCGACTCCCCCGGACCCTCCGATCACAGCGGGGGACTCGGCCCCAATGGTTGTGTCCCAGACAACCTCGGGCCCGAACACTCGGGGCGCCAAGGACAGAGAAGCTGCTGCCGCCCAGGCTAAGCGCAACGACGAGGACCACGTTCGGCTTCTGAAAGCGGTCTCGGACTTGCTCGAATCCCGCCTAGGGAAATTCGAGCAAGGCCTCAGGGCGGAGTTCCGTGCCATCGGCACCCCCAACCCTACGGGTCATACCCCTCCTTCTTTCGCCCCGGTTAGCAAGGGGCAGGTCCGGGAGAAGAAGTCGAGGCCGAAGCCGAGGATCATCTCTTCGATGACCGTTACACCTGGGCTCCCCCTCCTGGAAGGTGATGGTACGGTCTCTGTGGCCCCCACGCCTTCCACGGGACATCCGCCCCCTCAGAGTGAGCTCCCCTGGTCCCAGGTACTGGGAAGGAAGAAGAAGAAAGAGGTGCGGGACGCCCCGGGTCCCTCTCGTCCCACCCAAGGAAGCCGTCGCAACCCGACTGCCAGTAAGGCGGGCCAGGGCAAAAAACATGGCGGAGCTGCGAAGCCTCCCAGGATAAGAGTTCCAAGGCACTCGGCGGTCACACTCACCGTGACACCGGGATCGGACCTCTCACTGGGAAAGGCCCTGTCCATGGTGAAACAAGGGATCGACCAAGAACTGATCGACTCGCTCGATCTCCACCCCCGCCGGGCCATAAACGGCGGGATAGTGCTGGAGGTCCGTGGGGAGAACCACGCGGAGAAGGCAAACACGTTTGGGGAACAGCCCCGCCGCCTCCTCGGCGAAGGATCGGGTGTCTCCGTCGCCCGCCCAGTCAAATGTGCTGACCTGAGGCTCCACGGCCTCGACGATTCGGTCACTCCCAGCAACGTGACAAACGCGGTAGCTAAGACCGGCGAGTGCAGCCCTGCCGCCATTAAGGTCGGCGAGATTCGGTCCTCCCCCCGAAGCCTGGGCTCGATCTGGGTCCGCTGTCCGGCTGCGGCGGCCAAAAAGCTGGCCTCCCAGGGAAAACTCAGGGTCGGCTTGTCCTGCGCACGGGTAAAGGTTGTTGGGGGCGGCCCCATCCAGTGCTTCCGGTGCCTGGAAAAGGGCCACGTCAAGCAGCTCTGCAAAGCGGAGGTTGACCGGAGTAATCTCTGCTTCAACTGCGGGGACCCGACGCACAAGGCCAAGGAGTGCGAAGCCAATCCACACTGTGTGATTTGCGGGGAGCGTGGGGCTCCAGACAACCACAGGGTGGGCTCAAAGCTCTGCAACCCTCCACCCCTACGAAGAGGAGGAAAGTCGGGAACCTCGACGAATGAGAGCAAACCCCCCTTCGCGGGTCCCGCGAAGAGCCTCCCTGAAGCTAAAAATCCGACGAAGAAGGGTGGTCAGCTGGCGACAAAAGCACAAGCCATCAGCCTCCTACCATCACGTCCAGCTCAGCAGGAGCCTACTAGCCGGGAGGAGGCCATGGAGGTCACCCTACAATGATGGGCCACCGAGCCCCCAAAACCATCCTTCAGATCAATCTGAACCGCTCGATACGTGCGCAGGACCTGCTCCTGCAGACCATGGCCGGTCCACTGCGATGGCTCTGATCTCCGAGCCCCACTGGGTTCCCGACCATCCTCACTGGCTGGGTGACACCCTAGGGTTAGCGGCGATACATCGCGCTCCCCGGACGGACATCCCATCGATCTCCCTCATCTCGAAGGGAGATGGCTACGTGGCGGCAAGGTGGGGTCAACATGGTCTCATCTCCCTATACGCCCCCCCTAGGTGGGATAGCAGGAGGTTCTCGCACCTCCTATCCTGTATCGGTACGGTACTGGCCAGACAAGACGCACGCTTATGGTTGATTGGGGGCGACTTCAACGCCCGAGACCCGACCTGGGGAGACAGCAGGGCTAACCACCGAGGGAACCTCGTCCTACAATGGGCTAACAACCTCGGCCTAAGGATCGCCAACCAGGACTCTGCCCCGACCTGCGTCCGATGGCAGGGCAAGTCCATCGTTGACCTTACGTGGACCAAGGGCCTCAGTTCGAATGACATCGGGAACTGGCGTGTTCTCCATCGAGTTGAATCGCTCAGTGACCATCTATATATTATGATGACGCTCGGCAGCCCGCCAGATGGCTCGTCCACTAGCGGCCCCCCTCCCAGACTTGGCTGGGTCCTCAGGAGACTGGACACTGACCTCCTCGATGCGGCCTTGGAGGTTATCTCGTGGCCCTCTCCGCCCGACCTCCCCGAGGAGGAGATCGACGTCGACGCGGAGGCTGAATGGTTCAGGCAGTCCATCACGGAGGCGTGTGACTCGGCCATGCCAAGGACCAAGGCAGTCCGACCACGCCGGGCGGTCTACTGGTGGTGCGAAGAGGTCAAGGCCCTTCGAGCCGCCTGTTACCGCGCGCGGCGCCTATTCGGCCGAGCGAGAAGGCGCGCCAACCGAGACTGGGCGCGGGAAGACGCCCTGTATCAGATCTATCGCGACAAGGTGGTCGCCCTTCGATGTGCCATCGGTAAGGCCAAGGCTGACGCCCACAAAGCCTTAGAGGCTGATCTCGATCGAGACCCCTGGGGACTCGGCTACCTCAGGGCTATGGGAAAACTTCGCCCGAAGGGTCCGCCCCTTACGGCGACCATGGGCCCCGAAACAAGGGACGAGACCATCGAGACCCTGTTTCCTACGGGGGAGAGCCTCCCCCCGTGGGACGTACCCGCTTTCTCGTGGATGGAGGAACACAGGGTGTCCAGCGAGGAACTGAGAGAGGCCTTCAAGAAGTTGGGCACCAAGTCTGGGGCCCCCGGTCCTGACGGGATTCCAGGAAAAGTTTGGTGCAGAGCGGCCCACTTCTTTCACCAAAGGATTGCCCGCCTATTCACCGCCTGTCTCAGGCAAGGAAGGGTACCCCGCCAGTGGAAACGAGCTACCCTTGTGCTCATTCCCAAGCCAGGGAAGCAGCCGGGCTCTCCCTCGTCCTGTCGCCCCATTTGCCTTTTAAGCGAATTGGGGAAGCTTTTCGAGCGAGTGGTCGCTGCTCGGATCAACAAGCATCTGGAGGATAAGGGCCCTAACCTGTCGTCGGCCCAGTTCGGCTTCCGTCGCGCGACCTCTACGGTTGATGCGATCAGCATCGTAATGATCAGCTGCGACCCGGTGATCGAGAAGGGAGGAATTGTCCTGGCGACCTCGTTGGACATCTCCAACGCCTTTAATTCCCTCCCCTGGGACACCATCATGGCGGCGTTAATACGCCACGGCCTTCCGAGCTACCTCCAGCAAACCATTCGCGGGTACCTCGAGGATCGAACGGTCCTGTTCCCGGACGAAAACGGCGAGTGGATCTCGAGGCCCGTAAACCGCGGTGTCCCCCAGGGCTCGGTCCTGGGCCCGCTCTTATGGAACCTCGGCTTTAATCCAACCCTGAACGCGGACATCCCCGACTGCGTAGCGGTCGTCTGCTACGCGGACGACACACTGATTCTGGCCTCCGGCAGAGAGTGGAAACGCACCCTCAGAGTAGCTGAGGTCGGAGTGGCCTGCGTGGCTGCACGAATCGGGGAGCTGGGGCTTAACATCTCCCCCGACAAAACGGAAGCGATCTGGCTCCACGGTAACAGGACCCCGAAAGGGGCCTGCCGCGGACAGCATACGATAAGGTGACCCCTCCACCGAAAGTGAGGGGGCCGGGGGTACCCTCTGTCCTTCGGGCGGGGGAATCGGCACCCCGGGGATGGCGTGCGCCACGCATCCCCTAACACCGGAATCTCCTCGTCCGCCTCCTACCGTGCTGTGGCGAAGCGTCGGAAGAGGCGGACGAGGAGACTGGGGGCCTGGCCTTAGGGTCGGGCCGCGAGGAGGCCAACCTCTAACAAAGTGGCAGGGTTGTCTCTCCCCTACCCTGCAAAAGGGGGAGACTACACACACACACACACACACATATATATATACACTGACATTCCCCTCTGGGCACCCTGCCCCGTGGGGCAGTTCATTCCAGAGGGGCACACACACATCCACACCGCTCGGGGCGGTTCCCCGAGGAGTCCCCTCTGCCTTTGTGGGGGGTCGGGGAAGAAACCCCTAAACAAAAATCAAACATGGACGGAGTCTCTAAAGAATTGAAGATTACGGTGCAGCGGTGCGACTCCGCAGTACCGGCGAGGAAGGGTGGGGAAGCAGGCCCAACCTCGTCGTTATCCGATAACTGTAGCGGAGTGCCGGTTGGCCACTTGGCCGGCGCCACCGTAAATGCCACAAGAGAGCACCAAAACGTTGACGACAAGGCAAGTCCCGAGGACAATGGATGGATAGATGCGGGAGGATCGATGGGGGAAATCCCCCAAAAGCCTCTCTACGACGACGATACGTCGGAGGGGAGCGGTTTAGAGGTGGTAAGCGATGAGCTAATGGCGACCGAGGTGGAAGCCTCCTCAGGAGAGGGGACGGTTACGCCCTCCGGCCCATCGACGACTAATCCGACCTCAAAACAAAAGAAGAGGGCAAAGACGGACGGGCCAGCGGCGGCACCCAGTCCCAGTCCCAACGGCACACAAGCCCCGTCCTCGTCCTCGTCTGACGAGAATGAGAAGCGCCGGAGGGCGACGAGGAGGAAGAAGCCGGGCAACAAGTTCCTCCAAACAGGGACCAATACACGGGAGATCCGTAAGAGTTCCGCGGAGGAGATAGGGGTCCATGTGGAAGACCTCATGGACGAGGTGAAGGGCATGGCGTCATCACATCAGCCTGGCTCACCCGCGGGCTCCTCCAAGAAGCCATCCGCCAAGAAGGCGGGGAGACTTCCTTCCAAGCGGGAGGAAAACCCCGATGACCTCCTGGACGAAGACTCGGATCACTCCCCAGTAAGGCCCAGGGGATCCTATGGATCACTTCCCTCTCTCCTAGCTCTGGGAGAGGAGTATGAGGAGCTCCCGTCAGTCAACATCGCCCACATGGTGGTTAAACACACCAGAGGCATCGAGAGGATTGCTCGAGCCTCAAATAACCTTAAGGGCAACCTGATTAGGGAGCTCAGGCTGCACGCTCTGGCCGCTCGAGCGGCCACTATGGAGCTCACCAAGCGCACCGAAACGGCGGGCCGCCAAGCAGCCATCGAGGGAGATAATCTGAGACTCAGGCATCAGATCAACAAGCTGGAGGCCGAAGTCCAAACATTGAAGGGCGAGCTGGAGTCCCGGAATTTCATCGAGCGGTGTAATCCGAGGGTGACCCAGCCTGCTGGCACATCAGTGGGGAGAATCCCACCCGAACTCGTTGAACAGAAAGCGGAACCCTCCCCGAACACGCGAGGGGGAAAGGCCAGGGAAGAAGCGACGGCAAAGAAAATGCAGGAAAGTCGCGAGCATGTGGAATTACTGGGCGTAATTTCCAACATGCTCGAGACTAGGATCAAGGGATTTGAGCAAAATATCATGACACAAATCATGAACTTGGGCTTCCCGAAACCGGAGAGCACCTCCTTGGAAACGAGAACCGCTTCCCCATCCGCCCCTGCCAGGAAGAACGCTGGTCCGAAGCAGAAGGCGAAAGCTGAACCAAAAGTTATCTCGGTTGTGCCCATCAAACCAGGCGACCTCCACCCTGGAGGCAGCCGTATGGCCCCCGCGGCCGCCCCACCCGCTCCAATAGCACCGCCCACCAAGGACACGCCACCCTGGACTAAGGTGCTTGGCAGGAAAGAAAAGAAAGTGCAGGGCCCCCCTGACCCCTCCCGTCCCAAGGCGGGAAGCCCTCGCAATTCCCGCCCGCCTGTTGAGAAGCAGCCGGCCGAAAGCAGGCAGAAAGGAAGTGTCCGGAAGACGTCTCCGGGTAAGCCGCCTAAAATTCAGGTGCCTAAACACTCGGCGGTCACCATTACAGTGGCCCCGGACTCGGGGATCTCTTACGCCGAGGCGATATCTAGGGCGAAGGAGGGAGTTAGTCAATCCCTGATTGAGTCACTCGACCTGCACCTTCGGCGTGCGATCAACGGCGGATTAGTCCTCGAAGTCCGCGGGGAAAATGCGCAGGAGAAGGCGAGAGACTTCGGGGAAAGGCTTCACGAGGTCTTCTCCAACGAAGAGAAGGTTCGCATTGCCAGACCGGTGAAAAGCGCCGACCTCAGACTCTACAACCTCGAGGATTCCGTTACTTCTAACGAGGTGGTTGAGGCGGTTGCTAGGATCGGGGAGTGCAGCCCAGCCTCTATCAAAACCGGCGACGTTAGTCCGTCGGCAAGGGGCCTAGGATCCATCTGGGTCCGGTGTCCGGCCGCCGCTGCTAAGCAGCTCGCCACTTTGGGCAAAATAAGAATCGGGTGGTCCATGGCCAGGGTCAAGGTCGTTGGCGGAGGCCCGATACAGTGCTTCCGCTGCCCCGAAAAGGGTCACGCGATGCAGCTATGCCAAAATGACACAGACCGCAGCGGCCTGTGTTATAATTGCGGGGACCCTAACCATCAAGCCAAGGGGTGCAAAGCGAAACCGCATTGTGTGATCTGCCAGGAGCGGGGAGTCCCCAGCGGTCACCGTGCGGGCACCAAACTCTGCAACCCCCCTTCACTCAGGCGTGAGAAGCCGGGGAACAAGAAGGACACGGGGGGAGCCCTCCTCCCCTCATCATCCGCAGCAGCTCCCGATCAGCGTGCTCGGATTGGCGAGACAGCAAGAACTGGAGACCATCCGTCGTCCAAACGACTGATAACCGCCCCCTCCAACGCCCAGCCGGGCCCCTCGAAGGCGCGTGAGGAAAATATGGAGACGAAAGGCTCGGAGGAAGCCATGGACGTATCCGGGCTATGATGGGCCACCGAGCCCCCACAAATTTCCTACAAGCCAATCTCAACCATTCCGCCAGGGCCCAGGACCTCTTCCTCCAGGCCATGGCCGAAAGGTCAATAGGAGTTGCGTTGGTCTCCGAACCTTACCAAATTCCCGATCTCCCGCACTGGATCGGAGATAAGTCGGGAATGTCGGCTATTATCTGTGCGCCCGCCGTGGACGTCCCCCCTTTAACGATAATAATGCGAGGTGAGGGCTATATCGCGGCGAGTTGGGGCCATTATGGTCTCGCTTCCGTTTACGCTCCCCCCAGCTGGGACCGAAGAAGATTTGAGCGGCTCCTTGAGGACATCCGCCTCACCATTGGGAAAAATCGCCTCCGTCCCTGGCTGGTCGCTGGAGACTTTAACGCCCGTGACCCAGCCTGGGGCGACCACAGGGCAAACATCCGGGGAAGGATTATCTTACAGTGGGCTGATAACCTGGGGCTCAGGCTCGCCAATCAGGGAACCGTTCCGACCTGCATCAAGAGGAGGGGAAGATCTATAGTGGATCTTACCTGGGTCCGGAGCACCTCTCGGAACGAAATCCAGGATTGGAGAGTCCTGGAGGGAGTGGAGACCCTGAGCGACCATTGCTACGTCTCCATGACGGTGGGCGGTCCCTCAGGACAGAACTCAACGAAGGGCCTTCCCCCCAGGAAAGGATGGGTCACGAAGAAACTCGATGAAGACATTTTTGAGGCGGCTATGAAAGTAACTTCGTGGCCATCCCCTCCTAATACCCCGGAGAGCGAAATCGATGTGGAAGCCGAGACGAACTGGCTCCAACAGGCCCTCACGGAAGCCTGCGACGCGGCGATGCCCGCAGTTAAGCCGGGCCGTCCCCGCAGGGCCGTGTATTGGTGGTGCGAGGAGGTGAGCGACCTTCGCATCGCTTGCTCCCGTGCGCGCCGACAATACGGCAGGGCGCGGAGAAGGGCTCATCGTAATCTAGAGCAAGAGGACGCCCTGTACCAGATCTACCGGGAGGCGGTAGTCGCCCTCCAAAGGGGCATTGGCGAGGCGAAGTCCGCAGCCCACAAGGCCCTGGAGGACGACCTCAACCGCGACCCGTGGGGGCTAGGATACCTAAGGGCGCTGGGAAAGCTCCGTCCAAAGGGCCCCCCCCTCACGGCCACCATGGACCCGAAGACAAGGGAGGAGACCATCGATGCTCTCTTTCCCCATGGCGAGGACCTCCCACCCTGGGACTCCCCGACCCCTCCGTGGAACGAAGAGCAGAGGGTCACCGAGGAAGAGCTCGAGGCGGCATTCAAGAGAATGGCCTCCAAATCCGGGGCCCCCGGCCCAGACGGGCTTGCAGGGAAGATCTGGTGCAAGGCGGCCGCCCATCTACATGAGAGGATTGCTCGCCTCTTTACGGCGTGTCTCCGCAAAGGACAAGTCCCCCGCGAGTGGAAGAGAGCGATTTTAGTTCTCATTCCCAAGCCGGGAAAGGCCGCGGGCGCCCCTTCGTCCACTAGGCCCATTTGCCTGCTGGATGAACTTGGGAAGCTGTTCCAGCGGGTTCTCTTCGCAAGAATGACTTCTCACCTGAAGACGCTCGGCCCTGACCTGTCGCCAGCGCAGTTTGGCTTCCGGCAAGAAACTTCCACGGTGGACGCGATCCAGTACGTGAAGGGGCTTACTGACCCAGTGATCGATGCCGGAGGGGTAGTACTGGCTATATCGCTCGATATAGCCAATGCTTTCAACTCCATTCCATGGAGCACCATCATGGACGCCCTTAAGCGCCATAGGCTGCCGCCATACCTCCAGAGGACGATAAGGGGATACCTGGAGGAAAGAGCCATTCTCTACCCCGGAGGCGCGGGCGAATGGATCTCGAGACCGGTAAATCGGGGGGTCCCGCAGGGGTCCGTCCTAGGGCCCCTGCTGTGGAACCTTGGATTCAATCCCATCCTAAAGGCGGACATCCCGGAACAGGTGGCTGTCATCTGCTACGCGGATGATACGCTCATTCTTGCATCGGGACGGGATTGGCAGCGGACCCTTCGCACAGCAGAGACAGGGGTAGCCTGCGTCGTTGAAGAAATCAGCAACTTAGGGCTACGAATCGCCCCGACGAAGACTGAGGCCACGTGGATGCACGGCCTTCCCCTAACGAGAAACCCCCCAGAGAAGTACATGTGGGTGCAAGGCGTATACATCCGCGTTGCGGAGGTACTGAAATATCTGGGCCTTGTTATCGACGGTAGGTGGAGATTCGCCCACCACACCGAGCGATTACTCCCGAAGTTGGAGCGTACGGGTCGCATGCTTGGGGCTCTTCTTCCAAATCTGGGAGGACCGTGCACAAGAGTGCGCCGCCTCTACGCAGGGATCCTACGTAGTATGGCCATGTATGGTGCTCCCTTGTGGGCCCATAACCCAGCGGGCGCCACCCGAAGGAAAATTCTCCTGCGACGAGCCCAGCGAGGCATTGTTATCCGCCTCATTAGAGGATACGCCGATCTCCCTTTTGCCACGGCAGCGGTTTTGGCCGGCCAGCTTCCCCTCGACCTGCAGGCGGAGGTAGAGGTTGGGGCGTATAACCAGGCGCAAGAGCTGAAAGCTGAAGGTCATCCCCCCTCGCAACACGATAAAACCGCGATCAGGGACGCACTCCTGACCACGATTCTTTCCAAGTGGGAGGCTGAAGTTTCGTGTAGGCTCATTTACAGCCGGCAAGTAGCCATACGAGCCATTGCCCCGCTCTTCAAAGAATGGTATGGAAGAAAACACGGAAACCTCACCTTCCGTATGACCCAAATTTTAACGGGGCACGGTTCCTTCGGGACCTACCTCAACAAAATTGGGGCAGAAGACGACGAGTCCTGTTGGATGTGTGGAGCGGAAGTTGACTCTGTCTCCCACACCATTCAGCCTTGCCCAGCTTTCGCCGAGGAACGTGAGACACTGGAAGCCCACCTTGAGGGAAGAAGACTCTGCCTGGGAAACCTGGTATCCTTCATGATGACCGGGGAAGATGAGTGGAACGCAGCTCGAATTTTCTGCGAAGATGTTATGGCTGCCAAAGAGTCGTCTGAGAGAGAGAGGGAACGGACCGACCCTTCGAGGCGCGCCAGAATGTTGGCGAAGTCGCGGAAGAGGAGAGAGGCAAGGCGCAGGACTCTGCGATAATGTCCCTCACCTAAATAAAAATGATTGCTCCGACAGAGGGGCAAGCCACCCTGAGAGAGAGCATGGAATCCCCGACCACCAGATGGGGGTCTGAGGGCCAATTGGGGATTCAGGACACGGAAATCCGCTGGTAAGACGGCGGACTATAAGTACTGGAAAGTACTATGACCCCCCCCCCAAAAGGGGGGAGTAAGCAGCGCCCAAAAGGGCAATCTTCGAGGACTACCGGTGCATATATACTGATCCCGGGATTCCCCATTAGAAGGGAAGCAAGCAAATAGCAGGGTTTTTTAGTGGTGCGAGCCCCACATAACCCGGCCCCTTCCCCACAGGGCGACGGGGTATGCGTTCAGGCATTTTCCCCTGCTTAAAAAAAAGGTTAGGTTAGATTAGGTTAGGTGCGCTCGTGGGCCCGTGCCCTTCGCGGGGACCGGGTTAGGGAACTCGGGGCTTGCCCCGAGGCCCCGCCTGGGCCCTGTGAGGGGATGGGAGTTTTCCGACTCCCGACACGGCGCGTCCCCGGGTTGCGGATAGGGGGATGCCCTACCGACATAGTCGGGTGGGTAACAGGACCCCGAAAGGGGCCTGCCGCGGACAGCATACGATAAGGTGACCCCTCCACCGAAAGTGAGGGGGCCGGGGGTACCCTCTGTCCTTCGGGCGGGGGAATCGGCACCCTGGGGATGGCGTGCGCCACGCATCCCCTAACACCGGAATCTCCTCGTCCGCCTCCTACCGCGCTGTGGCGAAGCGTCGGAAGAGGCGGACGAGGAGACTGGGGGCCTGGCCTTAGGGTCGGGCCGCGAGGAGGCCAACCTCTAACAAAGTGGCAGGGTTGTCTCTCCCCTACCCTGCAAAAGGGGGAGACTACACACACACACACACACATATATATATACAGTGACACTCCCCTCTGGGCACCCTGCCTCGCGGGGCAGTACATTCCAGAGGGGAACACACACTCGCACACACCGTCCTGTGGCGGATACCCCGGGGAGCCCCCTCTGCCTCAGTGAGGGGTCGGGGAAGAAACCCCTAAACAAAAATCAACTATGGAGGAAGTCATGAAAGAATTGAAGGTTACGCTGCAGCGGTGCGACTCCGCAGTACCGGCGGGTAAGGGCGCGAAAGTAGGCCCGACCCCGTCGTCGTCCGACAACTGCAGTGCTGAGCCAGTGGGCCACTTGGCTGACTCAGCATCCAATGCCCCAAGCGTGCCAATAAACAATGCCGACGACCAAGCTAAGGCATCAGGACACGAGAGAGATTTACGGAACCCACAAAATCCACCGAAAGCGTGGACAAATGTGCTGCAACCAGCCACATTCACCCCCTCTCGGGGCGTGGAACGGGGAACAGAAGTGGTGCGCGGCTATGGAGGCGCACTGCGTACCGCCCTCTCGGCTGCAGACATCGACATAGAGTTGAGCGCTGACACGGACGATGACTGCAACGGAGCATACGAGGACGCGGAGGGGAGCTCAGGGATCCTTCTGTTCAAGGGCAATCAGAGGAATAACCCGCCTCGATCCTCACCGAAAACTCCAGGCAAGAAGAGAAGGCGGATCCAATCACCCCCCGCCAGTGAGGGGGAGTCGGTGGGTTCGGAGAGCTCTCCTGAAAGGGGAGACAATACAGGAGCATTCCCACCCTGCAGGAGCTCTCCTTGCAGCTACAAGCAATGCCGGTAGTGGATATTGCTGCGATGGTGGTCGACCATTCAAGGAAGATCGAAAAGATCGCAAGATCTTCCAACAACCTGAAAGGCAATCTGGTGAGGCAACTCCGGATTTCCGCATTGACCTCGCGTGCTGGGCAGCTCGAGGTTACTAAGCGCATGAAGACTGGAGGGAAACTTGCCGCCCTGGAAGAGGAAAACTGCGTTCTCCAGGCTCGAGTTAACTCACTCGAGGCCGAGCTCACTGCAATGAGGGGTGAAATTGATTCCCTCAGACGTAGGGATTCGATCATAGTTGGTCAGCATGTCCCAAGGGACATCGGTACTACCCCGCCCATGGAGGTGGATGCGGGCCAAACCTCTACTATTAACACGAGGGGGAACAGCCAACGCAGAGACGAGGAGGCTCTAAGGAAAAGAGAAGAACTGCTCGAAAGGAGGGAGGCGTCTCTCAAGCGAAAGGAAACTAGCAAGGAGGATTACCTGCTGGGGAAGATCTCAGCCATGGTATCCGCCCAGCTGGATGGCTTCAGGCGGGAACTGTGCCTTGAAGGCGCGCGGAAGGTTGACCCCGCCCTGCCTGCTGGCCTGAGCACGCCACTGAAGACCTTGAAGAGTACCAAGAGTACCAGAAGGGCGGAGAATCGTGAATCGCAGCCCCCGACGGGGCTCGAGACAAAGAAGAAGGTGTTGCCGAAAATCCTCTCTGTGAAGGTGAACATGGACTATGCCCGGCTAAAGGGCGGGAGTGCGAGCCATGCTCCTCCTCCTCCCCATCCTTCCTCCGGCGGGACTCCTCCCGCCCCCTCTTCCTCCTCTGTCACCACCGCCTCGTCTAAAACTGCGCGGAATCTGGTGCTGGGGGGGGGGGGGGGGGGAAGGCTGGGGGAAGGAAAGTCACCCAACAGTCGTCGGTGGATGGTCGGACGGCGGCTACACCTGTGCCCATGAAAGGCGACAAAAAGCGCAACGCGGAGGCAAAAAAATCTGCTGGTGGGGTCATGAAACCGGGCCGCATCAGGGTCCTCAAATATGCGGCGGTTTCCATCACGCTTACCCCCGGGGCAAAACTCACATACGGGGAAGTGCTAAAGATGGCACAGGAGAAAATTCAGCTCAAAGAGCTGAACATCTCTGAGGTCCGCACACGTCGGGCCAATAATGGCGGCCTCGTGATCGAGGTGAGGGAGGATGGTAGTGCCGAAAAGGCCAAAAAACTGGGGGAGAAACTGCACATGATCTTCTTGGGCAACGAGTCCGTGGCGGTAGGTAGGCCGGAAAAGCGAGTCGCCCTCAGACTCACCGGAATCGAGGATTCGGCCACGGTTGAGGACATAGTGGCCGCGGTCGCGACCCATGGGGATTGCGGTGTCGCCAGCATCGATACGGGGGATATTAGGAGGGGCCCTCGTGGCATGGGCACCATCCACGTCCAATGCCCTGCCGCTTCTGCCAAGAAGCTGGCCGCCGAAGTGGAGTTTAGCCTAGGATGGTGCAAAGTGAAGGTGGTGGCTCTTGCCACTGCCTCACTGCACTGCTATAAGTGCCTCGAAAAGGGGCACGTAAAGCTGCAGTGCACCAGCGCGGTAGACCGGAGTAGTGCATGCTACAATTGCGGCAGTCAAGAGCACATAGCGAAGGACTGCCGTAGTAAGCCGAGCTGTGTGATTTACCGGGAGCTTGGCGCCCCCAGCAATCACAGGGCGGGTTCGAATGCATGTAATCCTCCCAAGAAGAGGACGCCGAGGAAACCGAATGAAGCGGAGAGGGCTCCCGCTCTGGATGCTTCTAACGCTGGCTCGTCCGGCCCTGTAAAGGACCTGGTGTCCCCTGCTGTCTTCCGGCAGGACCCTCCGGTGCCAAGGTCGGGGCCATCTAGCGCCGACCCGGGGGTGATGGGGGGTGGGGCGGGGAAGCCCTGCATGATTAACGACTCGGAGGAAGTCATGAACACGAACCCCGCATGATGGGCCATCGAGCCCGTACAAACGTGATCCAGGCAAACATAAATCACTCGGCTAGGGCTCAGGATCTTCTCCTCCAGGCACTGGCCGAGCGTTCAACCGGGCTCGCCCTAGTGGCGGAACCCTTCTACATTCCCAATAACACCAGCTGGATTGGGGATGAACTGGGAATTGCTGCCATAATTTCCCCTTCCCTCTCTGGGCTCCCCCAGGCGAGGCTTATCCAAAGGGGGGACGGTTACGTGGCGGCTAGATGGGGTCGCTTTGGGGTCATCTCCGTTTATGCCCCCCCCAGCTGGGATAGTCGGGAATTCCAGGGTCTACTGACCAATGTCGTAGATGCAATACGCAATCTGGGCAGGTGCCCGCTGATACTGTGTGGCGATTTTAACGCCCGCAGCTCCGCATGGGGCGATGCGAGAACCAATAACAGGGGCAGAATTCTCCTTCATTGGGCACAGAACCTGAGGATCCGACTCCTTAACAGAGGATCGGTGCTCACCTGTACCCGGCGTAACGGTGGATCAGTCGTGGACCTCTCGTGGGCATCATCGAAGGCCCTCAGGGAGATACATGACTGAACGGTCCTGAGGGATGTCGAGACCCTGAGCGATCACCGATACGTGGAGTTTGGGATCTCGGCCCCGAGCAGCACCGGGACATATGCGGGGAAAGCCACCAGGAAGGGGTGGATCACCCGCAAACTGGACGCGGATCTCTTGGAGGCGGCCATTGCAGTGGCGTCCTGGGCTGAACCTCCGGCGGGAGACGTGGAGGACGTGGACCAGGAAGCTGAATGCTCTGCGACACGGTCACCAGCATCTGTGACACGGCCATGCCCCGCTCTAAGGGTAGAAGGCCGAATAACGCAGTTTACTGGTGGTGTGAGGAGGTAGCGGACCTCAGAGGCGAGTGCTCTATGACCCGCCGGAGGTACGTGCGAGCCAGGAGGAGGAGATGCCGCGACATAGCCCTGGAGGGCGTACTGTACGATGAGTACCGCGCAACGGTGCTCAAACTACAGAGGGCCATCAGGGACGCCAAAGAACGAGCCAACCGGGAACTGGAGGAAGATCTAGCCCGAAACCCCTGGGGTCCTGGATACCTCCGGGCCCTGGGGAGGCTTCGCCCAAAAGGTCCGCCCCTGACTGCTGCCATGGACCCTGAAGAGAGGGAAAGCGCCATCGATGCCCTCTTCCCCCGTGGAAGTGACCTCCCGCCTTGGAATCTGGCGCCTCTGAAGACACTCCCGGAGGAGCTCAGGATCTCAGAGGGGGAAATCCAGGACGCGGTTCGACGTATGACATCGAAATCTACAGCGCCCGGACCCGATGGCATCCATGGGAGGGCTGTGGGGAGAATAATCTCCTGTATGCCTGGCAGGTTCACATGCCTGCTCGTCGCATGCCTGAGATGCGGGCGTTTCCCCCGCGCTTGGAAGCGGGCGCTCCTCATCCTGATTCCTAAGCCTGGGAAGGCTCCTGGCTCCCCATCCTCCAACAGGCCAATATGCCTGCTGGATGAGATGGGGAAATTGTTGGAGCGGATCATTGCGGACAGAATTCACAGTCATCTCGAAGATCTGGGACTAGACCTATCCAGGGCTCAGTTTGGGTTCAGAAGAAGCCGCTCCACAATCGATGCGGTGGAGTTTGTCAGAGAAACGGCACTCTCTGTGACCTGCCGGGGGGGAGTTGCGTTGGCTGTGTCCCTCGGCATAGCAAACGCTTTCAACTCCCTTCCTTGGTCGGCTATAATGAAGGCTCTGATGAACCACGACGTCCCGGATTACCTGCGAGCGATAATTAGGGACTATCTCTGCGAGAGGAGTATTATCTACCCTGGACAGGACGGGGAGCAAATTTCTCGGAGCGTTAATCGTGGCGTCCCACAGGGATCCGTTTTGGGCCCCCTTTTGTGGAACGTCGGATACAATGCCACCCTGGAAGCTCACATACCGGAGGGCGTCCGGGTCGTGTGTTACGCAGACGATACGCTCGTTCTTGCCGCCGGGAGGGATTGGAGCCGGACTACCAGACTTGCCGAGCTGGGCGTCGCCGGCATTGTCCGAAAAATAAAGAGTCTGGGGCTGGAGGTGGGGGCGGCTAAGACGGAGGCCCTGTGGTTCCACGGGCTTTCGCTTACCAAATCTGCTCCGGCTTCTAGACTATGGGTTGAAGGTACACCGATCGTCATATCAGATCGGATAAAATATTTGGGACTGACGCTCGATAGTCGCTGGCGATTCGGACATCACCTGGAACGGCTCGGCCCAAGGTTGGAGAGGACGGGGCACCCCTTGGGTTCCTTGCTTCCCAACATTGGGGGCCCGAGTCTCAGGGTTCGAAGACTGTACGCGGGTATTTTGCGCAGCATGGCGCTGTACGGTACACCGATCTAGGCCAGCAATCCTCTGGGCCAGACGCGGAGGAGAACTCTCCTGCGTCGGGCTCAGAGGCACATGGCCACACGCATGATACGCGGGTTTTCTGACCTGTCATATGAGACGGCAATGGTCTTGGCGGGACTCTTGCCACTTGACTTGCAGGCGGCGGCGGAGGCCAAGGCCTTCGCAAAAATAAAAAAATTCAAACGAGAGGGTAATCCCCCGTCTGAGTTGGAAAGGTCGGAGTTCAGGGAGGATGAGCTCGTCCAGGCCTGGACGAACTGCGAGGCTGAGATCTCCTCCCAGGAGACCCCCAGAAGCGTTAGGAGAGGCAGAGTGATCCGCATCATTCTTCCCCATTTCAAGGAGTGGGTGTTCCGGAAGCATGGGGCACTCACGTACCGAATGACGCAGCTGCTGACAGGCCACGGCTCTTTCGGTGACTATCTTCATGAGATGGGCGTCGAGGCCACGAAGAAATGCCATATGTGCGGGGCTAGAAGAGATTCGGCGGTTCACGCGCTAACCGACTGTCCTTCGTCTGAGGAACATCGGTCTACCCTCAAGGGGATCATTGGCGCGCAGGTGACTCCCGATAACATCATCAAGGCGATATTGAAGGATGATGAGGCGTGGAATGCGGTTGCGTCATTCTGCGAGGAAGTGATGACTGCTAGAGAAGCAGCGGAGAGAGAACGAGAGCGGACGGACCCTCACAGACCGGAGGGCCCTATGGAGGCCAGCAGCGGAGGCGGTACCGGCGGCGACGTGGGCCACTTCGAGTTGTCGGAGGAAAGTCTTCACCCTGAGGTAGACCTCGAAGGCGTCCGAGTATGCGGATCCGTCGAGGTACTCGAGCGCCTGCACCTTCTCCAGCGCCAACAGCTCCTCGATGGCGTTGTGGGTTTCGCCGAACGTGTCCCACAGCGTCTCGAGGCTCTCCTGGTGTGAGAGGGTATATGGCAGAGACTTGCGGGAGGTGTCTGCGGACTCCTTCAAGGTCCTCTCGATCTTCTCGAGGAACTTATGGTGGGTGGCTTGGCGGGCCACTCGGCGGAGGAGTTTTGCGGAGGCGGATTTTGGCGGCTTCGGCGAGGTCGGTCTGGCGGTTTTCGGCGGTGCGGGTATGGCGGAAATGACCGCCGGACCCCGCCAATGAGCAGAAACTCCCCGCCGCCATTTCCGATTCCGCACCGCCATCACCATGTGTGGCGTCTGAAGTCGAAACACTTCGGCTTCAGGTCGCCACACTGGTCGTTCCATCCTCGGAACCCGCCGCCATTTCCGCCATACCCGCACCGCCGAAAACCGCCAGACCGACCTCGCCGAAGCCGCCAAAATCCGCCTCCGCAAAACTCCTCCGCCGAGTGGCCCGCCAAGCCACCCACCATAAGTTCCTCGAGAAGATCGAGAGGACCTTGAAGGAGTCCGCAGACACCTCCCGCAAGTCTCTGCCATATATCCTCTCACACCAGGAGAGCCTCGAGACGCTGTGGGACACGTTCGGCGAAACCCACAACGCCATCGAGGAGCTGGTGGCGCTGGAGAAGGTGCAGGCGCTCGAGTACCTCGACGGATCCGCATACTCGGACGCCTTCGAGGTCTACCTCAGGGTGAAGACTTTCCTCCGACAACTCGAAGTGGCCCACGTCGCCGCCGGTACCGCCTCCGCTGCTTCCGCTTCTACCTCCTCCGCTCCTCGTACCGCTCCCCGCTTACTCCCCGAACTTCAGCTCCCTACCTTCCACGGGGACTACCCCTCCTGGCCTCCTTACCGCGATATGTTCCGCTCCATAGTTATCCGCAATACCTCCCTTTCAGACATAGAGCGCATGCACTACCTGAAAACCACCCTCTCCGGCCCCGCACTCCAACTAGTTTCCGCCTTACCAGTCTCCTCCGACATGTTCCAATCTGCCTGGCAGGCTCTGACTGCCAGGTATGAAAACAAACGCCACCTCGTCTCCGCTCACCTTGACCGCCTCTACAACCTCAAACCGCTAACCCCCAGATCCGCAAACCAAATCGAAACCCTGACCACCACCGTAACCTCCGTACTTAACTGCCTCCGATCCCTCTCCTACCCGGTGGAACACTGGGACCTCATGATCGTCCATCTAATCACCCTGAAAATGGACCAGAGCCTCCGGGAGTCTTGGGAGAATTCCCTGGGCTCCACCACGGAGTGCCCCGCCCTAGCTCAATTAATGATCTTCCTGGCCACTAAGGTCAGGACCTTAGAGAGGTTGGCCTCCGCCGACCCCTCACCCGCTTCCTCTACCACCGCCAAATCCGCCTCCCAGCAGAAGAGCTACTCTGCCGCCAGCCGACTCAAGGCCACCAAGGCCAATGTGTTGGCTGCGGTAGCAGTGGCTCCTGCTCCTGCTCCACCAACCTCCACAGTTCCGCCGAAACCCCAGTGTTCCACCAAACCGCCTACTTCCTCAGCACCGCCAACAACATCCACCAACACCGCCTTCTCCAGCTCCTCCAACCCTGCACCGCAGATCCCCCCTTGCCACGTGTGTGGAGAAATCCACTACGTGGCCAGGTGTCCAGCCTTTGTGAGGATGACACCGGAACAGCGCCGCAACGTTGCCCAGCAGCTGAGGCTATGCCCCAACTGCCTGGGGAACCACGGCCTGAACTGGTGTAAGTCCACGCAGAGCTGTAGGGTGTGCGGTGCAAGGCACCACACTTACCTACATCCTCTTACCTCCGCATCCGCTCCATCCGCTGCCAACCACTGAAGTTCCACGCTTCCACGCTCCGCTTTACCTCCTTACTCCTCTAACTCACCGCTGACCACTCCTGCACCGCTTTACCTCCAATCCGCAGTACCAAACCTGCCAACCAACAAACATAACCTACACCTGTCAAAATCCATACCTGCCTACGCCGCACAGTCCAACAGGACAACTAATTCTGGGGTCTGGGATGAGACGACCTTGGCACATGGTGCTTCGGCACCAGGAGGGTTGAGGGTCTCGCCTTCTCAGCCATCGGGAGAGGTTTCCCAGGACAATTGTGCCAATCATTCCCTACCTAACTATATCCGTCCTATAGTTCTGCTAGCAACCAGCCTTGCCGCCATAGTTACGCCACTCAGAACTCACCAAGTCAGATTGCTCTTGGATCCTGGGTCTGAGCTGACGTTCATATCTGAAACCGCTGTACGCCAGTGTAAATTGGCAAGAAACCATGCCTCAGTTGCCATCCGAGGCATTGGCAATGCAAGTGCTGGAACCACCAGAGGCGTAGTGCACTTAACACTGAAATCCGCATACACGCATGAAGCTATCCAAGTCACCGCACACATCTTGAAGGAACTGACAGGCACAATACCATCCACGGATATTCCAAACGCCTCATGGAGCCACTTGAAACATCTACAACTGGCTGATCCGCAATTTATGACACCAGGCCCTATCGACATACTCCTTGGTGCTGACCATTATGGCATAATTCTACAACCTGAGGTGGTAAAGGAGTCCGCTGACCTGCCTGTAGCCCAACGCACAATATTTGGATGGATAGTGCTGGGCCCAACCTCTTCGCACCGCAACCAGGCAAGTCAGTCCTACCAAATATCTGTTGACCAACAACAACAGGACCTTCAAGAATTGTTGACCCGCTTTTGGATACAAGAAGAAGTACCAACGTCATCTAACACACCAGAATCCACAGCAGATGAACGTGCTTGTGAACTTCACTTCCAAGCAACACATACCAGAACCGCTGCTGGCAGGTACGTTGTCAGACTGCCACTGAGATCTGCCCCCGCACAACTTGGAGATTCATTCCATACTGCCCATGCTTGCCTCCGCCATCTGCTCAGACGTCTTGCCAAGGATGGCACGTACCGCCAACTATACATGAACTTCTTACAAGAATATGAGCAACTTGGGCACATGACCAGAGCACCAGACACGCCAACTACAACTCCAACCTATTACCTTCCGCACCATGGAGTTCTTAAAGAAAGCAGTACCACCACCAAACTGCGAGTTGTGTTCAATGGATCTCGAGCAACGCCGACAGGAGTGTCCCTCAATGATATCCTACACACTGGAGCTAAGCTTCAGATTGATATCATGGACGTACTGCTGTGGATCCGCAGACACCGCTTCATATTTGCCACTGACATCACGAAGATGTTCCGCCAAATCCTGGTCGACCAACGAGATTGGGATTTACAGCGCATACTCTGGGTGGACGAGCAGCAGAACATAACCTCGTACCAGCTTACAACTGTCACGTACGGTACTCGTCCAGCCCCGTTCGTCGCAGTCCGCGTACTTCTTCAACTGTTGGCAGATGAAGGACACAAGTTCCCTCTCGCTGTCAACCCGCTCACATATGGACGTTATGTGGACGATATATTCGGAGGTGCCGACAACATCGCCGAACTTCAAGAAACCGCAGATCAGCTGACTGGCTTGTGCCAGGCGGGCGGATTCCCCCTGGCCAAGTGGAGTAGCAATACTCGCAGTCTGCTTCAGAAATCTAGCGTGAAAGCGAAACCTAGCCTGTCTCTCAACGACACAGAGGACAGCACCAAGCTCCTCGGACTCCACTGGTCGCCGCATACTGATACACTGCAATTTCAGATCAAGCCGCCGACTTCATCCAGTTATCTGACGAAACGCATGATACTTTCGGAGATCGCCCAAATCTTTGATCCTCTTGGCTTAATCGCACCGCTGATAATTCGCGCCAAGGTATTATTGTAGGAGCTTTGGTTGGAAAAACTTGGCTGGGACGACCACTTGACTGAGCGAATTCGGCTCAAGTGGATTGCCTTCAAGACGGAACTTGCCGAAATTCCGTCACTGACTATACCAAGATGGATCAACTGTACCGCCACAACGTCAGCAGAAATCCATGGCTTCTCTGATGCTTCACAGCTCGCAATGGCAGCAGCTGTTTATCTGAAGACGCATTCGCCGCAGACAGGAACACGCATCATTCTAGTCTGCGCGAAGACAAAGGTAGCACCGCTTAAACGGCTCACCATCCCACGATTGGAGCTCGCCGCTGCACTGATGCTCGCAAGGCTCGTGCATTACTGCCAGACGACCCTCGACGCCGCCAGCTATCCAGTCTACCTTTGGACAGATTCTTCAGTAGCTCTCACTTGGATCCAATCAAACCCGTCCCGCTGGAAAGATTTCGTCAGGAATAGAGTGTCCACCATTCAAGATCTGACTCCACACGGCCGTTGGAGTTTCGTACCTGGCAAGGAGAACCCCGCTGACTGCACTTCGAGAGAACTCTCTCCAAGCCAGCTGAAAACGCACCAACTTTGGTGGACTGGCCCTCCATGGTTGCGCAAACCCGCACAGTCCTGGCCGCCGCAGAAATTCACCTGTGATCCAGCCTACCAACTCGAAGAGCGACCTGGATTGGCGTTTTCCGTGAGAACACCCCCGGAACCTTACTGGGATCTCATTGGAATTTCTGCGGCGGCCAGGACTGTGCGGGTTTGCGCAACCATGGAGGGCCAGTCAACCCCGGATTTTTATCTAGGGGGCCAATAGGGCGATGATTCCTGAACCCTCATTACTGGACATCAAGACAACGCGACTTGGAAGATGGCAGCTCCTGCAGCAAATGCTGCAAGGATTCTGGTCGACTTGGTCCACCAGCTACTTGCAGCAACTACAGGCTATCTCCAAGTGGCACCACCCGCATAACATAATCCATGTCGGTTCTTTAGTCCTAGTTACAGATGAACGCTTTCCTCCAGCCAAGTGGCCTCTCGCCAGAGTCACTCAGCTGCATCCTGGGAAGGACGGATTGACACGGGTAGTCACACTAAAGACGGCAACGACGACTCTTACAAGGCCGATCGCAAAACTTGCCGTTCTACCCATCACTGACCCGCCTGATCGACCACAATCTGCTACGCCTGACACCGCATGAGAGAACGATCCGCAAGGATCACCACATAATCATCAACGCTGTTGCTGATGGCGGCCGGAATGTTCAGGAATCATCGCCCTATTGGCCCGCTAGATTTAAGCTATGTTACCTAGTATTCTAAGTTATCTAGTCATGCGCATTCGGCCCCGTAGCCGACTACAAGATGATCGATCCGCCTATCGATCCGCATAGATTCCACCAATGAACGTAGCGATCGGAACGCTCCCCCGCGGAAGCGTGAAGAACTTGCGCTTCTTCTCCGGCCGGCTTCCTTGTTCCGCCATAACTGTTACTTTTGCTGAAGGAAACGGACGCGTCCCTTGCGAGCAAAACCTAGATTGTGTGTCGATCTGAACCTCGAACTATTGTTAACTAAACCGCTGAATAGAACTTTTGTGCCGCCAACCAATTGTGCTGTGATATATTAATCTGTGACTGGACCGAGTGGTGTTTTTGCCACCGGCCCGACTGTTAAACGCCGCCAATATTCCTTACGGCGAATTTCTGACCCGCCTCAAGGTAATTCAATAAACCACAACATTGTTATCTGAACTCCTCTTATCTTTTCTATTGATTCCCGACTAGCCTGAATCCAGAGTCCCGCAAACGTTAATCGAACACAGACACTCCAGGAAACTGGAGCGCGCGAGAAAGAGGCGCCGCCGCACTCGGGAAAGGAGATAGGGCACGCAGCCCCCGAATCTCCTTGGCGACAGGCGAGAAAGGTTTGAGTAATTTCGGTATACCCCAACCTTGATCGTTGAAGCTAAGACAACAGGACAGTAGGCGGGGAGGCTCTGTCCAGTTTAGCCTCAAATCTAATGCAGTCGGGAGTGCGATCCTCAAGGCTGCAGCCCTGGATAAACAGGGCAATGGAGATGGGAAACTTCTCCCATAACCAGGATGAGCTATGTTCAAAGGCAAGCCATGGAGGGAAGCGGTTGCTTTCACAGATCCCGAATCCCTCTCTTTATAATTGGCAATGCTGTGATCGCCGTGGAGTTTTTAGTGGGTGTAAGCCCCACATATCCCCATCCCTTCCCCGGTGGGCGGGGAATGCGTCCAAGCATTTTCTCCACGAAAAAAAAAGGTACGCTCGTGGGCCGTGCCCTTCGCGGGGACCGGGTTAGGGAACTCGGGGCTTGCCCTGAGGCCCCGCGAGGGGATGGGAGCTTTCCGACTCCCGACACGGCGCGTCCCCGGGTTGCCGATAGGGGGATTCCCAAGGGGCATAGCCCGGAGGGGAGCGGGTTCTCGAAAGGGGCCCGCCGCGGACAACATCGGTAAGGTCATCACCGAAAGCGTGGGGGCCGGGGGTACCCCACGCCCTTTTTAGGGCGGAGGGATTTGGCACCCTGGGGGCGGCATTCGCCAACCGCCCCCTAATACCGGAACCCCTGATTCCGTCTCCTACCGCTCCTTGGCGGGGCAGCGGAAGAGACGGGTCAGGGACCGGGGGCCTGGCTTTCACTTGTCGGGCTGTGAGGAGTTAACCTCTATAAAAAATCCACACTCGCGCGGGCGCGAACTACACTCACACACGCACACACACACTGATACTCCCCTCTGGACACCCTGCCTCGCGGGGCAGTACATCCCAGAGGGGGACACTCACGCAAACATACACACCGTCCGGGCGCGGATACCTCCGGGGAGCCCTCTGCCTTAAAGAGGGTAAGGGACGGAACCCTGAAATAAAACCAACTATGGTAAGAAGTATGAAAGATTGTTCGATTAGGGTGCAGAGGTGCGAGTCCTCAGTACCGGCGTGTGAGGGTGGGCAAGCGGGCCCAATCACGTCGTCATGCTGTAACCGTAGTGGTGTGTTGGTGGGCCACTTGGCCGACGCATCATCTAATGCCCCAAGAGTGCTGAAGGACGGAACTAACAAAGACGACATGGCGAAACAGACAGGACACGGCAAGGGAGAGGATAACTTCGTGGCACCAAAAGAGATGGCCGGCAGGGCGCTGCCAGCCATTCTAAAATAAGCCAGGAGAGAAAGACGAGTTCGTCGAAACGCGCCGGTGATACGGTACTGGCTTCGTGCAAGGTGAGGTCAAATCCCAGACCGATGGTGATCAGCGACCCGGAGGATGAGGAATCTGACTCCTCCACTGAGTCGCGTTACTCATCGGCATCGTCCCAGAATCGGCAAAAGAGAGGGAGGAATGGGACGCCGATGACGAGCGGCCATGCGAAACGTCGGCATGTAGAGTCGTCCGGAAATGAAACGGAGCCCCAAACGGAGTTCGATATCTTGGACCTATCAGCAGAAATGGCCTCAGCTTCCTAGAAGAACAAAGGAATGCCGAAACTACAGGAGGTGATCACGGAGATGCGAGAGCTTCCCACGGCCAATATCGGAGCTGAGGTTCTTGAACATATGAGGGAGATTGAGCGGATCGTTGGAACGTCCTCCAATCTAAAAGGAACATTCGTCAAGAAGCTACGTATAGCGGCTCTTAGAGCCAAAGTTGCCACTGGCGAACTGGCAAAACGTACCACAGCGACTGGGAGCAATGCCAGCTTGGAGGAGGCCAACTTCCAGCTCAGGTCGCGGGTATATGAACTGCAGGGGGAGCTCAGCTCCTTGAAGACCGAGATGGAAAGCCTGAGATCGCAGGTACGACGGCAAGTAAGTACGGAGGTGGGTGACACCCGATCAGCACCGTCGACTGCTCCACAGAGCGCGGGTGGAGCCGTCAAGTCGTCGGGTATGGAAACCCACGGAAACGCAACTAAGCGAGACTGCGAAAGTACTAACAAAAGCCGGGACGACGCACAACCTAATGAGATCTCAGCTAGATGCCTTCAGGAAGGAGCTCATGGCTGATGCGTGCGGGTCCTGCCGACAACCAGCGGATGTAACCTCGAAACTTGTCAAGGGGAATGCCGGCTCCTCGAAGAAAAGTGGTTCGCTGACAAAACCCTCTGCAACCACACGAATGGAAGCCGCAGCGGAGTCGGTAAGAGCCGTGATCGCCCCAACAAATGGGAAACAAGAGGTGCAGTGGGTACAAATGATCGGGAAGAAACAGAAGACGAAAGCCCCGAAGGTATCCATTCCTACGCCAACAGTGCCGACGACAGAGGGACGTTTTGCTGCCAAGTAGGGTGTCAGGAGTAAGGTGGCGAGGGATGATAAGCCCAAGAATGCGAGGTCCAAGCCCTCCCGAAAGCTGAGACCTCCCAAGAACGCGGCGGTCACGTTGACCATTTCCGAAGGAGCAAAGACTACGTATGCCGAGGCGCTTACCAAAGCGCGGCAACGTGTAAGCCTGGTGGAACTGGGAATTGCTGAAGTTAAGACGCGCAGGGCAGTAACCAGTGGTATAATCTTGGAGATACCTGGTCATGACAGCGTTGAGAAGGCGGACAAGTTGGCCGACCGGTTACGCACGGTCATGGACGACATGCAGGAAATACGGGTCAACAGGCCACTGAAGTACGCCGATATACGCATAAGTAACCTGGACGACTCTGTGACCAACGAGGAGGTAGCTCGAGTAGTTGCCGCAATGGGGGGGGGGGGGGTGTAATGCCGCTGATGTTCGCACCGGGGAGATGAAATATCCATCGGGTGGGATGGGAACCCTGTGGGTGCGATGTCCCATGGCTGCGGCCAAGAAGCTGCTCACTCAGAACAAAGTCTTAGTTGGGTGGTCTGTTGCCGAGGTGAAGGTGCTCCCGGCTAGGCCTATGCGGTGTTATCGCTGCTTGGAGACCGACCACGTGAGGCAGCACTGCACGTCTAAGGTGGATCGCAGTAACCACTGCTATAACTGCGGCGAAGCTGGGCATCGGGCAAACGCATATACTGCTGTACCAAAGTGCCCACTGTGTGCGGACCTTGGTAGGCCGAGTAACCACCGGCTCGGTACGACTCCCTGCAATTCCCCCACACGAAAAAGGGAAGGGAATGAAGCGGCACGGCCCCACGTACAACGTACCGCCGTGGGCGCTGTAGCAGGCAATAAGACTGTCGTACTTGTAGAAGGAGTACCAAGCGCTGTGCCGAGCAGTGAGAGACATGAGATGGGCCAGGAGGGGGCCATGGATTCATCTCCATAATGAGCCCGCGGGCTCGCGCCGATGTAATCCAGGCGAACGTAAACCACTCAGCCAGGGCGCAGGATTTGCTTCTGCAAACTATGGCCGAGTGGTCGACAGGAATGGCTATCGTTTCGGAGCCATACAGGATTCTGGACAATCCTAACTGAGTCGGAGACGAGTTAGACTCGGTCATGTTGATAGGCCAACAGCTGCCAGGCCTCGACCCAATGCATAAGCGCGACCGCGGAGAAGGTTTCGTGGCGGTCGACTGGGGACAGCTTAGCGTAGTGGCGATCTACGCCCCGCCTAGCTGGACCCTGGCCCGCCTCGAGAGCTTCCTAGCGAATGTCGGGGTATGTGTTGCCCGTTTAGGGGCTCGACCATTCATCATCGCTGGAGACTTCAATTCAAAGTCAGTTGCATGGGGAAGCCGCAGGACAGACGCCAGAGGGGAGGCCCTTATTGACTGGGCTGCGGACCTGGACATCAAGTTCCTGAACTGCGGAACAAATCTCACATGTGTGAGAAGAGGTGGCGGCTCTATCGTCGACCTCACGTTTGCGAATGCAGCAGCAGCGGGTAAGGTGACGGACTGGCAGGTTGTTGTGGATACGGAAACTCTGAGTGACCACCGCTACATAGCGATGAATATCACTGCGCTGGCTGGTGGACAATCACGACATTCGAAGTCCAGTAATCATACTAGACGTGGATGGGTTGCCAAGAAACTGGACGAGGATATGTTCGATGCGGCTGCAGTCGCGGCAACATGGCCGATTGACCCTGTGGAACGGGTGCCAGATGTCGAGGCTGAAGCTCTCCGATTTAGCAAAGCAGAGACGGCGATATGCGACACTGCCATGCCCCGCACCGGGAAAGCCCAACCAAAGCGAGCGGTCTACTGGTGGTCCGAGGAGATAGCGACCCTACGCGAGACCTGTTGTCGAAAACGTAGGAGGTACGCGAGAGCCCGGCGCAGGAGGAACCGGGATCAGACTCTGGAGGATGACCTCTATACGGATTATCGCGAAGCTGCAGTGAAACTAAAGCAGGCGATTAGAAGGGCCAAGAGTGAGGCTAGAGACGAGCTGGTGGCGAATCTTGACAAGGATCCTTGGGGACCCGGGTACAAGATAGTCATGGGCAAACTCCGGCCTCGCGGCCCTCCCCTCACCGCGGCACTCGAGACGTTGGTGCTGAACAGGACGGTGGATGCCCTTTTTCCTAGAGACGAACATTCCCAGGACGAGGGAACAATCGGTAGTACAGACTGGTCTGTACACTACGTGACGACGCTGGAGGAGCTGAATAGCGCGGTTAAAGCGATGCGCGCTAAATCCGTGGTGCCGGGGCCGGACGGCATTACCGGATGCATGCTCGCCAGGTCACTACAGCAGCTGGGACCGCGGCTCAAGCGTCTCTTCGACGGATGCCTCCGACAGGGACGAGTTCCTACACAGTGGAAGAAATCTGGCTCGTTCTCATCCCGAAACCAGGCAGGGATCCAGGAAGTCCATCGGCATTTCGTCCAATCTGCCTGCTGGATGAGACAGGTAAATTGTTCGAACGCATCGTGGCCGAACGAATCATGGAGCATCTAGCCCCAGGAGGGACCGGACCTTGACGAGCACCAATTCGGCTTCCGTCGCGAACGATCGACGGTCGATGCAGTTCTGCGGGTTAAGGAGCAAGCAGACTGTGTAACCTCGCAGGGGGGAGTTATGCTGGCAGTGTCCTTAGATATAAGGAATGCATTTAACTCCCTTCCGTGACCCAAAATCATTGAGGCGTTTAGGTACCACAGAATACCAACCTACCTGGAGGCTGTCATCAGAGACTACCTGAAGGACAGGGAGGTGGTATACCCAGGACGAGACGGGGAGCTCGAATGCCGCACCGTGACCAAGGGTGTGCCACAGGGGTCAGTTTTAGGGCCCCTGCTGTGGAACCTGGGATATGACGCTAACCTGCGAGCAGCGCTCCCAGTGGGAGTAAATGTGGTCTGCTACGCAGACGCCACTTTGGTTCTGGCAGGTGGCCGAGAGTGGTGCCGGACGCTTCACCTTGCAGAGACAGGCGTCGCATGCGTCAGTGCTGCAATAAGCGCCTTAGGTCTGGAAGTTGGAGTGAGCAAGACGGAAGCCATGTGGTTTCATGAACTGTCGCTTGCGAGTAAACCTCCTCAGTACTGGCTACGGATCGACAACACATACGTGCGCATCGGTGAAAGCTTGAAGTACCTCGGCCTTGTACTTGATGCCCGCTGGAGGTTCGAGAAACACCTCGAGCGTCTGATCCCACGGGTGGACAAGGCGGGCAACATGCTCTGCTCGCTACTGCCCAACGTGGGTGGACCATGTGCAAGAGTCCGCCGCCTGTATGCGGGTGTCATCAAAAGCATGACCCTGTATGGAGCTCCGGTATGAACAGTCAACCCGGGTGGAAGTCGTCGCAGAAAGGAACTCCTTCGGAAAGCCCAACGAAGAATGGTTATCCGGATGATCAGGGGATACCGCGACATCCCCTTCGAAACGGCAACACTGCTGGCTGGAGTGGTGCCTTTCGACATCCAGGCGGAGGTCGACGCGAAAGGCTACCGCCAAATTCAGCAGGGACAAGCACTGACCCTAGCAACCATCAGCGACGCAAGGGCAGCATGGCGCTGCCAACTTGCGGACAGTTGAGCCATCAGGCAGCGCGTTGTGCAGGCCATCCTCCCACAGATGAACGAGTGGCTGGACCGGAAACACGGGGTGCTCCCGTACAGGGTGACACAAATGCTCACTGGACACGGGTTGTTCGGTAGCTACCTCTGTAGGATAGGGGCAGAGGAGGACGAAAAGTGTTTCTCATGTGATGCTCAATGGGACACTGTAGACCATACACTAGAGGAGTGTCCAGCATACGGGGCACAGAGGACGGCACTCAGTGTCATGATAGGTCGGGTGGTTACCCTGTCCACCATTATTGAAGCGATGCTGGAGAGTAAAGAGCGATGGCGAGCAGTGGCCGACTTCTGCGAAGAGGTTATCCAGGATAAAGAAGCCTTGGAGCGCGAGAGAGAAGGGACGGACCAACCCCGACGAGAGAGAAGGCGCTTGCGATCAGAAAGAAAGAAAAAACGCCATCGACAACCTTGATGGCTGGAGGCGTGACGCTGGGCTGAATTTGGGACCCAGACTGTCGGCTGGCGGGCATCCAGGGGGAAACTGGATGGCCAATACATACCAGCCACTGGTCGGAGCGGAGCGGAGCGTGACCTTCAACTCCGCGACATTGAAATAAACACGGGACACACATTCCCGCAACGAAGGGCCTTGGGAAAGGCAGAAGCGAGGGGAGCACCGGTAGAGTTCTAACGAGATCCCGGGGCTCCCCAACCCGCTTAACGATGGTTACCGTGGAGGTTTTAGTGGGTAAGAATCCCACACTAGCCCTCTTCCCCGAGGACTGGTGTGTCTTCTGAAGATTTCCTCCACGTAAAAAAAAGGTACGCTCGTGGGACGCTACCGAACACTACACGCGAGTAAGGGTTGGTGCGGCGCAGGCTCGCAGCAAGTGGCTCTAGCGCTAGGGTGGCTATCCAAGATGCTCTTTTGCAGCACAGATGAGCGGGCGTATTTCGGCGGCGCGCCTCGCCAATGTGGGCGCGACAATCGTACTGCTGACACTAGCAGACTATTATCGCCTTCCTCCCGCCATGTTTTCCAACTTTCACCCCAGTAAGCGTCGATCCAAAAATTACTTCAAATTTTTTTCTAAAATTTTTTCAGCAAATTTTTTCAGCACCCGATCTCATCGCCGCTCGATAATTTAACCCTTCTCGTGTAATTCGATCTTTCTATCTCTCTCGATAGATCTATCGCCGTCAAATTACGTTGAAAAAAGTACGGGCTAGGTGTGTGCGAGTAGTCGAATTTTTCGGATCTACGCGAATCTTGCGTGTTACATCCTCAGTGCGAATCTGACAACTTTGCTTTTCCAAAAACACCATTAAAATTCACCACCGTTTTCATTTCTCCTAGCTTTCTCCTTGCGTAATATTCGAGTCTTAAATTCGACCATTCGACCGTCTCTTTCATGCGTTATCGCTCCGACCCTTGGCTTCTTCATAGGAGAGGCATTGCCACACCTGCGTGCACTTGCGTGCATCTAGGAATCTACGGTCACACATTCAAAACTAGCTCACCCACATTCCCACTGTTGCTACTTCTTCCTGGAATTTCGGGACTTTAGCAGTATATAAGACATATACTCCTATTAGCCTAGCCCGTACGTTTTTCAACTTAATTTGACGACGATAGATCTATCGAGAGAGATCGAGAGATCAAATTACACGAGAAGGGTTCAATCGTCGAACCGCGATGTGATCGGGTGGTTGGAGATGGATCGGAAATTTGCTGAAAAAATTGTGGAAAAAAATTTGAAGTAATTTTTGGATTGACGCTTTCTCGGGTAAAAGTTGGAAAACATGGCGGGAGGAGGGTGATAATAGTCTGCTAGTGTCAGCAGTACGGTTGTCGCCCCCACATTGGCGAGGCGCGCCGCCGAAATACGCCCGCTCATCTGTGCCGCAAAAGAGCATCTTGGATAGCCACCTTAGCGCTAGGGCCACTTGCTGCGAGCCTGCGCCGCACCAACCCTTACTCGCGCGTAGTGTTTGGTAGCGTCCAACGAGCGCGAATGACGCGGCCAGCGAGGCGACCATAATCTTCGGCGGCTCGCCCCATCCCACCACCTCCCGCCGTGTCACAGCGACCACTCTTAAAACTCGATCGCGAATTGACTACATCTCTTGGCCAATACGTCCCAAAGTGCAAAGGCGCGTCGAAATTTGGAAAGTGCTATCGTCCTTAGGAGGGCCCACCCCACAAAATGGCCATCTCCGAAACGCCTAGTTTTGAAACACAAAAAATGTATCTCAAAAAAGTGTCGCATTCTACCAAATGCCTCACAAATATATATTTCTACTTTACCGAAAACGTAATTAATATCATTGGAATGGAATGGAATGGTAATGGAAAACCAAGTCTTTATTCAAACATTAAGCCAAAAAAGATCTTGGGTTGCAAAAAAGTGTGCCGTATTCCACAAATGCCCCACAAAAAGTATAATTATCAAAAAAACCGCAATACTTGGCCCACCCGGTTTTTGAGAAATCGAGTTCGAAGTCAACACACAAATCGATTTGTGAATACCTTACGGCCCAAGTATTGTGGTTTCTAAGTCTGGAGATTACGGATTTAATCTCCTTATATAAACGGATTTCCGTTTATATAAGAATTTGTATATAAATGGATTTCCGTCTATGTATCCGTATGAAGTCCCCCAAAATACATTAAAATGTAAAGAAAAGCCCCAAGTAGTTTAATTGTTTTGGCGATGGAGCAAGATTAGGAGCAGTTCTAGATGGCTTTGATAGGAGAGTCCAGTTTTGTAGACGAAGGCAGCTAGTTGTGGATATTCGTGCAGAATATATTGTCCAATAAATACTGATTAAATTTACAGTTGTCAATAGTCAATTTCTTGTAGCGAAATTAGCAGTACGGCGCAAGCAGTGTTAGACAGAAGAAAACTCAAGCAAAAGTCATGCAAAGCACTCAATAGCTAAAGCACACTTGGTTAGACAGGACAGTAGTTCGCACTCAAAAGACAAGACGGTATCGCACTCGTTAGCTTAGTAAATTTGACTTTGACCTGTTCACCTCGGTGATTTTTGCATAAGAGGATTAACGAACCCACGTACCTCCTATTTATAGTAGACTAGCACTTTCCTGGAATCACATGGCGTCACTTCCTATTCTAGAACATTCTAAACCACTTTAGAAAGGAAGTCACCTATTTCCAGAAAAGGGTTAACGCTCTGTGGGCGGGCTCGCCGCTAATTGGGTAATCGCTGTCACCCATGACTTATAGTCTGACAGGTGAGACACCTGTCAGATTGCGCGCGACTTTTATACCTAGTTTCTAATCTCAAACATCCCGCCCGCCTCGCCATGCCGGCGAAATGAAGAGAGCCTATCACAGACGAGGTTGTAATTTCACCACACCACCGCTAGTTTGAACCAACCGCGCGACGCGAAACAAAAGAGACTCGCCACAGGAATGCGGTGAAGAAACTGGTGAAGTGCACGCAAAAACTAAGCTACTTCCAACAAAAGCTTTATTGAACAATGAACTCCGAGAAAGACTTTGTGTTCGACACGAGAACAGAAGATCGACCAAGAAGACGTACATTACGCGACACGCAGCACGCTGGAACACTTCTTCACTCGAGTAAATACAAGACTTTCACAAATCAAACTATTTCGGATTTTTTCACGCGAATTTTGGCACAGCAGAGGCCACCGGTAACAAGACTATTTTCGCAATCGGTCGCTCGAATGATTTCGACGCAGTTTTCATCGTCACCACTCTCACGTGGCCGTCTTTCCCCGGGTGCACTTGGGTAATTCGAGCGAGGGGCCAGGTTCCTGGAGGCGTTGAATCATACTTGATTAAGCACAAAGTCCCAGGTAGAATTGGAGTTCCAGGTGTCCTCCACTTTGACCGCGGAGCTAGGTTCTGCAAGTACTCCGTTTCCCACTTCTTCCAGAACTGGTCCCGTAGTCTAGAAATGAGCTGCCACCGGGAAAGCTGATTGATGCTGACATCCAGCAGTGAAGGCTCGGGCAGGGCGTTGAGTGCGCTGCCCACCAGACAGTGTTCAGGAGTGAGCGCCTGAAGATCCTCGGGATCGTCGCTGAGGGGGGCGCAAAAGGGCCTGAAATTGAGGCAGGCCTCGACCTGAGCGAGCAGCGTGGCCATTTCCTCAAAGGTTAAAGTGGTGTCTCCCAGACACCGCCTTAAATGAAATTTGGACGATTTCACGGCTGCTTCCCACAGCCCTCCAAAGTGCGGAGCTCCTGGCGGGTTGAACCGCCACTTCACCCTCAGTGTCGAAAAGAAATCTGCCAGTTCCTGGTGCTCCTGGCTGGTTGCTGAGAACATGCGCTGTAGTTCAGAGTCCGCTCCCACAAAGTTTGTCCCTTGGTTGCTGAATAACTCAGAACATAAACCACGACGAGAGATGAATCGTTTGAAAGCGGCTATAAATGCTTCTGACGAGTAACTGGACGCTATGTCTAGATGCACAGCTTTGGTGCTCAGGCAAACCAAGACTACCAAGAATCCTTTATAAGATTTGTGACCTCTTCCAGGTGCTGCGAGGAGCTGGTAAGGTCCAGCATAATCCACGCCAGTAAAGTGGAAGGGGCGCGCTGGATTTACCCTGGCTGCTGGGAGGTTGCCCATGACCGAGTGGGGAGTCTCCGCCCGCCATCGAGCGCACTTGACGCACTCGCTCAGTGCCCGCTCGACAGCCCAAGGTAAGCTGCGTTCCACCATGCATGATCCTCAGATGGCACTCCCTTATTATCAGCTTTGTGAACTTGGTAGAAGGTGCTAAAATTAACAAATGCACTTGCTCATACGGCATAGCAGAGTGTTTAAGACGACTGCCCACTCGCAACTCTCTCTCATCCAAGATTGGTGTGAGTGAGGCACGTGGGCTTTTGGGATGCACTGATGGTTGCTTCTGGATAGCCATGATCTCAAGGGAGTGTCCTCTTTGCGCACGTTCCACCTTGCCCACATGTGAATTTCGGACACAGTAGAATTTGCACACTTTGATAATTGGCCACAGTGGAAACAGGACACATTGGCAGTGGAAGCTATACACATATCAGAGGAAACAGGACACACGGCATAAGGCGAATAATGGAATTTGGACACACAGGATAACGCGAATAATGGAATTTGGACACATTACATGAAAAAGATGTGTACATCGCGGGGAGTATGAATTTTCAGCACGCATTTAATTCAAAAGCAATAAATAACAGTGAAATAATTAATGATTTGTAAGAAAGGCCAAAATCCTTTATTTGCAAAAAAAGTGATTGCTTATATGAATATGATTAAATAAATATAAACAGCGGGTGGTTATGAGTTGTAATTTATTATCAATCGTTATTAGAGTAGGTAGGATATCGGTTTGTGGCTCAATTTATTGCTACCAAGAAGTACTTTGGCCGACGGAAGTTTTGATTCCATGGGTTTTATACACGCGATGTCATTAAACTAAACGTGTTTTCCTAACCTATTAAAGTTAGGAAAGCGTAAACAATATTTGGGTTAGGTTAGGTAGCTATACTATAAAACACAGATTTTTAACTGTTTTGGTAGGGTTTAGGTGAGGCCGTGTTGGTACCGTATGGTCAGGTGGGTATTTGGGTGGGGGCGGGGGTTAGTATATGTAAAAGGTATAAATTGCGGTTTCAAATATAAAGCAGTGTACTGTTTCCTTTGCGGGTGGTTTCCACCGTGTGCAGTTTCCACTATACGCTGCTCCCTATGTGGGCAATTTCCAGTGTGTACTGTTTCCAATGTGGGCAGTGTCCAATGTGCGCTGTTTCCGCGTGTGCAGTTTCCAAAAGAGGCCCGTGTGCAAAGTGAAGTGTGCGCAAAGGAGCCTCACTCCCAAGACTGGGCGTCGACACCAGGCAGTCACTCTCACGAGCCTCCTCAGTGTAGAGAATCGAGCCAAGATGAAGTTCTCCTCTTGAGGTTGGTTGCTGGAGGTTAGTACCGATGCTTCTTTCCCTTCTGAATTCCCTCGCTGACGTTGGAAAATTGTCTTCTTGCAGGAAGGACGGTCCATGCCACCACAAACGGTGAGCTAATAAGTCCTTAGGGGCTATGCCCCTCGACGCACAGTCCGCTGGATTGTCTATTCCAGCGATGTGATGCCATTTAGCATCTGTCAGGCCTCGATGCACTTCTGAAACTCGTTTGGCCACGTACGTTTTCCACTTATTTCGATGCCCTCTCAACCACCCAAGCGTCACAGTGGAATCTGACCAGCAATAAATTGGCGCCTCCTTTAATTGCAGGACTTCTCGACATCTCGCAACTAACCTCACCAACAGGACGGCAGCGCAGAGTTCTAACTTCGGCAAAGATATCTGTTTTACTGGGGCCACCTTGCTTTTGGCTGACAAAAGTGAAATTTTATAAGTCCCCTCTTGGGATTTATGTCTCAAATAAAGAACTGCTGCGTATGCCAACTCAGAGGCATCGCAGAAGCCTAGGAGTTCAACCTGACCTGGGGCCTTATTCATGACAGGTCGACTGATCTGGATGAAGGTTAGAAGACACCACTGCTCTCTGAAGTCTCGCCACTTCTCAACAATGGAATCCGGCAGTGGTGAATCCCAGTCTACTTTCAAAAGCCATGTACTCTGGATATAAATCTTAGCTCTTACCGTCACCGGAGCTAGCCAGCCTAGAGGGTCGAACAACTGCGCTGCCTGGGAGAGAATTGTTCGTCGAGTGATATTAGTCAAGACTGCTGGCTTGACGGTGAAAGTAAAAGTGTCCGTGCTAGGGTGCCACTGTAGTCCCAAAGTAGCGTGGGCTTCCTTTTGAGCACTCAGATGAACAATTCCGGCTGCTGCGCTTTCCGTCTTGGATAGTGATTGAAGAAGCTTCATTGAATTTGAGGCCCACTTCTGTAAAGGGAAGCCACCAGCTCGGTAAATACTTATTAACTCGTCCTTTACTTTCAGCAGCTGTTCCTCACTGCCCGAATCTGTCAGAATCTCATCCACATAGATATGGTTAAGCAGCACTTCCGAACCAATCGGGTAAGTAGTAGCCTCATCCATTGCTAACTGCTTGATGGTTCTGATAGCCAAAAAGGGTGCACATCCATGAAGAATATGTGACTGTGTTCAACCTGTATTCTTTGACCTCACTCTCACTGTTCAAGATCCTTAAACTTAGCACGCGGAGCGACGACAGGCAGCGCTGCATAACGTGCGTGACAGGTGGGGTTAGGTGTGACAGTGGTCACTCACCTGACCCACCCACGAGGCGAATCAGTTTACCGGCAATTACCGAATATTTTGTATTAGTTTTTCTGTCGCATGTCATTTCCTTTCGAGAACCTTCCGGAATGTTCCAGAACCGGAACTTTCGTCGGTGAAAGGTTAAGGAAAGGGAGGTTTATAAATAGGAGTAAATAAATAGGCGCACTTTCTCTTTGCTGCTTGGCAACTACGTGAGAACTGTGTAATTGAGTGCTTGCTCAAAGATCTAATTCGCTTCTACTTGAGTGCTTGCTCTGCTTTTGTAAACCGACTTTCTGAGTGCTTGCTCAACTTTCGCTTGCTGCTAATGCTTGTTGCATGTTCGCTAGTGATTAAGTGTGTACAAAATTAACGACTTCTGCTCTTGATCAATAGACAGATTTATTGACTGCAACTTCCACGTGTCGACTATCACTTCGATCCAACTATCCTATCCAATTCCATTCTTATCTCAAACACTCACTGTTCGGTCTCCACAATATTCGCTGCCAATCCCTGTCTTGTTCGTCCACCAAGATCTGACGATACATCTTCTCAATGTCTGTTACCAGCACAAATTCATGCATTCTCCAGGTGAGAATAACGTCCGCCAAGGCAGCAAGCTGATTCGGGCCAGTGAGGAGGTGGTCATTCAGAGACGTGCCTTAAACATTCTTGGATGAACCGTTGAAGACGACCCTCAACCGGGTAGTAGTACTTGTCTCTCGTAGAACCCCATGGTGTGGTAAGTAGGCTACTTTTCCACTGCATGGTCGTAATATTGCTTCGTTCATGTGACCTAATGCATCATACTTGTCCATGAACTCACAATATAGGTGACACATTTCTGGATTACGTTGAAACCTACTCTCCACGTAGGTCAAGGCTCTCACAGCGCTTGAGCGATTGTTTGGCAAATCCCAAGAGGCGCTTTTAAAAGGTAGTCTCACTGCGTACCTCCCCTCCGGGGTGCGTGCATGAGTTTGAAGGAAGTGACTCTCACATACTCTTTCTTCTTCAGTTACTGGAGTCGAGGCTGACTCCAGTTCCTCTTGCTCCCAGAATGAGCGAACCAGCTTGGACAAGGGATCTCGAAGCACGCACTGAATGGAGGACACTGTTGCTGTCATGTCTTCCCGGAGTCTCCCGGACAGAATCCAACACAATGTAGTATCTTGGGCAATTGGTTCGCCATAATTCCCTTTACGCAATCCTGGGCATAATATAACAGCGTGCACATCAGCTCCTAGGATGTGATCAATTGAATCGTTAGCAAAATACTTAGGATCAGCCAATACTAATCCTTCCAAATGTTTCCAGGTGCTCGTTTGGTTTGACAATTTCCAGACATAAATCGACAATCGTGACATCACCAAGGCACACGCTTGGACCTCATTAGTGCTTGAAGTAGCTCGAATGGTCAGAGAGACACGACCGCTGGCCACTCCGGTTTGGACGCCTCCAATCCCAAAAATAGCTACTGACGTTGGTGCCCTGGTTAACTGCAACTGCTGCGCCAGTCGCATAGTAATCATGGACGTTTCGGAACCCTGATCTATCAAGGCTCTCGCAGGATACAATCTCCCCATTTTATCAGCGACGAAAACTCTGACAGTGGCAAGTCAAATCTGATTCAAAATCTGTGAGCATTGGTGCGCCGTTTGTGACTGGTCACTGCTAGAATTTGACATTATATTAGCAACAGAGACTGATTGTTTCTATACTGTTAGGTTTCGTGAAGTGACGTGTGGTATTTCCGCTGACACTTATAACACGTTGTAGTTGAAGTATAGTCAGAGGCGACGTGCCTGCCCAAACAGTTAAAACACAGCTTTCACTGTTCCACCGTCTTTTTCCTCTCCCTGCCTGTTTTATTCTTATACAGCTCACAGACCATCATGGCATGGTCTCCCTTGCAAAGGTAGCACTTCCCTGATTGCTGTGCTACCTTACTGACGTGGTGAGCCCTCGATTGTGGTCGAACTCCTGGATTCAACGCTGCGGGGATTATGTTCTTCCGCGAAGCAGTTCCCTCGGATTTCAGCGACTGGACCTTCGACAGGGCCTGAACGCGCCTATCCATGAAGGCTTTCAACGTAGCCCAGGTGGGTGGGTCGGGAGTGACGTTTGTGGCCATCTCCCACTCGTTTCTGGTTTGATTATCAAACAGCTCTACCACAATGTAGACCAGAAGATCGTCAGTCGATCCAATGGGACGGCCAATGCCCTCTAGGGCATTAACCATGGCTGTGATTCCCAAAAGGATGTCGTTCAGATCGGATGCTGACTCCGGTTTCATCTGACGAATGGACGATAGTTTTCACAACGCCAGACTAACCAGGATCCTTGGATTCTCATAATGCTCGGTTAGTTGGTCCCATGTTCGACCATAATTCAGCCCAGTGGTGGGAATGTCCCTCACTAATGCAGCAGCTTCCCCACGAAGGCTCGTCTTGAGATGCTGCAACTTTTCGACCAAGCTCATTTCTCCCTCTCGGTCTATTATGGACAAGAATAGATCCCGGAAAGCTGGCCACTCCTCGTACTTCCCTTCGAATGTGGGAAGTTCCAACCGTCTTACCGAACTCTTTCCGTGTGTTGCAGGTGGAGCTCCTTCGTGCTGTCGGCTGATTCGGGTTTTGTGATCCAACAGTAAACCCATTTGAACAATATAGGCCTCTTCTACCTGCCCAAGTACGTCTCCTACCCAGTACTCGGTACTTTTGATGGTCTCGTTGTGCTTGGTAACCAGGAATTCGTGTCCGGCGTCGAACAGGAGCTTGTATCGCTCCAGGCTCGCGATTCGCGACTCAACAGCTCCCAAGGTTATCTCGCCCTTAACCGCTTTCTTCATGTTGTCGTTGGTGTCCTCTATCCAACGGTAGAATTGAAATTGATCTAAGATCTTGTCTTCCATTTCAGCTGGAACTGTACTGGTCACGTGAAAGCAAGATCCGGCTCGAAGGACCAATGTTTTGGCGATGGAGCAAGATTAGGAGCAGGTCTAGATGGCTTTGATAGGAGAGTTCAGTTTTGTAGACGAAGGCAGTCAGTTGTGGATATTCGTGCAGAATATATTGTCCAATAAATACTGATTAAATTTACAGTTGTCAATAGTCAATTTCTTGTAGCGAAATTAGCAGTACGGCGCAAGCAGTGTTAGACAGAAGAAAATTCAAGCAAAAGCCAAGCAAAGCAGTCAATAGCTAAAGCACACTTGGTTAGACAAGACAGTAATTCGCACTCAAAAGACATGACGGTATCGCACTCGTTAGCTCAGTAAATTTGACTTTGACCTGTTCACCTCGGTGATTTTTGCGTAAGAGGATTAACAAACCCACGCACCCCCTATTTATATCCTATCCTGGAATCACATGGCGTCACTTCCTATTCTAGAACATTCTAGACCACTCTAGAAAGGAAGTCACCTATTTCCAGAAAAGGGTTAACGCTCTGTGGGCGGGCTCGCCGCTAATTGGGTGATCGCTGTCACCCATGACTTATAGTCTGACAGGTGAGACACCTGTCAGATTGCGCGCGACTTTTGTACCTAGTTTCTAATCTCAAACAGTAATGATGCAAAAATGAAATAGAAATCACACAAGAAAGCCAAGTTCTCAATCAAAGATACCACACTTTAATTAATTAATTAACTTGCATCTCTATGACTTTAAAACTTGGCATCTGCAAATTTGTGTCAAGGTAGTCATGCTAGTAATAGTTTTTCATTGGTAATTAGAGTGAGTCTCCTTTGCGCACACTCCACTTTGCACACGGGCCTCTGTTGGAAACTGCACACGCGGAAACAGCGCACATTGGACACTGCCCACATTGGAAACAGTACACACTGGAAATTGCCCACATAGGAAGCCCACATTGTGGATTGCCCACATAGTGGAAACTGCACACGGTGGAAACCACCCGCAAAGGAAACAGTACACTGCTTTATATTTGATACCGCAATTTATACCTTTTACATATACTAACCCCCGCCCCCACCCAAATACCCACCTGACCATACGGTATCAACACGGCCTCACCTAAACCCTACCAAAACAGTTAAAAATCTGTGTTTTATAGTATAGCTACCTAACCTAACCCAAATATTGTTTACGCTTTCCTAACTTTAATAGGTTAGGAAAACACGTTTAGTTTAATGACATTGCGTGTATAAAACCCATGGAATCAAAACTTTCGTCGGCAAAGTACTTCTTGGTAGCAATAAATTGAGCCACAAACCGATATCCTACCTACTCTAATAACGATTGATAATAAATTACAACTCATAACCACCCGCTGTTTATATTTATTTAATCATATTCATATAAGCAATCACTTTTTTTGCGAATAAAGAATTTTGGTCTTTCTTACAAATCATTAATTATTTCACTGTTATTTATTGCTTTTGAATTAAATGTGTGCTGAAAATTCATACTCCCCGCGATGTACAGGGTGATGCGGATAATTGGAATCAGCTTTTTACCATCGAATTTTATCGATTTTTGTAATTGGTAATTGTCTCGGCGGGCGTGTGGTGCCACCGATGTCGCGTGACTGTTCAGGGCCAACTGGCCGAATCACGCCAAATACCGACAGTCTTCCGATTAACCGGCAAGGGTAGAATGAGTCGGTAATCATGAAACTCGGTAGAGTCTCGCGCAAAGTAGTAGTCCCCTATGGCGCGCGATAGTCGAGTCTCTATTATCCCGAAGATTCGATCGACGCCAAAATTTCTTCTCGATTTATGAAAAGGTTACGGTATTAAGGATTTATATCTGAATTTAGTATTTTAGCTGTAATTTTTCTGAATCCGATGAGCCAAGAATCAAGCGAATCGGTTCAGCCGTTTGGGGGATATTATTATTTTCCTCGTGGGCAAGCACGTTTCGTTGGTAAAACATTTCTGCACTGCACTCTGGCAGGGGGGAGTGCGAGAGATTCGCGTGACATAATACATGTTTTATGCATAATAAATAATATAGGTAATCCTATCATTCTCGCACTATGGCGAGAAATAATTCTTGTTTCTCTCATTGTTATAACTATAAAACGAAATATTGAAAGACTCGGCCGCAATCCTTGATCACGCCGCTGCTGCAGGCGTGTTGCCTCCGCCTTCCAAAAAAGGGGTGAAAGCCTGGCAGTTGACTTGAGGTAAGGAGAGAATTGCTGGCTCTTTCAATATTTCGCTCTATAGTTATAATAAAAGAAAAAACAAGAATGATTTCTCGCCAGAATGCACCGCTGACACGCTCTTTAGTATGTTTATTATGCCACATATCGCTCACACTTTCCCTGCCAGTGTGCAGTGCAGCAATGTTTTATTACCGACTCATTTTGCCCTTGCCGGTTAATCGGAAGACTGTCGGTATTTGGCTTGATTCGGCCTGTTGGCCCTAAGCAGCCACGCGACACCGGTGACATTAGACGGTCGTCGGGACAATTACCAATTTCAAAAATCGATAAAATTCGATGGTAAAAAGCTGATTCCAAGTATCCGCATCACCCTGTACACATCTTTTTCATGTAATGTGTCCAAATTCCATTATTCGCGTTATCCTGTGTGTCCAAATTCCATTATTCGCCTTATCCCGTGTGTCCTGTTTCCGCTGATATGTGTACAGCTTCCACTGCCGATGTGTCCTGTTTCCACTGTGGCCGACTTCCAACGTGTGCAAATTCCACTGTGTCCGAAATCCACATGTGGGCAAGGTGGAACATGCGCAAAGAGGACACTCCCGGTAATTAAGTATGCACATGCCAAGTTTTAAAGTTAGAGATGCAAGTTAATTAATTAACGTGTGGTATCTTTGATTGGAAACTTGGCTTTCTTGTATGATATCTATTTCATTTTTGGATCATTAAACTACTTGGCGCTTTTCTTTACATTTTAATGTATTTTGGGGGATATCTACTTTGTCAACAAGAACCTCGACGACCCGGAAGAAAGACAGTGTTTTGGACAAAGAGGTGATCGATTTATTGTTGGATCCACAACTTCCGGCTATGCATAAGTTTTTGAAAATGATTTTTCGGACAACACCGATGATGATTTCGACAACGACTCCAACAGTTCTCGGAATTCGGATATAGTGATGTGACTTATAATGATGTGACTCGTCCCTTAATTACCTGTAAATAAGCCGCAAGGATTTACTACCCTAGAAAACTCATGTTTCATATATTGCAACTATAAATTATTTATAATTTGTTTATAATTTATTTTCATTGTTGTTGTAGTTGCAAATACCCGTCCATATATTTTTCATAATAAATATTAGTTATAGGAAATTGTCCTTGCACAATTTGATTTTTTATTCGCTAGATTTGGCATTTGGCCCACTGTGCATTGGCCCAATGCCACTTTCCATGTTTGGTTGAATGTAAGCTACAAGCTCTGGTCCGAAGTTATCATTCCAGCATTTACTGGTCAAGTAATGGCGGTCAGTATTATGCCTGTACACGTTCGGCAGCCAATAAAGGCCCGACGATGGGCCTATTGTACTTTTCTATATAGCTGACAGGGTTCCATCGTGGTACACGTTCTAAAACTGAATCCGTCTTACAATTAGCCCTTGAGAATCAGGGTTTATATACTCTAAAATCCAAAGCCTAAGTACTATGACGCGGTGCATAGATGTATAAACATATCTATGTATGGATATCAGAATTTTCGAGTGCATGTGGGTGCACGCGACTACATAAGGCCGTTCACCTGGAGACGCGGGGACTGACGCGATAACTCAGGACATAAGAGTGGGAGTGACCAGTTTGAGACTCCAAGAATACATAGGAAAAATCTATTATTTGAAATGCTAGTGGTTATGGAATGGTTATGAACCACTAAAATGGCTATGGAACGTACGTTAAAAGATAAAAATACTGGTCCGCCTGAGCTGAGGATGTAACAACACTCCACTTTCAGTGCTATTAGGCTGGTTTCCTGATACATCAGAGGGTACATTGTCTCATAATAAAGATTTTCCACTATAAGATTTAACAATATGGAAATTTACCGGTCTCTCGATACCCAGTTCGCAGCAATGCAAGTTAGTTAATTAACCAATGTGTAGTGTAACGCGATAAAACTATGAGCCGTCCCTGAAAACCAGAAAGATTCCGGGAGCGGCGTGGGGCGAGGGGGGTACGCACCGCTTGAAGCTCTGATCCGAGCAGCCGCCCGCTTGGATACCGCGTTGTTGATTGCGCGACGGCGACTCGGTTTACCTAGCAACGATTCGATATAAAATCGCGATCGCGTTCACCCCCTTTAGTCGAATTCCTTTGGGAGAGGACGAGATAAGACCGGTCTCGGTCCCTAACAGCACAGGAGAGTACAGGGCGGCTTCCTGGACGCCTGTGGGCTTCTAGAAGAGTATGGAGGACTATTGTCCCCTTCCATAAGGAGAGAATAGGTGGTTTTCCGGATGCTGGACATCCTCGAGAGAGTACAAGGGTTACTCCGGCGCTCCTCAAAATTGGGAGACGCCGGTATGAAGCGGGTTGCTTGGCCAAGAAGGGAAAGCTCTAGAGGACTATTTCGATGCCCCATGTTGTTTCGTTTCTTGCGTTGTTACTAAATGATTGGAAGAGTATGGCTACAGAGGCCGGACGCCTGTTCGTAGGAGATGGGAGATTCCGGCTAGGAAAACCGGACACCCACTGGTCGTCTAAGTCGTTACTAGGTTCCCGAAAGAATGTATAAATTTACGAAACTGAATGTTGACCTATTTCAAACAGGAACCATATCGGCAATCTTATTCTGTTCGTGTTCCCCTTCTCAATACATCTTGTCTTGTGTAAAATTCCGTCAGATTCCTGCATCCAGAATGATTTTTTCCCTGCACCCCTTCCTACCATCCTACAGTGGTACTTTTTGTTGAAAACTTTTATATATATATTTGTTTCAGATTTAGTCAATGTATTCCAAGAAGATATATCTTTTATATGATAATATAGTTTAAGAAGGTATCTCTTATACCCTTAATACATTTCCGATCACTAGTGTGCTCAAATGTTGAAGTCTACGAATGATTGTATGAAGCACTATACGTTAAGATGTTTAATCTTGATGATCACCAACTGTCCGAATGAAAGAGACGCCTACCGACTTGTCCATAAAGGAAGAGTGTAGCGGACCGCACTCAGTCGTGCAGAATACATTTCAATTTTTCCTATCACATCAGTTTGATTGTGTGCGATGACGTTCAGTAATCCTGTGAAACTGCCGTTTGGAATCTGTGTGCCAATTCCGTGCTCATCCGTGAATGTTGGCTCGAGTCTGAAAGTATGCAGATTCGTTAACACATTCGACCCGTCCGACGTAGTTGTATGTCATTTTAAAATGCGTTTTTGGTTTATAGTTTGAAATGATGGCGTAGTTTGCACGCTTATGACATTAATTTTTGCTTATATATAATTATTTGAGTAGAATAAAATATAATAAATAAAATATAAAATATAATAAAATATAATAACTTGAGTATGTTTGAATAAAAACTTAGATTCTTTGTTTAAAGTCGAGTTAAATGTCGCGCGCTGAGTGACAGGTGTCTCACCTGTCACATCGGTCATGGTGGACATCACTGTCAACACCAATTAGAAGGTAGCCCGCCCAAGCAACTTTTTCTCTTTTTGGAAATGCGTAGCTTCCTTTCTGGAGGCTTCGAAAAGGTTCCAGAACATGAATTTGCGTCTGTAATTCCAGGAAGGGGAAATTGATAAATAGGGCATGCGAGGATTCGTTAATCCTGTTTGGTCAAATTAGTCCGAGTAGTCAGGACAGAATCAGAAAGTCAATCCGTCAAATTCACAGCCATCAAGTGAAAAAGGTCAAATAATTAGTTCACCAGCGTAACATCAGTGTCATCTATCGTCAAATCAACGCTTATTTATTATCTGCTTATCGCTATCGCTAAACCTAATCTATTGCTTTGTACAGTGCTTCCTGTTACAATACAATCGCAATTTTCCGCACGCTTTGATTCCTCTGCTTCCCATGCAAGTCTCCAAAATTTCTTAATCTGCATCTTCTCCCAATTTTGCCTCTGTGCTGCTACATTCTTGTTTCCAATGATATCTCTGTTTATTGGGCGAGGGCTAATTGGGTGATTTTATAACACTACCTTGTTATCATAATTTATATGTTAGTTTATAGGTCTTCCGTTTCCGGTGACGAGCGAGAAAGGTGTGTGAGAGAGTGCTGCGGGTGTGAGAGCGTATGTGTGAGAGGGTAAGGTAGTTAAGGGAAGGTGAAAAGGGGGAGAAGGGTAAAGACAAGGGCGCGAAAGCGAGTGGGGTAAAAGGATTAGGGGTGAGTGAAAAGTTGAGGGAGCAGGAGAAGAAAGTGGAGAGCGAGGAACAGGGAGGTTAGAGTGCAGTGGCACGAGGCGGGTATCAGGAGGTAAGGAAGAGAGGGACCTGGGGAATAGGGAAGACGAGAGGTGGCGTGGCAGGAGAAAAGTGGGTAAGGCAGGACGGGTTGGCTGATAAGGCAGGTAGGAGGGAGCAATAGAAAGCGGTGTTGATCGGTGGAGAGGGGGAGAGGAGTGAGGAAGGAGAACAGGTGGGCCGAAAGGGAATGGAGAGAATGGCGAAAGGGACAGGAGGTGAAGGGAGGCAACGGACGAAAAGTTGCAGTAGCAACAGTAGCGTTGGGAGTGTGGCGGTAGCGCTAGAGGGGCTGTGGGGCAGTAAGAGGACGGAAATGGGGGAGGAGGGAGGCGAAGAGAAGGAGTAGAGGGCGTTCAAGAGGAGCGTTAAAACGAACAGGTCGCCGAGAGGATAAGGAATGAAGGAGGGAACCAGGGAGGGAAAGAAGGAACAGGGAGAAATTAAAAGAATGCTTGGGGAGATGATGGAGGAGATTAGAAGGCAAAGGGGGGAGATGGAGAGGCAGGCGGTGAGGAGGGACAGGGAGATGAAGGAGTGGAGGGGGGAGAAGGGGAAGAGGTGGGAAGAGATGATGAGGATGAAGAAGTGAGAATTAGAGAATGGGGAGGGGAAGGGGTTGGGGGAGGAAGGAAGGACGAGGCCGCGGAAAATAGAGCTGAGGGTGGACAGAAAAGAGATAGAAGTGAGAAGGGACAATGTGATAGTGAAGGGAGTGGATGTAGAAGAAAAGGTAGAGGAGAAGGCAGTGGAGGAGCTGTAGCAGGCGATGGGATTAGGGGAAGAGGTAAAGAGTATGAAGGAAATTAAGAGAGTTGTGAGCATGGATGATAGGGAAAAGGCCGTGGTGATGGTGAGGCTAGAAGGGAGAGAGGCAAAGAGGAAGGTAATGGGGGCGAAGAGGATGCTGAGGGGCAGGAGAGAGAGGGTGGAGGATGATATGACGGAGGAGGAGAGAAGAGCGAAATGGAAGATAGAGAGGATGGCGGAGGAAGAGAGGAAAGGGGAAAAGTGTACAAGTGGGGTACATGAAGATATGGGTTGATGGAAAGATGAGGAGATGGGATGAGGTGGAGGAGAAGCGGATGGCGATGCAGGGAAACTGAAAGTGGGGGAAGGGGGAGAGCTGGGGAGGGGAAGCAGGGGTATTGTGTAGGATTTTGGAACGTGGCGGGACTGGGGAATAAAGATAAGGAGTTCTGGAGAGGCCTGAAGGAGTGGGACGTGGTGATGTTGATGGAGATATGGGTAGAAGAGAAAGGATAGTCAAGAATAAGGAGGAATCTACCGAAAGGGTATGTGTGGGGAATGCAGTGGGCGAAAAGGAGGAATAAGAAAGGGAGAGCGATGGTTGGAATGGCGATAGGAGTAAGAAAAAGAATACAAATGCAAATAGAACGGGGAGGGGAGGAGGCGGTGGAAGGATTGATGACGAGAAAGGTATGGTTAGGAAATAAGTGCTGGAGAGTGGTTGGCGACTTAAAGAGGAAGCTGAAGGTAATGAGGGGCAGGGTGGAGGATAAGGAGGAGGGAGTGAGGGTGCTAATGGGGGGAGGGGGGGGGACTTCAACGCGAGGGCGGGAAAGGGGGAGGGGGAGAACGGGAATGGAGCAGGGAGTCGGAAGACGAAGGGGTGAATAGGGAAGGGAGGAATTTGTGTGAATGGTTAGGCGAGAGGGAGTGGTGGATAGTAATTGGAAATATAAAGGGGGATGAGAAAGGGGAGTGGACGTACACGGGGGGAGGGAAGAGTCAGTGATTGACTATGTGCTAGGAAGGAGTTTAAGAGGCGTTTTAGGGAAGTGGAGAGCATGGTGGAAGGTCAGAGAGGAGGGCGGGAAGGGCAGGGACAGGAAGGAGGGTAGGAGGGGTTGGTACGACGAAGAGTGCAGGGGCGAGAAGAAGAAGGTGAGAAAGGAATTGAGAAAGTGGTGAAGGGAAGGGGTGGGAGGAAAAGGTACAAGGAGAGAAGAAAGGAGTATAATAAGCTGTGTGAGCAGAAGAAGAAGGAGCAGAAGAGATGGATGAGGGAAATAGAGGGAGCAAGAACGGAGGGGCAAATATGGAGGATTTTGAACAGGGAAATAAAGAGAAGAGAGCAGGTTGCGAGCGACTGGAAATGAGAGAATGGGACGAATATTTCAAGGGGCTATTGGGAGGTGTGGAGTGGAGGGTGAGGAGAGGATCGGTGAGGGAGAATGGGGGGGGGGGGGAAGAGGAAATATCGAGGGAAGAGATGAGGGAAGTGATAAGGGAGATGAAAGATGGGAAAGCGTTGGGGGTTTGGAATACCAGGGAAGGTTTGGAAGTATGCGGGGAAGCTTGCTAGAAGTGTGCAATGAGGTATGGAGAGGGGAAGGATGGCTGGAGGAGTGAAAGGAAGGGGTGGTAGTGCCCATAAGAAAGAAAGGGAATGGGGGAAGGGTTGAGGATTATAGAGGGGTTACGCTGACACAAACGGCGTATAAAGTATATGCGGGGGTGTAGGCAGAGAGGTTGAGGAAGGAACTGGAGGAGAAGAGGATCCTGCCACCGAATCAAACCGGGTTTAGAAAGGCGATGGGGACGATCGACAATATACACTACCCCACAAAATTAGCGGGTTACATTATTTTGCCCAAAAATTGTCAATGTTTGAGTAGCTGTAACTTCCTGAAAAAAAAGTCGTACAATGATGTGCATATGCTCATTTTAAGGCGCCAAGCTTCTACTTTATCAGCCTCAGATTACAAGTATTCCAGCGATAATTTTTCTTGTATATAATCGCGAAAGTTTGAGGTTCCGTTCTCTCCTCCGAAATTGCGTAACTTCAAGAGACTCTGTGGAGCTTCTAGATTTTTTTCGGATTTCCATTTACGGGCCCTTGTAGGGCGAAGCTTCCTCTTTACAAAGAGCTATGAAAAGTTGGTTTGCGATTTTTTTAGCCATTTTATCGCAAGTTGAATCAAAAGTGTACTGCCAACATTAGAGTAACCCAAGGTACACCGCATAGAGGCTGCATAGTCAGACTTGTACCTCGTGTGGGATGTGTACGTGTGTTTAATGCATGTTTTGTGAATGTGCGTCCAGGGTTTGTGTAGTATGTACTTTTAGTGTGTGTTTAGTGTCGATGTGCTTAAAAGTTGGTGTTACCACCCCGCTGCCACACAACTTCCTGGCATCTTTTGCGCATTTTAAGGGGCTAGATTCAGGTATAGTATTGGCGCTGTTTTATCGGCACAAATTGGCCAAATCATGCTTCGGGGATCCCGCTTTTACTCCCTTATATGAAATGATTTTGGGTCGGAAAAGGTTTCAATCGAAAGATGAAAGATGAGTACAGCGCGGCTGATGCATGGTTTTGCAAGATTATGACGCTGTTCAGTTATATTAATGTGCGAAGTGTTGTGAAATCAGCGCTGAGTGTACAACTTTTAGCATATTATTATGACCAAAAAGCATCGGAATCTTACAAAATCCCGCATCAACCGCGCTGTACTCATCTTTCATCTTTTGATTGAGACCTTTTCCGACCCAAAATCATTTCATATAAGGGAGTAAAAGCGGGATCCCCGAAGCATGATTTTCGAGGTTCTGTGGCCATGTTGTTGATATGCAGAGCGGTCTGGCTGAGTACTTTAGTTCGGCCAGAGCGATCGAGGTGGCGCGTAAGTGAAAGGGCTATTCTGCAACCTAGCCTGTCAAAACATAGCTATTTGATAGCAAGCTATCGGGTTAGGTTAGTCACGTGCTGACGGGATGCAGAGACATTCTGCAATGCAGACTCATTCTGATGTATGATTTTTAGCTGCAACATATATAAATGCAAAGAAGAACGGTCCGGTTGGTCGTGGTTTTATGGGAATGCATTGTTACTTGGTGAATTGTAACGTTTCAAACCCAAATGAGTGCAGCAATCTTTCAACTCATTTACCAGATGCCTTGTCATGGAAATATTTGTATGCCGTTGTAATAATTTGAGTTTGTTTATGTCTAATGTTGTAATCCAGCAGCTGACTTCCCTATTGCCCAATAACAATGACCGAGATACGTCAGTAAATTCCAACGTATTGCTGACTCGAAGAGTCCAAAGACCCGAGTCGTCGACCCAAAAACCAAATAATCCAATACTGGGAATGCACAATAAGCATCTCCTTGGAAGACAGGTATAAAAACCCTGATTGTGCGACAATCAGGGAGCACTGCAAGGAATCATATGCCCGAGGGCACTCCATTGCGACCTCAACGAACAGAGTATATCGGAGTGAGTGTACTTGTGACGATTAATAAATCTTACTGGACTATTCCGTATCCAAAGTGAGTTCCAACTCTTGAGCGATTCGATCGTCTACCCGAATAAAGTTATTTTGTTTCGAACCGCGACCCGGGAATCCTACGTTCCCGGCTCCGCGCGCAACACTAAGAGCCTGCAAAAATATGTTCGTTTGGATACTATAAACTGTAGTTACCAAACAGTTGGCAAGTGCAGTCGTTTGGAGAATAATTTCATGTTTCAGAATCTTGGTAACGCATGGGAGGTACAACATGCAGGTCTCCTCAAACGTATCTTTGAAAGATGCTGCGTAACAGTATATACTTTGGAAATGGTTGTTTCTAGAATGGACGCTCTAATCAACATTTTCATTTGCACATTTACTTTTTGGGATGTGAGTTGTACTATAAATTAGATCCAAGTAGAGTTATTTATGTTTGGTAGAAAATGTCTTTCGCTGGCTTGATTGTCTATCATTCAACAGCCTATGTACTGTATTGATGTTATCAATCATGTTAGTTTCCATATCACATATCAGGTACTACGGCTGGTAACTGCGTAAGGGAAGAACGTATTTGTTGAAGTACTGTTCATAGTACTTCTCAGAGTATTGTTACACAGAATTCATATTTCAACTCAAAGGTATGCTTGGGAATCTGCCACACCTTTGCAATTTCTAAAATCCATTAGCCTCAAATTATTGTGCAAATGTGTGTTGACTAAAGATGAAATGGCTGTGCTTATGAAGATTTTGATTTTGTTACCATCAGTTTTTTGAAACTCACAAACAGTGAGCGAAGCACACTTTCAAAGTTTGAAACAGTCCTATCTATATTCCCATAAACAATGGCGCCATAAAATACTATACATCATGTCTGTCATTCATCAGTGAAATGAGGTAGGCTGTTTCATTCCGATTCCTAATAAGCCTATGTAATAAATAATTGGATAAGTTCATTTATATTGCCAAATGTATAGCAATGCATTGAATTGAATTGAATTTATAAAAATGTAAACAGAAAAAGTGTAAAATACATGAATGAGGCGGAATCGAACTTGTTCTTTTCAAGTGCAAATCCATCACTTTACCCATAGCACTACTTGCACGACTAATATAAAACTTCTCTATTACAGTAAAAGAATTGTAATACTTCTATGTACTTTTAGTACTATTTCGAACAAACAAATATTTATAGTAAGGCCATTTTATATTATACGGACTGATAAGATACAGAATGTAATATTGGCTCTACAGTCATCTGAGTGAGACAGTCTCATTCTACCGGGTATCCGAACAAAACAGTACCGCGCCGCTTGATACATGTGTGTGCGTGCGAAGTATATGTGTGGCTAGGGCTCGAGTCTCGGCCGGAACATCGGGAGTCGGGAGCAGCCTGCAGCTCGAGATCGCACAAGCGATAAGTGGGTGGCGCAATCAAGGGAGCCAAAACAAATGCGCGTCCAGAGTTTGTGTAGTGTGTATTTTTAGTGTGTGTTTAGTGTCGATGTGCTTAAAAGCTGGTGTTACCACCCCGCTGCCACACAACTGCCTGGCATCTTTCGCGCATTTTAATGCACCGACGCATTTTCTCTTGAGGAATTTCATTCCACAACCTCCGCAAAGTTGCAGCCAATGCCTGTAATGTTAATGGCGGTCTCTCCAGTTGTCTTAATCTCCGGCCTGACATGTCCCAGACATGTTCACTCGGATTCAGATCCGGGCTCACTAGTGGATGTTCCAGAGTTGCGACGTCCTGTGCTTCCAAAAATCGACGCGTATGTTGCGCGGAGTGCGGTCGGGCATTGTCCTGCATTAGAATGAATCCCTGTCCGATTCTTTCTTGTAGTGCATGCATCATCTTGTAGAACATGTCTGGGACATGTTAGGCCAGAGATTAAGACAACTGGAGAGACCGCCATTAACATTACAGGCATAGGCTGCAACTTTGTGGAGGCTGTGGAATGAAATTCCTCAAGAGGAAATGCATCGGTGCATTAAAATGCGCGAAAGATGTCGGGCAGTTGTGTGGCAGCGGGGTGGTAACACCAGCTTTTAAGCACATCGACACTAAACACACACTAAAAGTACACACTACACAAACTCTGGACGCGCATTCACCAAACATGCATTAAACACACACGAGGTACAAGTCTGACCATGCAACCTTCACGCCGTGTACCTTGGGTTACTCTAATGCTGGCAGCACACTTTTGATTCAACTTGCGATGAAATAGTTAAAAAAATCGCAAATCAATTTTTCGTAGCTCTTTGTAAAGAGGAAGCTAGGCTCTACAAGGGCCCGTAAAAGGAAATCCGAAAAAAAATCTAGAAGCACCACAGAGTCTTTTGAAGTTACGTAATTTCGGAGGAGAGAAAGGACCCCCAAACTTTCGCGGTTATATACAAGAAAAATTATTGCTGGAATAATTGTAACCTGAGGCTGATAAAGTAGAAGCTTGGCGCTTTAAAATGAGCATATGCACATCATTGGACGACGTTTTTTCACGAAGTTACAGCTGCGCAAACATTGACAATTTTTGGGCAAAATAAAGGGACCCGCCAATTTTGTGGAGTAGTGTATACGTTCTTAACTACCTGATTAATAGGCAGGTAGTCAGGAAGATGAAGAAGTTGGTCGTCCTCTTCGTCGACCTAAAGGCCGCGTTTGATTCGGTGAGCAGGAAAGTGTTGGTGAAGACGATGTGGGAAAGGGGGGTGAGGGAGGGTCTCATAAGGAGGTGTGAGGAGGTACTGAGCGAGACGATTGGGAAGGTAAGGGTGGGTGAGAAGGAAGGGGACAAATTTTGAACGGGGAGAGGGGCAAGGCAAGAGTGTCCTCTGAGCCTTTGTCTATTTACGGTGCTGTTGGCGGATGTGGAGGAGGAGTTGAGGAAGGGCAAATGGGGGGAGTGAAATTGGGGAAGGAGAGGGTGTACTTGCTCGTATACGCGGACGATTTGACCATAATGACGGAGGACGAGGAGGAGATGAGAGGGGCAATGAGTACGCTGGGAAAATGTCTGGAAAGGAAAAGGCTGGAGGTAAACACCGGGAAAACAAAAGTGATGAGGTGTAGAAAAGGGGGAGGGAGGTGCAGGAAGGTGGATTGGCGATGGAAAGGGAGCAGGATAGAGGAAGTGGGGAGCTATAAATATCTGGGGTATACGGTGGCGAGAGACGGGAGCCAGGTGCAACACCTGAGGGAGAGAGTGAAAAGGGGAGCAGCGGTAATGGGGAAGGTGTGGAGCATTGGGAAGAGGAAGTTTGGGAAGGATTGGGAAAGGAGGATTTGGTTGTGGGACAAGCTGGTGTGGCCGGTAGTAGCGTATGGGGTAGAATTGTGAGGGTGGAAAGAGAGGGAAGGGGTGGAGTGGCTCGGTGACAGGTACCTCAGGTGGGAGTAAGGAGGTGCACGCCGGGGTACTTGGTGAGAGAGGAGTTGAAGCGGGAGAAGACGAGAGCAAGGGAGGGTGTAACGTCACTAATTTGACTTGTATTTCAAGTTGGTTCTACACACTGTTGTCATACTGTTAGACTGCTAGACTGAGCCTGGAACACTGCAGCGATAACCTTTATGTCTGAAGGTTCTTCCCCACCCTGGTCTCAAATTAATGTTCTGCCAATAACAGTATGCCTTATCGAAAAGGATGGGCGGTCGCCCACCCCCTTCCTTTTGGGGACTTATTCCATAGTTACCCTTACATTACTCGCGCTGCACCTGGTTCGCTTAGCGGCCTCGGATCGACCGTGCGGTCTCACCGGCCCCGCGGGACCTTCACTGCAGGGGGTTAGCCCTCATCGAGATCAATACGGGTCCCAGGTAGGTGAGAACACCTTACCTGAGCACAGAGCGTATGGGTCACAGCAAACATTCTTTCGTGTATTTACTGCCCCAGGGCTGCAGCCATCGAAAATCGAACAAGAGATTAGTACAAGGCTCGTTAAATTTTTCTCGGCACAATCTGTACAAGCTTGCCACTTAACTTATAACTTAACTTAAATAACTATAACATAACGTAAATATAAACGCAATACTCTTATATGTTACATATTACTTAACTTGTGACTTAACTTAAATAACTATAACATCCTATGCGTTACATCCTCCCCCGTGCAAAATTCATTTAATTTTGTACTTCATCTGAACTTAACAATTTTATTAACTTACGGGAGGGGCGGACGAATACAGATGTACCTACGCGAACTCTCGCTACCCGGACTTGTCCGTCGCTACCTGGATACACGTCTACAACCGTACCTTTGCTCCAAGTATTACGAGGTGCTTGATAATCCGCGATCAGAACTATATCTCCGATCTTCAGGTTTGGGTTTTTCCTTGCCCATTTTTACGCATAATTAATGACGGTACGAATTCGCGTAACCAGCGCCTCCAGAAGGAATCTGCAAAGGTTTGCGCAATTCGCCACTGCTTTCTAAGTTTTACATCTTGCGGGTCATAAGTTTTTAATCGGGACACTTGGTAGAGTATCGACACCAAGTAGAGGAAAGCGTCAAGCGTCAACCGACTGGCCGGCGAGACTCGCCGAGGCTCCTTTTCCCGACCCAACTCAGGTCACAATGGTTTCCAGACACACGAAAAATTAAAATTGAATGTTGTAACTAATTGTTGGTGTTAGTATACACACATAAACACAGGTGATCAGGTGATTTGCACGGGCGCGCAATATCTGTTAATAAAGAGGGCGCAACCTGTATTCCGGCAATCAGCGGACCACGCGGTCTCACTTACTTCCGTGTGCTCTTACGTCACACTAAGTACCATGTATTAAGAAGAATGTGAGTAAACGAATAAAGTTGATCTATCCAGCGCGATCCAGCTGTATACGTGCGTATTGGCCACTGCTACCTATCCACACTCTAACAGGTTATGGGCCCAGGACAGTGGAATTAATATTTTGCGATAAATTCCGATCTTCTAACAAATTTCGGGAAAGCAAGGCGTGGATAACCTTAACAGGCCACGTGGCACGATGTCGACCTCTCAGTCAGGTACTATACCGGATACTCAGCCCTCACAGGCATACACGAGGATTGGGTCGTCGCTTCCAATGATAGAACCGAAATTAGAGGGTACGGCGAACTATGCATCATGGAAGTTTCGCATAAAAATGGCATTAATCGGCGTGGACTTGTGGGACTGCCTAGAGTCGAATCAGGTTAGTGATATCAGGAAGGACCAAATGGCGTTGGCGACCATTTGCCTCAATGTTGCCACACAATGCCATGTGCATTTAAAATCGGTAACAACGGCAAAAGAGGCTTGGTCGAATCTAGCCAAAGCCTTTGAGGAAAAAGGCTTAACACGTGTCCTCGGCTTGATGAAAAACCTGATAAGAATCGACTACGCTAATTACGAAAACATGAATTTATATGTCACGGAAGCGCTTCAGATTTCACAGAAATTGGAGGATATAGGAAGCCCCGTGGATGACAACCTACTCGCCGTAATTATGCTAGCCGGACTACCCGAGGAGTATAGGCCCATGGTAATGGCATTGGAAAACATGAATGCGGCCATTACGAGCGACTTGGCAAAGAATAAACTTTTGCAAGAAGATGTCAAAAAGAATATGGATCCGAGCCCAGAGACCGCTCTTTTCTCGAAAACGAAAAAGGCACCCTTCAAGAAGGTAACCAAAAAACGAATTATACGTTGCTATGGGTGCGGGGAAGCGGGTCACAAGAAACCGGAGTGTCCGAAAGCGAGTGCCGATTCGCAGGCATGCCTAACGAGCACGGAGCCGGCGGTGTGCAAATTTATAGCACTCTCAACGAATATGGTTTCGGACGAATGGTTCATAGACTCTGGCGCGACGAATCATATGTCGAATAGGAATGACTGGATGCAAAATTATAAAAGAATAGTAAACCAAGAAGTAATGGTAGCCGACGATTCGAAAACTCTCGCCACCGGAATAGGAGACGTCCAAATAAGCCTACCGTTTCAGGAGAAACAGGCGATTCTTAAGGACGTGATACATGTACCTAATTTGAAAGCAAACTTGATTTCAGTAACTGCCTTGACACGGAAAGGTTGTAAAGTGACCTTTAATGCCAAGGAGTGCAGAATTTACTTGCCAGAAAACTTGCAGAAACCATTTGCAATTGGTCGAAATCTGAATGGATTGTATAAGTTGGAATTAGGACCAAAAATGGTCTGTGCACTGAGTGAGAAGTCAGGCAAAGAGAATTGGTGGCACAGAAGACTAGGACACATTAATAACCGAAGTGTGGGCCAGTTAATGAGCACAACAGAAGCAGGATCCTCTCACTATAATGTCAAGAATCAGCCATGTGTGTCGTGCATCCTAGGGAAACATTCGAGAAATCCATTTCCAAAGGTAAAGCACACTAAAACCATTGATAAACTTGATCTTATACATGCAGATCTATGCGGACCAATCAATGAGGCAAGTTGGCATGGAGCCAGGTACATGTTTCTCCTAGTGGATGATCATACATCTATGATGTTTGGATATTTTCTGAAACACAAAACTGAAGTAAAGACTTTCGAGCGATTCAAACAGAGGATTGAATTAGAATCTGGCAAAAAGATTAAGTGCTTGAGGACAGATAATGGAACCGAATTTGTGAATCAACAGATGGATGCCTTATTTAAAGTACTGATATAAGACACGAAACGACGGTACCTTATAGTCCACAGAAAAACGGAGTAGCTGAACGAGCTAACCGTACGATAATCGAGAAGGTCAGATGTATGCTCAATGAAAGCCAACTGAATAGGAGGTATTGGGCAGAAGCTGCTAACACAGCCATATACCTAACTAACCGCTCTCCTACCAAAAAGTTGAAGGGTAAAACGCCTTATGAGGCGTGGTATGCTGTAGCTCCGGACTTGCAGCATCTTAGAGTGTTTGGGTGTGCTGCATATGCACACGTTCCCAAGGAACACAGGAAAAAGCTGGATGCCAAAAGTAAGAAGTATATCTTCATTGGCTACTATCAGGATTCCAAAGGATATCGGCTATCGGATTCTCAAAATTCAAGGAAGATAGTCAAGTCAAGGGACATAATATTCCTAGAGAATATCCTGGGAAAGGAACCTTCACAAGCAAGCAAGGAACCTGCTGTTGAAGAGAGACACCAAATAGATTTTGAAACCCTAAAAAGCCTAAATTCAGAGGGAGCTTCAGAACCAGAAGAAATTACTGAAACCGAGGAATCGGAGGAATTTGAAGAATGCGTGGATCCGGAAGAAGAACAAGAGGAAAATTCCGACGATACTGACCGATCGGAGATAGTTCCGAAACAACCACAGCAGTTAAACCTTCAAGAAATTGAGCCCCGCCAAGATGAGGATAATGCTCAAGAAAGGAGAAGATATCCTCTAAGGGACAGGAAGTCTACAGTTCTTCCAGGGATGGTTCGCCACAGTGCATTTTCGGCCGATTTACATGAACCAACCACTGTCCAACAGGCGATGATGGGACCCGATAGTAATGACTGGAACAAAGCCATGGATCTGGAAATGCAGGCTTTAAACCACAATAAAGTTTGGGAACTACTCAAACGTAAACCAGGTCAAAAGGTACTAAAGTCGAAATGGGTTTTCAAACGAAAGGAAGACGAGAACGGTAATGTACATAAGTTCAAAGCCCGATTAGTTGCAAAGGGTTGTTCTCAGTCATATGGAATTGATTTCGAGGAGACTTATTCCCCTGTCATTCGTTATTCCACTCTTCGTTTCTTAATAGCTAGTGCAGCACAGGAAAACCTAACCATTGAACATTTAGATGTCGAAACGGCATTCCAAAATGGACACCTTAAGGAGACAGTCTATATGGAACAACCAGAAGGCTACAAAAAGGATGAGAATAAGGTCTATTTACTAAAAAAAAGGCGTTGTATGGATTGAAGCAAGCAGCGAAAGTATGGTATGAAGAGATTAATAATGTACTAATACGGGAGTGTCCACATTGCGCACGTTCCATCTTGCGCACACGTGGATTATTGGACACGGTGGAATTTGCGCACGTTGGAAGTTGACTCCAGTAGAATCAGGACACATTGGATATTGGACACATTGGAATTTGCGCACGTTGGAAATTTACTCCAGTAGAAGCAGGACACATCGACGGTGGAAGTTGTACACATCCCAGAAGAAACAGGACACACAGGATAACGCGAATAATGGAATTTGGACACACTAGATGAAAAAGATGTGTACATTGCGACAGTATGTATTCTCAGAACACATTTAATTGAAAAGCAATAAATAACAGTGAAATAATTAATGATTTGTAAGAAACACCAAAGTTGTTTATTCGTGAAAAAAGTGATTGCTTATATGACTATGATTAAATAAATATAAACAACGGGTGGTTATGAGTTTTAATTTATTAACAACCATTTTTATTTAATATAAGTACTGCCACGGTATTCCGAGACTAGCCACGACAGCCGGTCGCCTCGGCGATCAATGACTAGGGCAAGATTAATTTTTAAGTAGTATTTGGCCTACGCCGAGCTTGAGGTGAACCTCAGTGGAGAGGGTTACTCACGAGCGAGTCAGGGGAAGGTTCTCGCAATGAGGCGACACGAGAAGTTTAACAGAAGATGTGATCTTTATTCGCCCGACCGGGGAAGCCGGCCGAGGGCAAGGGATAGAACGAGAGCCTATCCGGCAAACGTGGTGAAGCCACAAACCAAACTGTACATTGATGTCACAAAAACACTTAAGCTAAGCCAGCTCGAGCTAGCGCGCGGTCAAGCCTGGGCTACGAAAGCCCCTGTACAATCTATACGGCGACGTTCGCCGGTGCGCGACCGTCGGCGGTATTCCGCAGTTCTTATTTAGCCCGACAAGTCGGCTCGGTGGCCCGACGAGGCCCGTAGATGTTAGAACTGCCTAAGGGAACGCGTGAGCGCGAAACAAGGATCTAAGGCGCGTGGCGTTCGAAGTTCGCCACGCTCGCAGGCAACAAGTGGGCACCCGTAATGGCGGCCGAGCCGCGTGCTCGGCGATCGGACGCCGATCGAATATCGACGGACTTAGAGGCGACTGGACGAGTCGCCCTAAGGAAGGCACTGGACACTAAGTCTTGGCTACGGCCCTACTATAATAAGAAGCTACGCGAACACAAGAAGGCAGTACGGGATTCAAATAGCTAAAAGGCAGGCAGCGTTATTGCGTGAGGCGTACCTTTATTCGCCTGTCGGCGTTAACTCCTCGCTAAATGCACCTCCGGGACTTCCTGGTACAACGGAGAGCTAGCCTTACGTCAGGCGATGGTAATAATGAGGCTTCCTTCACTTTCCTCTCTCTCCTTAGTGGCTCAGCTCTTGGAACTCGCTCGAAATTCGGCAGTAGCGCACCCCAGCTCGGTCGGACTCTAAGTGACGCTGGTGCGTGCCGTGCGTAGCGGGCTCGCCTCACGCGGCGCTGCCTACCCTATTCCCTATTGGCTGCCCTAGCGAAGGTTATTATCCCGCTCGATTTCGCGCGCTAGAATCGAACGCGATAATCGTATGCTACGAGACGGATCGAGCATAGGCCTTGGTCGTTCCTACTCGTAGCCCAGGGCGACTAGGCTGCGGAAATCCCTTCGGTAGATTCCCTGAGCCGTGGTCCTTAGGCAGGTCCCGGGGCTGCGTCGCTCTTCCGGGCCCACGTTCCTTTCGTCCTCCCTGAGATGGCCATCTACAGGGCCGGATATTTCCCCAGGAACTCCTTCGCTAGCACGCCTTGCTGGACGCTCCGGACTGGCGGGCGCTCCCGCCGGTACCTAGGTGCCTCTCGGCGTTCGCAAAATCATTAGTAAGTGTCTCTAATCGCGGGCCTTCCTTAGAGCGGCGGTGTGGCTGTGCGGCTGATTGGAGAGAGAGGAAATGAAGGCTGCGTTCGCCCGGCTTGCCCCGCTGGGTATAGGAGGACATTGGGAGGGGCGCACTGGCCCCGTCACAACTCCCCCCCCCATGAAGGAAGCCGGGCGTATCCGCTGCCTCACGCAACACCGCCTTATAAAACACCCGTTCTTGTATCCGCTGCTCTAAGTGGCACTTCCTTAGGGACGATCACCAGTTTTGTTTTTTTTTGTTTTTTTTTTCCAAACCTCTAAGTCTACGGACGGACGCACTAAGTACAAGATAAACGCAGGGTTGACTAGGGCTCCCTCTTAAAAGGGGCCAATAAGTTAGAACAAATTAACTACTAGGACTAGTTGACAGGTACGGTGGTCAGGTACGGAATCACGCGTGGACGGACTTCTGCCTAGAGTGGGATGGGTAACGGTACGGTGCTGGTCCCTCCTCACGAGGCTGGTGAAAGTAATGCATACTTCGTTGACTGTTGGGGTGGCACCCCTTGCGGGGTGCGGGGCTGGGCCTCCTGGCCGGTGTTGGTTGCCCCTCCTATGGGCCTCTTCGGTTCAGAGTGGGCCGCTCTCCGCGCGCCTGTCTAGGCGGTGTTGGGAGGGGACTTAGGTGTCCCGCATACGGAGGTATTCCTCCCGGGACTCCTGCTCCCGCCGTTTTTTTCCGGCGTAGGCCGACTGGGCGGCGTGCCAGACCCTGCTTCGGAAGGGGCACTTCTCCTCCGCGGTCCCCTGTTTGCCGCACCGGGCGCAGTAGTCGGGCTCGACCATTAGGATAGCCCGACAGGCTGTGTGGATGTGGCCTAGCCGGCCACAACGCCAACAACCCTCGGGTTTGTTGACCGGGGTATCCATGAGGAGTATAAGGGACTCCTCATCCCTGGCCAAGAACCCGGGTAATGCCTGCCCACGCACCAGCTCTTCGGCGTGCCGGCGCAATTCCCTGACCTCGGGGGTGGTTGGCCTGGCGGGGCCGCTGCCGTCGGGCCTTACTCCGGCTGCTTTCTCCTGCCCGCCGGAAGGGCCTGCGTTTTCGGGGGCGGGCGTCGGCCGGGCTTGGCCGGCAGCCATCCTGGCCTTTAATTCCCGCCAGGCCAGGGTGTCGGCCACCTCCCAGGCCCGCTGTTGGGCCTGCTCCTTTGCCAGGCAGGCCAGCCTGGCTCTCTCGGCCTCCCATGCCTCCGGGGAGTCCCTCCTCCAGGGCCAGTTGGTCGGGCTGACTGGTCGTGTCAGCGGCCCCATAGGTTCGCCGACCGCGGTGGCGAAGGACTCGTCCGAGGAGTTGGCCTCTCCTTCAAACTCCATCTCTTGTTGTTTATCACTGTTAGGGAGAGGGGAGTAGGTGATGACACACGGAGGAAACCTCCACCATACACAACATACCAGTTATAATATAACAACTGCCTGCCAGGCTAATCTGTCCCTACGTAAGGTTTTAGATCTTGTACATGAACTTTACCCGCGGGTTTGCCTTCCATTGTTTCGCACTCATAGACTGTCGCGGATAGTTTGTCGGAAATTCTAAACGGTCCGTGAAATTTCGTCGCTAATTTCGCAGCTATGTTTAGTGCCGCTGAAGACAACACGTGTCGTCTTTTCAAGACTAAATCCCCGACTTCGAATTCCCTTTCCCTTCGGTGCGCGTTATAGTAATCTTGTTGCTTAAGATATGCGGCTTCTATATTGTCCAACACCCATTTCCTCAATTCGTTCAGTTTGAGCATTCTGTCGGTCCATCTTTCGCGTTCGGCCAACTGTGCGTCCACAGTGATGTCGATGGCCGTTCCCTCCCCCTCCCGGAAGCAGCGGGCCGGCAACGGCTCGCGGCCGAAATTGAGGAAAGCGGGAGATGCACCGAGCACCGAATGCCAAGCTGTATTATACGCGAATCGTAGCTGTGGCAGATACATATCCCATTCGCGATGGTCTTGATCTATGTACGCGACTAGCATGGTCTTAAGTACTCGGTTAACGCGTTCAACGGGGTTTGCCTGTGGATGGTAGGGCGGCGTATTGGATAACCGAATACCGTACTCTAACGCCAATGTTTTGAGAGTATTATTAACGAACTCCGTTCCATTGTCTGTCAATAAGACTTTGGGAACTCCCCACCGGGAGAAAACTATATCTTCCATCGCTTCACCAATCTTTTTCCCGTTTGCCTTTCTTAATGGGCAAACTTCAATCCACTTTGTGAATAAGTCTTGTACGACTAATATGTAAAAGAAACCTGCTTTGCTACGAGGGAGTGGTCCCATAATATCGGCAGCAATTATCGCCCACGGTTGATCTAACTTACGATGACCCATGAATCCGGCGGGTGGTGACTGTTCTACCTTAGTGAGTTGGCATTCTTCACATTTACGAACATACTTCGCGACATCGTTGTACATGCGCGGCCAATAATATCGTAATGCCAGTCGATGGTAAGTTTTCTCTCTCCCTAAGTGTCCTGCTTGTGGATCGTCATGGGCCTCGGACATGATAGCGCGTCTTTGGGAATTCGTTGGTACTAATTTCCATTCGTCCCAATCCGTACCCATGATATCTTGTTTATAGCTTGCCGCACGGCGATGGTAAAGCTGATTGCTAATTATTTGCCAATCTCTATTAGCCGACGGATTTTTCTCGGTGTTCATATACTTCTTTTCGTACCATGGGTCCGGTGTTGCTGTCACTTGGTGTAAGTTTTGCTCGTTAGTGACTTCAAACATTTGCGATAAAGCTGATGTTACTGAATTTACTGTATCTACTTCGCCTAATAAATCTGATTGCAATTGCACTGATTCGGTATCGTTTTCATTGAGCCTGGATAAAGCATCCGGTACTTTGTGTAGGGCGCCTTTCCTATGGATTATCTCATAATCGTAGCCCTGTAATTGCAATGCCCATCTAGTCAGGCGACAGGACGGATCTTTTAAACTAGTTAACCAACGTAGGCTACTGTGATCTGTTATTACAATGAAACGATAGCCCTCTAGATACGGTCTAAATTTCTTTACCGCCCAAATGACTGCCAGACATTCTAACTCGGTGGCTGAGTAGTTACGTTCCGCGTCTGATAAAGTCCTGCTTGCAAAAGCTATTACGCGTTCGACGTTATCTATTTCCTGGGCTAGTACTGCGCCTAGGCCTACTGTACTCGCATCAGTCTGAAGGACGAAAGGGAGTTCAAAATGTGGACATGTTAGTATCGGTGCGGTCATGATCATACGTCGTAGATAGTCGAAAGCTTCTTGCTGTTTATCTGTCCATTCCCACTTTTGATTTTTACGTAATAACGAGTGCAGATGTTCTGCTCCCGACGCGTAGTGTGGGATGAACTTTCTGTACCATGAAGCCATTCCAAGAAAACGTTGCAATTGTTTTTTCGTACGCGGCACCGGGTATTCCAAAATTGGCCTAACCTTTTCGCTGTCTACTTTTAGTCCGTCTTCGTGGACGACGAATCCTAGGTATTTCACCTCGGTTCTACAGAACTCGCTTTTATCCATATTAATGGTTAGTCCTGCTAGCGCGATTTTCTTTATAACCCTTTGGAGCCAAAGTAGATGTTCGTCGAAGGTTTTAGAGACTAGTATAATATCGTCTAAGTATGCAAAGACGTGCGGCTCCATTTCGGGTCCTATTAATCGGTCCATAAATTTTTGGAAAGTTGCCGGTGCGTTGGCTAATCCGTACGGCATACACGTGAATTGGAATAGGCCCATTCCTGGTACTGTGAAAGCTGTGATTTCTCTACTACTCGGTTCTAGTGGGATCTGATAGTAAGCCTGACTCAAATCGATCGTGGAAATATAACGTGCCTGTCGCAGTTTGTCTAATATGCTGGCCATTATTGGTAATGGGTACGCATCTTTCTTCGTTAAGCTGTTAATTTTACGAAAATCTAGGCAGAGTCTATAAGTGCCGTTTGCTTTGCGCACCATTAGTACGGGGCTAGACCATGGACTTTCTGATCGTTCGATAATCCCTTCTTTTAGCATATCTTCTACTGCGGCTCGCATGAGTTCTTCTATTTGGTGACACTCGGTAATGTCGTTGTTTTACCGGCGCGTTAGTCCCTACATCAATTTTATGGCTTATTAACTTTGTTAAGCCCGTACCGTGTCCTACTTCTTCTATTGTCTCTAACAGGAAATCGTTTAATTGTTCTGATTGTTGATCCGTTAGCCTAGCAAGGCCGGCAATCTTATTGAGTTCGTTGGCAGATTTATCAAAGTCGTATTTTATATCCGGGTGTGCTGCGAAGTACCAATTGTTGTCAGCAAAGTTTGGAACGATACCGAATTGTGCTATTGCGTCTATTCCTAAAACCATAGATTCGTTGAGTTTCATCAGGACTCGAAAGGTGATTATACGTTTTTCATTTTTGATCTGCACCATGATTTCACCGGAATCTACTACTCGCTTTATTGTCCCGTCTGCTAGCGCGTAGTATTTGGGGTCGATTTGCTTGAAATGATCGACTCCAATTTGCCGGGCTAGGTCTTCACCGACGAAGCTATCGTTAGCTCCGGTGTCTACAAGTGCATTAACGGTAGTTGATTTTATTGTTACCGATAGATATAAAAGATGTAACGGATAATTGAGTTGTATTTCAGGTGTGAGGTCTACCTCGCTTTGCAGATCAAGTTCCTCTGAGGCGTTTGTTACATTCGTGTCCGGCGCTATTGCCTCGTTTAACGTCGGGCTTGCTAGTTTTCCGTTTTATTCTCGCCTTCCTTTGCGGTTTGTTTTTTCTTACCGCGTTTGGGCTTTGATCGTCGCGTTGTTTGTAGTTTGTTCCCGTTTTTGCCGCTTGAGTCTTTCTTATCCCCCGATCTCCCGGAGTCGCGTGATGTGTCTCGGTTTCTATGTGACTGTTGACGTTCGCGGGATTCATCGCGGTCTCGAGAGTAATCTCTTCGGGATGTATGTCGATCGCGATCTCTGGAACTATCCCGATCTCTGCGGTAATCATCACGTGAAGTTGACGAGTATCGGTCGCGAGAAAAGTTTCGCCTATCCGGCGAATACTCCGTTTCTCTTGAGCGAGCATTACGGGAATGTGATGAGTCGCGACTATCCGGCCTGCGTTGATATGAGGAGTTGGCGTAATTACGACGGTTTAGCGTATCATCGCGATATTTATACGTGTCGCGCCGATCATGTGAGTAGCTACGACGACTTCGAGCATCGGGTTCTTCAAACGATACTCGGTCCCTGTTCGCATTTTCGCGACGGTTGTACCCCGGTGAGTTGTCTGTTCGTGGTCTCATATTATCTTCGTACGAGGTTTGCCGAGGCGGTGGGCTACTGCGATTGCCGCGATAGGACGAAAAGGACGAGTCGTATGGTTGGTCTCTGTAGCGCGGGCGCGAACGATTATCTGAAAGGTCGCGGTGATATTGCCTCGAGGGTCGATCCGGATTGACTGACCATGCCCTACGATTATGCATGTCGTATTGATTGGCCGGCTGGTTGTGTAAGGTCGTGCCAATCTGCCAATCTGAGGGTAATTTTACCTCAAAGTAACGTACCTTGCTTGCCAGGTCGCGAAAGCTATTAAATGAATCGATCGGAATTTGCATTTGGAAAAACCAGAACATGTTATTATAGACTATGGTTTTCAAATATTGTGGGGGAAAGGGTGGTATAATTCGTGATGCCTTGCGTAAGATATCCGATAAATATACCATGAACGGTTCGCCTTGTTCTTGTTTGCGGCGACCTACGTCAGCAATTAACGTGTGGTAGTCTTTCGGATCAAAACGTTGTAATAGTGCGTGTTCGAATTCTTGCCAGGTCTGGTAGCAAGTGCGCGTGGCAATATACCACTCTAAGGCCGGGCCGTCTACCAGGCGCAAAATTCCGCGTAGTAGATCGGCCTCACTTAAGCCTTGCGCACGTTGAAAAGCGCGAACAGATGTTAGAAAGCCTTCCGCGTTTTCGCCTGGCCTACCCCAAAAACGGTGTGGCCAGCTTGATAAGGCTTTTTGCACTTCGCTTCTGATGGGGGGTAAGTTTTCCCCATATTCTAATTCGCGAGCATCAAAATTATATGCGGTGTTTTGAGATGGTATATGGAGTGGATGTGGATGGTAATTTTGTTCGCTTTGTGTAAATTGATTGTATGTTGCCGATGGAAGATAAGTGTGCGTCTCGTATTGTTCGGACACCCGGTAAGTTGGTGGTTCAAAGCGTGAGTCGAATTCCTTCGCGGTACTGTAGTGTGGTGGAAGAGTTCCCGGCCACCCAGTATAATCGGCCGATGCCTGTGCACTAGGCATGGGGCGAGTGGCGGTTGAGGGAGGGGGTGCGGCGCGCTGCTCAGCTGCGCCTAGGCTCCCTCTCGGACCTCTCTCTCCCTCCCGCGCGGGCCTCGCTCTCGCTTGCTCGCCCGCCTGCCGGGCGGTCGCCCGTAATATTTCGTCGTACTGATCGTACGGTGACCTTGGCGAATGGAAATGAGTGTCGGCAACGTTTGCCGAACGCGGCATGGTATCACATCTGAAAGGCCTAGAGGAATCTAGAGTTTGCGATAGAGATAGTGGCGGCTGAGTCGTGGGGTCTAATTCCCGAATAAAAGGCGCTCCTCTGGACACCGAAGATCCGATCTCTGGCGCGTTATCTCCCCTCGCCACCGAGGACCGCGAAGGCCCTGCCACTGCAGCGGGGGAAAGGTCCCTCCAGGCAGGCGAGGACCGCGAGGGCCCTGCTACTGAAGCCGAGGGAATCGTAAAATGTGACTCGGTTGGACTAATTCTCTGTCCCGTTCGCGGTAAAGTCTCCACCATCGGTTGAAAGGACGATTCCGCCGAACTTAAGGAGGTAGACGGAATGGAATTTGCCTGGCGAGAAGCACCCGATCCGATCATTGCTTGTTTAACTTGCTCGGTCATAAGTCGAATGTTATCGGTCGGTGTACCGAAAGTTGCAAAGATCTTTTCTACTACGTTCTCTAATTCGCGTAGGCTAAAGAGAGGATCGTCGTCGGATGGCCTGTCCGACGGTGCTATTTCGCGAGGTTCCTCGTGGACAGGCGTTACTTCCTCGGTAACTACGCGCGGGACTTCCACTATTGTGCCCGTCTCACTTTCCGCGTCTCCTTCTTCGCCTCCCTCAATCTCAATCTCTTCGATTTCACTCATTGCCGTACTCATGTGATTTACCAGTCGGTCTAGCATAGTGCGTTTTGTCCCATCAACCACGGTGCCTTCATAAGGTACTAGACGCGCGCGTATCTCAGTAATTGAGAGATCGCTTAAGAGGTTGCGAAGATCTTTACGCGTTCTAGGCGGCATCGTGATTGTGGTGAATGAGCACCGCTGCTCCTACTTCCGAGAATTGAATTCGAAGTCTGTCGGGCACCCCAGACCGCGCGGTTTGTTTACGTCGCCCGGCGCGTAGGCTGCTTTGTCCCGCCGGTTAGGAATTTCCGACGCCCTACCTGCTACGGCCGGCGTGCTGCGGAATATTCTTTCGCGCTCTCTTTGATTTTACCCTTGCTAACCCCTGACTCTCTCAGCGCAGGCCCCACGTTGGGCGCCAATTCTTGCCACGGTATTCCGAGACTAGCCACGACAGCCGGTCGCCTCGGCGATCAATGACTAGGGCAAGATTAATTTTTAAGTAGTATTTGGCCTACGCCGAGCTTGAGGTGAACCTCAGTGGAGAGGGTTACTCACGAGCGAGTCAGGGGAAGGTTCTCGCAATGAGGCGACACGAGAAGTTTAACAGAAGATGTGATCTTTATTCGCCCGACCGGGGAAGCCGGCCGAGGGCAAGGGATAGAACGAGAGCCTATCCGGCAAACGTGGTGAAGCCACAAACCAAACTGTACATTGATGTCACAAAAACACTTAAGCTAAGCCAGCTCGAGCTAGCGCGCGGTCAAGCCTGGGCTACGAAAGCCCCTGTACAATCTATACGGCGACGTTCGCCGGTGCGCGACCGTCGGCGGTATTCCGCAGTTCTTATTTAGCCCGACAAGTCGGCTCGGTGGCCCGACGAGGCCCGTAGATGTTAGAACTGCCTAAGGGAACGCGTGAGCGCGAAACAAGGATCTAAGGCGCGTGGCGTTCGAAGTTCGCCACGCTCGCAGGCAACAAGTGGGCACCCGTAATGGCGGCCGAGCCGCGTGCTCGGCGATCGGACGCCGATCGAATATCGACGGACTTAGAGGCGACTGGACGAGTCGCCCTAAGGAAGGCACTGGACACTAAGTCTTGGCTACGGCCCTACTATAATAAGAAGCTACGCGAACACAAGAAGGCAGTACGGGATTCAAATAGCTAAAAGGCAGGCAGCGTTATTGCGTGAGGCGTACCTTTATTCGCCTGTCGGCGTTAACTCCTCGCTAAATGCACCTCCGGGACTTCCTGGTACAACGGAGAGCTAGCCTTACGTCAGGCGATGGTAATAATGAGGCTTCCTTCACTTTCCTCTCTCTCCTTAGTGGCTCAGCTCTTGGAACTCGCTCGAAATTCGGCAGTAGCGCACCCCAGCTCGGTCGGACTCTAAGTGACGCTGGTGCGTGCCGTGCGTAGCGGGCTCGCCTCACGCGGCGCTGCCTACCCTATTCCCTATTGGCTGCCCTAGCGAAGGTTATTATCCCGCTCGATTTCGCGCGCTAGAATCGAACGCGATAATCGTATGCTACGAGACGGATCGAGCATAGGCCTTGGTCGTTCCTACTCGTAGCCCAGGGCGACTAGGCTGCGGAAATCCCTTCGGTAGATTCCCTGAGCCGTGGTCCTTAGGCAGGTCCCGGGGCTGCGTCGCTCTTCCGGGCCCACGTTCCTTTCGTCCTCCCTGAGATGGCCATCTACAGGGCCGGATATTTCCCCAGGAACTCCTTCGCTAGCACGCCTTGCTGGACGCTCCGGACTGGCGGGCGCTCCCGCCGGTACCTAGGTGCCTCTCGGCGTTCGCAAAATCATTAGTAAGTGTCTCTAATCGCGGGCCTTCCTTAGAGCGGCGGTGTGGCTGTGCGGCTGATTGGAGAGAGAGGAAATGAAGGCTGCGTTCGCCCGGCTTGCCCCGCTGGGTATAGGAGGACATTGGGAGGGGCGCACTGGCCCCGTCACAGTACATAATAGTTAATTATATAATATTCAGGGTTTTTTTAGGTTTGGCGAGCGAAACGAGCATGCTCCCCCCCGGACTAGGGTTGGTTTGTGGTTCTTATTGAGACCAAACTTAGCATGCCCCCCCCGGACTGGGTAAGGTGAGCTAGTAAGGTGAGCAAGTAAGGTGAGCTAAAATTGAAAATAAAATATCAGATACACTCATAAAATCTAAGAATGATATTTTCGTGAACCATAATTGATAAGGATATCTACCACTAGTAAATACAATGCAGCAAAATATCTTGCTGTTGTAATTAGCATGTGGCAATACATAATCAATTAAATTAACGGACGTCCATCTTTAGCCCTGAAACATTTCAACCGCAGAATTTTCCGATAATTGTTAATTGACAATGGCTAAATTCTACGTATGATTCTTGTAGAAATGTCTACACAGTATTTAGTGGCCAACTTCCACTTTCCATGTGGGAAAAGTCCACTGTGTCCTCTATACACTGTGCGCAGTTTCCACTTGTAACGATATCTTATGTGGGCAATGTCCAATGTGCGCTGTTTCTAATGTGGGCAATGTCCAATGTGCGCAGTTTCCAATGTGGGCAATATCTAATGTGCGCAGTTTCCAATGTGGGCAATGTGCAACGTGCGCTGTTTCCATGTGCGCAAGTTCCAAAAAAGGCCCGTGTCCAAAGTGGAACGTGCGCAAAGGAGACTCACTCACTGATACAGTTAGGCTTCACTGCTTTTCAAATCTCTCCTTGTGTATACTTTAAAACGAGCGATGGTTGTAAATTGATAGTTGCGGTTTACGTAGACGACTTATTAATATTCGGTAATAGCACGAAAATGAGAAATGATCTCAAGAAAGAATTAATGTCTAAATTCAAAATACGGGACTTAGGCGAAGCCAAGAAGATTCTTGGAATACATGTAACCAAAGATGAAAAGGGGTATATGCTAGATCAAGCGTTGTACATAGATAAACTATTAGTTAAGTTTAATATGCAGGAATGCAAACCCGTTAGTACACGCCTTTGTGTGGGAAATAAGCTGCAAAAGGCCAAAGTATTTCGAATTAACGTTTGCGGGAAATGCGGGACCCTGGATTCAGGCTAGTTGGAATTCAGTAAGAGTTAGAGGAAGTTCTGATAGACAATATTTATTCAAGAAGAACAATACCTTGAGGCGATTCAGGTACTCGCCGTACGGAATGTTGTTCGTATTTAAAGCGGTCCGGTGGCAAAAACACCACAGGTCCTATCACAGGTCACAACTGGGTTACAATACGGTTCGGCGGTACAAAATAACTATAGTTAGCGGTTCAGATCAAACACACAATCTCTTTGCGAAGTTCAAAATCTCAAGGGACGCGTCCGTTCGGTTGAGAAGAATTCACAGATATGGCGGAACAAGGAAGCCGGCCGGAGAAGAAGCGCAAGTTCTACACGCTTCCGCGAGGGAGCGTTCCGATCGCTACGTTCATTGGTGAATCTATGCGGATCGATAGGCGGATCGATCATCTTGTAGTCGGCTACGGGCCGAATGCGCATGACTAGATAAGTCTTAGAATACTAGATAACATGGTTTAAATCTAGGGGGCCAATAGGGCGATGATTCCTGAACACAAAGAAAGCGATGAAAGGCCATACCAACAATTAATCGGAGCGTTAAATTATCTCGCGGTTTGTACACGGCCGTACATTTCATTCGCGATAGCAACATTGAGCAAGTTCAATAATTGTCACGGTGAAGAACACTGGCAAGCAGCAAAGCGAATATTGCGTTACTTGAAAGGCACGATAGGGTACAAATTAAATTACGTGAAAGGTGATGACGTTATAACCGGATACGCGGATGCGGATTTTGCAAATGATGATGTAGACAGGAAGTCGCAAAGCGGATTCGTGTTCGAACTCTGTCATGGGGCGATAACATGGGAAAGTAAGAAACAAACCCTGACAGCTTTGTCGACCAGCGAAGCTGAATATATATGTATAGCTGAAGCTTGTAAAGAAGCAAAGTATTTGCAGAATTTGAGACGCGAATTATTCGGAAAAATCGGAACAATCACGGTATATAACGATAATCAGTCGGCTCTGGCTTGGGCGCAGAACCAACTGCAGTACTCGCGAACGAAACACATCGATCTCAGATATCAATCGTACGTGAAGCAATCATTAACGGAATAGTTAGTTTAAAATACTTGAGAACGGAAGAAATGATAGCAGATGTGCTTACCAAAGGACTGACAAAATGTAAGCTCACCAAACTTGTAAAAGGACTAGGCGTAATGTAAGTGAAAATCATGTGATCAAGAGGGAGTGTTGGTGTTAGTATACACACATAAACACAGGTGATCAGGTGATTTGCACGGGCGCGCAATATCTGTTAATAAAGAGGGCGCAACCTGTATTCCGGCAATCAGCGGACCACGCGGTCTCACTTACTTCCGTGTTCTCTTACGTCACACTAAGTACCATGTATTAAGAAGAATGTGAGTAAACGAATAAAGTTGATCTATCCAGCGCGATCCAGCTGTATAAGTGCGTGTTGGCCACTACTACCTATCCACACTCTAACACTAATTACGGCATTAAGTTAATCCTATCATAGTGTCATTAGATTCAGTATTTTTTTCTGATTCCAATGAGCTTCATGACATTCAAATCGGTTCATGGGTTTAGGAAATATACAGTTCCGAAGTTTTCGTTCTTGTAGTTAGAGATATTCATTTTCTTCAGGTTTTTTTAACGAACACCTCGAATGTCCCTTTCCTATTTTCGCCGCTAGGGGGCGCACTGCTGGTGGCGCTAGATTTGAAAGTTTAAAAGTTTAATAAGAAAAAGTAAAACAGAGCCACTGCCACTCTGCCATTTTCCCCATTGTCACTCTGCTATTATCACTCTATCATTGCCACGCTGCCACTGCCACTCTGCTACTGCCATCATTGTCAATAAAATAGAGTAATATAAAATAAAATATGTTCGGAGACACGTATCGGCTGTCTCCGCCTAGCGTTGGGCGCGCTCGGGGTCGAGCCGCGTCGGCCGATGATCAGCAAGGAGGAACGTCGATGCATCGGCTCTCTGCCGTATCGACAACTATCGATGCCTATCGGCGTCGGAAACGTGGCGTTTCGCTCGCTCCTTCCGCGGTAAGCGTCGCGCTGTTCGCACACCAAGGAAGGGGTTAGCGCGAGACTCACACGTCATCCGACGACAGCTGATCATTGGCTGACGATGCTTAGCGCAATGACCCAGTATACAAAACCCTTTTTTCGCCACCCAGGTCAGTTGGAACTCCTTCAGCTGACGTAAGTTCGAATCCAACGACAAGCACTTCCAGTCGCTTCGTTATTGCTTAGATCACGCAGATCGCCAATTCGAAGTCTCTCAGACGACCATTATCTCTCGCGGGGATAATCGCTACGATTACACTCGCTCGGAGCGCTAATCCGCTTATAGACAATATGTGATTTGGGTCATACGTTCATTATTTATTACAAATACATTGCGACTCGAACAAGCGGTCTCAAAAACATTGTACATACTTTATTACGGTACAAACTCTCTCCTCACGCGCCTTCACTACCGCGAGTACGTACAGTTCGATCTGAACATGTATGGTCCTTCGAGCCGGATTGTCGAATTCGTTCTTGAATTTGCATTTCGACATCTCGCGAGTGAAGTGTGACCGTTGCATACAGTGCCGATTCAAACATGGACGCCGCGAAAAACCATCTCGTCGACCAAGTCGAACTTGCGGGTCGAATAAACAGAGTCAATGTCAATCTCGAAAAGAAAGGCAAACTCGATATAACGGTGGGTCTCATTAAATCCCGCATGCACCCAAGGAACATTGGGCTGAATTTTGTGCCAACCACAAAATATTGGTCGCGAAGGCCCGGGAAAGCGCCGAACTCCAGAAAACTGTCTATTTCAGTCAAGACTATTTCCAGAGCGTGGAAGAGCTCTATCAAGACCAAATGGGGGCCTTGATAGATATGATGGCTGACTATCAGGATCCCCCAAAGCCGGCAATCGAGCATCCGGAATCTAACGTGGTGATCAACCACACCCACCACGCCGCGCGACCCCGCGCTGTGTTGCCGAGCATCGAGCTGCCGACCTTCGATGGTCATTTTCGGGACTAGATACCCTTCCATGACCTCTTCCAATCACTGATTCTCAACGATAAATACTTGACCGGCGTGGAACGCTTCCATTATCTGAAGAATCAGCTGAAAGGCGATGCATTGCAGATGCTGCACAATCTGCCCTCCACCGAGGGCAACTTCCAGCGCGCTTGGGATCTGCTGAAGTCAAGGTACGAGAACACACGCTTACTTATAAGTTCTCAGCTAGAGAACTTCTATCAAGTGGCTCCCATGGCCAAAGAGTCCGAGGAAGAAATAAAACGCGTCCTGTACTCCAATTGCGATTGCGTAGAGGCGCTCGCTACGCTGAAACGACCAGTAGACAGTACGTCAGACTGGCTGGTACATCTGACGGTAAATCGACTTGACCCTCAGTCCCGTCGCGAGTGGGAGACGTCGCTCGGAGGGGATACGGATTCCCCGACGTTCGAAAGATTAAAGGGATTCCTTGAATCCCGATTAATGACATTGGCAGCTCTGGATCGCGGGAAAGGGGTTGTCCAAAAGGGAAAAGCTTCAAGTTCCCGGGGCAGTGGGAAGTCGTCGCACTCCCACCAGGTATCGTCGAGCCGCACGTTCCGCGAGTCCCAATGTCCGGTTTGCAAGAAGAATCACTATCTTCTTCACTGCAAAGTATTCCAGGAGCAAACTCCCGCAGAGAGAGCGAAAGCTGCGAAGTCGGCTGGCCTCTGCTGGAACTGTCTGGGGAAGCACTTCCTGGACAAGTGCCGGTCTCCTCATCGGTGCCAGAAGTGCGCGGGGAAGCACGATTCCGTTTATTCCGTTTCGTTGCTGAGCCATCCGCGTTCGTGCTGCTCGCAACCGCGATCGCCGTCGCGTCTTCCAAGCGGGGAGAAATGCAAACAGTTCGAGTAATGATCGACAGCGGCAGTCAGGTCTCGCTCATTTCCGAATCCCTGACTCAACGACTCTCGTTGAAAAGGAAGGCGTCGAAAGTCTCCATCGTCGGAATAGGGGGCCGGTCTTCCGCAAACACGCGAGGTGAAGTCTTCTTCACGCTGAGTCCGCACTTCGCGTCGGCGGTGTCGATCGAGGTCATGACCTACGTGTTGCCATCTCTGACTTCGTACGCGAGTGAAGAAGTGTCGTGGAAAGACATTCCGGCGGAATTCCAAGACTTGGCACTGGCGGATCCAGAGATCGAGAGTCGAATGCCCATCAACGTCGTGTTGGGACCCGACGTCTATCCGTCGTTGGTTAAAAACGGGATCAGGGTAAACAACGGGCGTACCATGGTCGCGCAGAACACCGTGTTAGGATCGGTAGTCCTGGGGCAGACGCAGGACAGTCAGAGGCAGGAAGCAACAAGTCTCCACGCACTGGTAGAGACGGACCTGCACAACTCCCTGGAACGGTTCTGGAAGCAGGAAGAAATTAAATTAGGACAGCCACTCACGCCAGAAGAGGACTGGTGTGAAAACCATTATAGTCGAACTCACCAACATAACGCGAGCGGGCGCTACTTAATTCGGCTTCCCTTTCGCGATCGCGAAGGGGTTGGGGGGGCGTCGCGTAATCTAGCGGTCCGCCTCCTGAACAAAATGGAGAGACAATTCCTCCGACGTCCGCAATTTCAGGAAGCCTACACAGCGTTTATGGACGAGTATGCACAACTCGGGCACATGACGCGGGCTTCGAAGGCAGAAGGTCCTCACTTCTTTCTTCCACACCATGGAGTGATGCGAGAGAGCAGCAGCACCGCGAAGCTCCGGGTAGTCTTCAATGGCTCGCAGGTCACCACCTCCGGAAAATCACTGAACAATCTGCTATATCCAGGCCCAAATCTTCTTGCCGACCTTCCCAATATCTTGCTGCGCTGGTGTGAGGTATGGCGATCGGAGGCGATATCGAAAAGATGCTTAGGCAGATCGAAGTCCATCCGGAATGCGGATAACACCACCCTCCTTGGCGTTCGTTGGTCCGCTTCGACTGACGCTTTCCGATACAAAGTGAGTACCACGCTCGTGGAGGAGCCTCTCACCAAACGGAAAACACTATCGGAGATCGCCAAGATCTTCGACCCACTGGGATGGTTGTCTCCCGTGACGATATGGACCAAATGCTTCATGCAGTCACTCTGGTTGCTGAAGACATTACGGGATGAGCCTTTGGCTGCAACCGAGGACCAGACCTGGACCAAGTTTCGGGAAGAACTGCCGCAGCCAAACAAGCTCTCGCAGCCGCGCTGGCTGGGAACTTCGCCGAGCGACGAAGTTGAGCTGCACGGGTTCGCCGATGCGTCCGAACGGGCATACGCTGCAGTGGCCTATCTTCGAATTCGGGATGCGACGGGCCGAGTGAGAATCTCGCTTCTGGGAGCGAAGACGAAAGTGGCTCCACTTAAAGAAGTTTCGCTTCCGAGACTGGAGTTGTGTGGAGCGTTGCTCCTCACGCAACATGTGAAGAAGCTGCCCAAGTAACATTTCTCCTGCATAAGCGCCTGCAAATACCCTGCTCATCCCCTTTTTCTGCAGCAGTTCTGCATATACCTTGCAAGTATCCTTTTTATGCAGAGCTGCCTGCATATGCCCAGCAAGTAGCCTTCGTCTCCAATTAACCCTTGCATATAGCCTGCGCGGGCAGAATATTTGCAGAACGACCTGCAAGTAGCCTTTATCTGCAGGAGTCTCTGCATATAGCTCGCGCACGCAGAATATTTTCAGGATGAGCTGCAAATAGCCTAGAATAGCCGAAAACCCTTCTTCTGCAGGAATTATCGTCTACACGCGCAGATCATTCACAGTACAGTCTCCGCATAGCCTGCTAGTAGCCTTTCTCTACAGGAGTTTCTGCGTATCATCTACAGACGCAGATCATGTACAGTACCATCTGCGTACAGCCTGTAAATATTGTACTCAAGTCTATGGCTTGCGAAAGTGGTGACCACCAGGGATATTACGATCCCCCAAAATACATTAAAATGTAAAGAAAAGCGCCAAGTAGTTTAATGATCCAAAAATGGAATAGATATCACACAAGAAAGCCAAGTTTTCAATCAAAGATACCACACGTTAATTAATTAATTAACTTGCATCTCTAACTTTAAAACTTGGCATGTGCATACTTAATTACCAATCAAAAAATATTACTAGCATATGACTACCTTGACACAAATTTGCACATGCCAAGTTTTAAAGCTTGAGATGCAAGTTAATTAATTAATTAACGTGTGGCATCTTTGATTGAAAACTTGGCTTTCTTGTGTGATATCTATTCCATTTTTGGATCATTAAACTACTTGGCGCTTTTCTTTACATTTTAATGTATTTAGGGGGATTTCACGCCTTTTTGGTTGTTCATATTTTGAAGAAAAATGCAATCGGTCTGTACCACATTCATATAACCGTCATCATTGTTTTGACACATCACCAGTCATGGCATAACCAATGTGTCGGTATAAAACCATGTTATCTGCACAGCGCTCTGCAGCACTTCGCAGTGGTGCCCGCTCGCGTGAAACACGTGAGAGTAACATTTTTAGGAATTGTATTACTCCGGATGATGAAACTCTTAATCCGCTTTGCCTTTACCACGAGAAAAATAAAAGAGGAAATTCATATCTCCGGAACGACTGGACCGATCCACATGATTCTTGGCTCATTGGATTCAGAAAAATCAACGATGAAATACAAAATTCTGAAATAAATTCTTGGGGCTCTAAATTTCGCATAAATCGAGGTGAAAGTTTGGTAACTAAGGATAACAGCTAGAGTTCGGGATAATATAGCCTCGGCTGTCGCGCGCCGGAGTGACATATATATACGGAGAGGGAACTTCTACTTGGCGCGAGACTCTACCGAGTCTCCTGGTTAGCGATTGTACGATGTGTGCAGAACATTTGCCGCATATTTGCAAATAATATGTACGGCGTCAAACAAGACACATTGCGGATTTTCAAATTACGTGTGGCAATACCGCAATGCCATACGTCGCAATCTCTCATCATACACTTCAGTATTCAATCAGGTACCTCAAATGAAGAAATTGAACACAAGAGGGTATATGCGTTTCGTAGATCAGTGGTCTAAGGCACAACGACGAGCAGCACCCCAGCCGCAACAGCAGAGTGAACCCGGGTTCAAATTCACCTTCAAGCAAAACCCCCAGGTTGTTTATTTCTATGTTTTAAAAAGTTGTAAACTATAATGTTAATCTAAATGTTGTACTTGATTGGGTCCTCATGAATAATAAGCGAATAAAAAGATATGAAACTGTTTCTTTTCCTTCAAATCTTGGATCCTGCATATATTCTGCATACGCCCTGCATATATTCTGCATATATCCTGAATATAACGTGCAAATATGCTGCATATGTCCTGCACATATACCGCATATGTCTTGCATATATCCTGCATATATGCTCCATATACCCTGCATATATCCTGAATATATCCTGCAAATATGCTGCATATGTCGTGCACATATACCGCATGTATCTTGCATATATCTTGGAAACAAATGTTTGCACAGATCCTGCATATTCTCTGCAATAACCTACATATAGCTTTGTGCAGCATCATTACTGTATAAAACCGTCCAAAACCCCCTGGTATATGACCAGCCAATTGTCATCTGCAGGGACCTTTTGCAAGGGAGCTACTACATATCTCCTGCATACGGAACATATGCAGGAGAAATGTTACTTGGGTGCTTAGTGCACTCCGCACCAAGGCGGTGTCTATCCATTTGTGGTCGGACTCCACGGTGACATTGAGCTGGATAAGAGGACATCCGACTAAGTGGAAGTCCGATATGGCCATCGGCTCTCCCAGATCCAGTGCCTAATTCTACACGCACTCTGGCATCATGTCTCTGGGCTGGCACATCCGGCGGATTACGCATCCAGAGGGCACATGGCCAGCGCGCTCAAGTCCTTTTCCTTGTGGTGGGAGGGTCCCCCTTTCTTGAAGACCGAAATCCGTTATCCAGAACTCGAGGTTCCGAGTCCTCAAGAAGAACAGAGACTGCAGAGTGATCTGGCTACCCAACAGCCTTCCAAACTCCCGGAAAATCCGCTGCTATCCCGGTTTTCCTCAATAACTCGTCTGTTGAGAGTTTCAGCATGGTGTCTCCGATGGCGAAGCCCCGCTTCCCATACCGGGAGATCGCCCTCGCTCTCTTCAGAGGAGTTACAGGACGTCCGTCTGAGGTGGGTGCGGCTGGAGCAGGAGCCCTTCTTCTCCAAGGACGTTCGCGAACTGCGAAGGACCCAGCAACTCCCGGCCAACAGCAAACTGGCGAGCCTCGCGGCTTTCCTCGATGACAGCGGAGTTCTGCGAGTGCGAGGACGACTGGCCAACTCGCTGCTCAGCTACAAGGAGCAGCATCCGTACATCCTCCCAGCTGAGTCGATCCTGACGAGGTTGCTTGTTGAGGAAGTCCGCCGCCGTCATCTCCATTCGGGAACGCAACTCACACTGGCGGCGTTGCGACAGGAAGCGTGGATCCTGAAGGGCCGACAGGCTGTCCGTAGCGCACTGCATAAATGCACAGTTTGTATCCGTTAGCGAGTGCGGACAGATACCCAATTAATAGCTGACCTTCCGGCCGATAGGGTCCAGCCAGGTAGACCGTTCTTGAACGTCGGAGTAGATTACGCCGGTCCGATCTGGGTGCGGGCTGCAGTGTGACCGTTTCTCTGGTGCCTACGAGAAAGTGTCCCGCAGTGAGCGCCGCGATATCCTGAGGATCGTCACTGAGGGCCTGCAAAGGACGTAAGTTTTTGTTCGCTCATGATTCTATTTGCAGGACTCTTAGAACGTAAGTTTTTGTTCGCTCATGATTCTGCGGAGTTGGTGTTTCACCGATTTGACCCCGGCTTCCCATAGTCCCCCGAAGTGACGCGTACCGGGTGGATTGAATCACCACTCGATCCCGCGATCCGCGCAAGCGGAGAGCAAGGGCGAACTTTCGCGCTGAGCGGAGGCCAGAAGTTCCTTTAATTCACGATCGGCACCGACGAAATTGGTCCCACAATCGCAATAGATCCTGGAACTCAATCCGCGACGCGAAAGAAACCGATGTAACGCAGCAAGGAAGCCGTCGGTATCGGTGCTGGAAACCACCTCCAGGTGCATCGCTCGGGTTGCTAAACAAATAAATACCGCAATATAACCCTTATACGCGTGTTGACTGCGGCCCTTTGCAGCCCGCACCCAGATCGGACCGGCGTAATCTACTCCGACGTTCAAGAACGGTCTACCTGGCTGGACCCTATCGGCCGGAAGGTCAGCCATTAATTGGGTATCTGCCCGCGCTCGCAAAGGAATACAAACTGTGCATTTATGCAGTACGCTACGGACAGCTTGTCGGCCCTTCAGGATCCACGCTTCCTGTCGCAACGCCGCCAGTGTGAGTTGCGTTCCCGAAAGGAAATGACGGCGCACAGTGGCCGATTTGGGTTTAAAATGCGCGCATCAGACTTTATGACCGACAAAATTAAATAAATGGAATTGAAAATTGAATATCATATTCTTATTCTAGGTAATCTAAGGTACACAAAATGTTAGTAAACAAATGTTTCATCTCAAATAGTTTGGTTGATAACGTGAATTTTATAATGTATATTCCTATGTATTCAAATGGCGAACTTCAACTTTTTCTCCTGATCATCTTTCACAATCCTTCATGGTGATTTTTTCTCCCCCTGAAAATAGATTATCTCCCGCGTATTTTGGCGTATAATTCAACTGCGGGAAATCGCGGGAACTCGAGTTATAAATTTTTCAAAATGGGCATTTTTAATTTTAATACTTTTAAGGAGTCTTAGGATACTTAAAATTCTATTTACTGTTTCTTAAAATACAAACTACTTTCTAAAATGTAGTGTAATTATTTTTCACTGACATATGAAGATTTGCAATGTTGAGTTTTTTATCGAAATTTTAAGCATACCGAAATTAATCCCTACTAGTGGAAGCAGTAGTACACTTATTGTAATAACTTAAATGATTAATGATTTGTTCGTTAGTGTAGATCTTAAAATTTTGTTATAAGCTAACTGCAGTATTTATTTATTTTATTTACAAATAAATTGATCAAAAATGTAATTCTTAGGTTATAGCTAGTCGGGAATGCCTACTGTGACGAGGCACGCCCTCGCCTGTTAGGAGAAAAGACCGGAAGACTTCCCCGCAGCCATTCCACATATTAAATAACTACCGCGCCTCCAGGACAAGTCGTCAAAAACTAAGTAACGCCAATAGAAAACTAATGCAGTTTGAATTTCGCGCGAGCCACCACTATCTAGGCAAAGGAGCACGGCACCAACCACGACCACCTAGCAAAGAACCAGAGGATCGCCGCGGCCTTCGGAAGATACCCCGTTCGCGTCGGAGCTTCCTTGCGGATCCAGCAGCGTCAGAAGGAGCCTCGCCATGGACCAGCCATCCACGGAGCCTCCGAAGAAGACAGCAAAATGGATCCAGGGCGAGAAGATTCAAGTGGCAAGACGTTGCATAGGGAATCTACCGCCAGAGCGCAGGGGTCCGGCCCTGTTGCGGAAGCTCCCCGGGCAGAAAGGGACCCGATTGGACGAGCGGGCATTAAGGCTGCGTTAGGTGTGAGGGGGGAAAAATTGGCCGGCGTGCGTACCGAGTTCCGACGATAGAAAGAGATTAAGGAAGGAAGGAAGGAAGGCCGATTAGCGTGCCGATGCGTCGAGGAGACTCGTGATCTAGTAACGGTAGTCAGATTTAAGTATTCATTGAGTTTTCCGAGGGATCAGTGCAAGAGAGGCTGGCAGGGGAATGTCCTGCGCCTCTTTGTTCGACTGATCGCCTCGTGGCCCATCAGGCTAGGCATCATAGTGATATCTGCTCTGTTAGCGTTTCATAATTAGGAAACTAAGGGAAATCAGATTCCGTTCATGTGAATTGCGCTTTGACGACGTCCTGGAGGGCCTTCTGCTCGCACAACGAATCATCTTTGTCTAGTCTCGCGTTTTTTGCGCTGTCTTAGTCCTGTTTGTGCCGGTAAACTCCGTATCGGCTCGAAAGCCCGTTCCGTAATTTATCTTATCGATTATTTCACTACTAGCCGTCTCACTTTGTTCAATTCTAACATTCCATTGAAATAGACTATTGTGTTCCGTGTCTCGCTCACGGGCGCCGACAACCGCCCGTGTAGCGGACTTGCTTTCCGCCACACTGTTGGAGACTCTTTGTCATTATTCCTTTCGTTAATACACCATCTATTCTTTTATGAAACTCTGTTTTGGCTTTCTCTGGCGGACCCCGATCCCCGCGCCCTGCATGTCCCGTCTTCTACCTAGCAGCTAGTCTCGCATGTATCTCCTTCTCTCAAGCTAATAGTCTGTCGCAATATATTAAGTTGGTTTCGTTTCGATTCGACACTCTGGGTGTCTGGCGCCCAAGCTTAGTGAGTTAGAGAGAGAGAGAGAGAGAAAACCCAGCCCTGTCCTTGTCCCGCTAGCCTCCTTCCTACCGATACCCCTCTGTCCCTCTCCGCCGGCCACCCAGCCGCGCTGAGACGCACCTAACCCCATCCCGCTCTCACTCCCAACCACTGTCCCGCGAATTCCCCGAAAAGATAAGCTCCGTTCCTCATCCGGCCTCACCAAAGCCACCCAAAGAACAATTCATCCCAAACTAAATCCCTCACAAACTAAATTCCTTCACAAAATAAATTCCTCACACTACATAGTTCAATGTTTCGGAAGAACATGAAACTTCCGAGAACGAACAAATATAACAAGTGTAGCGGAATGAAAATTACGAGCCGACCCGTTACACCATCGGCAGATTTCAGAGCGGCGGGACGCGGGGCCTGCGTCGCTGCACGCTCTGATCCGAGCGACCACCAGCTTGGATACCGCGTTGTTGACTGCGGCGACGGCGGCTCGACTTCGCTAGCGACGAGGCAGTATAAAATCGCGGTCGCGGATGCGTTCTCCCCTTTTAGCTGAATTGTCTTGGGAGAGGACGAGGTAAGACCATCGGCCGCTCAAAAGAATTAGGAGAGGACGAAGCTTTGCTATCGGTCGCCTTACAGCGCAGGAGAGTACAGGAGTTAGCTCCTGGACGCCTCTTGGAATGGAGAGAACGGCTCTAAAGCCGGTCGCCTTCCAGAGGAGAGTACAGGGCGGCTTCCTGGACGCCTGTGGGCTACCCGGAGAGTACGGAGGACTGTCGCCTGGTCGCCTATCGGAGAGGAGAGAACGGCTCCAAAGCCGGTCGCCTTCCATAGGAGAGAAAAGGGGGTCTTCTGGACGCCGGATGTCCTCGAGAGAGAACCTCTGTCCCCGGAGCGCTTCGAGGTTGGGAGAGAACGGCTAGTAAAGCCGGTCGCCTGGCCAAGAAGCAATGCTCTAAGGATTATTAATTGCCCCGTGTCGTTGCGTTCCTAATATCAGTACCCTACGACTGGGAGAGTACGGCCATAGAGGCCGGACGCCCGTTCGTAGGAAATGGGAGAGTACGGCTAGAAAAGCCGGATGCCCACATGTCTCCGCGAGCCAATGTTAGCGCGTAAAGGAAAAGAATGAAAATATGTCCAAATCCTGTATCACCCAATGTCCTTCCGCTTTATCAATAAATCCTTGTCTTATCTCCCTCAGAATCCTGTGTCAAAACCTGTTTTTTTCCCCAAAAACTCCACCAACCTTCCTACAATGTTGGCGCCCAACGTGCAGGCCGAGGACCACGACTCCAATTCCAACTCCGATGCCCAATCCGATGGCGTTTCCAACAACTCCAATCCCAACTCCGATTCCCAATCTGGCAGAGTTACCAAGAAACGCTTCAAACATCGCAACACCATCCGCTGTCCACTTCTCACCAAGCCAATTTACCCAACTCCTTGGATCCTTGTCTGGAAGAGCAAAAGACGAAGGAAGCTTCCCTAAATGCAGCGCCCGATTCAACGGTAGTCACGACCACGCAAAAGTGTCAGCATTCATCTCGACTATTTCTATATTCAAAGATATAGAAAACATATCGGACGAGAATGCATTGAAGGGGCTGCCATTATTGCTAGAAGAACATGCGTCAATCTGGTGGAAAGACGTCCACGGTTCGATCATCAGATGGCAGGATGCACTTGATCTTCTAAGATCCACCTTTGCGCCACGCCGGCCACCGTATCAAATTTATTTAGAACTGTTCCGTTCAAAACAGGAGGATGACGCGCCAACGGACCTTGTCATCAGCAAGAAGCGAGCCCTCCTGGCCGAACTTCCACAACCACATAATGAATCAGTTCAGCTAGACATGATTTACGGTCTGCTGCGGTTGCCGCTACGAATGAAGATCCCGCGAGATTCGGTGACCACGTTTTCCGAATTAATCAAGCGTGCACGGGATCAGGAGGCACTTGAAAAAGAAAATACGATTCAAACAAGACCGAACCGGCTGTCCGAACACACTTTCGTGGCACCGTATTCCAAAGAACGCCGCCGTTGCAGCATATGCCGACGTCTAGGGCATCTGGCCATCCAGTGCCGATATCGAAAGTTTGACGACACCCCGGCAGCCAAGACCAATCAGCTTTCATCACAGTCTACGAGAAGACCAGATTCGACTCCACTCACGATTAAACGACCACCCTTAGCCTGTTATGGATGCGGACACCCAGGAGTGATACAGAGCAAGTGTCCCACTTGCTCCAAACCAAAGGAGAACCCGGTACAAGTAGCATTCTGCGCTGTAAATGCAATACCGATATCTAGGCCACGTCCTCTGGTTACGTTAGAAGTCGCGGAAGGAACAGGCTTTGCTTTCGTCGACACTGGCGCAAAATGCTGCATTGCCAGCCAGACGCTCTTTGCGCTTCTACAAAGAAAAGGGATCCGTTTTGAGAAAAGGCGCATGCAAATCGCTTTGGCTGATGGCCACCCCCGCGTGCAGGAAGTCCTTACCACAGAAGTAAACACGAAATTGCAGGACCGAACCATCAAGGCCAGATTCGTTGTTCTCCCGGGGAGCAGGGATAACAGGACACTACTGGGGATAGATTACATCGAAGACGCTGGGATCGTCTTGAACATTCCCCAACGATCGTGGCATTTCGTGGACGCACCCGAGACTCGACACTATCTTCCAGAAGAACCCTGCAGTACACCTCTCCTCAAGGGGGAGAAACCACAAAATGTGTCTCTCATTGACGCGGATATTCTTAGCAAAATCTAGGAATTCGCAAAACCACCTCCAACATTAATGGGGCCACTCCCAGAGGAATCAACGGGTCTGGGAGAATACCTGGAAGAAACAAAGGATGATCCATTGGATGTGGAAATGCCAGAAGAAGGAAGGAACAATGTTCCAATGAAATGGGACGGCTTGGACGAGCTATTTGAGAAATGCATCTCCACCTTCGAATCCGCCAGAATGGACATCGCTGCCGTCGACGCAATCGACTTAAGGGAGGATGAAGGAGTGAGTATGTCACCCGAAGAAAAGGCCCAACTCGGGGAACTCCTCAGGAACAATGCAGATTTGTTTGATACAGTGGGATCACCGACGGCAGAGGCCTCACACCGTATAGATACGGGAAACCATCAACCAGTAGCAGTCCCGCCATACCGCTTAACACCCGCGCGGCGGCAACTGCTGAAAGAGGAAATGAAGAAAATGAAGAAATACGGCATAATAGAAGAATGTGAATCACCATGGGCAGCACCAGTCGTACTAGTGCCCAAGAAGGACGGCACCATCCGGGTTTGCGTCGACTACCGTCAACTCAACGCAATCACCGTCACCGATTCATATGAGTGAGTCTCCTTTGCGCACGTTCCACTTTGGACACGGGCCTTTTTTGGAACTTGCGCACATGGAAACAGCGCACGTTGTACATTGCCCACATTGGAAACTGCGCACATTGGACATTGCCCACATTGGAAACTGCGCACATTGGACATTGCCCACATTGGAAACAGCGCACATTGGACATTGCCCACATAAGATATCGTTACAAGTGGAAACTGCGCACAGTGTATAGAGGACACAGTGGACTTTTCCCACATGGAAAGTGGAAGTTGGCCACTAAATACTGTGTAGACATTTCTACAAGAATCATACGTAGAATTTAGCCATTGTCAATTAACAATTATCGGAAAATTCTGCGGTTGAAATGTTTCAGGGCTAAAGATGGACGTCCGTTAATTTAATTGATTATGTATTGCCACATGCTAATTACAACAGCAAGATATTTTGCTGCATTGTATTTACTAGTGGTAGATATCCTTATCAATTATGGTTCACGAAAATATCATTCTTAGATTTTATGAGTGTATCTGATATTTTATTTTCAATTTTAGCTCACCTTACTTGCTCACCTTACTAGCTCACCTTACCCAGTCCGGGGGGGCATGCTAAGTTTGGTCTCAGTAAGAACCACAAACCAACCCTAGTCCGGGGGGGGCATGCTCGTTTCGCTCGCCAAACCTAAAAAAACCCTGAATATTATATGCTTAACTATTATGTACTTATATTAAATAAAAATGATTGTTAATAAATTAAAACTCATAACCACCCGTTGTTTATATTTATTTAATCATAGTCATATAAGCAATCCCTTTTTTCACGAATAAACAGCTTTGGTGTTTCTTACAAATCATTAATTATTTCACTGTTATTTATTGCTTTTCAATTAAATGTGTTCTGAGAATACATACTGTCGCAATGTACACATCTTTTTCATCTAGTGTGTCCAAATTCCATTATTCGCGTTATCCTGTGTGTCCTGTTTCTTCTGGGATGTGTATAACTTCCACCGTCGATGTGTCCTGCTTCCACTGGAGTAAATTTCCAACGTGCGCAAATTCCAATGTGTCCTGATTCTACTGGAGTCAACTTCCAACGTGCGCAAATTCCACCGTGTCCAATAATCCACGTGTGCGCAAGATGGAACGTGCGCAATGTGGACACTCCCATTCATATCCCCTACCCCGGATTGACGACCTTCTACATTCAGCCGGGAAGACATCGTACATGTCTACGCTTGATCTACAATCTGGATATTGGCAGATTGGAGTCCGAGACGAAGATAAGGTCAAAACGGCTTTCATCGCGCCATTCGGTATCTACCGTTTCAACCGAATGCCGTTTGGGCTGAAAAACGCCCCAGCCACGTTTCAGAGACTTATGGATCGTTTCAAAGCTGGTCTGAAAGAACGCAATGTCCTTGTATATTTAGACGACCTGCTCGTGCTGTCCTCAAGCCTCGAAGAACACCTGGACGATTTAAAAGCAGTATTTGAAAGACTGCGGCAATACAGACTTAGGATAAATCGACGGAAATGTCGTTTCGGCTGACCAAGGATAAAATACCTGGGACACACACTAACAAGAGACGGGATTGAGCCTGACGTAGAGAAGGTTCAAGCCATCGCCGATATACCAGCTCCGAAGACTATCAAACAGCTGATTTCCTTCCTCCAGACGTGTTCATAGTACAGACGTTTCATACCAAATTTTTCCAGTGTAGCACAACCCCTGACACGTCTAACAAAGAAAAAGGCAGTTTGGGAGTGGACCACGAGTCAACAAGAGGCCTATGATTCCCTAAAAACGGCCCTAACCTAGTCACCTGTCCTCAAGTGCTCGGATGAAACACAGCCCTACATTATACGAACAGACGCAAGGGGCTACGCAATTGGGGCAGTCTTACTCCAGGGGGAGAAAGAAACAGAGCATCCTGTAGAGTACGCCAGTTGGCTCCTCACACCTGCTGAGAAGAACTATTCGATCACGGAACGGGAGGCCCTCTCTGTAGTTTGGGCGGTGGGAAGTTTCGGGGCTACATAGAGGGAGCCCAGGTCACCATCTCCACGGATCATCCGCCATTAAAGTGGCTCATGTCCATCAAATCGCCTAGTGGACGTCTGGCGAGGTGGGCCCTTCTCCTCCAACCATACTGCCCACAGATTGAATACATCCAAGGACGCCGAAACAGGGTAGCATATATGCTATCCAGGCTGCCAACGGAGCCGTGGAGCGACGAAGCCCGAGTCGATCTTGCCGAGGTTGCAGTGGATATTCCAAGTCGAGGACCAGCCGTAACCAGGGAACAGCAAATGGAGGATGCCAACCTGAAAACTATCATCGCCGCGCTGGAATCTAACGCCACAGATGACCAGATGATGAAATGGACAACGCGAGGCTACCTCCTGAATGACGGGATCCTATATCGATATTCGCCTAATGTCGAACAAGAAGAAGCACAGCTTGTGATACCAGCGCACGAGAGAAAGGAAGTCCTTCGAGCCTACCACGACGACCCAACCGCTGGACACTACGGAGCACGACACACATTACATCGCATTATCACCCGGTACTTCTGGCCCGGGATGTGTCGAGAGATAGAAGAATACGTCCGAACCTGCACTGAGTGTCAGCGCTACAAGGCGAACAACTTGAAACCTGCGGGTTTACTCCAGACACCCGTGATGAAGCAGAGGTTTGAGGTACTGTCGATCGACCTATTTGGACCACTTCCACCTACAAAAAAGGACAATCGGTGGATTTTCATCGTGGAGGACACAGCATCACGATGGGTCGAACTATTTGCCCCCCAACAAGCTACCGCGGAGGCGTGTGCAGAAACACTCATCAACGAGGTGTTGCTTCGATTTGGAATGCCTAGAAGAATCATTAGCGACAATGGTGTGCAATTTATAAGTGGAATCATGCAACAAGTAACCCACTGCTTTGGCATCCACCAAGTTTTCACACCGGTTTACCATCCTGAGGCGAACCCCGTCGAAAGGAAAAACCGGGACCTCAAAGCCCAACTAGGAATCTATGTTGGCATAGAACACACCACGTGGGATGAAAAGCTGGCCACCATACGCTTCGCGATGAATTCCGTGAAGTGCCACACATACGCATAGTCGCCGAGAGCAACGATGTACTTCAAAATTCGCCCTGAAGAGGGATGGCCCCTACACAATCAAACGCCGAGTAGGAGCCACTAGTTACGAAGTGCGGGCGCGAGATCCAGAGCCAGTCTGCATTGGAGTATACCACACAACGATGTTACGGCCGTATAAAGGAACAGCGGGGACAACCCCAGATCCAGTCATGACCATGCGACAGCGCGGACGTCCCCGCAAGCGGCCACCACCGAGACCGGTGGAGAAAACCAGGAAGAAGAGACGAACCTAAGGAACTGGACTATTCGTCGGGACGACATCATGTCCAGAGGGGGAGACTGTAGCGGAATGAAAATTACGAGCCGACCCGTTACATCATCGGCAGATTTCAGACAAAAGTTCATTCTACAACATAATTCAAACATGAATCGGCATTAACCGTAAATGGACAGAGAAAATGTATTAAAATATACAATTAACGAAATTTTATGCAACATAATTATGGTTCAGATTCGTCAAAAATGCCATAAGGATTAGAACAAAACCAAATTCATCAAAATCGGTTCAGTGGAATCTGAAAAATTGGCCATGCGCGCATATTAGACCCATGTCGACCACTGTGCGGCGGTGGACTTCCTCAACAAGCAGCCTCGTCAGGATCGACTCAGCTGGGAGGATGTACGGATGCTGCTCCTTGTAGCTGAGCAGCGAGTTGGCCAGTCGTCCTCGCACTCGCAGAACTCCGCTGTCATCGAGGAAAGCCGCGAGGCTCGCCAGTTTGCTGTTGGCCGGGAGTTGCTGGGTCCTTCGCAGTTCGCGAACGTCCTTGCAGAAGAAGAGCTCCTGCTCCAGCCGCACCCACCTCAGACGGACGTCCTGTAACTCCTCTGAAGAGAGCGAGGGCGATCTCCCGGTATGGGAAGCGGGACTTCGCCATCGGAGACACCATGCTGAAACTCTCAACAGACGAGTTACTGAGGAAAACCGGGATAGCAGCGGATTTTCCGGGAGTTTGGAAGGATGTTGGGTAGCCAGATGACTCTGCAGTCTCTGTTCTTCTTGAGGACTCGGAATCTCGAGTTCTGGATAACGGATTTCGGTCTTCAAGAAAGGGGGATCCTCCCACCACAAGGAAAAGGACTTGAGCGCGCTGGCCATGATCCCTCTGGACGCGCAATCCGCCAGATTTTCCAGCCCAGAGACATGATGCCAGAGTGCGTGTGGAATTAGGCACTGGATCTGGGAGACCCGATGGCCGCATAGGTCTTCCACTTAGTCGGATGTTTTCTTATCCAGCTCAATGTCACCGTGGAGTCCGACCACAAATGGATAGACACCGCCTTGGTGCGGAGTGCACCCAGCACCCACGTAACATTTCACCAAGTTTTAAAATTTGAGATGCAAGTTAATTAATTAATTAACGTGTGGTATCTTTGATTGAAAACTTGGCTTTCTTGTGTGATATCTATTCCATTTTTGGATCATTAAACCACTTGGCGCTTTTCTTTACATTTTAATGTATTTTGGGGGATTTCACGCCTTTTTGGTTGTTCATATTTTGAAGAAAAATACAATCGGACTGTACCACATTCATATAACCGTCATCATTGTTTTGACACATCACCAGTCATGGCATAACCAATGTGTCGGTATAAAACCATGTTATCTGCACAGCGCTCTGCAACACTTCGCAGTGGTGCCCTCTCGCGTGAAACACGTGAGAGTAACATTTTTAGGAATTGTATTAATCCGGACGATGAAACTCTTAATCCGCTTTGCCTTTACCACGAGAAAAATAAAAGAGGAAATTCATATCTCCGGAACGACTGGACCGATCCACATGATTCTTGGCTCATTGGATTCAGAAAAATCAACGATGAAATACAAAATTCTGAAATAAATTCTTGGGGCTCTAACTTTCGCATAAATCGAGGTGAAAGTTTGGTAACTAAGGATAACAGCTAGTGTTCGGGATAATATAGCCTCGGCTGTCGCGCGCCGGAGTGTCATATATATATGGAGAGGGAACTTCTACTTGGCGCGAGACTCTACCGAGTCTCCTGATATAGGTTACTGCAGAGAATATGCAGGATCTGTGCAAACATTTGTTTGCAATATATGCAAGATACATGCGGTATATGTGCACGACATATGCAGCATATTTGCAGGATATATACAGGATATATGCAGGGTATATGGAGCATATATGCAGGATATATGCAAGACATATGCGGTATATGTGCAGGACATGTGCAGCATATTTGCACGTTATATTCAGGATATATGCAGAATATATGCAGGGCGTATGCAGAATATATGCAGGATCGAAGATTTGAAGGAAAAGAAACAGTTTCATATCTTTTTATTCGCTTATTATTCCCGAGGACCCAATCAAATACAACATTGGGATTAACATTATAGCTTACAACTTTTTAAAACATAGAAATAAACACTTGGGGGTTTGGTTGAAGGTGAATTTGAACCCGGGCTCACTCTGCTGCTGCGGCTGGGGTGCTGCTCGTCGTTGTGCCTTAGACCACTGATCTACGAAACGCATATACCCTCTTGTGTTCAATTTCTACATTTGAGGTACCTGATTGAATACTAAGTTTGTTCGGGCAGCCAGTTGCCTCAGTTCGCAACCAGTACGCAACGGCCTGACGCATGCGCACATGCGAGAACTGGATGCTTCCTCGCATGTGCGCATGCGTGAGACCGTTGCGAATCGGTTGCGAACTGGGGAAACTGGCTGCCCGAACAAACCTCTTATTTATATTAGCAGCAGCCAAAAAATCAATCTCATCCCACCAGCGATGCTTGAATATGAGATCCCGTATGATTTCACAATGGCGCATACATTGCAAGGCAACATTAGCATAAGCTGAGACGTCATCGGTATTATTAAAACCTTTGATAGAGTGCATCACTTTTACCGAATAATCTACAGGTATTTGTTCAGCAACAATTGTTGGTATATTACTTATCTGCCAATATACGTTTAATCTTGGTTGAACTACCATACCAGATAATTCCTCCGCTGAGTACTTATACGTATAATCCCCAATCATACACATAACCAAATTGAAAAGGAGGTAATTATAGTTTAACCTAAGGTGTAGAATTAAACATTTTCCAATTTGGTATGTGTAGGATTGTAAATTATGCGTATGGGTACTCAGCGGAGGAATTATCTGGTAGGGATAGTTGAACCAAGATTAAACGTAGATTGGTTTTACAGCAGGAATTAGAATCAGGCAGGTAAGTAATACTCTGTGGAGGAATTTTCTGATACAGCCAGTTTATTTAATAAGATTCATAATTAGTTTCAACCAACTTCCAAATATTACTTATCTGCTTTATTCTAATTTGTGCTCAAAACCAACCAATGTACGTTTAATCTTGGTTCAACTATCCGTACCAGATAATTCCTTCGCTAAGTACCCATACGCATAATACCCAATCATATACATACCCAACCTATAACCCAATAGATACATACCGAACTTATAACCCAAACTATTAATTTGGTTATGCGTATGATTGGGTATTATTCGTACGAGTATTCTGTGGGAAAAGCTCAAACAAAGATTAAACGTATGTTAAGTAATACATTTGGAAGTTGGTTGAAACTAATTAAGAATCTTATTAAATAAACTGACTTGAACTACCCGTGCCAGATAATTATACGGTATCGAGTATTCAGTAATTTTAAAGTAAAGGAGTCTTCGCTGAGTTTTTTCACATACTGACATTTATTTAACTTTCGACAATTCCTGGCTTACGTTGATAAGTGCGTGTAACATGTATCGAAGCAGCAGGTGCAGACTTACAAGGAGAAAAACACTTATCCTCTAATTTTGTTGGTACCGTTAATAATCCATATCGGTGAGAAGTGTCTCTTTCTATAGGAAAACGTACTTCATGCTGGGAAATATTGCACTCACAAACAGATGGAAGCGATTGTGGCGTATCTCGTATAGAATTTGCGACCTCTTTACTATTTAACATCCGGCTGGAAAATTCCACTCCAACTCCAACTCCAACTCCAACTCCAACTCCAACTCCAACTCCAACTCCAACTCCAACTCCAACTCCAACTCCAACTCCAACTCCAACTCCAACTCCAACTCCAACTCCAACTCCAACTCCAACTCCAACTCCAACTCCAACTCCAACTCCAACTCCAACTCCAACTCCAACTCCAACTCCAACTCCAACTCCAACTCCAACTCCAACTCCAACTCCAACTCCAACTCCAACTCCAACTCCAACTCCAACTCCAACTCCAACTCCAACTCCAACTCCAACTCCAACTCCAACTCCAACTCCAACTCCAACTCCAACTCCAACTCCACTCCACTCCACTCCACTCCACTCCACTCCACTCCACTCCACTCCACTTCCACTTCCACTTCCACTTCCACTCCACGACAATGGCAATGGAAGAGTGGTAATGCCAGAGTGGCAATGGCAGGGCGGCAATGGCAGAGTGGCAATAGCAGACCGGAAATGACAGAATGACAGCGTAGCAATGATAGAGTGGTAATAGCAGAGTGGCAATAGGAACAATGGCAGAGTGGCAGTGGCTCTGTTTTACTTTTTCTTATTAAACTTTTAAACTTTCAAATCTAGCGCCACCAGCAGTGCGCCCCCTAGCGGCGAAAATAGGAAAGGGACATTCGAGGTGTTCGTAACAAAAATGGAAGAAAATGAATATCTCTATCTACAAGAACGAAAACTTCGGAATTGTATATTTCCTAAAACCATGAACCCATTTGAATGTTATGAGGCTCATTAGAATCAGAAAAAAATACTGAATCAAATGACACTATGATAGAATTAACTTAATGCCGAAATTAGTTACGACATTCAATTTTAATTTTTCGTGTGTCTGAAAACCGTTGCGACGTGAGTTGGGTTTGAGAAAAGGAGCCTCGGCGAGTCTCGCCAGCCAGTCGGTTGACGCTTGACGCTTTCCACTACTTGACGTCGAGACTCTACCGAGTCTCCTGATAAGAATACCTATCCAGCAGCAAGATTTGTACCTGCTACCATGCCGAAGCTTCCTATATGTCGAGGCGAAGCTAATCCATACAAATCGGGCAGTGGGGGGGAGATACCATATTCCTAGGCAATAACTGCGTAGCCTTTCTGTTCGATGAGGTACGGTATGAGCTCGATGGCACTGAAATAGACCGAGCTAGAAATCCTGGGGTACATCGACCTTGAAGAGCTACCTGAGCCTCTCAGCTGGGAAGAGCAAGGCGTTGGGTAACGCTGGTTGGAAGTGTACGGGAGGTTCCGATGACATAGGCCGTGCACCACTTGATTTTAACTTCTGTGTACCGCTGAGCATGCTCTTCGGCTTCTGCGAGGACTATAAGCACGTCGCACAGTGGTCCAGAATGCGATTCTAGCCGGAAATAAGTCGAAAAAATCAGCGTCTGAGAAATGGATTATTTCTGATGAAATAGTACTCAGAAATAGGTTTCTGATTGAAATATAAACCGTTTTTCATAGTTCGAACTAATAATAATATTTTAAAACAAAAATGAAATGAAGTTGTTTACACTAATTGAGAATAAGGTGAGACGCGTCAATGACCTATATAGCTTATAATAATTCAAAATGCATGTTTTTTGAAGAACAATGCAACCTGCTATAGTAAATTTCGAATATACCCCAGATATCACAGAAAATGACCTTCCTCAAGTTTAATGACCTACAAAAAAAGTTGCACGTAGTTGCAAGTTTTCACCTATTGCAATAGGTAAAGTATACCTTCCTTGACAACATACTGTTACGTACGCGCGTCGTCGCCGAGCGATATCATTAAAAGACTCGCGCGCGGTAACAGGCCACGATAAAAATGGGTCTACTCCGATGAGTGTACCCGGTAAATGGGTTCGTCTACGACTAATCCCGTACGGGATTCGCTAGGTGATTGGAAATATCGTAATAAAATCGAATTGGAAATATCAAACAAATAAATAAAGTAGATGGACTGCCAATTGAAATCAAAATACTCGTCTATATTCAAAAAGGTTTGTAAAAGGTTTACAATATGGCTTACAAATGCGGTATTCGTGTCGGACAAAGGACACCACGCCGTATTCGCCCCGAGATCAACGGAGAAATAATGATAAAAGATGGGAGTGAAGGCGGACTCAAATCGGACTCACCAAACAATTCTATGGAGGGTTTCAGTAAGCTTTCGCTCGCTCGGGTCTCACGCTCGTCTCGCTCGCTCGCTCGCTTCCTCGCACGCTTCCTCGCTCTGTCGCCTTATCTCGTCTCCGCTCTCGCTTCGTTCGGGCTCGCTCTCTGGTTCGCTCTCGCTTCGCTCGGGCTCGCTCTCACTATCTCACTCACTCACTATGGGTAGACTAACGGGATGGAAAATATTATGTATATGTATAATTTAAAAAAAATAATACAGTGATCGAATAGTTTACGCTATAACTGGAAAGTGAACAGAAATTGAAATGTAACGCGGAGTCAAGTCTTTGCACTCACTTAATCGTTGAAATGCAACTATGCTATAATAAGAGACCGCTGACCTACGTAGCGCTCGATGCGACTGTTTTACATAGAGTGATTCTTCCATTTCTATCTTTAGGTAATAAATGGCTAACGCTTGTTTGCGCATTAAATACTGGCTAACACGAGGTTTCGGGTTCGCTTATCACTTTTTAGGCCCCTCTACGCGATTGTTAATCGCTACCGTTGCTGTCGAGGCGCCGTCGGTTGCTTTTAGATTCCAGGAGAGCCGGGAATCGATTCAATAATTTAAGGCTCTATTGATATGAACAATAATCAAGACCGTGGATCTCAGCACGTTCCCATGATTTTTGCATGATTTAGGAATCTCGGGTTCTCCAGGCGAAGCAGGAGCGGTTTGCAATATTTGAGACTCCGCATCCGGCGCGAGCGGGTCTTCGATTCCTGGACTTTTATTCCACGCCAAATCTACATTTTGGCTGCGGGAACTTCCTGTCAGATATAATTCTAAGAAATCTACGCGCTTAGCATTCTTCCTAATGGAACGAGCCAATTATCGAAAGTACTCTGAAGGGGAATTCCTGGGGCAAGAGTGCCCGAGGCTTGGCCGCTCACAAGGGTCTCCTGAATCGTCCCGAGTCTCGTCTCCGTCGTCGCCCGGAAAATCGCGAAGCGGGCGCCAGGCCCGAGAGGGCCGAATTTATAAGCTCCGCGCACGGGGACGGCTGTCCCGAGGGAGACGATCGGCTCGTCCGCCTGGCCTCCTGGCTGGTGTCCTCCCGGTTAGCAGCAGGGAGCGGGCGTGGAGTTCCTACTGGTGGGGAAACGGGGGTACTTGGTGGTTGAAGGCGAAACGCGGAATCTAGTTTCTCGTCGTTTATTTCTAAGATCCTAAAGATCGAGCCTACGAGTAGCTCGATGCCTCGGCTTTCCAGTAGCCGCTTACAATCTACGTTAACCTAGATGAGTGATGCGCGCGCGGTGGATGACTTAGCCTACGATCTTATTCTCTAACGCCTCGAACCAATCCGGTCGACAGAAGGTCGGTCGTTCCGGTGTCGGGTACAGGGTGATGCCGATAATTGGAATCAGCTTTTTACCATCGAATTTTATCGATTTTTGAAATTGGTAATTGTCTCGACGGGCGTCTAATGTCACCGGTGTCACGTGGCTGCTTAGGGCCAACAGGCCGAATCAAGCCAAATACCGACAGTCTTCCGATTAACCGGCAAGGGCAAAATGAGTCGATAATAAAACATTGCTGCACTGCACACTGGCAGGGAAAGTGTGAGCGATATGTGGCATAATAAACATAGTAAAGAGCGTGTCGGCGGTGCATTCTGGCGAGAAATCATTCTTGTTTTTTCTTTTATAATAACTATAGAGCGAAATATTGAAAGAGCCAGCAATTTTCTCCTTACCTCAAATCTACTGCCAGGCTTTCACCCTTTTTTGGAAGGCGGAGGCAACACGCCTGCAGCAGCGGCGTGATCAAGGAATATCTTTCAATATTTCGTTTTATAGTTATAACAATGAGATAAACAAGAATTAGTTCTCGCCATAGTGCGAGAATGATAGGATTACCTATATTATTTATTATGCATAAAACATTTATTATGTCACGCGAATCTCTCGCACTCCCCCCCTGCCAGAGTGCAGTGCAGAAATGTTTTACCAACGAAACGTGCTTGCCCACGAGGAAAATAATAATATCCCCCAAACGGCTGAACCGATTCGCTTGATTCTTATCTCATCGGATTCAGAAAAATTACAGCTAAAATACTAAATTCAGATATAAATCCTTAATACCGTAACCTTTTCATATATCGAAAAGAAATTTTGGCATCGATCGAATCTTCGGGATAATAGAGGCTCGGCTGTCGCGCGCCGTAGGGGACTACTACTTTGCGCGAGACTCTACCGAATCTCATGATTACCGACTCATTCTGCCCTTGCCGGTTAATCGGAAGACTGTCGGTATTTGGCGTGATTCGGCCAGTTGGTCCTGAGCAGTCACGCGACATCGGTGGCATCACACGCCCGCCGAGACAATTACTAATTACAAAAATCGATAAAATTCGATGGTAAAAAGCTGATTCCAATTATCCGCATCACCCTGTACCCCGCTCGCAGCGTGGCACACGTCCGAACAATGGCGGTGGTGTGCGTCGCCGGTGGACGCGCCGCTCCTGGCTGCCCGAGGCCTTACAATTAAACTTAGGTTACTCTGACTCCTGGCGACTAGACGAGTCGCCCCAAGGGAACCCGGGATAGCGGAAGGCTATCCCCCAATGCCTTCGAACTAGGCGGAATCGCGACCGGCACCGAGACACCAGGGGAAAAGGATCGGCGTACACAAAGGGGCGCGCAGGACTTACCGGGATCTAGGCTGGTCGGCCTCAAGCCTCCTCTCCATCGGGCCTTCTCGTCTCCGGGGTCCGTCCGGGTCTAGGCCGACGTTATCACGTCGACGATGCTCGTCTGGGTCTCCGGCTCGTCGCTGGTCCTCGCTCGAATCGCTCGCAAATCGTAATCGAAATTTGGCTCTGGCTTCACACCGTACGCTCGCACGTTAACAGTCGCTACAAGAGTGACGAGCCGGCACGCGTTCCCTAATCGCTTGCCCGCGCGCCACGCACCCTCCCTTGTCCTGCCGGTCTTTTCGGTGCCGCGCCGTCTCGAGGGTTGACCGGGTGTCTTAGCGCGCCTAAGACACCCGATCCTGGGCCTTGACCCGCGTCGGTAAGGCAGGGACCGCTGTACGTCGCCGGGCCTTCTTCTATGCTCGGCAACTCCCAGGCTGTGCTTCGGCCCGCTCGCCCGCTCGTAGTTGGAAGAGCCTCCTCCTCGGGTGCCAGCCTCACGCTCCACAGCTCTCGTCGGCTTTGGGTGCTCCTTTGCTCAGACAAGACATGTCCCTATTCCCCTCGAGGTCGCCTCAACTAATAGATTCCCTGTTGAGGACTCGGTGCCCGAAGGCAAGTTAGTATACGCAAAATTGGCCTATGGGTTCCACTTGGAGCAACGGCTGTTCGGATAGCGAGCGTGCGGGCTGAGTTGCGCCTTGGCGCGAGTGACGAGTGAGACGGCTAGTGACGGGGCAGACGGCCCCATTACAGTACAAACAAACTCGAGTTGCGGGACGTAACAATACTAAAAGCAGAGAACTGATAACAACCGACTCTCAATGCTATAGTGATTTTAGCATCCTTAGTGTTTCAAATAATCCATAGAAACGACCATTTCGAATTCCTAAATGTTATTGGCTTAGAAAAAAGTGTTGCCCAAAGTTGCAGGTTTTAATCAATTGAAAAACGTAAATAGTGCTTCCTTGATGACACATAAAAGCTTTTTATTCTTATTGAAACACAAACAATAGTATAAAACCAAAGTATTTTATTTGGAATATTACTCGAATATTATTCGAAATATTATTCGGGTGGCATGCCACCCACAGTACACAAAGTGCTCATACACGGGGGCCAAGTAATACAAAATTCAATTTTACCCATTGGCTTATTATCAGAGGAAGCACAAGAAGCGCGGAATAAAGATTATAGACGTTTCAGAAAATATCATTTCTGCAAAACTTCCCGAATGGACACAACGACAGATTTACTGAATACATTTCTGATTTCATCAGACCCTGTTATCACTTTGCATAGAAAATTTAATGTAACTGACGCAAAAGATTTGCATCCACAAGCAAAGAAACTTTTAAAGATGGAAAACAGTACTGATGAGGGTAGAAAATAATAATACATTAAAACGTAAAGAAAAGCGCCAAATAGTTTGTCCAAAAATGAAATAGATATCATACAAGAAAGCCAAGTTTTCAATCAAAGATACCACACGTTAATCAATTAATTAACTTGCATCTCTAACTTTAAAATTTGGCATGCGCATACTTAATTACCATTCAAAAAATATTACAAGCATGACTACCTTGACACAAATTTGCACATGCCAAGTTTTAAAGTTAGGGATGCAATACTGTACTATACATAGCTCCAAAACTAGGCGTTTCGGAGATGGCCATCTTGTGGGGTGGGCCTTTCTAAGGACTATAGCACTTTCCGAATTTGAAAGCGCCATCGAACTTTGGGAGGTAATTGCGAAAAGGTGTAGCCAATCCGCGCTCAAGTCTGCGAGCGGTCGCTGTGACACGGCGCGAAGCGGTGGGATGGGGCGAGCCGCCGAAGACTCTGGCCGCCTCGCTGGCCGCGTCATCCGCGCACGTCGCACGCTACCGAACCCTACGCGCGAATAAGTATTGGCGCGGAGCAGGCTCGCAAGTGGCTCTAGCGCTAGGGGGGCTATCCAAGGTGCCCTTTTGCGGCAAAGATGAGCGGGCGTATTTCGGCGACACGCCTCGCCGATCTTGGGGGCGACAACCGTACTGCTGGTTCCAGGTAAACAATGGCGAAGGGTGCATCATAGGAGAATGTATCATCGACAAACACGAATACGGGAACATGCAGCATGACTTCCCAATGATGCACAAAAGACGATATTACTTTTTGATGGGACTTAGCGTAGTAGCCAAGCTGCACGCCTAGATTTGCGTCTTCGGATAGACCACAAAAAGAAGTCGTCTCGAACACTAGTGAAGTATAAAAAGTCTTTACGAAGTCTATCCGACTTTTCTGCCAGCTGGGAGGATTCATGCACGCAGTCACACCTGTTGCTAGTTCCCGTCTCTTGTCTCGAGAGCGAGCGGTCTTGAGAAATTTGGGAAGGAAAGCCCGGAAAACTACCCGTCGAAGAACAGAGGTTTCCGATTTCCGTCCTATGACTGCTAATACAACTGCTTCAGCAATCGTGCAAGACTCTCCACCGTATCACTGAGATTCGCATGCTGACGAACGATATTTCTTTTTACGCGATGGTAAACGATTGAACAATCATCGTACAAATGGTGCAAAACCGAGATCTTACATTGAGCAAGGAGCTCTGAAGATTCACTAGTAAAGTACTTAGATGCAGACAGACAATTGTGTCGTCGGCAGGCAGTTCGGTTTCCAATTCATTTCGTGGGAGTTGCCAAACCGTTTCTAACCCGAGCCTAATTTTGATCAATTAACTTCGGTAAGCCGACCAAGTGTCTCCACATATTAGGGCCTTCTGCCCCGGATAGCCAGCCCTTCCTGGTGTCCCTTCTGGGCACAACGGGTTAGCGCCGAATTAGCGTAATGATTTAGCTTTGATTAAGGATTACTCCAAATGTTAACGCGTGGACCGGGAATGCGTCCCGATAGTAGGAAAATCACTATGAGCTTCAGCATGTAATTGCATTGTATTTGCCTGACCATTGCTTGCATTCTACTGCTTGGATATAATTGCTTGGGTATGAATGACTGATATAATTGCTCGGTGATATATGCTATGCTTCTGCGGGATAGACCTTGGATTGTGTGTGGAATTGCGGAGGACCTATGGTCCGACTAACGTAGGGACAGCGCGTGTAACGAGGCGTTTAGCATTGAATTTGTTGCAAAAAGATTGTCACTGGAATGTCTCTATAGACTGGAATTGGCCCTTCCGGCCCGTGATCTGACTACACTTTGCTTTCTCACTATTGGATTGATTTCACTTATATCTTCTGCTGCATTGAATAAATCTATTTTCTTTCTTTCTCCTTAAATATTGCTTATTGTTGGGCTCCTTGTTAAACCTTACTGTGCTTCCTTTGGGCGTCCCGCCTGTTAAATTTTTGTGAAATAAGTGGCTGGACCAAGGACCTCCCGTCGGGCCCAGCTCGCCTGCCAGTCTCGAAAACCCATCTTTCGAACGTACTCACTACCGGCCCTTTTCAGGGCCTGGGTCACCTTACTGAGCAGGGCGAATTGCCCGACGAAGGTGCCGAGAGTCGCTCACCCAGGAGCCGTAAAAGCGCTCGCTCGTCACAGTATGTATGTATGCTTGCATGTGTGTATGTATGTATGCATGTGTGTATGTATGTATTTAGAAACCTAGATTCAATAAACTTATAACGGCACTACTGAAACACAAACTGTTTCAGTATATAGTGTCTGACGTAGGATATCCCTGCAGTGGCTACTTCAATCCAGATTTGCTCTTGCTTTATAGTACGGCCAATACGTCTGATTATGAATTAGTATGTTTGTTCAAAGGTGTGATTTAGATTTGATGGAGCCATAAGAGTGTCACAAGTCCTCAAACACACCTTTGAACAAACATACTAATTCATAATCAGACGTATTGGCCGTACTATAAAGCAAGAGCAAATCTGGATTCAAGAACTCAAGCAAGAGCAAATCTGGATTCAGATTTGCTCTTGCTTTATAGTACGACCAATACGTCTGATTATGAATTAGTATGTTTGTTCAAAGGTGTGTTAGATTTAGATTTGATGGAGGCATAAGAATGTCACAGGTCCTCGAACACACCTTTGAACAAACATACTAATTCATAATCAGACGTATTGGCCGTACTATAAAGCAAGAGCAAATCTGGATTGAAGTAGCCACTGAGTAGATAGGCTAGGCCGGTTCTGCGACGGAAGTGGCCCAGCGGCCATTTTGTTTCGGCGGGAAATTCAAACGTGTCGGTAGGGTGTTTTCGGCGCGCTGCGCCGGAAGTGCGCCAGCGGCCATGTTGTTTTGGGTGGTGGGTGGCGCAGGTGTCCCCCAGGTGTGTGTGGGTGGCCCAGGTGCCCCCCCGTGGGTGGTGGAGGTATTCCTATTGTTTCCGGTGTCCGCGGTGGGTGGATGGCGCAGGTGCCCTATTGTTCCCGGTCCAGGTAGGTGGGTGGGATGCCTCCACCGTGTACTTTTGCTGCGTACCTGTACCCATGGGTTGAGCTAGTGTCTCAGGTGCCCCAGGTGCCACAGGTAGGCGCGTGCCGCGGGTCCGCGGAGGAGGGGATGCCTGCCCCGGGCCGTATACTCCGCTAGGGGTTGGGGGGTGCGTGCCCCGGGCCGTATACTCCCGACGAGGAGGGGTGCGTGGGAACTTGGATGCTCCGCCAGCGCACGTGTTCCCATAAATACCCCCGTGACAGCGATAATGGGTTTTTTTTCCTCCCCTATACATTAAGACGAAGATTCTCTAAACACTTGACATGCCGACCGGCCTAATGCAGCATCATGGTACTTGACCGACCGGACGCACGTGCGCGTGTTTACGTAAACAGCACGTAGCTAAGCTGCTTAGATGCAGTGTTTGTTTACTGCACCAGTAAGATTTTCTATAAGGTGGTCGCAATCACTGGCGCCCAATCTAAATACGCCGTCGCGACACTCGTCTGTACGTGCTGGTATTTACGAAAAAGAGACATAGCCACAAGTGTCCGCTAGTATTTACGACCCCCGGCAGACATAGGCACAAGTGTCCGTTTCCTGCGACAGCGGGACTTTCCCTATCGTGACTCTTGGCCGCACATGTTGCTGTTTACGAAAACGGCACGTAGCTACAGACTTAGATGCAAGGGCTTGTTTCCTGCAACGGTAGACTTTCTATAAGAAACCCCCTTTAAATGCCCCAGCGCGGCACTTGACTGACCGACCGGCCGCACGTGCCGATCTTTACGGAAAGGGTCCGTCGCCGCCGTACAATTTACAGCCGGCTAATTATCAGGACCAGTTTACAGCCTAATTATCATAATAAACAGACAAGCCCGGCTGAACATTTTTTACAGCCGTAGTAGCTAGCTGGTAGTGCTTCTTTCGACTTTTTGTGGGTGCATCTTCCAAGTCCCGGCTGAAGCGTGCGACACACATTTTTTTACAACCGTCTCTTTCTCGCCCCGAGTAACCGCGCTCTCCCTCAGCGATAGCCGTAGAGAGAGAGAGAGAGAGGGGGTTAGAACCCTTCTTTCGAATTTTCGTGGGTGCATCTTCCAAGTGGGGGGATGCCATCTACCACGCGTACCGGTTCAGAGTGGGGGTATCATAGGATAAAAAGTGGTCCACGGTGAAGCGTCATCATCATTAATCCGGGTACCGCAGCATCCACAAGAACCTTCAACGATTCTGTTTATACAACATGCATATAAACAAGTTCTTCAGAACCAACCCCCAATACCGCAAGATGACAGTAGTGTAAGTATCTGAATGCTCATACACAATTTACAGTAGTTTTCCAACGATCTAATAATAATATGTATTTTGCTCCTTCAGACCATCCCCAGCACCATCCGAGAGAACCGCGACGTTGTTGCAGCGAGGACGAGAGCCGCGTTTACTCGGACGGAAGTACCCGCTGACACGAGATTTCTCAAAGTACTTGGAGATCGGGGTGTGCCTCAGCCCCCATTCCTGTTACGTGGAGCTTGCCCTTGGAGATAATCGGGGCAATGAGATCCCATTCGTAATGCATGACTGGAAGGAGCTGATGAAGGCCAAGGATCAGATTCTTGCAATGCTCGATGAACCGAGGGAAAAGCTCGAAGTAGGCGTCACATTGGCTTGCGAGAGAGTAACGCTGCAGAACGGTATGGGAGTCGTGAGAATTTCCAATACAACGACGTCCCTATACATGTCGCCAAGGACGATGCGTACGATTTTCGAGTTTGGAGGATGTATCGAGCATATGTTCACATGGCTGTCGGAAAGCACTCCAGCAGTCATGCTAAAGTTCAAAACATTCGTCGAAATACTACGGGGTGCAAAGAACTCCGATTATAGAGCAGCAATTATGCAGGATGAACGATTTGAGAAACATTGCTTGATCGACTGTGAACTCGTAGCGATGGGTATTGATACGATAATAGGCGAGGTATTAATGGTGCGGAGTATGGAAAGTAACGGCACTAATTGGCTTTAGAAACCTGCAGATGTTGTATATAGTAAATAAATAAAACATCATATTTAACAAATCTCGAGTATTACTCACTGACTATACCGTTCCTACTCATTTCCTAAAATACCCCTTCGAACGGCGTTTCCTTCGGCAAAAAGGGTAAATACCTGGCGAAACTCGAGTCTTTAAGAGGGGATGGGTCATCCCCGTTTTTGGAAGGGTTGGGGGTACTTAAAGACGGGTGTCTGTCCGGTCAACATCCGCATTCCACAGTTGCCTATCTACAGTGCACAAGTTTCGAAAAAAGTCAGAGAAAAAAAAGTCAGAAGCAGAAAAAATGGATAAGGATTACGGACGCCGCATAGTAAGTATCCCGTGTCATGCACATTGTATACACGCATATACACGCGTTACACGATTTTTCCGTATCTTTACAGACCAAGGAATTCCACCAGTACGCCCGGGAGATTAGGAGGCTACGCCCGTGCCTGCGCACCCGGAACGAGGCGCAGCATTACGTGCTGCACAAAACCCCTGATTTTTGGGGCATAGACGCACTGTTTGGTAAGTTCAAGCAGCAGCGACAGCATTCTATAGGATTTTGAACTAATATGTGTTTTTTCTCTATGTTATGCAGCACGCCACACGCCCAAGCCGGTGGCCATAGTAAGGCCCATGAGGCGGGACCCCCCACCACCACCGCCACCGCAAGCAGCAGCGGCGCCGCCACCACCAGCAGCAACCCCGACGCCCCGGACCGCCGGCAGACAGCGGCCACGCCAAGTGGCAACCCCGCAGGTCCCCCTCAGGCGATCCCACACCCTCCCGCCGTCATCGAGGCAGTTGGCAGCCCCACAAGCCCCCCTCAGGCGACCCCACACCCTCCCCCCGTCTCAGACGGACGTATAATCTCCCCGCACCCCTTTAAAATAAAAAAGCTTTTATATCTGTAAACATCTCTCTCTCTCTCGCACAATTTCATCTCCTTCAGATCCTGATCCTCATACTTCTCCAGCGAACTTAGATATATGGGAGGGTTTATAAAATCAACTCGGGGTATAGTTTATACATATATTTAACCATGAGATAAAAAGTTGTACAGTTTCAATACGTTTTGGAGCGCGCAAGTCCCTTCATGAAAGGCGCAAGTAAATGTATTCATAGCGGGCATGTTCGTGAATCTTGGTATAGCGCAGCAGCACTCATCACATTCGAGAATTTCCTCAATATTATATATCACCGGTGCGGAACCGATAAGTTTCTCGAGCCACTTCTTCTTCTCGTTCCCCTTGACGATGATGATTGCAGCATCTTGCAGGACGGATCTCAAAAGCGTCTTAGCTCGGGAATACTTGACATGACCGTCATTCCAGGAGAGTCCATGATGATGTTTCTCGAGCCACTTGCAATGTTTCTTTGCACCCTTATCGAGCATTGTCCATGGGACCGGCGATGTAAAAATCCAATGCGCTATTTGGCGAGTACTGCCCACAAGTATAGCCGCTTCCTTCATTATGAACTTGCCATCAATCATAAAGCCCTGCACATCAACTACAGTCGTACCCATCTCGTTTTCAGACTTTATGAAATTTTGCGTACAATATTCGTCAGCGGGTTGTAATCCACAATACGGTCGTGTATGATTAGGCAGTAAGCGGTTGTGTCTGCTGGAACGTTCTCCTGACACTCGAAGTCGATCCGCACATCCACAGTCGAGCTCTTCACAGACTCGTTTTGACGGGAGCAGTCCAACACGACGAATGGGCCGTACTCCATGAACTGGGTAGTGTTTAGGAGCGGTTCACCGGTTCCGTAGTAGGATTCTCGAAACTTGGCGTACATATCGTAGAGTGTAGCATATCGATTCTTTTTAAAATCGATGTTCAAATCGCCATAGGGATACACTTCAGAGTTGAGATGGAGACGGACGTTTGAGAGATTGCAGTGATCGAATATTGTGGCTCTCGCAGCTATATTATTCTTTCGAGCTGTTTGCAGGGCGAATATTACATATCGAGGTTTTTCCATATGCGTTGCAGCCTTCACCGACCATGTGTGTCTAGTCGTTGTCTGTAGCAGAGGATACTCATGGATCTCGAACGAACGGAAATTCATCGTAATCGCTCTACCACTCCCCAAAGCACGCAACATAGCCAATTTATGCATCTCATCCAGGGTTACATGGGGAATATGCCATTGCAACTTATGCAGCGTAAGCTTGTATGTCGCCCCAGATGGGCCGTATAGCGCATTCGCATCAGTACGGGCACGAATCAGAATGAGCTCATGACGAGCGTTTATTATGACGCGTTTATAATCCTCACAAAATCCCAATAGCATACGCAGAGGCACACAAAAATTGAAGTGCAGCGGCGTGCCGCGATCATTATTCTCTTTCGCCACCTCATCATCATCGATCCACTTCCAACCCGCATTGTCCAAGGTTCTACACTGTGCGGTTGAGAGAGTCAGATAGTTCTTTAGCGATGTAGTTACACCGGGATTCTTACATCTGTCGATTTCAACGCCGTTAAGTTCATAACGTATCTCATCGAACAGGAACGCCATACAATTATTGTCCAATTTTAGGCGTGCAGTTGGGTCGTTCGAAACATTTGTATGTGTGAGGACTCCCTCCACGTATAGGTAACTACCGGCTATGTAGAGATGCAAGTCTTGCTTCTGAACACCAAGGCGTACCTCATCATTATTCTCCATAGGCGTGTTTACATACGAGCTGTACCCATGCGTTTCAATCTTTGTTATACGATTGTCGACCATAGGCCCGCTGCCGATATTCAGAATGTCTGCGCTCATCATCACTGCTTTTCCGTATTAATTCTTCAATCCTTATCTTCTTGCAACACGGAATCCGAGAGATTGTAGAAATTTCACGCTAGATGTGCTTAGTCTCTTTTGACCGCCAATACTGCCACCGCTCTTTACAGATGATTGAAATGTAGATGATCTGCTGCTGCTGCTGCTGCTTCTTAATGCCGTATCGCCGTCCCCAGAGCTGACGTTATAGATGAGCATGCCTATTAGACGCGACGTCGTACATGCAAGCGTACTGTTATCTCCTCTCCGCGGAAATCCACTAGTTGTCCGGACTGATCAACTATTCGAATCGTCAGATCGTCTATTGCTCGTACAACGATCGGCAGATAAATGACTCGCGATGGTGTTTCCGATATCTTATATCCTGGAGGAACTCTGGGTGCGAACTCATGAATCGCATGTATCAACCGACCGCCATTACTGTACGAACCGGTGGTTATATTGCACTCTACCCGAATCATATTCACGCTTATGATGTTCACCGGGAGGTCCGATTGATGTCGAACATTAGGCGATAGAACACGGTTCGGAGAAAATCCCAACAGGGCTCCCACATTGTCGGGTAGTGTAAAGTTGATTTGGAAGGCGCTTTGAATTTCACTCCTCATCGTATTGTTGTTTGCACGCATAGCCATCGGATAATCATAGCCAACATTATCATTGGAGACATTCGTGCGTGAATATCGACTTACTATCTCGCGTCTCAGATATTCCTCAATAGCCTCCAGCTCGTAAGAACCGTCAGGAATAGTTATCACCTCATCATGATCGCCAAAGTAGAACTTATTATTACCATTTGAGGAACTAATGTTCGGTATTGTATTATAAGTCTCAAGATCCAGTAGACCGAGCTCATAGTGCCCACCGGGCAGATCTACCGGCGGACAGTATGTAGAGCAGAGCTCACTACTTTTATCGGACAGCGTGAATGTGAATGACATGTTTTCTTAGCACTCTTTGCAGGAAACTGAGTTTTACTAATGATGGGAGTACGCTTTATAGGGAATTTTCACATAGAAATTTCACGCACAACTGACCGCAAATGCTTTGATCAAAGTTTTGAAGCCGTTCGTAATTGTATGTGATTCTTGCACGGTCACCATCAAAGTAACCCATCAATTCTGACGGTGGTCGGAGGTTCCCAAAGCTATCAAAGTATTTCACATATGAGCCGCATTTACTGTACGCTACCCAGTGTGTTCCAGGGCCGAGAACATTATCCAAATTGACGATTCCGCACTCCTTAGACCATGCTTTCTTCGGCAAGTCGTCACGCATGAAAACTCCTCGAAAATATGGCAATCCTTCACATGCATGTTCAAGCTGATAGTTTGTCGTACCTCGCGCAGTAACATCATCATCATCATCATCATCATCTATCTCCCACGATTTTGACGTTTTTTTTTTCTTTCCTACACCATTCCCCCGCTTGCATGGTGCAAGGTACAACCCTCGATCCTCCATGGTGCGGTTATGACGCTGCATTTCCTCTAGCTGCTTTCGAGCCATTCTTTTATCCGATATGGTCTTGACCACCGATGATGCTCCAGTAACCAACGCGCCTAAAGCGCCTAATGCCGGAAGGAATAGCGGTATCACTCCACCTCGCTTGGCCGCAGGCAATACGCGGAGATGTTTTCTACCATTCTTCTTCTTTTTCTTCTTCAGGTTATTCTCCGTATTCTTTCTCTTTCTTCTCAACCCCATGCCGAGTTTTCTTTTCACCTTCGTGGTAGCCCAGACGGTGGTTGCTGCAGTCTTTTCACCGAACGATGCGTCCTTAGCTCCTATACGTTGTAGCGCGCTTTTGGCTAATATTTTATCAGCCGCGTGACGTCCTTCGAGATCTTTGCGTTGAGAGTAGCCAATATTATTAGATCTTTGCGTAGAGAGTAGCCAATCGGCGCTCCAAACGGGTACCTGGACCACAAAATTGATATCCTGGTATGTGTAGCTCAAATGGTAGGGAATTTATGGCACGATTCAATAGTCCGTCCCCAATCATCAATATGCCGTGGGAGTCGTACTCATACTGATGCTGAGTACTGCCGATCAAAATCTTATATGTATTTTCTTGGGGGACCGGTTATTATTATTAGTGCGTGCTGTACAATCGGTAAGCGGCTCCCGTTTTGTAGCACATACAGAGCACTCCCTGATCATAGGGGCTGGTCCATCCACATGATCACGCTGACTCGGAAGATTGTAGTGCCATAAACATCGACGATATGTCCGCACTTCAGGATCGGCCTTTATATGATCAGGTAGATTGGCCCAAATTGCGTCCACATCGCGTGCATAGTCGCGTAGTAGCAGGATTTTCGGTACATATTCTAGCTCCTCAGCGGTAGCTCCGCGCAGAGTAGGTTTGTTGACAACTAGGACCGCCATGCTTTACAACTGACACAGCCGCTCGACTGTCGGATATATAAATATCGCATCCCCCTCCACTCCAACCCCATAGTATAACTCCAACGCCATGCGCTTTACACGGCAACCAGGGAATATTCATATCCCCATGAATCGCATGTTTGATGTGGGGGAGCATGAACGGAAGAGACACGGTACATTGTTGCCAAACAGTATACGTTGCGTGATATGTGGCCCGTCTAATTGTGGAAAAACAAACGCTATGATTAGTATGCTTGAGAGTCCGAATGGATTACGATTTGAGAATGTATACGTGTACTCAAAATCCCTGTATCAACCCAAGTATCAGTACTTGGAGAAAGTGTTGTCATCTGTGGAGGACTTGGGCTACTTCCCATTCACGGAAAATGCAAGTGTGATCCCGCCTGCTGAAGCTCTACCAAACTCAGTATTTGTTTTCGATGATGTTGCTTGTGACGAGCAGAATGTCATGAGGGAATACTTTGCTATGGGCAGACATTCCCACGTGGACTGCTTCTATCTCAACCAATCATACGCACGAATACCGAAACGCCTGATTCGGGATAATGCCAATATGATTATATTGTTTAAACAGGACGGCATGAATCTACGACATGTATATCATGATCATGTTAATGTAGATATGACGCTCGAAAAGTTTACTGAATTGTGCTCAAAATGCTGGGACAAAAAGTATGGTTTTATCGTCATAGAGAAGGATAGTCCCCTGGATCATGGGCGCTATCGACGCGGATTTAATGAGTTCGCCGTAACATCGTAAGCACACATGTCCCTGAGGCGTCATTGGAGAAACATCATGCATACATTGATGATAAGCATTTTGAGTACGGATGATGAGGGTGAGGATAATCGGCAGTTAAAGAAAAGGAGAAAGAGAAGAAGGAGGAGGAGGCAGATCTCGCCCAAAAGTGATGATATATTTGTGGTGGGTGATGCGGATAATCGTGCTACGAAAAAGTATGGAACTGCTGCTGCTGATTCCCCACCGCATATAATTGAAGTCGTGCCTGAAGAAGTATTGCATGGAAAATTGTCGCGTGGAACAACCTTCTGTGGTATGTTCATAATGACTATTCTATCATGGATATGTGGCTGGAGAAGATCATGGAATTGCGAGCAAAATGATGATATATCAGCCGGGGGAGATCGCTCGGTCGGTCGATCGGTCGGTAGGTCGGTCGGCCAGTGGGATCATTGGAGCAGTCAGACGGTCGATCTGCCTGGCGAGAGACTCATATAAATATAATCCCGAAGGGTGGGGAGTATATGTATTTAACATGCCTATAGCCGCATCCCATGAACATACGTTCTGTGAACATCGCTGAGGTTATATTGGCTATCTAAACTACTACTACTACTACTACTACTACTACTACTACTCCCCGCTACAATCATCATGATGAAATATATTAAGAAGCAACGTGCCAGCGAAGAAGAAGATGATGATGCCATGCCGGAGATGGCAGCGGTCGGTGATACTACAGGCACAAAATATCTTGCATTGAAGGTGGGAAAATATATCGTCAGGATATGTTGTTGGAGAAGTTAACGGAATAGGGGGAGTGAAATGGTGGTGCATCGGGCCTCGGAACCGGGGGAAGATCGCTCGGTCTGTCTGTCGGTCGGTCGAATGGTCGGGTTGATTCGTCAACCAGTTGGTCGGTCTGCCTGCTGATAGGTCCGTATAAGTATGCACCTAATCCCCGAGGGTGGGGCATATGTATTTAACAAGCCTATAACATCATCCTCCACGCATACGTTCTACGAACATTGCTGATGCTGTATCGCTTGCTTAAACTACTGCATCACTACAATCATCATCATCATGGTGAAGAATGAGAAGAAACAGCGTGCCAAAGAGGAAGCTATTACAGAAGAGATTGCGAAGACCAGCGATGCTATACGCAAGAAATATCTGGCATTGAAGGTGGGAAAGATAGATGCTGATGCGGCGTTGGAGACAAATCTACGACCGATTGTCGAGCCGCTAAAGCAATTGGTGGAGACGACGGGGAATACAATGATGCTGCAGCAGCAGCTAAAATCATCGCCACCGCCATCGCCACTATCACCACCACCGCCATCACCACCGCAAACACCCGAGTTCGACCATTCATTCAACATACCACTGAGACAGATGAAATCGTCCAGCAGGAGGAAACTTTTAGAGGCAAAGAGTATTAAACGATTGCGCACAGACACCGTGACTCCTAGACTTTTGAGACAATTGAAGCCGGACACGACTCCTAAACTTTCGAGAACATTGAAGCCAAAATCTATTCATGGTAAGAAAGTGCGCTATGGAGACTCTAGTCCGCAGGCATCGAAGCAGAGCCCAGCCATCGACGATGATGATGCTGCTGCACGTCATATGCCGATCATTGATGGGGAAATCTTCGAGACCTCATACACATCACCATCAGCTGAAGCTAAGATAAATACAACGATGCGTGCTATTCTACAACCGGGCAACTCCGAAGAGTTTCGTTCAGAAAGAGAAGCTTTGAATGAAAAATTCGGACCTCTGGCAAAGAAATACATAAAACTACTATACCTTGACACACTAGATACTGTGGACAAAGTATACGGCATATACCATAATGTCAACGTCGGCAAACTCTATGTCGGTAGTTGTCTGTTCGATGTGGATGATAAGGACAACATTATGATCGGCACCAGACGATACAAGGGAACTGTAGGACTCTTCGATCTGATATTCTGGAAGACGCCTGACGATTCAAAATATACTGATGCTGATTTGAATGCATACCGAGACATTCTAACACTTTCGAACGCCCATAGAACGAATCATTCGGCATCCGGGCAGGTAAAGGGCAACAAGGGTTACAAGTATCAGCATATAATTAAGAAGTTGTTTCAACCAAAAGGAGGACGTGGTATATCACAACGGACATATAATAATAAACTTCCAAACGCTATGATTGCTACGAACAACCCCATCGATTACGTTCACTGGGATGATCCGAACGAGCTGGTGGAACGCATGCAGCTACTGGTTTCTTCGCAAGACGCCGGTCATACTGGTCATGACAATGAGCTAATGTCGATAATCGAGGAACTTCGAGAAGCTGGATTGATTATAAACTAGCTATGCATACTAGTTACGGGACCAGTACGGCATGCGATGTCGATCAACAAGTTTGGTGCGCCCCTCGCAACGAATGGGACTTCAACAACCCCACAATCATCACCATTATCATCATCGGCAGTGCAATCAATATTTAGAAATGTAATATACACCAGCGCAGTGTGTCTGGAGGGTGAATCTTTCAACGCGCGTGGACGGAAAATATGCTGCGTAGGCGAACCCCTAGCTGCCGACGATGTCGCTTCCATGCGCTATGTGAACAGTTTTGTGAATGAACTGAGGGACGAAGTTGAGGAAAAATTGCTGGATCTACAAAGTACAATGTACCGATTGCTGAAGTCGCTTGAAAGACAAATTGAGGAACTAATAATAATAAAAGGGGATGACGGATATCATGTCGACTCAGTTGCATATCATGAGTAACGTCAAGGCACAATTGGTGGAAGAGTTGCACGCTGCAGCACGACGTAACTTTCCACGCAGACGGGTAATCGTGCATGGTTTCGACGATCTATGGCAAGCTGATATCGTGGAGGTTCAACCATACGCAAAGGAAAACCGAGGGCTACGGTATATCCTTACAGTAATCGATGTATTCAGCAAGTATGCATGGGCCCTTCCTCTGAAAAGTAAGGGAGCGGTTGACGTGACGAAATCCTTTTCGAGCATATTGCGTACCGATGGAAGAGTCCCTAAAAACCTACAGACCGATCAGGGCAAGGAGTTTTACAACCGTGACTTTCAAGACTGCATGAAGAAGCATGGGATCAACCACTATTCAGCCTTCAGCATTATGAAGGCCTCCGTGGTGGAGCGCTTCAACCGTACGCTCAAGAATGCTATGTGGAAGTCGTTCTCGCTGAATGGGAACTATCGCTGGACCAACATCCTGTCCACGTTCGTGTCAACCTATAATCATCGGAAACATCGCACCATCCAAATGTGTCCGGAAAAGCATCTCCTCGCCACCGTATACAGCAATATAAAAATCCTTGGACCAGCAAAGTTTAAAGTTGGAGACAAAGTTCGAGTCAGCAAATTCAAAACTATCTTTGATAAAGGCTATACACCGAACTGGTCAGCAGAGGTGTTCGAGATCCGCACAGTTAAACGAACGAACCCGGTTTCTTATCTCCTAAAGGATTTCAAGGGCGATCCCGTCGCAGGAGGGTTTTATGAACTTGAATTGCATAAGGCCATGCATCCCGATGTGCATTTGGTTGAGAAGGTATTGCGCAAGAAGGGAGATAAACTATTTGTAAAGTGGTTAGGATTTGATGCGATACACAATTCGTGGATAAATAAAAAGGATGTTATGTAATGGGAACAAAAATAAATAAATTTATTGATATTTATATGTAACATGTACAATTATTGCTCTCGAGGACGCGCAATCATATCCAGAAAATGGGCCACATTGATCTCCGCGTTTTCGTCGGTCAGCCATCCGCGAATTGGGAATCTCCCACGCTGAGGAGGCTGCGTGAACATCTCGTGGAGGTACTCGTTGAGCCTTGAGCACGATGCCGCATCCAACCGAGGGAAAATGATATTCCGGGTCACCATCGCCGGATTCTCTGGACGGCCCATGTTGATCGTTAGCCGTATAGCTGGAGCATCCTCGTCCTCCTCCTCCTCCTCCTCCTCTTCCTCCACCGTACCACAGAGACGCTGCAGCGCATCGATGGCATCTAAATGAGAAAGAGAAGCTGATTAGATATCAATCTTGTATGAGAGAGAGAGAGAGAGAAAGAAACCTTACCTGTGTCACACTCCTCCTCGCTGTCGCTACTGTATACAATTATTGAGTCAGCATAGAGTGGCCCCTCATCATCATCATCGGATGCATACATGTCCACATCGTCGTCATTCCATGTTCGTGCTCTATAGACCCAGCTCATGACTCGATCGGAGGGGATGGTGTTGGATGGCCGACGAAAATTCTGGATATGTCGGGCTTTCTCCTGCAGGACCAGCATTTAAGGAAACTGGTGACATCTCTCCCACTCCACCCCTGCCGGAAAAATAAGATTTCCATGGCGGAAGGGTGCAGGCCTATTCCTCTCGAGGGCGTAGGATGATCTGCGCGAAGTCCTCCGCATCTACATCGGGAAGCCCTTCGAATATCACCGAATCTCCGTTTATCTCAACGAAGTATTCATCCTCGGTGTCGGTATCAACATCATCCATGTCGACGTGAAAGTTTTCTAAATAGGAGAAGTGGATTCGATACAAATCTTCTATAAGAGAGAGAGGGTTGAGCCAATTGTGATACATACCGTCTAAAATTACCGTATCCGCATCGTAGATATCATCCTCGCCCATTTCTTCCTCCTCCTCCAGGGAAATATCTTCAACCGACCGTGCATCATAGAATTCCTCATCGTCATCGTCATCCGACGAATCTATGAGAAGCAAGTCCCGAAACAAAAGATCGTTGATCGCGGGACCCGAAATATAGGCTGCTCGAGATGATGGCATCGTGAACTTCGATGTATTTTGGTCAGCGAAAACTACGCAACTGTGGAACTTTCGCCTTCGAGCCCGCATTTTAAGGGAAAGGGCATCTCCTGCTAAATAGATGTCCGGATATGCGGTGCTGCGTACTGAGACGAAGTCATCACATGGCCTGCATCCTCCTCCTTCTCTGGGAAAGCTGGACTATGGCTAAAAATCTCCAAAAATCTATACTACTACGCGTTGAATGAATAGGATAAACGCTGAATTATATATATAAATAGATGTTTATTTCAGTATATATTATACAACAATAAATAAATAAATCAAATAAATACTCAAATAATACACGCTCTTAATACTACTATTCGGCGATCTTATAATGTCCCCAAGGGAGCGTACGAGTTGAACCCGGTATGATGTGGCGCTTATCATCGTGTGGGTTGAGGGCAAGCTTTTCCTCGCTAATTGAATACACGTTATGTTTCGAGGATCGTATGCAGTTCTGCCGAACTTTTTTCTCCGTACTATCCTCGAGACATCGAACATAGTCCTCAAATTCTATGCATTTGGCTGTGACACTTTTCTTGATACCCTTAATCTTCTTGTCACAGCCCTCCCTACCATGTACTCGAGTAGCGTACATCTTTGCTCTCAACCCCACGAATTCGGTCATAATCGTACCATTATTTTCGTCTTTCATCAGACCGGGTACCTTTTTATTAACGCGTGGAAGTCCATATGGGTTATCCTCAGGATAATCGCTAGTATCGAACCTATCAATATCCTGCTTCATCTGTTCGTAGACATCATCGCACTCTATTTCATATATAAGGCTATCCGTATCCGTATACATTATTCGCGATTTGTCGGCAAACTTCGGAAGCATGTACTCATAGTGGAATTCATACAAACGCGTTTTAGCTATATCTAAGATGCACATACCTACGTATAAAGGTTTTAAAAATTTGACGGCTAGATTACGTAATTCGACTGCAATCAAATCTTCGGCAAAAATGGTAGAACTATGGAAATTTGGTTTCGAAATCATAGCCTCGGCACCATATCGACCGTCCCACTGGGTGACTAATTTAACATTCGTATGATTGCGTACATTTTCCATAGTTTTACCAAAAACTGCATTGTTCATTAATTTAAATAGATTTTTACTAAATTCATTGGTTGCAGCCGTACGGAATCTAGTGTTCAGCTCTATATACTCATGCAACCATGGCGACTGATTGAATTGAATAACCCGATGTATCTTGGCTAACTTTAACCCATGCTTCAAAGCCTGCTGCAAATAGCGATAATGTATAATATACCGCGTCTTAATCGTGAACGTCGCGAGCAATTTCTTTTGCTCACCCTTTGAGGTTCTCACCGGAGCGTCCTCATGGTCTGGGCAAAACGGCAAGTCTCCGTGCGAGTCGTGAAGCGCGTGAGGATACTCCAAATCAACTTCCAAAATATATCAGAACGGACCATCCAGCGGAATCGAATTTATCGCGAACTGCGTACGCTCCTCCTCAGTGAGCCATCGAAAGCCTCCATACGGCAATGGTTGAGACATTGCCCAACCATATAAATTATTAACATCTAAGTACATAAGGTACGTGGAAGCTTTCGATGGGTCATATGTGGGTAAATACTTATTATTAGCGCGCGCGTACCGATGCGAGCATTGGCTTAACCCTCCGCGGATACCCTGCTCGACGAACAGGGGCATGTCCACATCCGTCAGCAGTTCGAACACGATACCGGTATGCTTAAAGCATCGCGTCCCATGTGAATCCGGGGAGGGTAAAGTAGTGCGCCGGATCCAGATTGTAGCTGGATTTACAATCATCGCGGAAGCTCTCAAAAATATCGGCCAATAACAGTACATCTAACTTCATATAAAGATCACTGTATTCACCCAATGTTTTGATGCTAAAGCGTGACCATACATCCGCCGCATGCTGATATTCGGCATCGGTTATATTGCTATCGTTAAGCCTATTATAAAATTCCTCGCGTTTGGGTAATTGCGTGTCACTCAATTTGCTGTACGTAGTCATATAATCGTACGGAAAGACACCCTTTCTTGTCAGAAGTTTAAAATCATCCTCGGACAAGTCTGGGAACATCTTCCGTACGATATGCAACTTTTCCCCTCCCAAGTACGATGACAATTTGTCGAGGCTTGAACTGAGAAATTTGTAAGAATCGATAAATCGAAACTTAACACATTCCGTTCTTTTCTTGGTCAAGCGATTTACTCCCGCCGTGTCAGACACATGCTTTGTGAAGGAGATTTATTTCTCCTTCGTAATGGGGAGTAAATTAATCTTGCCCTCGAAAGCGTTAGCTAGCGCCAAAATCACAAAGTGCGCATCGTACCCGGACAGGTTGTGGAAAACAACCGGCACAGTATATGGATTTTGGTATGACAGGTTACAATTTGAATGTGCCGGACCACGATATGCGCCGGTTAAGGGGCTAGACTCCGGGATGACGTCACGAGATCTGGCCCCTCACTGTATTACCGACAGTTTTTAAAGGTCGAGATGGAGCTGCACTCAAAGTCTATCGCGCGACCCAGCGGCCAGCTTGGGTTCATTTGTTTTGGCTCCCTTGATTGCGTCACCCGCTTATCGCTCCTGCGATCTCGAGCTGCGGGCTGCTCCCGAGTCCCGATGTTCCGGCCAAGCTCGAGCCATAGCCACACACATACTTCGCACGCACACACATGTATCAAGCGGCGTCGTACTATTTCGCTCGGATAACCGGTAGAATGAGACTGTTTCACTCCGATGACTGTAGAGCCTATATTACATTCTGTATCTTATCAGTCCGTATAATATGAAATGGCCTTACTATAAATATTTGTTTGTTCGAAATATTACTAAAAGCACATAGAAGAATCACAATTCTTTTACTGTAATAGAGAAGTTCTATATTAGTCGTGCAAGTAGTGCTATGGGTAAAGTGATGGATTTGCACTTGAAAAGAACAAGTTCGATTCCGCCTCGCTCATGTATTTTACACTTTTTTTCTTTACATTTTTATAAATTCAATTCAATTCAATGCATTGCTATACATTTGGCAATATAAATAAATTTATCCAATTATTTATTACATAGGCTTATTAGGAATCGGAATGAGACAGTCTACTCCATTTCACTGATGAATGACAGACATGATATATGATATTTTCTGGCATCATTGTTTATGGGAATATAGATAGAACTGTTTCAAACTTTGAAAGTATGCTTCGTTCACTGTTTGTGAGTTTCAAAAAACTGATGATAACAAAATCAAAATCTTGATAAGCACAGCCTATTCAATTTTAGTCAGCACACATTTGCACAATAATTCGAGGCTCATGGATCTTACAAACTGTAAAGGTGTGGCAGGTTCTCAACCGTACCTTTGAGTTGAAATATGAATTCTGCGTAACAATACTCTGAGAAGTACTATGAACAATACTTCAACAAATACGGTCTCCCCTTACGCAGTTACTAGCCTTAGTACCTGATATGTGAAATGGAAACTAGCATGATTGATAACATCAATACGTTACATAGGCTGTTGAATAACAAACAATCAAGCCAGCAAAAGGCATTTTCTACCAAACACATAGATGACTCTACTTGGATTTAGTTTATACTACAGCTAATATCCCAAAAAGTAAATGTGCAAATCAAGATGTTGATTAGAGCGTCCATTCTAGAAACAACCATTTCCAAAGTATATACTGTTACGCAGCATCTTTCAAAGTTACGTTTGAGGAGACTTGCATGTTGTACCTCCCATGCGTTACCAAGGTTCTGAAACATGAAATTATTCTCCAAACGACTGCACTTGCCAACTGTTTGGTAACTACAGTTTATAACATCCAAACGAAAATATTTTTGCAGGCTCTTAGACATAAACAAACTCAAATTATTACAAGGGCATACAAATATTTCCATGACAAGGCATCTGGTAAATGAGTTGAAAGAGTGCTGCACTCATTTTGGTTTGAAACATTACATTTCACCAAGTAACAATGCATTCCCATAAAACCACGAACAACCGGACCGTTCTTCTTTGCATTTATATATGTTGCAGCTAAAAATCATATATCAGAATGAGTCTGCATTGCAGAATCACTCTGCATCCCGTCAGCAGGTGACTAACCTAACCCGATAGCTTGCTGTCAAATAACTATGTTTTGACAGGCTAGGGTGCAGAATAGCCCTTTCACTTACGCGCCACCTCGATTGCGCTGGCTGAACTAAAGTACTCAGATAGACCGCTCTGCATATCAACAACATGGCCACAGAACCTCAAAAATCATGCCTCGGGGATCCCGCTTTTACTCCCTTATATGGAATGATTTTGGGTCGGAAAAGGTCTCAATCGAAAGATGAAAGATGCGTACAGCGCGGCTGATTCGTGGTTTTGTAAGATTCCGATGCTTTTTGGTCATAATAATATGCTAATAGTTGTACACCCACCGCTGATTTCACAACACTTCGCACATTAATATAATTGAGCAGCGTCCTAAATGCAAGATTAGGACGCTGCTCAATTATATGAATGTGCGAAGTGTTGTGAAATCAGCGGTGGGTGTACAACTTTTAGCATATTATTATGACCAAAAAGCATCGGAATCTTACAAAACCACGAATCAGCCGCGCTGTACGCATCTTTCATCTTTCGATTGAGACCTTTTCCGACCCAAAATCATTCCATATAAGGGAGTAAAAGCGGGATCCCCGAAGCATGATTTGGCCAATTTGTGCCGATAAAACAGCGCCACTACTATACCTGAGTCTAGCCCCTTAAGTGACAATGATCGCGAACTTTCTTCGACGAATCATCATCATTACCAAACGGCTTCGAACATATATGACAATGTGTAGCCCCGTCGAATTCCCGTGTTGCCTCATCGGTAAGACGGTCCATCGGAACTACTTTGTCAAGGATGCTCTTGATCCGACAACTCAAATTATATAACTCCTGCGAAAACCAATCCATACACCCTGCCGCGCTGGTATATGAACGATACCCACACAGCGAGGAATCATATGCGCAATGTACATAATACCCGATGCTGTAGGGTTGATGCTGTTGATATTTGGCGGTGGGCACATCGTCCTGCATGGGCGTGAGTAGACACTCCAAGTCCGCATAGACGATGAACGGCATACGCTCCTGATGGCGGTGGTTTTTAAAGCGTAACCACTTCTGCTCATCGGTGGGGAGGATTACCGCACACTCATCAACCTTGGAGCAGGCCTCCGTGTGGATTCCCAGGAGTTGTGCCGACTTGAAATAATGCAGGCATCTGAAAATAGACAAACAGTATGAGATATTGTTTTATCACTGCAATACTGATATTAATAGGAAAAATCGATGCTTACCGCTCGCATATATGTCGGGCATGGTCTTTCCTGCTGAGCTGCGTCGATACCAGCCGCGACAGGTTGGTAATTGTCGCGAAATGGTGCTGGGGCGGCGCGTCCTTCTTCTTCGACTCGATGAGGAGCAAATTGACGTGCCGGTCCATTTTCTTCGCAGTCAGATGTAGTGGGACGCAGCGCTTCTCAGCCCATCCGAACACGTTGATGGAAATATCGTTTTTCCGTTCGAATGGGGCTAGCTGCTTCATGGTCATCGGAAGCTCGATCCCGGTGATGTCGAGCACGCTGGCATAATCTGGGTATGATGATGTCCTGCTGACGTTGTGCGAGCGGGTATCGATGACCGGGTACAAGCCTGCCACTACCGACCAAAAGAAGCAGGCATTGTCGTTGCATTTAATGTTTACGACAGCCTTTTTCTTCTGCAGTTCTGCCGGTGGTGGAATATAGCAGCCTGCTCTAAGCGGATTGTACCGACTCATCTTTACAGCCAGCTGTAAAACCGTCCGCAAGGCCCAGCCGCTATTCCGTTCTTGAAACTCGGACATCGCTGCGAGAATCGGATCCTCCACGGCAGCTCGATACCACTGGCGGATGTTGCTGACGGGAAAGAGCTCGACATTTTTGGTGTTGAACGACTTGATGCTTTTCTCGCCGTTCAACTCAAATTCCGCCTCCAGGACTGTGTAGACTTTGATGCTGCCGTTCTGCGTAACGGCATCCATCACGCGGGCCATCACCATCCTTCGTGCGTCCCGAAGAAAATGCTGCGGCTCGATGTGGCGGGTGTTAATCACAACACCTGTGGCGATGCGTCCCTTGAAGGCTGACTCCGTGTTCTCCCACACGAGGCTGGAAGCTGGCGCTCCCGCAGTTCCACTGCCACCAACACCACCACCCGTCCGCACAAACCGATCGCGCATTCGTACACGCAAACCCCTGATGCGGTACTAAATACACTCAATGTGGTGTTTCGTGCCCACCGATGTGGCGTCATCACAATTATCCATGTAATTGGCTAGACATGCCAATGTGTCATTACACAGCTCTAGCCACTTGAGGTATTCAGCCATGTTCCGCACAACATTTGCTGTAGCGCTCAGGTTCTCCAGCATACTTTTAGCGAGCTCCATCTTTGCTATGAGATTCTGTACTTCGCGTCCGGATAAAAACGAAACTTTCACGACACGGGAAAATCGCGTGCTGTGTCCGACGAGCGACGTCTCTACTTCGAAAGATGTAGATACTAATGGTGTGCTCTCTGTGGATACGTTTCCCTTTTATGCACTCATTTTCACGAAAAGTGGGGATTTGGTCCAGCGCTTTTCCGAAAAGAAACGTAAATGAATTCAAAATGGCGAAGTCTATCGTACCGGCATGTTAAAAGTTTCCCGGATGTGCACTCTCGAGCGCCAGCCACGTTTCGGCTGGGTCAGTGGTATGGCAGCCACGTTTCGGCTGGACTCAGTGGTATAGAGCAAACTATTGTCATCTCCGACAGATTTCTTATATAATATATGCTTGGAAGGACATCAGCTAGCCATTTGATTGTTAATTATACATGGATATTTATTAACCTCTAATGGTTATACAACAGTTTCAGTTTTTGATTCTCTTATCTTTGAACGTAAAACATCTTCCAAGACCACTGCCATCGCACGAATCCGTCTCTTAAACCGAGCAGTATTTTCGGCTATAATATGCCATGTCCCAATTCGTGCGAGTCTTTCGGCTTCATCATAGGGCAAATGATGGACCTCATGGCAATCGTCAAACGATACCCGTTTAGTGTGTGTCTGGAAAATGCGTTGAGCTATACTCTCGGCAGTAGAATTTGAATCTCGTGCATACTGAGGGAGTATTACCTTTTCGATCGCCATGCTGCTGCTGCTGCTGCTGTTGTGGATGCTGTGGTACCCAAATTAATGATCACCACACTCCCTTATGAACCACTTTTACCCCATGGCATCCCCCCACTTGGAAGATGCACCCACGAAAATTCGAAAGAAGGGTTCTAACCCCCTCTCTCTCTCTCTCTCTCTCTACGGCTATCGCTGAGGGAGAGCGCGGTTACTCGGGGCGAGAAAGAGACGGTTGTAAAAAAAATGTGTGTCGCACGCTTCAGCCGGGACTTGGAAGATGCACCACGAAAATTCGAAAGAAGGGTTCTCACCCCTCTCGCTCTCTCTCTCTCTCTCTCTCTCTCTCTCTCTCTCTCTCTCTCTCTCTAAGAGACGGATGTAAAAAATGTGTGTCGCACGCTTCAGCCGGGGACTTGGAAGATGCACCCACGAAAAGTCGAAAGAAGCACTACCAGCTAGCTACTACGGCTGTAAAAAATGTTCAGCCGGGCTTGTCTGTTTATTATGATAATTAGGCTGTAAACTGGTCCTGATAATTAGCCGGCTGTAAATTGTACGGCGGCGACGGACCCTTTCCGTAAAGATCGGCACGTGCGGCCGGTCGGTCAGTCAAGTGCCGCGCTGGGGCATTTAAAGGGGGTTTCTTATAGAAAGTCTACCGTTGCAGGAAACAAGCCCTTGCATCTAAGTCTGTAGCTACGTGCCGTTTTCGTAAACAGCAACATGTGCGGCCAAGAGTCACGATAGGGAAAGTCCCGCTGCCGCAGGAAAGTCCCGCTGTCGCAGGAAACGGACACTTGTGCCTATGTCTGCCGGGGGTCGTAAATACTAGCGGACACTTGTGGCTATGTCTCTTTTTCGTAAATACCAGCACGTACAGACGAGTGTCGCGACGGCGTATTTAGATTGGGCGCCAGTGATTGCAACCACCTTATAGAAAATCTTACTGGTGCAGTAAACAAACACTGCATCTAAGCAGCTTAGCTACGTGCTGTTTACGTAAACACGCGCACGTGCGTCCGGTCGGTCAAGTACCATGATGCTGCATTAGGCCGGTCGGCATGTCAAGTGTTTAGAGAATCTTCGTCTTAATGTATAGGGGAGGAAAAAAACCCATTATCGCTGTCACGGGGGTATTTATGGGAACACGTGCGCTGGCGGAGCATCCAAGTTCCCACGCACCCCTCCTCGTCGGGAGTATACGGCCCGGGGCACGCACCCCCCACCCCTAGCGGAGTATACGGCCCGGGGCAGGCATCCCCTCCTCCGCGGACCCGCGGCACGCGCCTACCTGTGGCACCTGGGGCACCTGAGACACTAGCTCAACCCTTGGGTACAGGTACGCAGCAAAAGTACACGGTGGAGGCATCCCACCCACCTACCTGGACCGGGAACAATAGGGCACCTGCGCCATCCACCCACCGCGGACACCGGAAACAATAGGAATACCTCCACCACCCACGGGGGGCACCTGGGCCACCCACACACACCTGGGGGACACCTGCGCCACCCACCACCCAAAACAACATGGCCGCTGGCGCACTTCCGGCGCAGCGCGCCGAAAACACCCTACCGACACGTTTGAATTTCCCGCCGAAACAAAATGGCCGCTGGGCCACTTCCGTCGCAGAACCGGCCTAGCCTATCTACTCCACTGCAGGGATATCCTACGTCGGACACTGTACGCTGAAACAGTTTGTGGTTCGGTGGTGCCGCTATAAGTCCATTGAATCTAGATTCCATCGCCCCTTATACAATGAAAAGCATAATATTGGTATTGAAATGGTAAATGATAACAATAGCCTTGAATCACAAGCCACTTTATTTGACAAGTACTCTGAAAATGTGTAGCTTCAGGCCCTATACTGAAACATCAAAATAACTGAAAAACAGCACAAATAACATCACGATCATAATACAAATTATTATACATATACAGGAAACAACAGCCGTCCTTCTACCAGCATAAATAGTGCCCCTAATGTATCGTGTATATGATGCCTAACCCCACAAGTTGCTGTCAACAGCGTGAGATTTGTCGTGATCGAGGTCGATAGCCTTCTCATTTAGGCGCCACCTCGATCGCGATGGCCGAACTAAAGTACTCAGCTAGACCGCTCTGCATATCAACAAACAACATGGCCACAGTGCGGTGAAAATCAGTGAAAATAGTGCTTCCGTGCTTTAGTCGTATTGGTGTGCTAAGTGTTGTAAGCTCAACGCTGTTTTTACAACTTTTAGCACATCAATATGACTCAAAAGCATCGTAATCTTGCAAAACCACTAGTCATGCTGCCGGTATTGACCTTTCATCTTTCCATTGAGACCTTTCCCAACCCTAAATCATTTCATATAACCGAGTGAGAGCGGGAATCCGGAAGCATGATTTGGGCTATGTGTGCCGATAAAACAGCGCCGGAGTCTAGCCCCTTAAGGGGCTAGGCTCCGGTCTGCGGCGGTAATGCAGGGTCGCTGTTTGACCGGCGATATTGGCCAAAATATGAGATCGCGGGGTCACTTCCTGCTCGCTTATGTGACATGATTTTGGGTCGGGAAAGATTTCAGTTGAAAGAGAAAAGCCCAAAAGAGACCGCTCTGGTAGTAGTTTCATGGTATTGTGTTATTTTTGTAGCAAATTAGTCGTCTAAAGTCTAGACATTTTTCAATATGGTCGCGAAATATTCTGGCTTTTTGCTGAAGTATATTTGTGTCATTCCCGTGTTTGCCTTCCAAAATAACCACCAGAGCGGTCTTCCTTATGAACTAGGGAACACGCCAAGCTATATTTTATCTTGAAACTGTAAGAAATGAAGCCGTAGGAAGTGGCCCCGTGTAACCCTGCTTCCGGTTGAAATAGCAACCGGAGCTATTTCCGATTTGGTCGAACGAATTGGAGTCGTAAAAATTCAGCTGCGATGTGATTGTTGTCTTATTTTTTTTAATTGAAGTATCATCTTTTGCAAACAGGAGGCCGTTTGGCGTTTGTCGATATCTAACGCGGTTGCCGAATTATGCTTTTTTTAAAAAAGTCAATGTCGCGCAGGCTGCCACGCGGCCGGCGGAGACCCGGCATTGTGCCACATGGAGGTACCGGCGGCGCACGTAGACGAAACCCGGTGAATCTCGAAAGGAGGCTTCAGGGCAACCAGCAAATTAATTTCGGCAAGTTACACGCGCACGAATTGGAGCTATGTCCCGATTGTGTGGAATAATTACAGACCAGCCACACCATCGCGAGAATTAAGCAACCAAGTTACACTCACCCTTGTTTTCTTTTAATTAGCGGCATCGATGGAATTACTATTTGATGGAATAAACGAACTGGCTCAGGGTAAAAGATAGCCAATTGATTTGGATCTTACCATCGGTTAAATTCTACCCTGTAACCGTTCAATTTATGAACGGACTTTAATAGCTAGCACATCGTACTTGCAGTGCAACTACTTTACGGTTTTTCGTCATGCAGTACAGACACACTCACACTCACACTCACACACTTGTTACGAGCCGAGGGTTGAGTCAGCGAGGTTTCTGTGATATAAAACCTACTGCTGAGCAATCTAGTCTTTTTTAACGATTCAAATGATTTTATAGTAAGTGGATCAGGAGTTTCAGATAAAGAAATGCGCAACCAGCCCTGGAGTATGACTAACTGGGTGTGCGACTCTATCTTCCACTCTATAGATACCTCTTTGATTTGACTGCCTTAATCCTTTATGATTGAGAGATTCGAAGGATTAAGGATGACGCGCTCCAAGTTCCAGGTAACTTATTCACAACTAGCACTGGGGTATGACTAACGTCCAGTGATGTGTGTCTAAGCAAAATGCGCAACTAGCACTGGGGTATGATTAACGTCCAGTGGTGTGCGCACACTTTCACTCCGAGGATAATCTGTTGGTTTTCAATTCCCTTTCGTTGGGAATTGGTTACGTCTCGAGCGGCAAAGACTACCAAGTGTTCTATGCTGTTCCTTTGGTTTGCTTCTAAGTTGATAGTAATGAGAAGTTTGGATGGGCTGTTTTAAATGAGTTTGTAGGAATCTCTGAGTTTGGATAAAAAAAATAAAATTTCAATGTATTGTTACAATTTAGAATTATGTCTTTGGTACAATATCTTTGGACTAAGAGAATAGTAACGCGCGATGATCTTAAAAGTAAGGATGGCTCGTTTCACGTCACGAGTTGAACGGGGATGCCGTGGATATTAACTTGCCTAACAGTCGCGGAGTATGGCTGAACTGTACGGTTGAGGAAACTGTTTCGAAGGAGAACTAATGCTCGATCTAATTCACGTCCACACACTATGCTTGCTGAGATTCGACGGGCAGAGATACGTCTCGCTCGAAGGATTCTACTGAAGTCCAATCTTCCCACAGAAAATCGGGGTTTATATACTCCTAAAGTCCCGAAATTCCAAGAAAAAGTAGCAAGAGTGGGAACGTGGGTGAGCTAGTTTTAATATGTGTGAGTGTGAAATCCTAGATGCACGCAAGTGCACGCAACTGTGGGACTGCCTTTTTTTTTTTTTTTTTTTTTAAGAGGTGGAAAAACTCCTGACGAGCACCCCGCTCCCTGAAGGGGGATTCGGGATAGTGTGGGGTTCGCACCCACTAAAAAACACCTCTAATGCCAATTCTCTCCACTTCAGGGAGTTACGGGATCTTATAAAAAACGCTACCGCGACTCCCAAGTGGTTGCAATATTGCGCAAACCAGTAGATCGGAAATAGTTCCCGTTCTGGGGAATAATCAACCTTGGGGGGGCATTACCCCGCGGCTGTGTCTGCACTCGAAGCCTTGTTATTGGGCTGCTAGGCCTCCACACTAGCAATTCAGGCTCGCGCTCTCTGCGAAGAAGGGGCCAACAGACCTGGTCTCCGCGGAGCCGTTCTTGTGTCGGAACGGGAGTTAGGTCGCATTACGCCTTACTTCCCTTCGCTTCCTATTTCTCGCAAGCTTCCTTGCGTGTCGAAAGGGCAGAGTTCTCTCTCTCTCCCTCTCGACCTCTTCCCTGGCAGCGATCATCTGCTCGCAGAAGAATTGTACGGCCTTCCAGCCTTGGTCGCTTCCGGTCATGGCTTTCACCATGTTGGGTAAAGTCACATCCATTTGGATTGCGTCCTCCAGGGTGCTTCGCAGCTCTCCACTGGACGCACATTCCATGATCGCATGCTTGCTAGTGTCGCGCCAAGCGCCGCACTTAAAGCAGGATCGGTCTTCTTCTGCTCCAATTTCCCACAGGTATTCGCCAAACACCCCGTGTCCGGTGAAGACCTGGGTCATCCTGTAGGTGAGAGCGCGGCGCTTACACCCCACCCATTCCTTAAATACAGGAAGGAATGCGCGAAGCGTCGCGCTCTTACGCCTGCTGTAGCGTGGTTCTACGTTGCTGAGCTCGGCGAGCCAGTCTTCCCATGCTTTGGAAATCTCCCTTTCCCTGGCCTCCACTTTGGCTTTATGTGAGAGAGGGTTCCCGTCTCTCTTTGAGTCTCTGGCCAGCGTGTACGTCCTGGCCTCCGCCTCCGCCTGAAGATCCAGCGGGAGCAGGCCTGCCAAGACCATGGCTGTCTCAAATGGCAAATCCGATTGCCACTTTCCTCTGAGCGCGACGCAGCAGGATGCGTCGCCGTGTTCGGTTCGGGGCGTTGTCAGCCCAGACGGGTGCTGCGTATAGCGCCATGCCGCGCAGAATCCCAGCGTATAGCCGTCGAACATGTCCGTTGGGACCGCCAATGTTGGGAAGCAGGGAACTCAATAGGTTCCCCGTCTTTTCCAACCTTGGCCCCAGTCTCTCGACTTGTTGGCCAAAACGCCACCGCCCGTCGATAAAAACTCCGAGGTATTTAATGCAGTCCGAGATTTGGACTGTTACTCTTTCCACGTTTACGCAGCTCCGGGGTGGGCACCCGGATAGTGGAAGTCCATGGATTCACAAAGCTTCGGTTTTCCCAGCCGCCACCGTCAATCCGAGTTCCTTTATTTTTTGGACAACGCAGGCCACCCCCACCTCGGCCAGCCTGATTGTCCGATCCCACTTCCTACCAGAGACAAGAACGAGGGTGTCATCAGCGTAGCACACGAGGTGCACCCCTTCTGGAACGTCGGCCTCTAAGACGGGGTTGTATCCGATGTTCCATAACAGGGGCCCTAGTATTGACCCCTGTGGAACCCCGCAGCTTACGCTCCTAGCGACGCTCACTGCCTCGCGTGCCGGATATTCAATCACCCTTTCACTCAAGTAGTTACGAATAACTGCCCTGAGATACAAAGGAATTCGGTGCCTCTCAAGCGCGCACAGTATATTCTTCCATGGGAGAGAATTAAATGCGTTGGCAATATCCAAGGATATCGCTAGCACGACGCCGCCCCTCTCCACTACCGAGCCTGTCAGCTCCTTGACGTGCGTAATGGCATCAGTCGTTGAGAGTCCTCTCCTAAACCCGAACTGCATGTCCGAAAAATCCGGACCGAGACTCGCAAGGTGCGCTACGATCCTCTCGAAGAGGATTCTCTCGTAAAGCTTCCCCATCTCGTTTAGTAGGCATATAGGCCTACTGGAGGATGGGGACCCAGGAGCCTTTCCGGGTTTAGGAACCAGCACCAACAGCGCTCTTTTCCATGCCAGAGGAACCTTTCCGGTGCGCAGGCAGCCGTTGAAGAGCCTGGCCAATCTCTCTCGCGCGTAATTTGCAAATTTCCCAAGAAGTTTTCCCGTTATACCATCAGGGCCCGGGGCAGTGGATTTGGCGGACATTTTTCGGACCGCGCTCTTTAACTCCTCTTCTGATACATGAAGGTCCCCTGGCAAAGCCGGAAGAGGTGGGAGCTCGCACGGTGGGAGCTCATCGTCTTGAGGGAATAGGGCACTAACCGTGTCCTCCCGCAGCTGTGGGTCCATCGACGCGGTCAGGGGCGGGCCTCTAGGCCGGAGTTTCCCCAGGGCCCGGAGGTATCCGTGACCCCAAGGGTTCCCATTGAGCTCTACTTCGATCTCGCGATTAGCTCTTTCTTTGGCGATGGATATGCCCCGTTGAAGGTTGAGAACTGCCGCTCTGTATTCTTGAAACAACGCCTGTTCGTTTTGTAAGTCGCGGTTCCTTCTCCGTCTGGCGTGCCCGTATTTCCTACGTGCCCTAGAGCAAAGGGCCCTTAGGTCTTCGACCTCGGCGCACCACCAGTAAACCGAGTTCTTTGGCCTAGTAGCCTTGGCTCTCGGCATGGCAGTGTCACATACCGAGGAGATGGCGTCGCGAAACCATTCTGCTTCCCTTTCTACGTCCTTCACTTCTTCCGTGGGGGGATCAGGCCAGGATATCGCCTCTAGTGCCGCCTCTAGGAGGTCTTCGTCGACCTTACGAGCTACCCAGCCCCTTTTCTTCAAAGGTTTCAGGGGAACACTTGTGCCACAGGGGACGTTGAGTGAATAGGACAGGTACCTATGATCACTCAGCGTTTCCATGTCTTTCAGCACCTCCCAGTTACCTATCCTGCGTATGGCACGCGCAGAAGCCCAGGTGAGGTCTACCACCGATCCTCCTGCCCGGCGGCTGCAGGTGAGGGTGTTGCCCCGGTTGGCCAGGCGCACTCCTAGGTCCCAGGCCCATTGCAGGGTAAGCCTTCCTCGAAGGTTACTCTTGTGGTCTCCCCAGCTTGGACTGCGGGCGTTAAAGTCGCCACATATGAGAAACGGGCACCTGCCCAGTCTGCGGGTAGGCGCAGCCACCCCTATCAGTAATTCCTCAAAACTCAACCTATCCCAGCTAGGGGGAGCATAAACAGAGAGAAGGCCGAACTCGCCCCACTTAGCCACTACAAAACCCTTCCCCTTCTCCTGAAATATGATGGGTGGGATGCCAGGAAGTGATGAGCCGACAATTGCGGCCACTCCCAGTTCATCGCCAACCCAGTTGGGTCGATCAGCAACCCTGTAGGGTTCAGCGATGAACGCTACTCCTATCGACCGCTCAGCCATCGCCTGGAGGAGTAAATCCTGGGCTCTGGCCGAATGGTTGATATTGCATTGAAGGATGTGTGCCTGGGCTCGGTGGCCCATCATAGTGGATTCACCTCCATTGCCTCCTCCGGGCAGTTACTTTCCTTATCGGCAGGAGTATCCTTCGCTTTACTCACCGTCTCAGGGGGCAATCGCCCCTCCTTCTTGCTCTCATGGCTTTCCGGCCCTTCACGAGTCGGGACTGTGGGACTGCCTCCCCTAAGAAGAAGTCAAGGGTCGGAGCGATAACGCATGAAAGGGACGGTCGAACGGTCGAGTTTAAGACTCGAATTACGCAAGGAGAAAGCTAGGAGAAAATATAAACGGTGTGTTTTAGGAAAAGAAAAGTCGTCAGATTCGCACTGAGGATGTAACACACTCATTCATACAGAAAGTTTGTACAATCAGGGGGAGAGGCAGATTGCCGCGGAACGGCGTATTCTTCATACGGCTATGCCGCAAGCATTCCGGTGCTGCTCGAAGTGGCCCTCCTCACTTTCAATGCAAAGGAGGGCCCTGCGCAAGATGCTGTCTTGGACGGAGAGGAGATTGTCCTCACGCCTAATTTCCTCGCAGCACCCCTGGATTCATTCAACAAGTTCTTCTCGGGAGTTGACCTCTACCGAGTAGACTTTGTCTTTCAACCTTCCCCAGAGATAGAAATCCAGGGGTGTCAAGTCTGGGCTTCGGACAGGCCACTGTACCGGCCCTGCTCGGCCGATCCATTTCTCGGGAAATGTGCCATTTAAATGTTGACGGTAAATGTTCAAAAGAACTTGTTGAAAGAATCCAGGGGTGCGGCGAGGAAATTAGGCGTAAGGACAATCTCCTCTCCGTCCAAGACAGCATCTTGCGCAGGGCCCTCGTTTGCATTGAAAATGAGGGGGGCCACTTCGAGCAGCACCTGAATGCTCGCGGCATAGCCGTATGAAGAATACACCGTTCCGCGGAAATCTGCCTCTCCCCCTAATTGTACAAACTTTCTGTATGAATGAGTGTGTGAGTGTGAGTGTGTCTGTAGTACATGACGGAAAACCGTAAAGTAGTTGTACTACAAGTACGATGTGCTAGCTATTAAAGTCCGTTCATAAATTAAACGGTTACAGGGTAGAATTTAACCGATTGTATAATCCAAATCAATTGGCTATCTTTTCCCTGAGCCCGTTCGTTTATTTCTCAAATAGTAATTCCATCGATGCTGCTAATTAACAGAAAACAAGGGTGAGTGTAACTTTGTTGCTTAATTCTCGCGATGGTGTGGATGGTCTGTAATTATTCCACACAATCGGGACATAGCTCCAATTCGTCCGCGAGTATCTTCCCGAAATTAATTTGCTGGTTGCGCTGAAACCTCCTTTCGAGATTCACCGGATTTCGTCTACCTGCGCCGCCGGTACCTCGAGGTGGCAGAATGGGACCCCCGCCGGGTCTCCGCCGCACAGTGGTCCGAAACCCGAAAAACGTGAACTTAAATCATGTGATTGATATTTATGTATTATTAGTTACAAAAAATTGTGCTATGGGTGTTTTAGGCGCAAAAGTGAAATCTGGTATTGTTTTTATTACGATACAAAACTATCCTTATATTATTTTACATATTTATTATAGTCTGTGCGTTTTGAGTTTTAAAAACTTCTGGCACTTATATCATATATGTTGTAATGTAACTCGCGGGGCGAGACAACTCTTCGCCTTCCCGTAAAGGAATATCTCTCGCGAAATTAGAATTGGGGCTACAAGAGCCATCTATCGTATGCGGACGTCTCCAGCCAGGTTCTCGCTAAGAATTAGTAGCCAATCCTAACGCTTCTTCTATTTCCGCGAGCCTATTAGCGCCCGTCAGGAGCGAGGGCTCCTGGTACCTTCGAACAACCAAGTCAACTTCGCATCCCGTGGACCCGGCCTGGAGAGCTGATCATGAGGAGCAGCAGCATCCGAAGGAACTCCAGCGAGGGATTGGTCATCTTCCTGGACGACTGGACGACCGCAGGCGCTCATGTGGGTTCCAGCCGAAGAACCAGTATCCACGATGATCGGACTTCGGCGAGGAAAATTTGGCGCAGGGCGACGGCCCTGGCGCCTGCTCAGCTCAGGGCACAGCGAGGACCACTAGGATTGGCGGGGACTTAGGGACCAATAGACAGGCCGGTTTTCGGGGACAAAGGGGTCGTAAGCGAACGGCTAGCGAAGCGCGTTAGGACCGGCACCCGTTGTAGAAGCGTGCGTGCGAGCAGTCGTACTCGAATTATCGTAACTAGCGCGCAATAGCGAATACCGAACTTGCGCCGTAGAGAAGGAAGGAAGGACGAACGAGCGTACCAGGATTGTCTCCGTTCGAGAGTTGTATTAGCGCCCGGCTAATAACCAGACATTTTCGGTAAGCGAATCTTGTATCGGCGGGCTTTTGCGTGAGACTTCCCTTTTGTAAGAAGTCTCAGCCCGATACTCGCTTCCTTTCCGCCCTTCTGGCGATCTCTGTTCTTCACGCTGACTGCAAGCGAATTTTGGGTTTTCTCGCAATCTCTACTTCGATTTGTGCATGAAAAGGTGACCTTCCGGCAGGCTTATGCGCCGTCTACAACGGGCCACTATCAGTATCGTTACCATTGTCGAGCCCATTTGTTTCACTCCATCTATCGCGGCATATTCGTGCAACCTATTTTCTGTTAATTATCGCGATTTGGGCTCGTGCCAACCACCTGCATATTGTACTTTGCGACTTCTGCGACCAAAAATCTGTTGCGTCATCACCTAACGGACGCGTGCCACGCACGAGCCGCAGTACACCGGCCTCGTGCGTCGCCTCTAATCTTTTTTGTCCAAGTATTCGAACAGTCGAATAAAGAAACTATTGTCGCATTTAATCGTTCTGCCTAGCTCTCTCGCCGAATCCACCTGCTCTCCTCGCGTTCCTGACTAGCCTGGGAATCCGCCCGGGAATTTTCTTGCCGATTGAACTCTATTTTCGCGTTGACTAAAACTTTCAGTAGTTTATTAACGTTGTTGGCACTTTGGCGCCTGGCGCCCAATTTCGCGTTTGTGTTCGGATTTGGTTAAGTACGAGTTCAGTATTATCGGAAGGACTTCCCGGCCGAAGTGTAGAGGACTTGGGAAATTAAGAGAGAAAATACTTTCGAGTCGAGTCTCCCTCAAAAGTAAAATAGAGACTGTCTATAGTTTGTGTCGCGTTCTTGCTTCCTGTCGCTCTTGTGTCTTTCTTTTCTTTTCTTTCCCGAATTTCTTCCGGCGAACCAGATTTCGCGGGCGGAAGAAATTCCTTTACAATGTACTGTAAAGGAAATTCTTTCGGCCGCGAAATCTGGTTCGCCGGAAGAATTTCGGGAAGAAGAAAGACAGTCTCTACTTTACTTTTATGAAGACTCGACTCGAAGTTACTTTCTTTACTTAATTTCCCAATTCCTCTACACTTCGGCCGGGAAGTCCTTCCGATAATAATGAACTCGTACTTGAACCAAAATCCAAACGAAACCGCGAAATTGGGCGAAAGGCACCAGAGTGCCAACGATATTGATAAACTACTGAAAGTTTTAGTAAACGCGAAACAAAGTTCAACCGGCAAGTAAATCCCCGGGCGGATTCCCAGGCTAGTCAGGAACGCGAGGAGAGCAAGTGGATTCGGCGAGAGAGCTAGGCAGAATGATTAAAGGCGACAATAGTTTCTTTATTCGAATATTCGAATACTTGGACAAAAAAATTAGGGGCGACGCACGAGGCCGGTGTACTGCGGCTCGTGCGTGGCACGCGTCCGTTAGGTGATGACGCAACAGATATTTGGTCGCAAAAGTCGCAAAGTTACAATACGCAGATGATCGGCACGAGCCTAAATCGCGATAATTAAACAGAAAAGTATTTTGCACGAATATGCCGCGATAGATGAAGTGGGAGTGTCCTCTTTGCGCACGTTCCACCTTGCCCACATGTGGATTTCGGACACAGTGGAATTTGCACACGTTGGAAGTTGGCCACAGTGGAAACAGGACACATCGGCAGTGGAAGCTGTACACATATCAGCGGAAACAGGACACACGGGATAAGGCGAATAATGGAATTTGGACACACGGGATAACGCGAATAATGGAATTTGGACACATTACATGAAAGAGATGTGTACACATCGCGGGGAGTATGAATTTTCAGCACACATTAAATTCAAAAGCAATAAATAACAGTGAAATAATTAATGATTTGTAAGAAACGCCAAAATTTATTATCAATCGTTATTAGAGTAGGTAGGATATCGGTTTGTGGCTCAATTTATTGCTACCAAGAAGTACTTTGGCCGACGAAAGTTTTGATTCCATGGGTTTTATACACGCGATGTCATTAAACTAAACGTGTTTTCCTAACCTATTAATGTTAGGAAAGCGTAAACAATATTTGGGTTAGGTTAGGTAGCTATACTATAAAACACAGATTTTTAACTGTTTTGGTAGAGTTTAGGTGAGGCCGTGTTGGTACCGTATGGTCAGATGGGTATTTGGATGGGGGCGGGGGTTAGTATATGTAAAAGGTATAAATTGCGGTATCAAATATAAAGCAGTGTACTGTGTCCTTTGCGGGTGGTTTCCATCGTGTGCAGTTTCCACTATACGCTGCTTCCTATGTGGGCAATTTCCAGTGTGTACTGTTTCCAATGTGGGCAGTGTCCAATGTGCGCTGTTTCCGCGTGTGCAGTTTCCAAAAGGGGCCCGTGTGCAAAGTGGAGTGTGCGCAAAGGAGACTCACTCGATGAAGTGAAGCAAATGGGCTCGACAATAATAACGATAATGAGATGGCCCGTTGTAGACGGCGCATAAGCCTGCAGGAAGGTCACCTTTTCATGCACTAACAAAAGTAGAAGTCGCGAGAAAACCAAAGATTCGCTTGCAGTCAGCATAAAGGACAGAATCGCCAGAAGGGCGGAAAGGAAGCGAGTATCGAGCTGAGACTTCTTACAAAAGGGAAGTCTCACGCAAAAGCCCGCCGGTAGAAGATTCGCTTACCGATAATATTTGGTTATTAGCCGAGGCTCTAATAAATCTCCCTAATCGAGAATAATCCTGGTACGGGAATCCCTCCCTTCCTTCCTTCCTTCTAGGCGGTGATCGCTAGTTGCTAGTTTTCAGTAGGTTCGCTAATATAGTATGACCGCTCGCACGCACTTTTCTACAACGTGTGCCGGTCCTAACGCGCTTCGCTAGCCGTTCGCTGACGATCCCTTTATCTCCGAAAACCGGCCTGTCTATTGGTCCCTAAGTCCCCGCCAATCCTAGTAGTCCTCGCTGTACCCTGAGCCGAGCAGGCGCCAGGGCCGTCGCCCCGCGCCAAATTTTCCTCGCCGAAGTCGATCATCATAGATACTTGTTCTTCGGCTGGAACCCACAAGAGCGCCTGCGGTCGTCCAGTCTTCCACGAAGATGACCAATCCCTCGCTGGAGTCCCTTCTGATGCTGCTGCTCCTTATGCTCAGCTTTCCAGGCCGAGTCCACGGGATGCGAAGTTGAATCGGTTGTTCGAAGGTACCAGGAGCCCTCTCTCCTGACGGGCGCTAATAGGCTCGCGGAAATACAAGAAGTGTTAGGATTGGCTAATAATTCTTAGCGAGAACCTGGCTGGAGACGTTCCTATTCGATAGATGGCTCTTATAGCCCCAATTCTTATTTCGCGAGAGATCAGGAGCCTCGGTAGAGTCTCGCGCCAAGTAGAAGTTCCCCCTCCATATATATATGACACTCCGGCGCGCGACAGCCGAGGCTATATTATCCCGAACTCTAGCTGTTATCCTTAGTTACCAAACTTTCACCTCGATTTATGCGAAAGTTAGAGCCCCAAGAATTTATTTCAGAATTTTGTATTTCATCGTTAATTTTTCTGAATCCAATGATCCAACAATCATGTGGATCGGTCCAGTCGTTCCGGAGATATAAATTTCCTCTTTTATTTTTCTCGTGGTAAAGGCAAAGCGGATTAAGAGTTTCATCATCCGGATTAATACAATTCCTAAAAATGTTACTCTCACGTGTTTCACGCGAGCGGGCACCACTGCGAAGTGCTGCAGAGCGCTGTGCAGATAACATGGTTTTATACCGACACATTGGTTATGCCATGACTGGTGATGTGTCAAAACAATGATGACGGTTATATGAATGTGGTACAGTCCGATTGTATTTTTCTTCAAAATATGAACAACCAAAAAGGCGTGAAATCCCCCAAAATACATTAAAATGTAAAGAAAAGCGCCAAGTAGTTTAATGATCCAAAAATGGAATAGATATCACACAAGAAAGCCAAGTTTTCAATCAAAGATACCACACGTTAATTAATTAACTTGCATCTCAAGCTTTAAAATTTGGCATGTCAAATTTGTGTCAAGGTAGTCATATGCTAGTAATATTTTTTGATTGGTAATTAAGTATGCACATACCAAGTTTTAAAGTTAGAGATGCAAGTTAATTAATTAATTAACGTGTGGTATCTTTGATTGAAAACTTGGCTTTCTTGTGTGATATCTATTCTATTTTTGGATCATTAAACTACTTGGCGCCTTTCTTTACATTTTAATGTATTTTGGGGGATATTTCTTTACGGGAAGGCGAGGAGTTGTCTGGCCCCGCGAGTTACATTACAGTATATTGCAATCATAGGGGGTTCGTCAAAAGTCTCGCAAAGGTAAAATATCCCAAAACTAGGAAAACAAATACTACAAAATCAAGTAAATGACTACTACCCTCCATTCTTTTCTCTCATGAATTGTTTTTAAACTTCTTTCAAATTTCCTGTATATTCCTTATACATTTTCGGAGCTCCACAATAAAGTCCTATAATCGAATTGTAAGTCATAATAAAAAGCTAATTTTGAGATAATGATTAGTTAACGATCCTATAATTTAAATTGATCGGGGCTTCCGTTTCCGGTGACGAAGGAATAAGACGTGTGAGTGAGTGTCAGAGAGTGAATGCAGCGAAAAGGGTGCTACGAAAGTCAGAGGACAGGGAAAGAGGGGTGAGGAGGGAAGGGCGGAGTCTGAAGGGTGAGTCGGAGAGAGAGGTGAAGGGAAAAAAGGGCTGGATCGGAGAGGGAAGGTAGGAAAAGGGGGGGGGGGTAGTGGAGGTTAGGGCGTTGAGAAGCGTGGACAGTGGGAAGGAGGAAACGAGGGGCGATAAGAGCGGTGCGGCGGTAGACGATAGGTGGCGGTGGCGTCAGCGCCGATAAGGTAGCGCGAGGCCGCGGGCGAGCAGCTGCTGGAAGGTGGAGAGAAGGATAGGGAGAAAGGAAGAAATAGGTGCGGGCAACGGGGAGGGATGATTAAAGAATCGGGAGAGAGGGGGGGGCGGAAAGAGATGAGGCAGGGAGAGCGAAGAAGAAAGGTAGACCCAGCAACGCGGAGAGGCTAAGGAAGGACAGTGGAGGAAGCACGTCGAGCGTGGGGAGTGCGATTGAGACGCTGTGGGGACAAAAAGAAAGGACAGGGAGGGAGAGGAAGGGGGAGAGGAAGGGGGAGAGGAGAGTGTGCAGGCGTTTAAGCGGAGTGCGGTGACACCGCGGTCTCCGGAGGGAGAAGGGGGAAGAGGTGTGGGGTGATGAAGGAAATGTTTGGGGAACTGGTGGAAGAGATAAGAGGATACAGGGAGGATATAAGAGGATACAGGGAGGAGACTGGGAGACTGACGGAGGGGAAAGAGGAGGAGGTGGAGATGCTTAGAGGGCTACAGGAGGAATTGAGACGAGAAAGGGAAGTAAGAAGGAAGGAGATGGAAGAGTGGAAGGTGGAGCGCAGGCGGTGGGAGGAGAAGGAGAAAAAACTAGATGGGATGATGGAGAGGATGGGAAGTTGGGAGATAGAGAGTAGAAAGGGACGGAAGCTAGAGGACGGGGGAAAAAGAAGGATAAGAGAGTTGGAATTGAGGCTGGAGAGAAAGGACAGAGGAGAGAGGAGAAATAATGTCCTAATTAGGGACATAGAGCTGGAAGGGAAAGCTGCGGAGGACCAAGTGAGGGAACTGTGGGAAGTAATGGGGTTGGAGGGAGGCATAAAAAAGGTGAGGAAAGTGGGGAAGGTAAACGAAAGAGGGAGAGGATTGGTGGTGGTGAAGATGGAAAGTTGGGAGGAGAAAAGAAAAGTGATGGAGGCTAAGAAAAAGCAGAGAAAGAGAAAGGAAAGGATTGAGGACGATTTGACGGAGGAAGAGAGGAGGGTGAGGTGGGTGGTAGAAAGGGAGGCGGAAAGAGAAAGAGCCGGGCGGAAGAGAGTGCAAGTAGGCTATATGAGGATGTGGGTGGAGGGAAAAGTGAAGCTATGGGATAAGGTAGAAAAGAGGTGGAAGGAGGGCGCGGGAAACTTACTAGGGGTGAGGAAAAGAGAGGAGAGAGATGGAAAGAAGGGGAGAATGAGGGGATGGTGGAGTGTGAGGGATGGGAAGACAGAACGTACAAGATAGGTTTCTGGAACGTGGCGGGGCTGGCAAATAAAGATGAGGAGTTCTGCGAAGGGTTGAAGCATTGGGATGTGATAATTCTGAGTGAGACGTGGGTGGAGGAAAGAGGATGGGGGAAAATTAAGGGGAAGTTGCCTAAAGGGCACACATGGGAAAGACAGTGGGCAAGAAGGAAGAATAGACTGGGCAGGGCAATGGGACGGATGGTGACGGGAGTGAAGAAGGGACTGAAAATAGAAAAGGAAAGAAGAGAGGAGAGCGAAGGACTTATGGCGATAAAGATATGGCTAGGGAAAGAGAGGTGGAGGGTGGTAGGGGTGTATGTAAGAGTGGACTTGGATAAGAAGCTGGAGGAGTTGAGGGACTGGATGGAACACAGGGAGGAAGGGACAAGGGTGATTGTTGGAGGGGACTTCAACGCGAGGACAGGGGAAGAAGGTGGTGAGATACGGGGGTATGAAGAAGAAGAGAGGGGGGAAGGAGGTAGGAATTCGAAGGACAGTATAGTGAACAAGGAAGGGAGGAGGCTTGGAAAGTTTGTGGGAGATTTAGGGTGGTGGATATTAAACGGCAATACGAGGGGGGGCGAGGAAGGAGAATGGACTTACACAGGCAGTGGAGGAAGGTCGGTGATAGACTATGTGATAGGGAATGAGGGGACGAAAGAGAGGGTGGAAAGAATGGCTGTGGAAGAGCATAACGACTCGGACCACCAACCAGTGTCAGTATGGGTAAGAGGGAATGAGAGGTATGGGAAAGGAAGGGGAGAGATAGAAGGACGTGGAGAACGGGGTGTATGGGATGAGGGGGCGAGGGAGGAATTCAGGAGAGAGTTCGGGGAGATGGACCTAGGGAAGGAAGGGGTAGAAGGGTATTGGAAAGGGCTGAAGAGTAGGATAAAAGAGACGATAAAGAAGGTGCGTAAAGGGGAGAGAGGAAAGAGAAGAGGAAGGAGAGGGTGGTGGGATGAGGAGTGTAAGGTCTCCAAAAGGAAAGTGAGACAGGGGTTGAGGAGATGGAGAAGAGAGGGTGAGGAGGGGGAGGAGTACAGGTAGTTGAAACAGGAGTATAAGAGGTTATGTGAAGGAAAGAAGAGGAAGGAGTTAGAAAGATGGATGAAGGAGATAGAAGGGATTAAGACAGAGATACAGATATGGGAGGTGGTGAATAGGGAGAGGAAGAGAAGAAGGGGGATGAATGAGAAAATAGAGATGCAGGAATGGGACGGGTACTTTAGGGAACTGTTAGGAGGGGTGGAGTGGAGGGTCAGAATGGGGTCAAGGGTGGAGGGAGGGGTGGATGAGGAGGGGGAGATAAGCAGGGATGAGATCAAGGGCATAGTGAGTAAGATGAAGGATGGCAAGGCGATGGGGAGCGACGGGATTGCGAACGAAGTGTGGAAGTATGGTGGAGAAGCGGTGCAGGAATGGCTAGGAAGGATTTGTAACAGGGTATGGAAAGGGGAAGGGTGGCCGGAAGACTGGAAGAAGGGAGTGGTGGTGCCAATTGTGAAGAGGGGTGATGGAGAAGAAGTGCAGGACTACAGGGGAATAACGCTGACGCAAACAGCGTACAAAGTGTACGCTGGGGTGCTGGCGGAGAGACTGGGGGAAGAAGTCGAAAGCAAAAAGATTCTGCCACCGAGTCAAACGGGCTTTAGGAGAGGGGTGGGTACAGTAGACAACATGTATGTGTTGAACTACCTAATAAACAGGCAGGTGGGGAGGGAGAGGAGAAAGATGGTGGTCCTGTTTGTGGACCTCAGAGCCGCGTTTGACTCGGTGAACAGGGAAGTTTTGTTTAGGTCGATGAGGGAGAGAGGGGTAAGAGAAGGGCTAGTGAGGAGGTGCGGGGGGTATTGGGTGAGATGGATGGGAGGGTGAAGGTCGGGGATAGAGAGGGGGAAAACTTCTGGACAGGCAGAGGGGTGAGGCAGGGGTGTCCGCTAAGCCCGTCGCTGTTCACTCTGATGATCGCGGACATCGATGAGGAATTAAGGAAGGGAAGGTGGGGGGGAGTAAAGTTGGGGGAGGAGAAAGTTTATGCGCTGGCATACACCGATGATTTGGCGCTGCTGGCGGAGGTTGAAGGTGAGATGAGGGGAATGATGAGGACGCTGGAGAGATATTTAGATAGGACAGGGCTCGAGGTTAACACGGAGAAAACAAAAGTAATGAGGTGCAGGAAGGGAGGACGCAGGGAGAGAAAGGTGGAGTGCAGGTGGAAGACGAAGAGGATAGAGGAGGTGAAGAGGTATAAGTACCTAGGATATGTGGTGACGAGAGATGGCAAGCAGGGAGCGCAGGTGCAGAAGAGGGTTAGGAAAGGGGCGGCGCTGTTGGGGCAAGTCTGGGGAATAGGGAAAAGAAGGTTCGGAAAGGATTGGGAGAGGCGGCTGTGGCTGTTTGACAGATTGGTGTGGCTGGTTGTAAGCTATGGGGTAGAACTATGGGGGTGGGAGGAAAGGCAGGGTGTCGAAAGGCTGCAGGAGAGATACCTGAGATGGGTGTTGGGAGTAAGGAGGCACACACCTGGCTATATGGTGAGAGAGGAGCTGCTGAGGGAGAAGTTGACAGGAAGGGCAGGGAGAAGGTCATGGGGTTTCGAAAGGAAACTGGCGGAAGGGAAAGGGGGAGAGCTGGCGAGGAGGTGCTGGGAAGAAGTCAAGGGGAGAGCGAGAAGAGGGAGAGTGTTACAGGGATGGGAAGAGGAGAGGAAGAAGTTTTACGAGGATAGGGGGTGGAGGGTAGACGAGGTGGAAAAACTAAGGGAAGAGGGATGGGGGATAAGAGGTGAGGAACTGATTGAAAGGGAAAGAAAGGAACAGGAGAAGGAGAGGTGGGAGAGGATAGGGCAATCGAGGTACAACAAGTGGTACGGAAGAGTCAGGGGAAAGGGGGTGCCGAAATATCTCATGATGGGTTGGGGGGAGGGGAGATGGCAAAGAGTGGCGAGAGCAGCTGGGAAATGAGACGAGGGGAGGGAGATACTGGATGGAGGAAGAGAAGACGAGGTGTAGGATGTGTGAGAGAGATGTAGCGTCATGGGTACATGTTTGGGGGGTGTGCACGGGATTGGGTGTTGAGAGGGGGCGGCAAGAGATGGTAGGAGAAGTGCTGGGGGAGGAAGGGGAAGGAGAAGGATGGCTAAGGAAGCTGGAGCAAATTAGAGGGGAGGGAGGAGGTATGAATGAGGAAGGAATGGATGCAGATAGAGAATGAAGCGCAGCGGAAACGGAGGCCCCAAACGAGGATGGATTGGAAGGAAGGTGGGAAGGAGGGAGGAGTGAAGGAGGGAGTGAGTGGGAGAGAGGTGGAAAGGAGAGCTGGAGAGTGCGGTAGGAGGGAGCAGAGAGAAAGGGAGAGCGAGCGAGTGTATAGGCGAGAAAAGAGGCATGTGTAGAGGACGGAGACACGGTAACGGCGATGGATAGGCTGCGAGCGACTAGGATAAGGAATAGGTTAAGAGACTTAAGGTTTAAGGAAATTGTAACCCCAAGGTGAACAATAAATCAATACATACATACATAATTTAAATTGATCTGTTTTTGTTATAACGTCAATGTCCCAATTTCATTTTACATATCAATATCTGATTCATTCAACAATCCTATTGGCAAAATTATTAAGCTTCGTAAATCCTTATCCACTGCCTTCTTTTTGTTTTGATTATCTGCAAACAAACTTAAATACGGATCAGAACTTAAAATTAATCGACGGAATAAATCGTCGATGACTTTTACTCTAGACGTTTTACACGTGTGATGCTCTCTAAAATATCTAACGTCTTTATTTCTGGACTCTTGCGCTTCTTCTGAAAGTTCCCCTATAGGAATAATAGCAGCGTTAATAACACTTGAACCGTGAATGAGTATTTTGTGCACGGAGACAGGCATATGATACCAGTTATATAATTCCACATATCGTCGTGCTGCTAAGAAACAATATTCTCCGAATTCCTTTATTTTTATTTCGTGGCCACTATTAATAGTTCGCAGAATTATACTAAATCTTCTAATAAGATCCTCATCTATGCCTGTTATTTTAGAAGACAGCTTTGGATCTGCGAAGATTCTTCTGGCGGTGTTACCATCATTGCTTGTTCCAAACCCTTGTTTTTGAATATCAACTAGTAACCCCATATCTTTACGGAAATTTTCTTGAATTTTTATTTTTTTGTTCAAAAATTTGCCTAATACTTTTTGACTTTCCAAACCTTCAAATCTAATCTATAGGATATATGTAGCAAGCATTCAAAAAAACGGACGTATGAATGAAGCACCGATAATCCAAATTTATACATTTCTGATTGAACGCATCTTTCACGCATCGAATCAATCAAATTCATTTCTGAAATCGTAGCTTTACAGATGTAACACCGCATACTAAATGAATGCGCCAATGAATTGCAGACTTTTCCATATACCATTGTTAAGAATAACGAAAAGTTTATATGCCCTATTGTTGATACAAATGGTTCCAAAACACGAATTTTCTCGGTTATATAAAATTCTTCTTTTCTACATAATTCTTCTGTTTCTTGACACCATTGTATTCGAATGGGTCTACAGAAGCGTTTTGATGACGGCGTGGAATTTCTCCAAATAATTTCAGTGCTAATAGTATCGACTAATCGAAGCGGAACAAAAGAAGTGACGAAAAGACTTCCATCTTTAAACTGTTCTGTATTTACTTTTTGTTTATAGATTGAAAATCCAGAACTTCCATCAAAACCCCACTTGCAGAATAATGTTAAAACGTGTCCATTTTCATTGTTGTAAGACTTAGGAATCATCTTCGCAATACTTTTACAGGTTTTGTGTAAGATATTTTGCAACTGTACTTCGCACTCCTGTTCAGTTATTGTAATACCTCCCAGATAAAATTGTTTTTTTGTTTCCAGTACTTTGAAATATGATGGGTATAATTGATTTCCGTGTGAGTTTGCTGTAGAACGCAGTATCTTGTATGCATCTTTTGATAGGTTGAGCGTTAGTATTAAAGATAGCGCCTCTTCGGCTGATAACTGTGATTGTCGAACTTCATTCCTCCATTTATTTAAAATTTTCGACGATCTAGTATGGCGAAGATTGTGAGGGGAATTCCTTGGGGAAGAAGTCCCCGAGGCTTGGCCGCTCACAAGGGTCTCCTAGTCGTCCCGAGCCTCGTCTCCGTCGTCGCCCTGAAAGTCGCGAAGCGGGCGCCAGGCTCGAAAGGGCCGAATTTATGTGCTCCGCGTACGGGGGCGGCTGTCTCGAAGGAGACGATCGGCTCGTCCGCCTGGCCTCCTGGCTGATGTCCTCCCGGCTAGCAGCAGGGAGCGGGCGTGGAGTTCCTACTGGTGGGGAAGCGGGTCTTTGAATGCGAAACGCGGATCTAGTTATTCGTTGTTTATTGAGATTACCCTATGATCGAGCCTACGGGCGGCTCGATACCTCGGCTTTCCCGTAGCCGCCTACAATCTACTTTAACCTAGATGGATGATACGCACGCGGTGCATGACTTAGTCTACGCTCTTATGATCTAGCGCCTCGAGCGAGCCCGGTCGACAGGCGGTCGGTCGTTCCGACGTCGGGTACCTCGCTCGCCGCGTGGCACACGTCCGAACAAAGACAATGGTAAGCGTCGCCGTTGGACGCGTCGCTCCTGGCTGCCCGAGGCCTTACAGTTAACTTACACTACGCTGACTCCTGGCGACTAGATGAGTCGCCCCAAGGGAACCCTGGATAGCGGAAGGCTATCCCCCAAAACCTTCGAACTAGACGGGATCGCGATCGGCACCGAGACACCACGGGAAAAGGATCGGCGTACACAAAGGGATGCGCAGGGCTTACCGGGATCTAGTAGATCGGTCGCAGATCTCCTCGCCTCGTTCGGCCTTCTCGTCGCCGGGCTCGTCCGGGTGTTGGTCGACTCGGTAAGTCTGCTCGGTTTCTCGCCCTCGGCTCGTCGCTCGTCCTAGTTCGGTTCGTTCGCTCGCTCAATTCGGATGGTAGAGGCTAATAATCGCACGCTCGCACGTATACAGTCGCTACAAGAGTGACGAGCCGGCACGCGTTCCCTAATCGCTTGCCCCGCGCGCCGCGCACCCTTCCTTGTCCCGTCGGTCTTTTCGGTGTCGCGCTATCTCGAGGGTGGATCGGGTGCCTGAGCGCGCCTAGGACACCCGATCTTGGGCCTTGACCCGCGCCGGTAAGGCAGGGACCGCTGTACGTCGCCGGGCCTCCTCCTATGCTCGGCAACTCCCAGGCTGTGCTTCGGCCCGCTCGCCCGCTCGTACTTGGAAGCGTCTCCTCCACGGGCGCCAGCCTCACGCTCCACAGCTCTCTTCGGCTTTGGTTGCTCTTTCGCTCCGACAAGACATGTCCCTATTCCCCTCGAGGTCGCCTCAACTACTAGATTCCCTGTTGAGGACTCGGTGCCCGAAGGCAAGTTAGTATACGCAAAATTGGCCTAGGGGTTCCACTTGGAGCAACGGCTGTTCGGTTAGCGAGCGTGCGGGCTGAGCTGCGCCTGGGCGCGAGCGACGAGTGGGACGGCTAGTGACGGGGCAGACGGCCCCGTTACAAGATGTAGTACATTCTTCTAGTAATTTTGCAGTGGAATTATCACCTTCATCTCGAAGCTCCATCGTAGCTGCGTAAATGATTTCAGCAGTCGAATGTGATTGTCTAAGTTCTTGCATTTTTCTTCGTTTTACAGCGTCCCAGCATTGTTCGAAGTTTTTTGATCGACGACCTCTCATTTCATTTCTATTTATCGTTGTTGACGCATTGCTAGGAAGGTATCGCGTAACCAACTCAGGGAATGTAATCTCTTTTGCCAGCCATTCATCATATTTGTTTAAGAACTTTAATTTTGATCTACCACAGAAATTCCAACGTTTATAATAATTACAAAAGAAAGTATCTTTCATATATTTTTGGAGTTTCTCGATTGCGGCATTATCCGTTTCAGTAGACAAAGTATGTATTAGAAAGTCTATTACACAAGCCTTCCTTTCTTCCAGTGACGTATTTGGACAGTGATATCAACTCGTGGAACATGAGCCGCGTAATTTTCTTCTCCATTGCTTCGTACGATTATTTACACAATCGTAAATTACACACGATACAAACACAAGTTTTTGGGTGTTCGTAATAAACAAAACAACTATATTTAGTGTTTATTGATTTCTCGACAAATTCTTATTGCAAAGAAATAATAATCCAAGAATTGTCTTAAGGGGTCATATATGCCAGGCACGTCATGAAATAAGTAAAGGTTTGTTAATTTATTGTCCTATTAATACATCCTGTTATTAAGTTTCTATCATGTGTCCGTTATTGTACATACTTTGAAGTATTTTCTCCGAAAAATACAAATAAATAACTAGGTTATGTACGACGTAACTGGCATCGTCTTAATTCAAATTGCAACATGCGGTGGTCAATGTATCTTGGTCAATTGTTATCCAAAAAAAATATAAAAAATTGAGCGTGAACTAGACACAGAAAACTAGTCCTCAACGAGCCAGAATATTTTTTTTCTTTTTTTTCACAAAGTTACACGCGAAAATGTCATTATTTCTAAGTGTTCCTACGAAATTGGTGACTTTTTCGCGTGTAACTTTGTGAAAAAAAGGAAAAAAATATTCTGGCTCGTTGAGGACTAGTTTTCTGTGTCTAGTTCACGCTCAATTTTTTATATTTTTTTTGGATAACAATTGACCAAGATACATTGACCACCGCATGTTGCAATTTGAATTAAGACGATGCCAGTTACGTCGTACATAACCTAGTTATTTATTTGTATTTTTCGGAGAAAATACTTCAAAGTATATACAATAACGGACACATGATAGAAACTTAATAACAGGATGTATTAATAGGACAATAAATTAACAAACCTTTACTTATTTCATGACGTGCCTGGCATATATGACCCCTTAATTGTAACCTTCAGTCACGCAGCGAAGTGACACTATTTGTGAAACGATATCCCTTCGCCATGGTGTGGGTGGTCACCACCCATGGTGGAGGAATTCCCTGTCGCAAATAGTCCTACTTGGCTGCATTTAGTTATCGTTTAGCGCCGACAACAGATGCTGCAGCGTGCATCCCCATCGCGTCTCTATAAGTATTTGTGCTGCGGGCATAAGATACTGCCTTAGGACAGCGAATATACTCCCTATAAAATGTGAGAAATGCCTGTGTTCGTTGACTTGTGAACATAATATGTTAAATGACTTCTTGAACAACAAATCTTGTATTGTGCAGATGTTACGTATTTTATTACCTACATTAGCATGCACAAACAGGGGTAAATGCAGCAAAAGTGAAAGTAATGTAAATAACAATCTATATAATCTCTACACAGCGTACACCGTTTTTATGGTATGGTATTTGCAAGGAACTGTTACTCAAACGTTTGAGGTTATGAATGGAAATGTTCATGCGTTAGGCGCTTTGGGGGGTTAACTTATTGGTCGGGGGGCAAAGATACATCAAATGAAATTCCTGATTTCAGGCTTCCACTTGTTAGTTGCAATAATTTTATTATTTTATTTATATTTATTTTAAATTATAGAATTTAATTTTTACAAATTATTCCGAGCAACGTATATTAAATATAAAGTTACAGCTAATTCCACAGATTCTTTAATTTGTTATAACTAACAAAAGGAAGTCTGAAACAATATTTTATTTAACTTTTCTTCTGCGCCTATCCTACAGATTAACCTTGTAGAGTACAATGATCGCATACAGGGTGATGCGGATAATTGGAATCAGTTTTTTATCATCGAATTTTATCGATTTTTGTAATTGGTAATTGTCTCGGCGGGCGTGTGATGCCACCGATGTCGCGTGACTGCTCAGGGCCAACTGGCCGAATCACGCCAAATACCGACAGTCTTCCGATGAACCGGCAGGGCAGAATGAGTCGGTAATCATGAGACTCGGCAGAGTCTCGCGCAAAGTAGTAGTCCCCTACGGCGCGCGACAGCCGGGCCTCTATTATTTCTTCCAAAATTTCTCCAACATTTCTTCTCGATTTATGACAAGGTTACGGTATTAAGGATTTGTATCTGAATTTAGTATTTTAGCTGTAATTTTTCTAAATCCGATAAGCCAAGAATCAAGCGAATCGGTTCAGCCGTTTGGGGGATATTATTATTTTCCTCGTGGGCAAGCACGTTTCGTTGGTAAAACATTTCTGCACTGCACTCTGGCAAAGGGGGAGTGCGAGAGATTCGCGTGGCATAATAAATGTTTTATGCATAATAAATAATATAGGTAATCCTATCATTCTCGCACTATGGCGAGAAATAATTTTTTTATATATATAATTTTTTTGGAATCATTTTTTTTTATATAATTTTTTTTATTATCCCGAAGATTCGATTGATGCCAAAATTTCTTCTCGATTTATGAAAAGGTTACGGTATTAAGGATTTATTTCTGAATTTTGTATTTTAGCTGTAATTTTTCTGAATCCGATGAGCCAAGAATCAAGCGAATCGGTTTAGCCGTTTGGGGGATATTATTATTTTCCTCGTGGGCAAGCACGTTTCGTTGGTAAAACATTTCTGCACTACACTCTGGCAGGGGGGGAGTGCGAGAGATTCGCGTGGCATAATAAATGTTTTATGCATAATAAATAATATAGGTAATCCTATCATTCTCGCACTATGGCGAGAAATAATTTTTTTATATATATAATTTTTTTGGAATCATTTTTTTTATATAATTTTTTTTATTATCCCGAAGATTCGATTGATGCCAAAATTTCATCTCGATTTATGAAAAGGTTACGGTATTAAGGATTTATTTCTGAATTTTGTATTTTAGCTGTAATTTTTCTGAATCCGATGAGCCAAGAATCAACCGAATCGGTTCAGCCGTTTGGGGGCTATAATTATTTTCCTCGTAGGCAAGCCCGCTTCATTGGTAAAACCTTTCTGCACTGCACACTGGCAGGGGGGAGTGCGAGAGATTCGCGTGGCATAATAAATGTTTTATGCATAATAAATAATATAGGTAATCCTATCATTCTCGCACTATGGCGAGAAATAATTTTTTTATATATAGAATTTTTTCGGAATCATTTTTTTTTATATAATTTTTTTATTATCCCGAAGATTCGATTGATGCCAAAATTTCTTCTCGGTTTATGAAAAGGTTACGGTATTAAGGATTTATTTCTGAATTTTGTATTTTAGCTGTAATTTTTCTGAATCCGATGAGCCAAGAATCAACCGAATCGGTTCAGCCGTTTGGGGGCTATAATTATTTTCCTCGTAGGCAAGCCCGCTTCATTGGTAAAACCTTTCTGCACTGCACACTGGCAGGGGGGAGTGCGAGAGATTCGCGTGGCATAATAAATGTTTTATGCATAATAAATAATATAGGTAATCCTATCATTCTCGCACTATGGCGAGAAATAATTCTTGTTTCTCTCATTGTTATAACTATAAAACGAAATATTGAAAGACTCGGCCGCAATCCTTGATCACCCCGCTGCTGCAGGCGTGTTGCCTCCGCCTTCCAAAAAAGGGTGAAAGCCTGGCAGTTGACTTGAGGTAAGGAGAGAATTGCTGGCTCTTTCAATATTTCGTTCTATAGTTATAATAAAAGAAAAAACAAGAATGATTTCTCGCCAGAATGCACCGCTGACACGCTCTTTAGTATGTTTATTATGCCACATATCACTCACACTTTCCCTGCCAGTGTGCAGTGCAGCAATGTTTTATTACCGACTCATTTTGCCCTTGCCGGTTAATCGGAAGACTGTCGGTATTTGGCTTGATTCGGCCTGTTGGCCCTAAGCAGCCACGCGACACCGGTGACATTAGACGGCCGTCGAGGCAATTACCAATTTCGAAAATCGATAAAATTCGATGATAAAAGCTGATTCCAATCATCCGCATCACCCTGTATACACTCTTCAGAATAAAGCTGTGTCTCCACGAGTCAAGAAGTAGCGTATAGCTATACGAACGCAGCCGGATTAGGAAAGGCTGTTCGTAATTGCTCAGATGAATTAACATTCATTAAAGATTCAGACTCATAATGCGTTGCGATCACCATTTATCAACCCTCAATTTCCCCGATTCCGAAACTCAGTTGGACTTATTATAATATATATTCACAGTATAGACATAACCAGTAGGGTCACTCGGCGTCGGCGCCTTTGATCTCGGTGAAGCCGAGTTGGCTGCTCTCCGTGAGCTGCCAGCTTGGTTCAGATGGCTCCGCTAGGTGCCGGTGGTGCGGTTAGTCTGTCACGTCGGTAGCTCATCCCCTTGCCGTCACTCTGATGGCTCGCCCCGCATCACCCCGCTTCGTCACCTCGTCCGAATTAGAGTGGCTAGCCCCTGGTGGCAGACCGGCAACCAGAGCCATCAGCCTACTGAAACCGGCTTCACTTATTTCGCCGAGTGACCCTACTGGTTATGTCTATACTGTGTATATATTCATATTTTTCCCGTATGTAGAATTGAGAATTTCCTTTCTCAAGCACCCATATTTTAATGCTACAGTAGAACCTCCGAGTAGGTTTCATACAGTGTGGTAGGGCAAGAACTCGGAAAAGGTTCATGTTAGGAACTCCTCTAAAGCTTCAATATTCATCCCCACCACAAATTAATATTAACACTTATTAACACTTAATTTAGATGAAATTTGTTATCGTTATTCTCGTAAAAATGTCGCCAATACGTTAGACATATTTCGAGTAATGCGAAACCAGAAATTTTAATAATAATGTTTTTCTAATGAAATGGACTTGACCTTTATGACCGTAGGGTCATAAACGCAGTCCCGAGAGGGACCGAGCGACAAAAGTCTGCCCGCGCAGGAAGTTTGGGTAAATCGCTAATCCTTGCTAGGTCGACAGACTTCTATAGGTTTTTATAAAGTCCCGACTGACGAGCCTACTTGGAGGTTCTACTGCATTTCTTACGAATTGAATTTGTAAGCATGCAAGTTTTCTTTTCGTCAGTCTTTCTCTACGACTTTCCTGGTTCATTAGCTATTTTATGGTCATACTGCCTGCAGCTGCATGACCAGTCGCACCCCTGGATTAGTGTTCACACCGCGTGTAGCAAACAGGATCCCGTTAACCATGAGGTAGTTTGGTGGCTGATCAGCGAGCTATCGCGTCGCCAGTGTATGGAAAGTTCCGGCCCCTTGAGCTCTTTACCGCAGCGTCGTGCATTTTTTCATTATTTGCACATACACACATATAGTTACACTGTTACAAAAATGGTACGAGACAAGAATTGAGGACGGCTATTTGGTCCGTAAACGGTTCGGTACAAAATTATATTCTTAAATTTTGTTACGGAAACGGTTCGGTCCAACAGAACGGTTCGGTTACATGAACCGCTACGGAAGCGGTTCATGTATCTAAAATACGGTACGGTTCACATCCCTGATTTCATCAAACCAATTATTGCATTTTGGGGCAATTGTATACGGCATACGAGTCACTCAAACCAAAGCTTGTCATAGTAAACAAAATAATGAGAAGGATCACAATTCTTTTATTGAAATGGGGAGATTTGACGATAGTCTTGCAAGTGGTGCTATGGGGAAAGCAATGGATTCACATTTGAAAGGACAGAGTTCGATTCCACTCAGTGAGGCGTGAGCTCATTGTTTTTTACACTCTTTGCTTTTTTTGCTTTACATTATTAGTGCTTGATTCACGATACATTTAGAACATGATTTTGGAGTACAGTTCAAGATACGACAGGCTTGACACTAGTGCAAATCAAATAGCCTACCTCACTTTTTGTATCCAAAGCGAAACAGAAACATCGATTCCCATATACATATATACCCCGGGCGCAATCGATTCTGTTAGTTTCTCCGCTCTGTTTACATGGGCATTTCTAACAGAATCGTTTGAGCAGACTGTACACACATACAGGGTGATTCGGGTAAGTGCTATCGGCTTTTTACCATGGAAATTTATCGATTTTTGAAATTGGTAATTGTCTCGGCGGCCGTCTAATGTCACCGGTGTCGCGTGACTGCTTAGGGTCAACTGGCCGAATCACGCCAAATACCGACAGTCTTCCGATTAACCGGCAAGGGCCGAATGAGTCGGTAATAAAACATTTTTGCAACACAATGGAACGGAAAGTGTGAGCGATGCGTGGCATAATAAACATAGTAAAGAGCGTGTCATCGGTGCACTCTGGCGAGAAATCATTCTTGTTTTTCCTTTTATTATAAATTTAGAGCTAAATATTGAAAGAGCCAGTAGTTCTCTCCTTACCTCAAGTCAACAGCCAGGCTGTCACCCTTTTTTGGAAGGCGGAGGCAGCACGCCTGCAGCAGCGGCGCGATCAAGGATTGCGGCCGAGTCTTTCAATATTTCGTTTTATAGTTATAATAAAGAGAGAAACAAGAATTATTTCTCGCCAGAGTGCAAGAATGATAGGCTTCCCTATATTATTTATTATGCACAAATCTTTATTATATCACGCTAATATCTCGCACTCCCCCCTGCCAGTGTGCAGTGCAGAAAGGTTTTACCAACGAAACGGGCTTGCCTACGAGGAAAATAATTATAGCCCCCAAACGGCTGAACCGATTCGCTTGATATTATCAGCGAGATATTAGCGTGATATAATAAAGATTTGTGCTTAATAAATAATATAGGGAAGCCTATCATTCTTGCACTCTGGCAAGAAATAATTCTTGTTTCTCTCTTTATTATAACTATAAAACGAAATATTGAAAGACTCGGCCGCAATCCTTGATCGCGCCGCTGCTGCAGGCGTGCTGCCTCCGCCTTCCAAAAAAGGGTGACAGCCTGGCTGTTGACTTGAGGTAAGGAGAGAACTACTGGCTCTTTCGATATTTAGCTCTATAGTTATAATAAAAGGAAAAACAAGAATGATTTCTCGCCAGAGTGCACCGATGACACGCTCTTTACTATGTTTATTATGCCACGCATCGCTCACACTTTCCGTTCCATTGTGCTGCAAAAATGTTTTATTACCGACTCATTCGGCCCTTGCCGGTTAATCAGAAGACTGTCGGTATTTGGCGTGATTCGGCCAGTTGACCCTAAGCAGTCACGCGACACCGGTGACATTAGACGGCCGCCGAGACAATTACCAATTTCAAAAATCGATAAATTTCCATGGTAAAAAGCCGATAGCACTTACCCGAATCACCCTGTACATGTGCCTGCAATTCTAGCCCCGGTCTCGGAATCTCGGGAATCGGCAGTATCCCAGTCCGATATCGGCAAAGCGACAAGCGAGCATCACAAGGCGTACTACAAAGTTGGCGCCAGACGAACAAATACATATATTCACTACAACACAAATGCGTTTGCGATTGAGTCAATCGACAGACATCGCGTGCAGCTCCATCTCGCTCTTATGTTACCGTCAAAATCTGTAGGTAACACGGCCAGCGACCAATCCGCGAAAAGTCACGTGGGTAGCCTAGCCCCTTAATGCCGTAAATAGTTACAACATTCAATTTTAATTTTTCTTGTGTCTGAAAACCATTGTGACCTGAGTTGGGTCGGGAAAAGGAGCCCTGGCGAGTCTTGCCGGCCAGTCGGTTGACGCTTGACGCTTTCCACTACTTGGCGTCGAGACTATACCGAGTCTCCTGATAGTTGAAGCATATTTTCACATTGACGTGGTCATACACTGGACACTTCTTCCATCGCATTTCTTGGTGAGTTTTTTTATCCACCTCCATTATCACTGAACCCGTACCTCTTCCTTGTTTTATCCTTCTCTTTCCGTTCCTTGTTTATCTTTGTTTTTGTTTTTTTCCTACAATAATTTTGTTCGCACATTTCAGCTTCCTTCCGTCGTTATCGACCATCCCGTTTTGTCTTTTGATAGTATCACTCAAGTCTTCATCAGTCAGGTTCATTTCCTCTGCTTCCAGACTCACCATCTTTCCTTTCTATTTTGTTTGCGCTGACTCCGCGTCTTTGTAGTTCCTTCCCATTTTATCTTGTACGATTGTTTTCGGCTTTCTGATTTTCTCTTCCGTTTCACAAACCAGTATCTGTCTTTGTCTACTGTCTCCTCAGTAGACAAAGATCTACTGTCATCGGGAATCCTCCACCCAATGAGTTTTCGAAATCTAACCTGGGCCCTGCGAACCAGCGGTGCCCTCCTGCAACCACAGGGAGCATTCTGGGACGCCTCAGCCCTAGTCTTCCTGGACAGCCATCTTGCTATTACGTTCGCCAACGAATAGACGCATTGCATTATTGTATCCAACCACGCCCTAATCTCGTTCTAAAAGTCCCAATCGGTTAGCTAAGCCCCACTATCTACGCGCACCTAATAGTCGGGTCAGTGCGTGTCTCCAAGCTCCAAGGAATCTGGGATTTACGCCCTCAGATTCAAACAAACAACCGCCACTGACCACCTATGGCTTGAGTTCCACACATCCATTGACTCCTGTATATGGGTACTTTGTGACAAATAAACTGTTATTGTTCCACCTAAACTGTGAGCCTTTCTTGTCTATCTCGATGCACCTGATCTAGACGCTCACGAAACATCAACCGGCATATTAATTATGTCCACCTTCTCGTTTATTGCCTTTTTAGTAGCTTCCCTCTCCTGCTGTACTTTCGCTTTATTAATTATAAGTTCTTCCCTCAGCTTTCCTTCTACTGTTCCCTTATCTTCTCTCTTATTGTTTACTTCGCCTCCCTACAACATCCACTCCACGTTTTTTTTCTTGTTGCAGACTCTCGATTTCTTCTCAAACCATTTCTTTGATAATATTCTTGACCTCGCTTTCACATGCAATCCCACCTTTTATTTCCTTCACAGTTCACACCAGCAAATCTATTTTCATGTCATACATTGCCGGTGCATCGTTGTTTCCATCACCCGATTCTATTGAACCCAGTCTAGATCTGCTTCTTGTATTTATACCCCTCATGATCAGTAAGTTACCTTACCTGTTGGTCTCAGCGGACAGTGCACACGGTCGTGTTAATCACTTTTTCAGTGCTTTCCGGAATCGAAACGATCACTGACCCGTCACCGTGATATCTGTAATGGCTGTCCACGTTACTATCCTCAGGAAGGGGAATCTTCGTGATATTGTCGCTATTCCAATATATATCAGGAACCTTCGATATATGGGTCACTCGTCAGTCTACACAGATTTCTTGAACATAGATTTTGCAACGAATTTTGCACTATTTACCACTGAATAATTGGCTCATTGCTGGAACGGCACTTCGACACATCTCATCATTCGCAGATAGAGAAGGAGAGAGAGAGGGAGAGGAGATATAGAAAGGGAGAATGCGAATAGTGGTTGTAGCGAGAGACTGTGTGCTTTGTAACTCAAAAGGGAAAAATGAATAAATTCATTGATTGGTGAAGTATAGAATGATGTAGCAGAAATAGGAGTCTAAGAGTTCACCGAATACAACAATATTCTAACGAAAAACGATCAGAAAATGTTCGTGCTACAAATCGCCGGTGAATATCGTAAAATTTGTCCTTATGCAAAAAGACGACGATAAATCGTGGATTTCACTTTGTATTTTCACTAAAATACATATTTTTTACCATTTGAAGGTTGAAAGATTTGCAGGCCTCTAACGGGAATTTTTATAGCTCTCATATAAGGACCACTTTCGTGCACTGTAATGTAACTCGCGGGGCGAGACAACTCCTCGCCTTCCCATACAGTAAAATCGCTCGCGGAATAAGAATTGAGGCCATAGGAGCCATCTATTCGATAGGAACGTCTCCAGCCAGGTTCTCGCTAAGAGCTTTAGCCAATCCTAACGCTTCTTGTATTTGCGCGAGCCTATTAGCACCCGTCAGGAGCGAGGACTCCTGGAACCTTCGAATAGCCGATTCAACTTCGCATCCCGTAGACTCGGCCTGGAGAGCTGAGCATAAGGAGGAGGAGCATCAGAAGGGACTCCAGCGAGGGATTGGTCATCTTCGTGGACAACCGGACGACCGCAGAAGCTCTTATGGGTTCCAGCCGAAGAAACAAGTATCGTACGACGATCGACTTCGGCGGAAAATTTGGCGCGGGGCGACGGCCCTGTGGCCTGATAGGCTCAGGGCACAGCGAGGACCACTCGGATTGGCGGGAACTTAGGGACCAATAGGCATGCCGGTTTTCGGGGACAAAGAGGTCGTAAGCGAACGGCTAGCGAAGCGCGTTAGGACCGGCACTCGTTGTAGAAGCGTGCGTGCGAGACGTCGCAATCTTTGAACTATCGGAATTAGCGTCCATTATCGAATAGCAAACTAGCGCCATAGAGAAGGAAGGAAGGACGAACTAGCGTACCAGGATTGTCTCAGTTCGAGAGTTATATTAGCGCCTCGGCTAATAACCAGATATTATCGGTAAGCGAATCGTCTACCGGCGGGCTTTTGCGTGAGACTTCCCTTTTGTAAGAAGTCTCAGCCCGATACTCGCTTCCTTTCCGCCCTTCTGGCGAGTCTATTCTGTACGTTACCTGCAAGCAATCTTTTGGCTTTATCGCGAATTCTACATTTGTAAGTGCATGAAAAGGCGACCTTCCTGCAGGCTTCTGCGCCGTCTACAACGGGCCATTCTCATTATCGTTTATCATTGTCGAGCCTATTGCTTCACTCCATCTATCGCGTCATACTCGTGTGCAAAATACGATTTTCTGTTCAATTATCGCGATTTAGGCTTGTGCCGACCATCTGCGTATTTGTTAACTTTGCGACTTCAGCGACCGAATATCTGTTGCGTCATCAGCTATCGGACGCGTGCCGCGCACGAGCCGCAGTACACCGGCCTCGCGGGTCGCCTCTATTCTTTTTGTCCAAGTATTCGAACCTTCGAATAAAGAAATCATTGTCGCTTTTAACCGTTCTGCCTAGTTCTCTCGCCGGATCCACTTGCTCTCCTATCGTTCCTGACTAGCCTGGGAATCCGCCCGGGAATTTCCTTGTTGATTGAACTTCGTTTCGCGTTGATTAAGACTTTCAGTAGTTTGTCAATATCGTTGGCACTCTGGTGCCTGGCGTCCAATCTCGCGGTTTCGTTTTGGATTTTGGTTGTCGATTGAGAGTTCGTTATTGTCGAAAGGACTTCCCGACCGGAGTGTAGAGGATTCGGGAAATTAGTTAAAGAAAGTAACTTCGAGTCGAGTCTCCACCGAAAGCCCAATTCTCGAATTTCTTCCGGCGAACATATTTCGCGGCCGGAAGAAATTCCTTTACAGCACATATATTTGTAACATTTTTTTGATGAAGTTAAAATGGAGGCGGAAGTAGGCCGAGTTTATAGTTGAAACTTTAAACAAAGTTGACGTTGTACTATGCACCCTGTGCTACAGGAACTTTCCGTAGTTACCAGGGACGGACAGTTTTCTAAATCGATTGATTGTTGTGCATTCACATGCACACGTACACCCTGCTCAAACGATTCTGTTAGAAATGCCCATGTAAACAGAGCGGAGAAACTAACAGAATCGATTGCGTCCGGGGTACATGTGAATTGCACACGTACGTATGAATTGCACACGTACAATTCAGTCCTTTAAAAAATCTTGATATAAAAATTAATCAGCGATGACTTACGTAAAATTTAAAGCTTCGGATAGAATATACCATATTTCTGGGATGAGTCCCGTAAGTCTTGCATTTTTATGTATGTTATAGATGTTTGCTTCCTGCAATAAGCGCCAAAGAGTAAATTAATATTCACAAGCAAGGAGTATAAGTAATAGATAAAATCCATTATAATTGAGACGCAAATCAGGAGATTCAGTAGGGTGTCGCGCCAAATAGTTGCCCCGTATCCCCAAAAAGATCTTATTTCACAAAAGGTGTCGCATTGCACAAAATGCCTCACAAAAATATATTTCTAACCGTTGAACCTACCACCTCTACCTATACTGGACCAAAAACGTAATTGATATCATTGGCAATGATGTTACGAGCCGAGGTTCAAGTCGGCGAGGTTTCTAAATGTAAAACCTATTTCTGAGCAATCTAGCCTTTTTGGCGATTTTTAATGATTTTACTGTAAGTGAATCAGGAGCCTCGGATTAATATAACGGCCAACCAGCACTGGGGTATGACTAACCGTCAGTGGTGTGGAAACGCTCGTCAGCTTCGAGGATAACGTGGAGGTTTCTCAGTGCCTCTTTCGTGAAGTTAAATAATTGATTGCTCAGATGGCTCGCCTTGGTTATGTCTCGAGCGGCAAAGACTACCAAGTGTTCTATGATGTTCCCTTGGTATGTTTCTTCAGTTAATAGTTAAGAGAGATGTGGATGGGCTGTTTCAAATGAGTTTAGGAATCTTTGACTTTAGATGTAAAAATAAAGGTATATATATTGTTACACTTTAAAATCCGCTTTGGTACAATATCTTTGGTTTTGAGCGCGATGAACTTAATAGTTAAGTTGGCTCGTTTCACGTCACGAGTTAAACGGGGATGCGGTGAACAATTACTTGCCTAACAGTCGCGGTATATGGCTGAACTGTACGGTTGAATGAAACGGTTTCGAAGGAGTATTAATGCTCTATCTAATCCACGTCCACGCACTATGCTTACTGAGATACAACGGGCAGAGATACGTCTTGCTCGAAGGATTCTACTGAAGTCCGCTTTTCCTCCAGAAAATCAGGGTTTATATACTCCAGAAGTCCCGAAATTCCAGGAAAAAGTAGCAAGAGTGGGAACGTGAGTGAGTTAGTTTTGAATGTGTGAGTGTGAAATCCTAGATGCACGCAAGTGCACGCAGCTGTGGGACTGCCTCCCCTAAGAAGAAGTCAAGGGTCGGAGCGATAACATGTGAAAGGGACGGTCGAACGGTCGAGTTTAAGACTCGAATATTACGCAAGGAGAAAGCTATGAGAAAATGAAAACGGTGTGTTTTTGGAAAAGAAAAGTCGTCAGATTCGCGCTGAGGATGTAACAATGAAAAACCAAGTCTTTATTCAAACACTAACCCCAAAAAGGTCTTGCTTCACAAAAAAGTATACCCACACTCCGTAAATGGCCCACAAAAATTATAACACCCCAAAAAAGATCTTGCCGCACAAAAAAGTATCCAGCATTCCGCAAATGGCCCACAAAAATTATAATTATCAAAGAAATCGCAATACTTGGCCAGCCCGGTTCTTCAGAAATCGAGTCCCAAGTCTTTCACACGGAAACGACTGGAATAGTTGTTATACAATAAGATCGCATGCATTTGTATGTTGACTTGGGACTCGATTTGTGAAGAACCGGGCGGGTCAAGTATTGCGGTTTCTTTGATAATTATAATTTTTATGGGGCATTTGCCGAATACGCCACAGTTTTTTGCGAGGCAAGATCTTTTTTGGGATATTATAAGTGTTGTGGAACATTTGCGGAGTGCGGGATACTTTTTTGTGAGAGAAGATCGTTTTAGGTTAAGCTCGTACGCACGTTTAATTTTGGTGTATCTTGATGATGACCACTAAGTGCATAGCTCAAGGAGCGCAGAATCTAAATTGTTGCATTTCGATAAACAGGTACTGATTACCAATAGCTAATATGTCTGTTATGTTCCGAACCATTTTCCTTTTAACTGCGTCGATGCGCCTTCAGTGTTCGCGAACTGCTTTTCGCGAACCTCCTCCTTTTTCGAAGTCGGTTAAAAATAACGTATTCTTACGTAACCACGCATACGCGTACATGTTATTATTACTCTCTGAATACTGTTACTGTTCAAAGTCTTCTGTTCCTATCATGAGTCCTTCAGTTGAGGTCCGTGCGACCTTTTTTTTCCTGGCATGAGCCGGCCGGGGCGGCCCGTACCCCCTCCCTTTTTTCCCTAATAACCCGTGATGGGGAAAATTCGAAGAATTCCTAATCCTGGGAGGCAAGCAGGTCCATCCCCTCTCCCCGACATGATTCGGGTAACCTAGACTTGTGAGAGCTCAGTATTCCTTGAGCCTTCCTGCAAGTAAGTCTGCCAAGTTGCGAGGAGGTACGATATGTGCTTCAGGACGAGTTAGCCCGCGGTCTCGGGGCAGAGTTGAGAGTACACGTGGAGTAGCCTGAGTTCGCTCGCATGCTCTCGGCTTGGCCTTGCGACCATTCCTGAAGCACGCAATACTATTAATACCACTCCATTTCTTTATCGTTCTTATTCGTATTATTGGGAAATTAGTATTTCCATTGGTCAAGATTCCCTAGTTCGGAATCGAGACCATCTGTTCATCCATGTTGATTAATATTCCCATGTTCGGAATAGATACCATCTTCCCCCTCACATACTGGTCAATGTTCCCTCGTTCGGACTGAAGACTGTCCTCTCATTCACATTGTCAATTTCTTGTTCGGAATGGACAACTCCAACTCAAACTACTTCCCGTTGCCATTCCCACGTTCGGAAAAGGCACAAACCACTAACGCTGAGTAGAGATTACACCTTTCTTTATTTTCAGGAATCTTCCTTCATGTTTCTTGACCGTTTAGATTTACGACCTGTAATACCTTGAATACAACTCTTAACAGTTACGTTCGAACTCCGTTTTCCCGATGTTGTAACCTGGAGTGGTACCATACATACACCATCCGTTTTCCTCGATCTTGCTACTTTCCGAATCTGGCCCGACGCTAAAGCCACGGCATCAATCAAATCTGTTGTAACCCGGCATATGACTAAACCAATTCCCCAATTACTGATGACTATGACAGTCCAAAGCTCACGCTGACTGACCCACTTGTGTCACGCAATACCGATAATGCAACGCAAGCACCTCCTTGGAAGACAGGTATAAAAACCCCAAACGTACACCAATCGAGGAGTACATCGAGGAGTCATATGCCCGAGGGCACTCCTCCGCGTCTCCATCGATAATAAGAGCACCCTGACAGCAGTAACAATATTCTGAACTACACCGAGACTATTTATCTTCCGCCACAACTATACAAGGCCCAGAGCGGCTAACGCACCGTGTAAGTGAACAATTCTGTTACTTGAATAAATCCCTCTGAATCACCAGTATCCGAATTGAGTTCTAACTCTTAAAGTGACCGATCCCTCTACCTTGACGTGTGCGACCCGACATGGGAAGCATAACTATATTGCGTTGTGCGAGTCCTCAACCCGGCTTACCGAGCTGAGTTGGATGACGCGTAACAAATCTATCTGTTCTTCTCACGGTAACTCGAGAGTCCGGCGTCAATGCTATGCATTGTGGGGTAACCCTAGACGCCGATCTCGGGTGCCCGACGAAAAAAACCCTGCTGTTTGGGTTCTTGAGAGTACATTCTACGCATCACTTTCTGAAGCATAAAGATAGAGCACGTGCATGCACTACTGCAATTCCTAGCCGGAATGCCCCGCCGTGTAACACGTGCGCCTCATTGCCGCATTACATCCGGTTGCCGAATACCGCCAGTCAGTTTGTTGCGTGGCTACCCCAATTGTCTAGCCTACGTACTCTTTATATATATTGTTACGGCCTTGGCGCCCAGTTGTATCAAACACCTGTCATCCCTGGTCCGAAGCCCTGAACATTGTCCTTAACTACCCGTCGTTCCACTATCTAACATGTTACACGACTGTCAGTCTAATGCTGGATCTCATCCTGTGTGCACGCATTCCCGGTTCTTAAATATACGCCTTTACCCATCTAATAATCAGCCTCGTCTATGCCTATTACGCGATCCACGTCCGTGACGCGTAACAATATCTTATGTCTTAAGCATCTTCGTGGATGCACAGCTATGCGCTTAAAATAAGTTGCCTTCGATGATCTCGCGTCTCTTATGATACATTAAGGCGATTTTAAGCTATCTCGAGCGTAGTCTCTCGCCCAGGAGGAATCTAATTAATCCGGTTTTTATAAATCTCCTAACGTTTTTGAATGTCTTTACAAGTCCTCGAATCGTTGGCATCCGATATGCCTTTTCCGTTCTCACACTTTGTTGAAAACAAACTCCGTCAGTCTAGCTGATAATCCCTCGTGGGAAGCGTTGCGATATACAATTCCCGCTTACGTTACCCACAACTTAGATTAGCGGGAACGCTTATGCACTACTTGTATTTCTCGCTCTTGGTTCTGAGAAAGGCCAACGTCTTGGAAGTTTTGGTTTTGGAGCAGGGAGAGCGGCGTGCCCTACTCCCACACAGGCTGACAAATTGCATGACGCCTTTAAGGCCCCGACGGCTAACGCCGTGCTCTGATTCGTTAGCACCGAAAAGTGCGTACACGGGGTCATTGCGCTAAGCATCGTCAGCCAATGATCAGCTGTCGTCGGGTGACGTGTGAGTCTCGCGCTAATCCCTTCCTTGGTGCGCGAACGGCGCGACGCTTACCGCGGAAGGAGCGAGCGAGACGCCACAATTCCGACGCCGATAGGCATCAATAGTTGTCGATACGGCAGAGAGCCGATGCATCGATGTTCCTCCTTGCTGATCATCGGCCGACGCGGCTCGACCCCGAGCGCGCCCGACGCTCGGTGGAGACAGCCGATACGTGTCTCCGAACAGTAGTTCACGTGAAGCACTTGAATCGCTTCTGGTTCGAATTAGGATTAACTTCCATTTATTTTGATCGGATTTAAGTTATACATTTGTTGGTCTTTATATTTTGCACTTTGCGTTTAATTGAGTGTTGTAGTAACATAACTGTTAGATTCAATGCGTGTCAACCAGTGTGTGCGTGTGTTGAGTGGTCTCCCTGTTCCAGCTTCAGTCAGCCCCTTCAGTCGCTACGAGATCTGCTATATCGCAGGAGCTAGAGAGAGATAGAGATTGGCAACGTCTCGCAGGACATCGGGAGTTAATCTAACTAAATCCTTGCCCTTTTTGTAATCGGCAAGTCCTCATACATTGACTGTCCCAGACAGTCCCCGTCTCATTACATATGTGAAGCATATGTTTTGTCACTCTATTTGTCACTATTGACTTTGATGATTTGTGAATATTTCTCCTTCACTCATTTACCGTTTGATTAATTTGAGTTCAATATACTTTCTTTTACCGACCATAACATATGTGTTCACGATCATTATAAATCTTCATAATCGGTCTATGCTATTGCCTCCACACTCGTGACAGATCAAGCGAGGGCCCGTATGGAACTCATGTTGGAAATCGATCTCTCTACCCTTATCCTCTCCCGAGGGTAAGTCCGAGAAGTTCCACTCGTAAAAAGGACCATTATTTTCAATCCCCTGTTCGTATAGCTAATCATCCGCTCGTGCTCACGCCCGTACGTAACAGTCCTTAAGTCTTCAAATAACATATGACCATTGCCTTCGTATGTTGTTTTAGTTCTTTAGCCGAATTTAACAGTAGCGTCTCTTAAGCGTCTTTCTCTTGTATATGAAACTACCTGAGATTTGGGGGATCTTTAAAGCAGGCTTCAACGCGTCTAGTAATTTAATTTCAGCAAGATACTGTCACGCGAACCGGAGATCGCCCCGTTTCCACCTGACAAATTAGAGGCGAGAGAATTTAACGGCGATCTGATTATTAGAATTTTTTATGAAAACCTAATCCTTTCCCAACAATACGTCGCTTCCCGTTTGCTGATACCTCACGCGATTGACAAGTTATGATTTTTTAAAGGAGGGCCGGTGTCGGGCGAGCGGCCACGCAGCCGGTGATCGTGACTGCCGTGGGTTCGACGTGGGAATTGTATTTGCATAAGATAGTAAGAATTGAGGGGGAACGCGCATTTTGAGAGAGGTCGGAGCTGACTGTGTCGCTTTCTCGGCGGCGGGCGCAGCGCCTATATCTCCTTCCTTACCTACACCTTTCTCCACCTTTCCCAACAGATGTCACCACTTGGTGCCGGCACCTGTTATCCCACTGATCTGCCCAACCGGCTTTTTCCTAACATCTCACTTCCCCAACCTCTCTCTCCTCCACCCTTCTCTTCCCTCTCGCAATTCCCCCCGCGCCCTGTCAGCCTTCGCTTATCCACCCATCCAATCTCTCACTCGCTCTCTACCTATACACAGCCCTTTCATCTAATAAACTTTTCCCTTAAAACCACTCGCAACACTTGCCACTATCACCGGAAACGGAAGCCCCTATATTGCTTATATATGTGGCCGCACGGCCGCCAACCTCAGCTCGAGCTTCAACTTCAGCGCCGACACCAACTTCACGGTGTTACGGGTTGCCAACCTCCAGGAACGTGCGCTAACACGGACGCGCGCTCGACACCGCTCGACTCGCCGAATTCGTTCGTCCGGACGATAACAGTTCAAATTCGACCGTCTGACGCGAAAGTCGAATTGTGTTTGCTCCGCGACTGGTTCTAGGAATAAAGATATAGTCCACACTCCTGACTTGTTTTATCGCGACCCATACATTATTTCAGAACACGCGAAACGAGTTGCGACATACTACCTAAAGTTGAGAGCGACTCCGTTCTCGCTTTATATACATCCAAGTAGTATTACCAAATAACAAAATATAAGAATCATATAAATATTACAAATTTGAGTGATTGCAACTGTTTTACAAACCTCATATCGTAATTCCATTCCTTCCTTACAGAAGTAGAAATTTCATAAAAGATTTGTCTCTTTGTCTCTAGCGGCTTTCAAGATATAAAGTTTTTTCTTGTGTACGCGCTCAATTTTGGGAATTAATTTCATCCCTTAGGAGTGAACGGTTGCCGATAAAAAACGTGTAAGCTGAATTTCTGAAAACTATTTGCAAAAAAGTCGTGAAAATCGGCGTGTCGGAATTGGGTAGTGATCCTTGTAAGATCGAAAATATATGCATACGGGTATATGGTAAGAAGGATTGTGAGAAAAAGGTAAAAGCTATTAAGAAAACTGTCTCAGCTAAGCATATACAGTTCGATGACTATGTCAAGTGTTTAAGAGATAATGTTGAGAAAACCGTAGAGCAAAATTGTATCAAGCAGTGCTAAAGTTTTCTATGAGCAAATACTCATTACCAATAGCTAATGATTCCAAGTAATCATTATTGATAATCAGTACTCGCTTATTAGATAACTGCAGCATTAAGAGCCCGTGTTCCGGATCTGAATTTTCGAACAGCCGTAGTGTCGTTATTTATGAACCGATTGACTTCAAATTTCAGTTACGTACTAATGAAACTATTACCGAGTACATAATCGAGCCAGATTTTTGAAAAAGCTTTTTGTTTGAGAGATATACAGTCGAAGTTGCGAGAAGGTTACCTTTGGTGTCCCAGTGAAGGTTCCATGTTTATCCCCACCACTAATTAAGAACCTCGGCTGGAGGCCTACCTGTCGTCCTTCGAGGTTCGCGCCCTGAATACACTGAATACACTCTGAATACACACATATTACTTTCAGCAGCTCTCCGTAAGCACTTTCAGGGTGTATTCCATTTCTTATCGGCTTATTTCCGTAGATTGATTATTTATCTTGAAATTATTAAACCCAGTTGCAATTCAGAAATAAAAGTCAGTACGCATCTCTTCCTCACTTTGAAGCTCAATCCAAAATATAGTTTCGATTTCGCTCTATGAATTTCTTTAATGACGAACAAATGAATCTGTGTTGGAGACAAAGAAATGGATGAGGGACGATACCCCCGCTCGTGCGTGCAACGGTTCGGCCAAACAAGCGCCATAGTTTATTATCGGGAGCAACTCGCGCTCTACCTGATCTGTCCTTCTTCGAGATTAGCTGGCGTGGTAATTGATTGGGAATGGGAATGAGAAATCCCATATTTACTGTAGTGCAAACTTGCACCAAAGTAGCTTCCGCGAGCTGTAAGCACTGCCTGTGAGCAGCGGAGGGCGTCTCTCTCTCCCCCATCTCTCGCGAGCATTAATTTCTTTTTCTCCAGTGCTTACGAGAAATAACAACATGAATAATAAGCAAATGGTTTAGAGGGTTATTACATTACATAGGCAAGCTTTGGCCGAGGGAAATATGCACCGCACGCCCCAGGAAAGAGGGCACCTACTTTCCTCGCAGGTATGTGGGGTCCAGGCACTTTCTTTCTCGCGGCGCACTGTACCTGTCGTGGAGGGTAGCGGGTGCCGATAAAGGATTATAGGGATTAGGTAATAGGCTCTACCGTGTCCCAAATCAGTAACGCGGAACTCAACCAATCAATGCAGGAAACATGCTTTCTGTTTCAAAAGCGGAGAACCCTCTCCCCTCCACCTCCCGCGAGTAGCACCAGCGCTAGCGAGCATTCGCAGAATGTAGAATGATACATAGCGCGAGTTCAGCGGCAAACGTTATATGTACTCGTATTATTTAAATTTGTCAGCAGTAAAAAAAGGCAAGGGAAAAAATATGTTGAGCCAAGGATTGAACCGGTATACCCGAATTAACAATACGTCACTTTACTAACGTTCTTTTAAACGTGCGTTTATTATACTATGCAATATTATAGCAGTATGTACAGGAGTTAGATCCTATAAACATACAAAGATCTTAGTCTAATAAGCTTAGGAATATAACCAATGGCTCTAAGTCGAGAGTATCTACCAACTAACGCGTTGAGAGCACGAAACAAATCCTATTTGGTCCTGTAGTATATAATTTAGAAAATGCGCATATAAAAAAAACTATATGTTAGATTTTCTAGCTCGTTCTCCTTCGATGGCTCTGGGGTAAGTGTAGTCCGGTTCCTCACAGTCCCCTTACCGGGAGACAATAATGCCTCCCCCACTCCGTGGCCAGAACCGAAGGCCCACATTCCTAACTTGATGATTATTGACAATACAGCGTCGGACTGCTTGTCGTACCTGAACCTTCGGTCTGTCTTATCACTATCAGGCCCGCTAGCGGTCGGGACCCAGGCACCATGTGTGCTCTTAGGGTCCCCGGCCGCGCGGGTCCCTGTCATAAACCAACGCATATTGCGAATATCCAACCCGGATTTAATCCCAAATTCCAGATTAAATGCCTCGCCGCTAACATATATTCTAATAACTTAACCTTAAGGTGTATGGTCAGGACATGCCGAGACCCGCGCAAGACTATGAAGCCTATCGTTAACCTGTTAATTTTTATCCTTAGTTCACAGCCCAGCTTTTGACTACTTGTATTGAGTATCTACAAGTTATGACGTAGTTAAGCCTAATAATATTGCTACGCGGTTGCTATACACAACATGTATAGGCACGAATATTGCACTTATAGATATACATTGATATAAAAGAGCTCTAGGGATTAGCCTATTCCCGAACACTGAGGCTAGTGTAGCCACCAGTGCTTTTTTTATTCGTCCAAGGGTTGACTTTTTTTTCTTTGTCAGTCATTTCATATTTGAATCTTAAGCGGTAGTCAAATTTGCTTAGGTTGCTTGGATATGTTATAAAGGCATAGCAGGATAAGCGGGGTGAAATGGCCCCAGCAGCAAAAAAATCGTCATTCTCCCCGTAGTATCTGCATTAAATGCAACAATTTTCCTCAAAATTTCAACTCTCTAACCCTAGCCGTTCAAAAGTTCTGAAGGAAAATGTGAATTTCAGTTTTTGTTTGTTTTCTCCAAAAATATTGAACAAAGAATTTTCTTGATTTTTGTTAGGCTATGGTAAGTGTGAAATATATTTTTTCTAGATTGGTTACAGTGACCAAAAAAATGCATAGTCTTTAAACAGAAAAAATCGAGAAAACAATTTTTCAGTATTACACTTTAGAGTGACAATCACCAAAAAATTCCAAAACATTTGTCAGACTTGTACAGGGTGATTCGGATAAGTGCTATCAGCTTTTTACCATCGAATTTTATCGATTTTTGTAATTGGTAATTGTCTCAGCGGCCGCGTAATGTCACCGGTGTCGCGTGGCTGCTAAGGGCCAACTGGCCGAATCACGCCAAATACCGACAGTCTTCCGATTAACCGGCAAGGGCAGAATAAGTCGGTAATCATGAGACTCGATAGAGTCTCGCGCAAAGTAGTAGTCCCCTACGGCGCGCGACAGCCGAGACTCTATTATCCCAAAGTGTAGCGGATTCGATCGATGCCATAATTTTTTCTCGATTTATGAAAAGGTTACGGTATTAAGGATTTATTTCTTAATTTTGTATTTTAGCTGTAATTTTTCTGAATCCGATAAGCCAAGAATCAAGCAAATCGGTTCAGCCGTTTGGGGACTATAATTATTTTCCCCGTAGGGAAGCCCGTTTCGTTGGTAAAACATTTCTGCACTGCACACTGGTAGGGGGGAGTGCGAGAGATTAGCGTGATATAATAAAGATTTGTGCATAATAAATAATATAGGGAAGCCTATCATTCTTGCACTCTGGCGAGAAATAATTCTTGTTTCTCTCTTTATTATAACTATAAAACGAAATATTGAAAAACTCAGCCGCAATCCTTGATCGCGCCGCTGCTGCAGGCGTGCTGCCTCCGCCTTCCAAAAAAGGGTGAAAGCCTGGCTGTTGACTTGAGGTAAGGAGAGAACTACTGGCTCTTTCAGTATTTAGCTCTATAGTTATAATAAAAGGAAAAACAAGAATGATTTCTCGCCAGAGTGCACCGATGACACGCTCTTTATTATGTTTATTATGCCACGCATCGCTCACACTTTCCGTTCCATTGTGCTGCAGAAATGTTTTATTACCGACTCATTCGGCCCTTGCCGGTTAATCGGAAGACTGTCGGTATTTGGCGTGATTCGGCCAGTTGGCCCTAAGCAGCCACGTGACACCGGTGACATTAGACGGCCGCCGAGACAATTACCAATTTCAAAAATCGATAAATTTCGATGGTAAAAAGCCGATAGCACTTACCCGAATCACCCTGTACATTGGTTCTCTATTTGGTAAATGTTTAGAAGTGCTCCTACTGTGAAAACGAGGAAAATTTGTAATGTTTTTGCATGGAATGCATTAATTACCAACAAAGAGAGTTAGTCACATGGGGGGAAGGCCATAAAACCCCATAGGAATACCATGAAAATCACATGAAAGTTGCTTATGATGTATGATCCGAGAAGTCTATTCTTTTCTGTGGTCTTGAAGGACCTGCGTTATTCGTCATGAAATAGACCTATTTGCATGAGGGGAATACCATTAAACCCCATAGGAACCCCATAACCGCCACGCGAAATTTTGAATATGACGTTTGATCCGATACTGACTTGTCATCATTTGCCTCGTATATACTATATTGATAGTATACATGTAGTCAATTCAGACCTAACCTAACCTAAAAAACCTTTTTTTTTACGCAGTGGAAATTCCTGACGAACACCCCGGCCCTCTGAGGGGAGAAACCGGGGTAGTGTGGGGTTCGCACCCACTAAAAACACTGCGGTGGCCTTCCTCGGGGTGAGGTGAGGAGCCCTGGGATCTCCAGAGGAACACTACCAGGACTCCTCCACCCCATGCCCGTGAACCCGGACACTTCCCGGGGGCAGAGAAGCTGCCCCCTAAGCAAAACAACGTCCAACGGGACCGTGGCGGTACCAGGGGCCACACCCGGTACCACCACCCACCTCTAGGCCGAAGTAGATCCCGGGCCCTCACCCGTGAGATCTACTTCGCTCGGCCGGCGCATGCCCTCGTCGGGACAAAAGCGGAGTAGGGAGGTCACCGCTCGGTCTAGTGACCGCGGCGACCCCTCCCTTTCCTCGCCCTCCTTAACGCTTTCCTGGCGATTCGAGCCGGGAACGTCCTTTCTCTCTCGCGTTCCGCGAACTCCTTTCTGGTGAGGACTTCCTCACAGAAGGAGGCCACGGCCGCCCATGCAACAGGGGACCCGACCATAGCGCCGACAAGCGCCGGGAAACTAAGGTCCGGGCCCACCACACGAACCAGTCGGCTCCTTTCCGCGGCGAAGATTGCACAGACAGCCACAGTGTGCTCCGGCGTATCTTCTACACCCGCCTCACACATAAAACAGTCCGGGGACTGTTCGGCGCCGATCTCACACAGGTACCTCCCGAACACGCCGTGTCCGGTCAGCACCTGTGTGAGACGGTATGACTGCCCGCCATGCTGGCATTTTAGCCAGGCCTCAAGGGTGGGGAGCAGTAACTCGGCCACTCGCCCGCATCTCGGCGCACCGCTCTCGAGCCGGTCGCGCCACTGAGCCACCGCTTCGTCCACCGCCTGCGAGCGCAGGACGGCGACGTCACAGAGGCAAAGGGGTTGCCCTTGATCTCGGGCACCTCTCACACGTCGAAACACCTCCGCCTCCACGCGTGCGCGAAGGTCGAAGGGGAGAAGGCGTGCGATAAGCAATGCTGCCTCGCCCGAAACATCCCGGAAGGTGCGGGCAATCCTCAGGGCGATACCGCGCTGCACACGTTGCAGGGTGCGGCATATGGCCTTGCTCGCCTGAGCCTGTTCGGCCCAGACTGGAGCACCATACGTAATCATGCTCCGCGTATAGCTGTCGCACTCCCGAACCGGGACCACCCAGATTCGGGAGGAGAACCTAAAAAAACCTAACCTAACCCAACCTAGCCTAACCTAACCTACATTTTCAGAACACTGATGATATATACCATATTTGGTGTGCATGACTTTATGGTGATTTTTTATGGGGTTCCATGGGAATTTATGGTGTTCCCCCATCGCGGATATTTCTCTTGAATGCCCGTGACTGTATTCCATGCAAAAAATTACAAAATTTCCTCGTTTTCACAGAAGTAGCACTGCTAAATAATTACCCTCTATTTTTACATATTTTTCGATTTGGTGCAACAAAGTAAAAAAAAATAAAAACCATTTTTTCAAATTTTAATTCGCTATTAAATATATGGATAGCAATTGCAACCTCGTCTACATTGTGTCTTTCTGTGCGACATTCATGTTTGCAGTATTGTCCCAATCTGTGCACTACAGCTGCGAGCACTGCAAGCGAGATTACATCTAGACATTACCATAGGTTTGTTCGGGCCGCCAGTTGCCTCAGTTCGCAACCGGTTCGCAACGGCCTGACACATTCGCACATGCGAGAAAGTATCCAGTTCTCGCATGTGCGCATGCGTCAGGCCGTTGCGAACTGGTTGCGAACTGAGGCAACTGGCTGCCCGAGCAAACCTCATATTACCATATTACATTACCTTGGCAAAGATATTCAACTGTGAACTAAAAGTTCCAACTGGGATTTGCTGTGTGGATTTACTATCTTAAAACTCATCATTTCATGGTCAGAAAAAGCTGTTCTAGCGCCCATCTAGTCTTTGTAGCCTCTAAGGCCCGTATTCATAGTCAGTTCTTATATCTAAGGCCGTGCTTAAGACCTCCTTAAGCATGCGTTAAGCATGCGTTTATGTCGACTTAAGTCCACCTTAAGACGGTCTTAGGTATAAGAACTGACTGGGATGGGTAATGCGGGGGCGCGGTTCCCGCCTCCTTCGCCGCTAGCGAAGGAGTGCGGTGAGCCGTGTCTCCCCGCGAGTAGTGGGGGAAGCCTCCCTCTCTCGTGAAAGCGAGAGAGCGGATGGCCGCTCCCCCACCACGAGACGTGCCTCCAATAGGGGGCGGGCGCGGGGCGGCACCGGTAGTGTTCTACCAGAGTTCCCGGTGTCGCCCCAGTCAGCGCCGAGGATGGCCACCGTGGGGTTTTAGCCGGTAAGAGTCCGGCACTACCCCGTCGCCCCCACCAGGGCGGCGGGGTGTCCATGAGGATTTCCCCACGTAAAAAAAAAAAAAAAAAAAAAGGTATAAGAACTGACTATGAATACCGGCCTAAAACGCTCGGTACTGTAGGTCGTTAATGTAGGTTGCCACGGTCCTTCCTTTTCGAGAAACTATTTCTCTTTAATTTTTTGTGAATCACAGACCAAACGCTAATATTTAATTGAATCATGTAAGTTTTTAAAAGTTGTGACAATGGTTTTTTCACACACTATTAAGTATTAATTGTATATTTAACATATTATACATCTTCCATTGTTTTTTTTTAGTATGTCAGTAGTTTATATGTGGAGGGTTCTGGGATAGAGGCGAGGGGAGGTGCGGGGAAGCGGGGGAGGGAGCCCGTCCTCTTCGACGGCGGTGTCGAGTAATCAATTAACAGGTGATTAAGATAATTACCCAAACATAGATCACATTTCACGTGTCACCTAGATTGTATATATGATTTGAATCAATGAGAATTCTTTATCACGGAGTATTTCCAGGTATAGCATCCCGCGTGTCGCCGGAGGTGTAGTGAGAGAAAGAGAGAGAGGGCGCGCGCGCGCGCGCGAGCGAGCGAGAGAGAAAGAGAGAGAGTTACATTAATAGAGTGAATGCAATATTCTTTTTTCGACCCACTAGCATACTGAACGAAGCGGAAAAAGAAGAACCGCAACGCCAATCAATGCAGCAGCTGCAGCGATCAATCTCATCAATGGAGACGCGAAGATCGCGAATACTGGGGCGAAGGTACTCTCTGACAAAGAACTTCTCCAAGTACGTTGAGATCGGTATATCCATTGGCAGTGGCGATTGGTGTATGGTCGACCTGGCTATTGGAGGCAACCGTGGTCGTGAGATCTTCATCACCATGGACTTGTGGAAGAATGTGATGTGCAACAAAACTATGATCATGGAGATGTTCACAGTGCCGTCCGAGACGATTGAACTAGGCGGTGAATTAAATACGGTATCGTTCCGAACGGTGAAATTCAGTAAAAGTAACATTGAGACTATGGAAATTTTTGATCTAACGACATCTATATTCATAACCGCGCATACTTTGAACAAAATGTTTGATCTCGAATATTGTATCGACCATATATGTACTCGTGGTTAAGGGAGAACGTTCCATCGGTCAAACAAAAGTTGACTAAGTTCGTTGAAATATTAAGGGAAACAGCAGCGACCGTGAATTATAAAGCAACAATTATGGAAGACTCAGCTTTTGAACAACATTCTTTGATTGATTGTGAGCTCTTGGCACTCTGTATGAAACCGATATTAGGCGAGGTAATGGTGAATAGGAGTATGAACGGTGGTGGTGAGAAATGGGGACATTTTTAGAAAAATAACAAGAATTATTATTATAAGAAAAAAACCTTGTACATAGTCAAAGAAATAAAAATGAATAATATATGTCATTCTAGGCTGTGTTCCTAGACGACAATGCGTATCCGTTGAGAGAGCGACTTATGCCTCCAATTCACCGACACCCCGACCATTTATCTGAAATACACTATAACCAAGCCCATAAATGCACGCGTCGATTAGTTGAAAATAGTATGGTGTCCTCAAAAGCGATTTCCCTGCTTGAATCACTTGAGAGCGGTTCTCAAATTTGTAGCTAAAATAGAATTGACATGTTGCACACTGCACAACACTGCGTGTGCTATGAGCCGAGAAGATAACAAACCAAAAAACATTAAAATGTAAAAAAAGCGCCAAGTATTTAGTGATTCACATAAAAGGTATCTTCTTGAACTACGTTGCCCAAAAATGAAATAGATATCATACAAGAAAGCCAAGTTTTCAATCAAAGATGCCACACGTTAATTAATTAATTAACTTGCAACTCTAACTTTAAAACTTGGCATTTGCAAATTTGTGTCAAGGTACTCATGCTAGTAATATTTTTAATTGGTAATTAAGTATGCACATGCCAAGTTTTAAAGTTAGAGATACAAGTTAATTAATTAATTAACGTGTGGTATCTTTGATTGAAAACTTGGCTTTCTTGTGTGGTATCTATTTCATTTTTGGACAACGTAGTTCAAGAAGATACCTTTTATGTGAATCACTAAATACTTGGCGCTATTTACGTTTTAATGTTTTTTTAGTGGATTTCACTCCTTTTTGGTCGTTCATATTTTGATGAATAAAATAAAATCGGGCTGTATCACATAACCGTTATCATTGGCTTGACACATCACCAGTCATGGCATAACGAATGTGTCGGTATAAAACCATGTTATCTGCACAGCGCTCCGCAGCACTTCGCAGTGGTGTCCGCTCGCGTGAAAAACGTGAGAGTACGATGATGAACTCTTAATCCGCCAGGCCTTTACCGCGAGAAAAATATAACACAGGAAATTCATATCTCTGGAACGACTGGATCGATCCACATGATTCTTGGCTCATTGGATTCAGAAAAATCAACAATGAAATACAACAAAATTCTTAAATAAATTTTTGGGGGCTCTAACTTTCGCATAAATCAAACTGAAAGTTCGGTAACTAAGGATAACAGCTAGAATACGGGATAAGTTTCCTCGGCTGCCGCGCGCTGTATTATATATACTACTACTTGCCGTGAGACTCTACCGAGTCTCCTAATAATGAAATACCAGACTGGGGCGGAGACGAATTGGATCCAGGGGTGATGACAGAATCTTCATAATGAAGCCGGAGAACGAATGCCGCAGGGAATGATGGAATTATTTCATTGATGGCTTGCGTACTTAGGTAAGTGATAACCCATAAGGTATTCCATTTAGTTTTGTTGCGAGAATCGCGAGTTCCACGAGTACTGGACGAAGGTACTTTCTGACGGAGGACTTCTCCAAGTACGTGAAGATCGGCATATCCGTTGGCAGCGGGGATGGTTGCATGGTTCACCTGATTATTGGAGGCAACCGTGGTCCCAAGATTTACATCGCTATGGGTTTGTGGAAGAATGCGATGCACAGCAAACCTATGATCATGGAGATGTTCACAGTGCCGCCCGAGATGATTGAACTAGGCGGCGAACGAGATACGGTGTCATTCCGAACCGTGAAATTCAGTAAAAGTAACATTGAGACTATGGAAATTTTCGATCTGACATCTATATTCATAACCGCAAATACTTTGAAAAAATGTTTGATCGAATATTGCATGGACTATGTGCACTCATGGTCAGAGGAGAATATTCCATCAATCAAACAACAAATTCTGTACGTTTATTGCAATACTAAGGGGAACAACGACCTTGAATTATAAAGAAGCAATTATGGAAGACCCGGCTTTCGAAAAGACGGGGGTAATGATGGCTAGGAGTATGAATGGTAGTGGGAAGAACACTATAGTGATATCCCGTAGCATGCCTCGCTGCAGACCAAAGTGCCGGTGCAGGTCGCTAGTACCGACCAGTTCGTTTGCGGATCAGAATATATCTTTATGATGCTGGCATGACAGTCTCTGCATTATTGGCAGGGACGCAGAGCCTTATGGGCGTACTCTCCGCAACGGGCACAGTCCGAATTATTCTGGCGTCTAGAGTACAAGAAATGATATCGCATGGGCCCATACTCCACTGGGGAGCCCATGCTCTCAGGGGGGGCCTGTTCGCACAGTTTCGACCGTGTCTGTTGATGCAGATCGTGCCCGTCTCACACTTCGATTGTATGATATGGCATTCCATATCACGTCGGTCTTGCTTGGCCACCATAAGCCACATAAACATTGATCATACTTCAACGTTCTTGCTGACGGTTTTTAACTTACACAATCGAGGTAAGAGAAGCAAGAACACGCTCGAATGATTCCGTCAGCCATTTTTTGAAGACTCTGGCTCGCTCTTCTCTGCGTTGGTTGGCGGGTGGGTGATTTTTGGTCTATAATCTTTGGGGATCCCTTCCGGGGGATTTTTTAAACCTACATCGTTTTTAGTTCTTCGAGTATGTTCTACCACCACCGTTATGTGTGTGTGAGTGTGAGTGTCGGAGGGCCCGAAATTCTCTTTTCCTTAGCATTGGATGGTGGGAGGTAGGGATGGTGACTTAGCGTATGACACACTCCTTTCCGAGGTAGGGATGTTTTTCGACCTATGACTTCACTCCCCCACGCTTGCGGACCCAAAAATTCTTAGCGGACAGCGCGGACTACTTCCTTTTACAGGGATGCTTTTCTATCTAACCCGCTCGCCCCCCCCCCCCCCCCCCCCCAAGGAATTCGGGGATATTAATGGTAATAGTTAAAATCAATTTACACACAGTATACATATAGGAATATCTATTTATTATTATTATTGGATCATACAGGCTTTAAAGGTGTGCAATTTCGGTACATGTCGTAGCACGCAAGTTCCGCTATGGAATGCGCACTGTGACGGGGCCAGCGGCTCCGCACAATTTCCTCTCCCTGCGAGGCAGGCCGGACGAGCGCGGGAGGCCCTTTCTATCTCTCCCTCTCTCGCTCTCTCTCTCTCTCGTCATCCGCGCGTAACACCGTCGTTCCAAGGAAGGCTCTTAAACATAAGCTAATACTAATTAAGTTGATTGGAACGCCGAGAGGCATTTAGGTGTCGGCGGATGCGGCCGCCGATTCGAAATCCTGAGAAATAGAGGCATTAAGGAGGAGGGCAGCCAAAGGGGAAATATCTGGTGGTCCGAGCGGCCGTGAGGATAGCCAGACGAACGGAGATGCCTGAAGATAACCGACGGGGGACCGGGCCGTCTCCGAAGGCAGGCGAGCGGACGAAGGAGCGTTCGTAAGCTAGCTACCCCTGGACCGTGCGGAAATTTGGGACGCCGACCGACCAGCTAAAGGCCCGGCTGGGTGCGCGAGCAGCGTGCGGCCTCGCACCCAGCGCTTGCTTTGCGCCAAGATGCCACCAATGGGACTAGGCAAGGATAGGCAGCGCCGTGTGAAGCGGGATAGGGAATTAGGTAGCGCGATCTCGTCACTTAGAAAGCGACCGGCTTAGAGATAGGCCACGTAGCGATCCAGGCAAAATTAACGTGTGACGAGTGAGTGAGAGAGAGAGAGGTGCGACCGAAGCGAAAGCCAAGGAACTAGACGATTCCTGTTGGGAAACACAGCCTTCGAGGGCTAGCGAGTGTCAAGGAGAGCCAGGAAGGCCAGTAGACGTTCCACCGGTCTACGAATTTCGCAAGGTACGCCTCACACAGTTCGGCCGCCCGCCATTGTAAGCCCTAGATCCCCAGTGCCGATTCTCGTGTTAGTTGCCTGTTCCAATCTTTGTAAGGCCGTGTGGCCGATTATTAGCTTGTGCCTTCCTTGGGGCGACCCGTCAGGTCGCTTTTAAGTCCGGCGTTTGCGGATTGCGTATCCGAACACGCGGCTTCGCCGCCATTGCGCACTCGCCGCGCGCCGTCTACTTGCGTGTAGACAAAGGGCGCGATTGCCTTCCATTGTGTTCGAGTTCGTCTATTCGATTTTCATTGTGGGATAATATTTCGATGTCCGACTAACGTACGCCTGTCGCAGAGAGGACCCAATGATTTCGTGCCCCGAGGGCTTTTCCATCTGTCGAACCTGCGGGCAATTGCGTGTCCGAGAGCGACTATCTTTCTCGGCCGATTCGTGCGGCAAAGAACAAGTCCGTTGTTCGAACGTCGTGAAGTTAAGTTTGTACAGGGGCCCTCGTGGGTCTAGGTCCGATCGCGCGCTAGCTCGGGCTGGCTTTGTGTAAGCTAGGATTAGTAAGGCCGGCCGCGTCCGGCCTAATAAATGTCATCTTTTGTCTCCTAAACTTGTGTCGCGTAAGTTTCCTGCCTCGCAGCCTTCCCGATCCCCCCGATCCTTCGACTCGGCTCGAACATTGAGAGCCAGCCGGGCCAATTAAAGATTTCCCCCCCCGGATTCGCTTATCCCCCGCTAAAAAGTACAATACGTGAAGTCCATCTTCTAACTGGTCTCCTTAGGAGGCCTGGCGCCCAACAATTCTAGCTCTTTTCCATCATTTAGCTAGCGGGGGTGAGTCCGGCCAATGTTTGCCCTGCACGTCGACCACCCACGGGACAGGGGGACGACGGGCAGCTGGGAATACGGTGGCAGCACGTAAACGTATTCTCGCAAGACATTTCCTTAAACGATGGTATAACACCATTGTGGAAGTTCTTCTCATTGAATGGCGGCTATCGTTGTACCAATATCCTTGCAACGCTAGTTTAGGATTTCAATAGGATGAAATGCACCTCGCTGCCAGAGTGTACAAAGATCGCAGTAGCAGCATGAAAATTGTAAGACCTGCAACGATTAAGATTGGTGACAAGGTGCGGGTCAGCAAATTTGAAACGGTCTTCGACATGAACTACACTCCGAACTGGTCGACCGAGTTATTTGAGATCAGCAACGTCAAGCGAACAAAAACTGTCCCGTACTGCCTCAAGCACTTCAAGGGCGAACTCATTGCTGACAGATTTTACGAGTTACACAGTCCGGAGTTACACAAGGCCGCGCATCCTGATGTGTGCCTGGTGGAGAAGGTGTTGTGTAAAAAGGAAGACATGATATACCTGAAGCGGTTGGGATTCGATAAGATTTGCTATTCGTGGATAAAGAAGAAGGATAATGTTTGAATATGAAATATAAAAAACATTATTATTATTATTATTATTACTGTACATAGGTTTTTTTTCATTCGTGCATACTGTACATTCCTTTTTTATTTACACTTTCATACTTTTTATCACAGTATAGACATAACCAGTAGGGTCACTCAGCGTCGGCACCTTTGATCTCGGTGAAGCCGAAATTGGCGGCGCTGCGAGGGCTGCGGAGAGCGATGGCCAATGATTTGCAAAGTATCCGCTAGGCACCACTAGTTCGCAAGTCCGGCGAAGCCGTTCCCCCTCGGCCCCGCTTGCTACTTGCCGACGAACCGCGGCCACCACCCCCTCGGCCCCGCTCGCCGCTTGCCGTCGAACCGTGGCCAGCACCCCCTCCGCCCCGCTCGCCGCTTGCCAGCGAGCCGTGGCCAGAGCACCCCCTCGGCCCCGCTCGCCGCTTGCCTACGAGCCATGGCCAACTGAAACAAGATCGTCATGCCCCTGGTGGCTGGCCAGAGAAACGATGGCCATCCTAATCTGATCGTGGCTTCACGAAATCGGCCGAGTGACCCTACTGGTTATGTCTATACTGTGCTTTTTATCCATTCATACCTACTACTACTACTATTGTGCATTATTATTGTATTTTGTAGTGCCTCCAAGGGAGCGTTGTCGTCGAATTCGGTAAGACACTCCTCTTATCGTCGTGCGGGTTGAGGGCAAGTTTTTCCTCGCTGGTGAAATACACTTTGCGTCCACGTGGACAAATACAATTTTTAAACAATCTTTTTTTCTATAGAGTCCTCGAGGGACCGAACATAGTCCTCGAACTTTATGCAGCTAGCCGCGACGCTCTTCTCAATGCCCTTTTATTTTTGTTTATCGCATTCCTCTCTACCCTGCATCCGGGCGGTATTATACATTTCTTACCTCCAGTCCTATGAATTCGGTCATGATCGCCCCGTTGTTTTTGTCTTTCATAGGGCCCGGCTCCTTCTCATTTGCATGTTCAATGCCTATGGATTGTCCTTGGAGTAATCGCTAGTATCAAATCGGTCCAAGTTACGCTTCATGTGTTCATACACATCGTCACACGCTATTTCGTAAATAAGACTGTCGGTGTCGGTCTACATTATCTTGCGTCTGTCACCGAAGCTCGAAAGCATCTGATCATAGTGAAACTTGTACAGACGCGTTTTCCAATGCCCAAGATGGATATACCGACGTACGGGGTTTGAGAGATTTAACTTTCGCGATCGCGGTCTCAGCACCGTACCACGCTTCTCACTTCGTAAATAATTTCACATTCGTATTGTTTCGTACGTTCTCTATCCTTTTTCCGCACACCGAGTTGTTCATCTATTTAAACAGAGTTTTACTGAAATCGCTAGTCGCCTTCGTACGGGACCAGGCGTTCAGTTAAGATAGAAAGCGACAGAAACTTCACCGACGTCCCAATGGCTGACAAACCTAGGCCACGCGTCAAATGTAAATCTTTCTAAGTGTTCGGCAGGGGCCGTGAGATTTTTTCGAAGTGTCCACGAAGCAAAAATTGCGATTACCATGGACCTCCCAAGGACGGGGCATATTTTTCCAATATCATACTGGTTTGCTATTAACCCGTGCGGTTTAAGTAACGCATATGTTTCTCTGCTTTACTCTAAATTGCTGCATGTACTGCATGTACAGCCTGTAAAGCATGTACAGTGGGTGCGTTCGTTTTCGTACTGCGAGTACTGGCAATGTGACGTCATTAAGTATACTGCGAGTAGCGTTTGGCTATTGGGAAGTATACTTTCCGTGCAGAATACGGCAGTAAAACCGAACGGCGTTGCAGTATACTCCAGTACTAATCCAAGTTAAAAATAGCATCCGAATATTTATGAGGGTTATGTATATACACATCGATAGAAATTATCCACAGTTCATAAACAAATGTAAAAAGTCACAAATGTAGCATTTCTTGCTCTCTCAGCATCTTCTACAGGCAGCTGCATAATATATTCTTTATTAGATTCTGCATCTAAAAGACGCAATGTTTCCGTGGGCGCTGCCATTTTGGATTTTCTGATCTTACTGGCGTTACACCACATCCCCAGCCGTAGTAACCGCAGTAGGAAGTGACGTCAAAATCCGTGACGTCATGAATCTTCGCGAGTACTGACAAAGTATACTTTGGCCTATAACCGAACGCACATTTAGTACTGGCAGTACTCGCAGTATAAAAACGAACGCACCCAGTATATACTGCACGTATATACTGCATGTACTGCACGTACTGTCTGTGCTGTACTGCACGTACTGTCTGTGCTGTACTGTATCTACTGTACTGTATGTAGCGTTCTTCCTCCCTCCCTCGTCATCTGAATCCTGCATGTCATAATCATCGTCATGATCCTCATCACCCTCATCATCGCAATTAGGATTTCGAGTTGTTCCCAAGTCGAATAGTTAGAAGTGACGGTAGGGGATTTATGATAGAGGCCGGTCTGAACGTGCTATCCAGGCGCCCCGACCAGACCTTCTACGGCGGGGTCGGGTAATACTACTACTTGCCAAATCGGTAGCGGGACTTATCCATGCATTTCATTGGTTATTTTTTTCCATTTGTTTTCCTGGGTGGGTGCGTACTCTCCGCGGCTGAAAGAGAAAGTTCCTGTCTCAAGAAGTGGGTGAAAACTCAAAGGCTGCGTCTCGAATAGTTAGCCTTCAACTCTTCTGCGGACATTCCCAATCCAGCCCCACTTACAAACTGTTTAGTCGTAACCATTTACTCTCTCTCGTCTGTTAATCCGTGCGTTTGAAGAAACGCATTTTTCTCTACTATACAGGGTGATTCGGGTAAGTGCTATCGGCTTTTTACCATGGAAATTTATCGATTTTTGAAATTGGTAATTGTCTCGGCGGCCGTCTAATGTCACCGGTGTCGCGTGGCTGCTTAGGGTCAACTGGCCGAATCACGCCAAATACCGACAGTCTTCCGATTAACCGGCAAGGGCCGAATGAGTCGGTAATAAAACATTTTTGCAGCACAATGGAACGGAAAGTGTGAGCGATGCGTGGCATAATAAACATAGTAAAGAGCGTGTCATCGGTACACTCTGGCGAGAAATCATTCTTGTTTTTCCTTTTATTATAACTTTAGAGCTAAATATTGAAAGAGCCAGTAGTTCTCTCCTTACCTCAAGTCAACAGCCAGGCTTTCACCCTTTTTTGGAAGGCGGAGGCAGCACGCCTGCAGCAGCGGCGCGATCAAGGATTGCGGCCGAGTCTTTCAATATTTCGTTTTATAGTTATAATAAAGAGAGAAACAAGAATTATTTCTCGCCAGAGTGCAAGAATGATAGGCTTCCCTATATTATTTATTATGCACAAATCTTTATTATATCACGCTAATATCTCGCACTCCCCCCTGCCAGTGTGCAGTGCAGACAGGTTTTACCAACGAAACGGGCTTGCCTACGAGGAAAATAATTATAGCCCCCAAACGGCTGAACCGATTCGCTTGATATTATCAGCGAGATATTAGCGTGATATAATAAAGATTTGTGCATAATAAATAATATAGGGAAGCCTATCATTCTTGCACTCTGGCGAGAAATAATTCTTGTTTCTCTCTTTATTATAACTATAAAACGAAATATTGAAAGACTCGGCCGCAATCCTTGATCGCGCCGCTGCTGCAGGCGTGCTGCCTCCGCCTTCCAAAAAAGGTTGAAAGCCTGGCTGTTGACTTGAGGTAAGGAGAGAACTACTGGCTCTTTCAATATTTAGCTCTAAAGTTATAATAAAAGGAAAAACAAGAATGATTTCTCGCCAGAGTGCACCGATGACACGCTCTTTACTATGTTTATTATGCCACGCATCGCTCACACTTTCCGTTCCATTGTGCTGCAAAAATGTTTTATTACCGACTCATTCGGCCCTTGCCGGTTAATCGGAAGACTGTCGGTATTTGGCGTGATTCGGCCAGTTGACCCTAAGCAGCCACGCGACACCGGTGACATTAGACGGCCGCCGAGACAATTACCAATTTCAAAAATCGATAAATTTCCATGGTAAAAAGCCGATAGCACTTACCCGAATCACCCTGTACTGTATGGGCTGCACGTACTGCGTGTACAGCGAATGTACTGTATGTACCGTACACGAGTATAGGTGCAGCCTATACCGTACAGTAGAGAAAAATGCGTTTCTTAAAACCCAAGAAGGGAGGCTGTAAAGTGTAATACTAGTAATACTAGTGTCCAGTGGACACTAGTATTACAGTTTGGAGCCCCCCTTCTTCAGTTTTATGGCCTTGGTAACTTGGGTTTGGCTCTGCTACAGCTTTACAGTTATTGACGGGTGCATATTTTGGAGTCTCGGTGCGATTTGGTATTGAACCATTTGAATCGTATAGCCCTTACTTCGCTTTATTGCCGAACGGTTTCTTACGAAATGCCCGGGGAGCCAGGAGAAAGGTAGAGAAGAGTTTCGCCCCGAGTTGAGTTTCGCGGAATAAATCGTAAATGTCGGGGAAGGTGGCGGGGTCAGTACCCGAGGAATTCTTCTGCCTAAGGCCGGATTGCGTGCGGTATCTTCACAAACAGAAAAGGGGTTACAAGCGGAAACGCCTGGAAGACATCTACCTGAAGAACCCTCTGACCTGGACTGCGCGCTCTTCTTCGCTACCACGATTCCATCGCGCCAGTGGGAGTTGTTAAATACTGTAGTGCGTTCGTTAGAATCTCCTGTATGTACAATAGTAGATTTATCTATTTCATAACAATATCCGAATAGGTAATGCGAACGTAACCCTAGATTCAATGCAATGTTGTATATGAAAGATGAAACATAAATAGAAATTGGGAAACATTTCTCTGGAATTAGAATGGATAAATGACTTATAATCATACTCCAGACAGCAGCGTATAGTGGATAGCAGCGATTCAAAGGTAATAGAATCACCCCCTCCAAGCGATCGTGCGAAAGCGCGTACCGCGAAAATATAACGTAGAAGGACAATTGTCACTGGAAAATCTCCTGGAAAACTCAGAGGGGGGGTCCTACCTTCGCGTGCACAGCGGACCCAGCTAACGCACCCAGTATTTTGCAAAGTGGGCCCGTTAATCGACGCCGGATTGGGCAGCCAAGGCCTTACCGCACCCGGATTAGCGATTGGAACTCGGTAGGGGGGCTAGATGTCTGTGTCGTGGAACTCGGAGTGGGGATGCTCAAGGTCAACAGCACGCGCAATTTTTCGAGACTTGGTCAGTTCTTCAATTCTCCAAGTAGTGAGCACTCCAATTTTTCCCGAGATTTTCGCTAAATCTTTCAAGAGAGTGTTATACCTGTTTCCCATCGACAAACCCACATTCTCGGCGTGCATCCTTTGTGTGTACGTGTGTGTGTGTCAGTGTGAGATTGTAATATTCAATACGACAATAACATCGCAAGTAAATTCTGTAAAACCAACCAACGTTCGTGCGATCGCTCTTAGCTTATGCCGAACTATAAGGAGCATAAAAATGAATATTTCAGATAGTCAACCATGGACCGCCCAGCAGGTTCCAGTACTGCTCGTGACGAAGTAGAGGAGCAGCGACCTCAAGGAGCAGCAGAGCCGGCACGGGAGGAAAGACCAGATCCAAGATGGAAGGAAGAGCTTCGTCTCAGGTGTTCGAGGACACCATATTTAGATGGTCGTTTTTTCCGGGTAAATGAAGCAGAATGTGCTTTTGACGGATCCGTCACGACAATATGTCAGCTCTGCCCTAGCGACAAGCGAATAAGGGGGAGACCAGGCAACTCTTCTAACTTCACGTCGCATTTGAAGGTACAGCATCACCGTTGGCTCCGTAGTTTTATTTGAAATAATTAGTACATACGTAATCAATAGTTTTCTATACATTTCTAGAGACACCATGCAGAAAGTTACGCCCGCGATTATAATCTGCATGTAGCAGCCAAGCGGTTGAAGTTAACCGAGGATCGCAGCTCGTTGAAAGTGAAAAGGGCCATTTGCATGTTCTCGCAAGCACTATTTGAGAGGAATGTTGCAGAATACATTCTGCAAAGCATGGCGCCATTTTCAACGGTAGAAATGCCATCGTTTCGGAAAATCTTCGACGGTACGAATTAATATATGGCTGTACAATATGCCTGTATATGTCTACTCCAGGGCAGAATAACGGAATTTCTTAATTTTTAGATTTACAAATTAAAGAAAATAATGTACCACTGAAGCATATTACTAGGCGCCGCTTGGTGTGTAATATAAATGCCGTTTTTGAGAAAGACATAACTGCCCTCAGGAGCGCACTGGCTACTGTAGAGTATGTGTGCACCACAGCGGATATTTGGTCCTGCGGCACGCGTCGATTTCTTGGAGTGACCGTCCACTGGGTAAGAATTAATATTTATTGCTGCATGATGTGCTAAGGTCTTACATATCGCTAATTGGATACTATTTCTACATGCAGATCGATTCAGCTACGTACAACAGACGGTCGGCCGCAATTGCATGTCGTCGCTTTCCTGGATCTCACTCGTATGAGAGAATTTATAGCCTTCTGCACGGCATACACAATTCATTCGGCCTGCAAAACAAAATTGTTTGCACCATCACCGACAATGCATTGAATTTTGTCAAGGCATTCAAGGAATTCGGAGTTACGGAACAATCGATATTGCCATATGGTAAGCAGATGCTGTCAAAGATCTGTGCATACATATCAGGAGACTCGGTAGAGTCTCGCGCCAAGTAGAAGTTCCCTCTCCATATATATATGACACTCCGGCGCGCGACAGCCGAGGCTATATTATCCCGAACACTAGCTGTTATCCTTAGTTACCAAACTTGCACCTCGATTTATGCGAAAGTTAGAGCCCCAAGAATTTATTTCAGAATTTTGTATTTCATCGTTGATTTTTCTGAATCCAATGAGCCAAGAATCATGTGGATCGGTCCAGTCGTTCCGGAGATATGAATTTCCTCTTTTATTTTTCTCGTGGTAAAGGCAAAGCGGATTAAGAGTTTCTTCGTCCGGATTAATACAATTCCTAAAAATGTTACTCTCACGTGTTTCACGCGAGATGGCACCACTGCGAAGTGCTGCAGAGCGCTGTGCAGATAACATGGTTTTATACCGACACATTGGTTATGCCATGACTGGTGATGTGTCAAAACAATGATGACGGTTATATGAATGTGGTACAGTCCGATTGTATTTTTCTTCAAAATATGAACAACCAAAAAGGCGTGAAATCCCCCAAAATACATTAAAATGTAAATAAAAGCGCCAAGTAGTTTAATGATCCAAAAATGGAATAGATATCACACAAGAAAGCCAAGTTTTCATCAAAGATACCACACGTTAATTAATTAATTAACTTGCATCTCAAGCTTTAAAACTTGGCATGTGCAAATTTGTGTCAAGATAGTCATATGCTAGTAATATTTTTTGATTGGTAATTAAGTATGCACATTCCAAGTTTTAAAGTTAGAGATGCAAGTTAATTAATTAATTAACGTGTGGTATCTTTGATTGAAAACTTGGCTTTCTTGTGTGATATCTATTCCATTTTTGGATCATTAAACTACTTGGCGCTTTTATTTACATTTTAATGTATTTTGGGGGATATGAATATTTCCCAGTATGTGTGATATATTCTTAATACTTTGTTTCATCTGCTGACACCTTTGATACACCCGCCGATGTAATCAGCGACACTGCTAGCGATACTGGCAGTGATAACACAAGCGTGACATGCGAGGACAATTCCGACATGGAGATGAGCGACGAAGAAGAAGAGTTTTCCCAGCAGGAGCCCTGGGAAACTCTAGGCGATATTGCTTCAGTGCCCGAGGACAGTTTGCCGCGTCATTTCCGATGTGTTTGCCACACTTTAAATTTACTTGCTAGTGCGGACGTTTTGAATATTATAAAATCGGATGCCAATTTGAAAGCGCGTCATGAAGAAACAGTGCGGAAGTGTAATGCCGTTTGGGGTACGCTTCGGTTTCCCAAGCAAAGGGAAACTTTGACCGGCATATTAGGCCGAGCCCTTATGCACCCGGTCGTTGTGCGTTGGAATTCCCTTTACAATTCATACCGGCAAATACATGACTTAAAGCGAAAGATTATAGAAGCATCGGAAGTTTTAGAGCTGAACTGCATTTTGTCGGAAGCCGATTTTATATACATTAAGGAATACTTGTTCTGTTTGAAACCAATCGCGGACACGATAGAGAAATTACAGGGAGAAAAATATTGTTTTTACGGTTCCGTACTACCAAGCCTTGTGAGCGTGCGCAGGAATATAGCGAAAGTTCGTGATAATTATAGTTTTACAATTTGTAATGGCTTAGCTTTAGAATCAGAGGGCAAGGTCGAAAATAGATTTCAAGACTATTTTCAGGTAAGAGGGAATGGAGAGTTCGCTGCCGTTGCAGCAGTGTTGCATCCGCGATTTAAAAAACTTTGGATGCCGTCCTTGTCTCGCGAGCGTAGAGCTTTAGTCGACAAAGCTACGTCTAGAGCCGTAAGGGCGCTTGGCGTTCAGAATGAGTGCCCCAGGGATAAGCTCGAAGATGACGATTTTTTCAATTTTGCGACGATGAAATTCCATGTTCGTCGTCACCCGCCACTGAAGTATCAGTATTCGACATCGAGCTAGCGAAATATTTAAATGAAGGACCGTCGAACAAACTGCAGACGTGGGAATCTTTTCCTTCGATAAAAAATTCATTTATTTTTTACAATACGCCATTACCGTCATCGGCGCCCATCGAGCGTTTATTCTCTTACGCTACAATGATGAGTGTCCCTAAGTATAATCGCTTAAGGGGCTAGACTCCGCATGGTAGAGGCGCTACTTTACCGGCTCAAATGGCCGAAAATATGGGTCCGCGCCGTGAAATCCCACGGGTTTATATGACATGATTTTGGATTGGAAATGGTCTCAATCGATAGATAAAAGATCAGTACAGGCGGCTAGTGGGATTTTTGGCGTACTGAAGCCATGTTGTTGATATGCAGAGCGGTCTAGCTGAGTACTTTAGTTCGGCCAGCGCGATCGAGGTGGCGCGTAAGTGAAAGGACTATTCTGCACTCTATCCTGTCAAAACATAGCTATTTGACAGCAAGCTATCGGGTTAGGTTAGTCACGTGCTGACAGGATGCAGAGACTTTCTGCACTGCAGACTCATTCTGATGTATGATTTTTAGCTGCAACACATATAAATGCAAAGAAGAATGGTCCGGTTGGTTGTAGTTTTATGGGATTGCATTGTTCCTTGGTGAATAGCAATGTTTCAAACCAGAATAAGCGTAGTAATCTTTCAACTCATTTACCAGCTGCCTTGCCATGGAAATACTTGTATACCATTGTAGCAATTTGAGACCTTCTGTACCTAAGAGCCAGCAGAAATATGTTCGCTTAGATACTATAAACTGTAGTTACAAAACACTTGGCAAGTGCAGTCGTTCGCAGCATAACTTGATGTTTGAGAATCTTGGTAATGCATATGTAGGAGGCACAACATGCAGGTCCCCTCAAACATACCTTTGAAAGATGCTGTGTAAGAGTATATACTTTGGCGATGGTTTTTTCTAGAATGGACGCTCTAATCAACATCTTCATTTGCACATTTACTTTTTGGGATATTAGCTGTTCTATAAACTAGATGCAAGTAGAGTTGTTTATATGTTTGGTAGAAAATGCCTTTCAGTAGCTTGATTGTTTGTAATTCAACAGCCTATGTAACGTATTGATGTTATCAATCGTGCTAGTTTCCATTTCACATATCACGTACCAGGGCTGGTAACTGCGTAAGGGGAGAACATATTTGTTGAAGTACTGTTCATAGTACTATCAGAATATTGTTACGCAGAATTCATATTTCAATTCAAACGTATGGTTGAAAACATGCCACGCCTTTGCAGTTTCTAAGATCCATAAGTCTCAAATTATTGTGCACATGTTTACTGACTAAAGTTGAAATGGCTGTGCTTACCAAGATCTCGAACACGCGAGAATGAGAGAACTAAATTATTAAAAGATATTTGTGTGGCAACAATCACTATTTGCGCTAAACACTGATTATCAGTAACTAGTACGACATTAAATCACAAGTAACAAGATCCACCACTACTCAAGTTCTATTACGATTGGCACTTAGCGCGCCGTAAACGAACAAAAACTTTCCGCGAACAAGTTTGTAACCAGTTGTAATAAGCTTGCTTTTCATTGTAAATTTCAAACGTATTCTGTAGCTCATTCTCTGTGGCATGTATGTACGTCAGTGCGAGTGCGTTTTCACTACCCTTTATCACCAGTAGGAGTATTTTTTTATGGCTAGCTGGCACTATTACAGAACAATAATTTTATTCGGATGCAAAATGGGCGCCAATAATTTTATTGGGTCTCGAAATTTACGCCAATAATTTTATTCGGATGCAAAATGAGCGCCAATAATTTTATTGGGTCTCAAAATGCACGCCAATAATTTTATTGGTATGCAAAATGGGCGCTAATAATTTTATTGGGTCTCAAAATGCGCGCCAATAAAGTTATTGGCACCAGTTTCCCTCCCCAATAAAATTATTGGCGTAAATTCCGAGACCCAATAAAATTATTGGGGACCTAAATTTATTGGCTAATGCCCATCCCTGGTGCCGAGACGCGTGCCGATCCACCGGCTCGTCACTCGTAGTGCCGAACGCCTGACGTCCTCACGTGTCTTTGGAAAGTCCTTAAATATCTTCTTGTAGTACTCCGGTAAGCCGTTTCTCAGACAAAGAATAAGTGGGCCTTCAGCCCGAAAGCCAGCCCTTCCCGGTGTCCCTTCAGGGCACTGCGAGTCAATGATTATATTGTAAAGGAGGTTCGGAAGCCTCAGGAAGGGCCGACGAGTGGCTACGAAATCTTTGTATTTATCTTGTAATCTAGCTCTACCGCTTCGTTTCGGGAGCCGCACTGGTACAATGATTCTGCATGTGTTAAACTGTTATATCTTATGTGATCCGGCGGTACCTTTATGCCGCCGTTAAGCCCGACGTGTTGCCAAGCGCTTTGTTTTCTAATTGTATTCTGATTTGCCACTATTGACCTGGGTTTTGCTTGCTTTAACTTTCACTCTGTTCACTATTGCCTGATTCATTTCTGACTTGATCAACCTTACTACCATTTGCTGCTTTTGAATAAATTCACATTTATTTTGCTCTTTAATTCTGTTTGGCTGAATCTATTTGCTCCTTCCTAACGTCCTCCTCGGCGTCCCTTCCAAAATATTATGTGAGAAGGGTTGTGTTGCCGAAGGAGTGCCGTCGGGTCTGGCTCCCTGCAGTTCGCAAGGGCCGAGTCCCTTGGTTAGGGAAGCAGGAGCAGGATATCCGACGAAAGTGCCGACACGTGGCCGAAGGGCCACGACCCGTGCTCGTCACAATACACACAGAAACACGGCGCTTTCCACCTACTTTGCATCGAATCCAACATATCACTTCTTAAAATCGATGAAAAACTGACGAGGAACGGGACGTGTAAGAATTCGTATAACGATTCAGTAGTGTATTGGTGGATGGTTCTGGGACACTGGCGAGGGGGTGCGGGGAAGCGGGGGAGGGAGCCCGTCCTCTTCGACGGCGGTGTCGAGTAATCAATTAACAGGTGATTAAGATAATTACCCAAACATAGATAACATTTCACGTGTCACCTAGATTGTATATATATAAACATAACATTTCACGCGTCACCTAGACTGTATATATGATTTGAATCAATGAGGATTCTCTTTATCACGGAGTATTTCCAGGTATAGCATCCCGCGTGCCGTCGGAGGTGTAGTGTTGTCGCGAGGCATTTGCAAGGGAGTGTACAATAATACGCATGAATATTTTAATTCCCTTTTTTATTGAAGCACATGTACAGCGTCTGTTTTCACACATCCCGAGCATTGCGAAACTGCGCGATCTTCAGACTTAAAACGCCTTCCAAAATCGTCTGAGTCGTGGCGATGCGTCTCCTGAATCGAGCAGCGTCAATGTGGTAATATCCACGTCGGGCATTTCTGGTGTCCTCGTCATCGGGTAGGTAGCACACCTTTCAGACCTCGTCGAACGAGACGTGTTTCGAACTCATCTGTTGAAGGGAATGTTTCAGTTGGATAATAAGGAAACGGCAATTTCGGTTTAACAGCAGAGAGAGAGAGAATTATATTACCTCGGTATCGATGGTTTTTCAATCGTAGCTTCTTTGACCAAACCGCTAGTTTCTAATACAGGACTTAGCGGATGCTAGGATACAGTTTGAGTGAGCATTGCTCCGCGCTGACGTGTCGTGCCTGTATTAGTATCGCGGGTGCATCTATGCGCGCGCGTGTGTGCGTGTATGTGTAAGAAGAAGAAGAAGGAAGTGGGGGATGATCGTCATAGCATAAAAGTGCGCCACGATGAAAGTGAGCTGTCAGTAATTGGAGGATATCACAGCAGCAGAGTAGCCGCAGCAGCAGAGTAGCCACAGTACGAGTGTAACAGTGAATATCCAGCACGCAATCCCGACATCATGTCCATGAAGAGGAAAAATGCTTGTGCGCACAACGACTGCCCGCCGAGTCAAGCGTAAGTACATCAAATTAATCTTGATCGTTTGAACTGAGAATTATAGTAATAGAATGAATATAATAGCAATCATCTTTTTGCAACACCCTTTAGTTCAAAGCGGCTACAAGAATCGCAGGGATATGACGGTCAGAATGATGACGATCTAGCGAGTATTCTCGACATGGTATCAAGCCAGGGGAAATATCCGCAGGATATTTAAAAAATATCCGACGATCGTCCAGGTACTCCCAGCATCTTATCAATTAAGGGGAAGTATCCAAAGAAAAAGAAGAATGAGAAGGGTAAGCACTTTGAGTTATTCCCAATAGTTGAACTGAGAGAGAGTGTGTGTGTTATACATATTAATAGAGCGAATGCAATTTTCTTTTCCACCCAGCAGCAGCAGCAGCACGATGAACGAAGCGGAAGCAGAACAGGAAGAAGAAGAACCGCAACGTCAATCAATGCGGCAACGATCAATGGAGACGCGAGGATCGCGAATACTGGGACGAAGGTACTCCCTGACGAAGGACTTCTCCATATACGTGGAGATCGGAATATCCATTGGCAGCGGCGATTGGTGCATGGTTGAACTGGCTATTGGAGACAACCGCGATCACGAGATCTGCATTACCATGGACTTGTGGAAGACTGTGATGTGCAACAAAACTATGCTCATGGAGATGTTCACAGCAGGGTTGGGAAACGGGGCGAAATTCCTACCGATCCCTTCGGAACGTACCTGCGTTCCGAGGGCTCGGAGCGATCAGCCCCTGACCGGAGATTTTGTTCCGAAGGCTCGGAGCGGTCGGCCCCTGACCGGAGATTTCGACCGAAGGCTCGGAGCGGTCAGCCCCTGACCGGAGATTTCGACCGAAGGCTCGGAGCGATCAGCCCCTGACCAGAGATTTCGACCGAGGGCTCGGAGCGATCAGCCCCTGACCGGAGATTTCGACCGAAGACTCGGAGCGGTCAGCCTCGGAACGTTCTGACCGGTCAGAAGAACGGTCAGAAAGCGGTCAGGAATCGAGTAGTGAATCAACCGTCCGCCTGGCTCGGGCGGGGGCGCTGGTAGGCTTATTCGACGGCTCGCCAGGGCCGTGTCATAGCAGTTAGCGAGGATTTGTCTGGTCCCTAGTCTTTAGCTCAATATAGTAGGAAAATTTTTCTTTTTCACCACCTCGTTACTTCAAGGCCGGCGCATGCTGCCCGCAAAGCCAAACAACATTTCTCGAGCCCCTATTGGAAAAATGATATGCAAGGATCGGAACTCACGACGAGCTGTGCAGAACTCAGATTGGCAATTCTCGAATCGATATATATGTATATCTAAATCGGCAAACTGTGCGCTCCGATATCAAAATTTCATGCCACGCCGGCCCGACGCCCAGCGCGTCGGCGTGTAAGCGGCGACGCCCAATAAATCCCTGTAAGTCTCATTATATTCCTATCCCCCCTTACCCTCCGGGAAACAATTCATCGGCTACTCAAGGAGCATTTTTCTTGTAATGGGCGTAGTGGTCTAGGAGCAAAACGTTTGACCCGCAGTCTTGTAGATCAAGGTTCGGTTCTCGGCAGTGGTGTTCTTTTTTTGTACGTCTTTTCTCTTGATTTTTCATTTGCGTTGCATTCTTACAATCAATAATGTGAATTGATAAAATTGGGCGGTGTTGGAACTTTAAGTACACTGTTCTTTAAACACAATGGGGAAATCCCGTAAGGCCGAGGGAGAGCGTTGGCACCTGGCTCGCTACATCGGTCACTGGCAATTTTTCAGGGCCTACGCTACGCTATTTGTGCAGGTAAAAGTGTTATTGTATTGTGCGGAAGCCGAGCAAGCAAGTCTCATCGCTTGACCGATTTCGGAGTGAGCCCGCTGTCTAATCCCTTTTATGACTACCTGCGCCCGAGGCTAAGCGCGCTACTCAGGCTTGCCGACGGAAAGACAATTGCGCCTTTAATCCTCCTTTACGAAAAGTCAACGTCTGATACATTTCAATGTGCATAAGGTTACGCACCGGACTGCGTCGGAATCCAAGGATGCCAATGAGTTTAAGCTGCGTGTTCGGTTTTGACTTTCGGCACCTCTGCTACGGTGGCCTAGTATTTTGGGAGACAAAAGAGTATTGGTCGCTGGTCGAGCAAGCAAGTCCCGTTCCGCCAATTTCGGAGCCGGCGCGCTGCCTAATCCTTTTTATGATTAGCCGCACTCGCGCGGCGGAGCGCGCTGCTCAGACGTGCGTTGACCGATACACCGTCCGAGGTGAAGGCAACCTTCTCCCTCGAGCTCGAGGGGGTTGGTTTCTTTTAGCACAATGGGGGAAAACCCCGCGAGCCCGAGCGAGACGCTGGCCGAGACTCCACCTCGCCCGGTATCGGTCAATGACAAATTTTCGGGGCCTGCGCTACTTGCGAAGGCAAAACTGTTTGAAAGCAAATATGTATTGTATGCTGGCCGGGCAAGCAAGTCCCGCTTCACCGATTTCGGCGCGTACAGTAGCATTGTTGTAATACGTTCGTTTCGAATTAGAGAAAAGTTTCGAGTTAGAGCCTGCGAGCAACACATTTTAATTAATTGGGTCTCTTTACTGGTTTGTATCACACTAAGCTAAAGACTGTTGCAGCCCAGTTTGATTGAATATTTGGAAAAGTATCACACAAAGCTATTCGTTGCGAGGGAATCGGCAATTCCAATTCCGAACTCGATATAAATTCCAACCTTTTTCTCCGATCTCACCCAACAGTCACGACACGTCAAAACTAGACAGTACAGGGGGGGTATAACTTGTCTAATGTAACTGGCAAAAAATTGATTGAAATAATGGCCCTGGCGAGCCGTCGAATAAGCCTACCAGCGCCCCCGCCCGAGCCAGGCGGACGGTTGATTCACTACTCGATTCCTGACCGCTTTCTGACCGTTTTTCTGACCGGTCAGAACGTTCCGAGGCTGACCGTTCCGAGCCTTCGGTCGAAATCTCCGGTCAGGGGCCGACCGCTCCGAGCCTTCGGTCGAAATCTTCGGTCAGGGGCCGACCGCTCCGAGCCTTCGGTCGAAATCTCCGGCCAGGGGCTGACCGCTCCGAGCCTTCGGTCGAAATCTCCGGTCAGGGGCCGACCGCTCCGAGCCTTCGGAACAAAATCTCCGGTCAGGGGCTGATCGCTCCGAGCCTCCGGAGCGCGCTCCGGAACGGCGTTTGGGACCCAACCCTGGTTCACAGTGCCGACCGAAACGATTGAACTATGCGGTGTATCTGATACGGTGTCATTCCGAACGGTTAAACTCAGTAAAAGTAACATCGAGACTTTGGACATTTTGTATCTAACTACATCTATATTCATAACCGAGCATACTTTGAGCAAATTGTTCGATCTCGAATACTGTATCGATCATATGTACAGGGTGATGCGGATAATTGGAATCAGCTTTTTACCATCGAATTTTATCGATTTTTGTAATTAGTAATTGTCTCGGCGGGCGTGTGATGCCACCGATGTCGCGTGACTGCTCAGGACCAACTGGCCGAATCACGCCAAATACCGACAGTCTTCCGATTAACCGGCAAGGGCAGAATGAGTCGGTAATCATGAGACTCAGTAGAATCTCGCGCAAAGTAGTAGTCCCCTACGGCGCGCAACAGCCGAGCCTCTATTATCCCGAAGATTCGATCGATGCCAAAATTTCTTCTCGATTTATGAAAAGGTTACGGTATTAAGGATTTATATCTGAATTTAGTATTTTAGCTGTAATTTTTCGGAATCTGATGAGATAAGAATCAAGCGAATTTCGTTGGTAAAACATTTCTGCACTGCACTCTGGCAGGGGGGGGGGAGTGCGAGAGATTCGCGTGACATAATAAATGTTTTATGCATAATAAATAATATAGGTAATCCTATCATTCTCGCACTATGGCGAGAACTAATTCTTGTTTCTCTCATTGTTATAACTATAAAACGAAATATTGAAAGACTCGGCCGCAATCCTTGATCACGCCGCTGCTGCAGGCGTGTTGCCTCCGCCTTCCAAAAAAGGGTGAAAGCCTGGCAGTAGGTTTGAGGTAAGGAGAGAATTGCGGGCTCTTTCAATATTTCGCTCTATAGTTATTATAAAAGAAAAAACAAGAATGATTTCTCGCCAGAATGCACCGCTGACACGCTCTTTACTATGTTTATTATGCCACATATCGCTCACACTTTCCCTGCCAGTGTGCAGTGCAGCAATGTTTTATTACCGACTCATTTTGCCCTTGCCGGTTAATCGGAAGACTGTCGGTATTTGGCTTGATTCGGCCTGTTGGCCCTAAGCAGCCACGCGACACCGGTGACATTAGACGGCCGTCGAGACAATTACCAATTTCAAAAATCGATAAAATTCGATGGTAAAAAGCTGATTCCAATTATCCGCATCACCCTGTACTCGTGGTTAGAGGAGAACGTTCCATCGGTTAAACAAAAATTTTCAAAGTTCGTTGAGATACTAAGGGGAACGGCAGCAGCAGCGGCTTCGAATTATAAAACTGCAATTATGGAAGACGCGGCTTCCGAACGACATTCGTTGATTGATTGCGAGCTCTTGGCACTTTGCATGAAACCGATATTAGGCGAAGTAATGATGGATAGGAGTATGAACGGTGGTAAAAAATGGGATGACACGTTTCGGAAATAAGAAATTATTATCATAAAAACACACACACACTGTACATAGATAAAAAAAGAATAAAAGCAAAATGAAAATAAAATATGAGTATATATTGTAATGTAACTCGCGGGGCGAGACAACTCCTCGCCTTCCCGTAAAGGAATATCTCTCGCGAAATTAGAATTGGGGCTGTAAGAGCCATCTATCGTATGGGAACGTCTCCAGCCAGGTTCTCGCTAAGCATTTGTAGCCAATCCTAACGCTTTTTGTATTTGCGCGAGCCTATTAGCGCCCGTCAGGAGCGAGGGCTCCTGGTACCTTCGAACAACCGATTCAACTTCGCATTGTCGCCTTTAATCGTTCTGCCTAGCTCTCTCGCCGAATCCACCTGCTCTCCTCACGTTCCTGACTAGCCTGGGAATCCGCCCGGGGATTTTCTTGCCGATTGAACTTTATTTTCGCGTTGACTAAAACTTTCAGTAGCTTATCAATGTTGTTGGCACTTTGGTGCCTGGCGCCCAATTTCGCGGTTTCGTTCGGATTTTGGTTTAAGTACGAGTTCATTATTATCGGAAAGACTTCCCAGCCGAAGTGTAGGGCAATTGGGAAATTAAGAGAGAAAATGATTTCGAGTCGGGTTCCCATCAAAAAGTAAAAATAGAGACTGTCTTTAGTTTGTGTCGCGCTTTCTTCGCTTCTTCTGTCTTTCTGTCTTCCCGAATTTCTTCCGGCGAACCAGATTTCGCGGCCGGAAGAAATTCCTTTACAATATATATGTATGACGGGGGGGGGGGGATGATGTCAGCGGCAGGGGATGATGATAGCGACGGGGGGGACGGGCAGGCTTCATCCCGATGATGGGATTCGGGGACTCGCGATGGCGGAATCATCCCCATGACGATTACAGCGACCTGTAAGCAGAGGGAAACAAAAAAATAATTAATAATCGAGTAACGCACAGAAATACGGTAGTATTAAGTTCATGATACTTACTTCGATTGCGCAACGACCACGTCCCGGCAGTACTCTGCGAACGGCGGGTCCACCCGCATATCACGCAGCATTGGTCGCTGCCGATCAAAATGCTCGCTGAGGCCCGAGCCGCTGCTCCACAGCGCGTAATAAATCTTAATCAAATGCGCCCGGCATTCCTTGCACTGCTGGCATGGGCGCACCTCCTTATACGCATATTCCGCGCAACGTGCACAGTCCGCGTTATGTGGCCAGTCGGCCAGAAATGTGGCCGAATCGGCGCGTACTCCGCTGGGGAGCCCATGCCCTCGTGGCACTCGGCACATAATTTGTGCCCGTAACGATTCGTGAAAAGTATGCCCCGCACACACTGCGCCTGGAGGATGTGGAACTCCACATCCCGGCGATCTTCCTTTGCGACCAAAAACTTGAACATGGCGAAGAAACACGAACGATGATGAAAGAGGTTAAGCGAAAAAAAACGAGAGTAAGCTCGAATGACTCCGCCAGCCGTTTTAAAGGCTCCTATAATCTTCGACGATTCCCTTCCGACGGATGTTTTGGCCTATGCCGAAACATATCGAAACATATCTACTCACTCTCAACTCCTCGGTCCGGAATTCCTCTTCGTGCAAGTGGTTGTCCCCTCTTCTGGTTCTCTGCTGGTGGGGGTGGTATACCGCCCTCCGCACGCCCCCCTTTCTTCCTTCGAGCCCTTGTTCGCTGATATCGTCTCGGACTTCCCGAATAAGGTTGTCCTTGGCGACTGGAATGCGGACTGGGGCTCTTCCTCCTTTGACTCCTTCTATCTCCAACGTCTTTTCTCTCGCCTCAACTTATATTCCATCCCCTATGCTTCAACCTTCCATACTTCTCAATCCTCCACGCGGCTCGATCTTGGGCTTGTTGATGATTCTAGCAGAGTCGTTTCTTTCTCTCAAAGCAAAGAGCCTCGATGCACCAATCATGAGTTCATTTCATTAGATTACGTTTTCGCTTCATGCTTCACTCCGACTAACGACCTTCGTCGTAGGTATGGTTCCATTGATCCCAATGCGCTATTCAATGACATCTTGCAGCTTAACTGTGTTCGCCTTGCTTCGAACGCCTGTGAGAGTAGTGTGGATCAACTGGTGGACAATCTGAACGCGGGGCTGCTCCGAGTTCCCGATGAGCACGCTCCGCTGAGACCTCTATGTATCCGGCGGCCTCCTGCTCCCTGGATCTCACCTGAGATTCGAGCCGAGATGCGTTCTCGGGACTCGCTCAGGCGTTCCTTCCGTAGGACTGGCAGTCCGGACGCGTGGGCCCTTTACCGGACTGCTCGTAACCGGGTCCAGTCTCTTCTGGCGCGAGCCAGAACTGTCTTCCTTCTCTCTCGCTTCTCCCGTCCTAGGAGCCCGACTGAACTTTGGCGCGAGTTGAAGTCCTTCGGTGTCCTCCCTCCCTCTCACTCTTCTGTTCCGAGTAACCTGTCTCCGGACATGATGAACTCTTTCTTCCTTTCTGCCCATGCCTCCTCTCCCTCGGCCGTCTCCGCGTGTCTTCTGTCTAACCATATCTCCGACGACTCGCGTTTTTACTTCTCTCCCGTCATGGGGGAGAGTCTTGCTCGCGCCATACGCCTTGCCAACTCGTCTATCTCGCCCTCGGATGAGCTGAGTGCGAGATTCCTATCTCTCTCTCTCTCGGCGATCCATTCGGTCGTCCTCCATATCTTTAACTCCTCTCTCACCTTTTCTATCTTTCCAGACGCCTGGCGTCGCTCTATTATTACTCCCATTCCCAAGAAGCCGAATGCCTCTGCACCGGCTGACTTTCGCCCTATCTCTCTTCTTCCCGAGCTCTCAAAAATTCTTGAGAGGCTGGTCCTTAACGACCTCCAGGCTTTTCTCAGTGAGTCTGGTAACTTGGATCCCTCCCAACACGGTTTTGTGAAGAACCGCTCTACCCAGACAGCTCTCCTGACTCTCCTGGATGATGTCCGTCTCGCCGCTGATAAGCGGATGGTCACTGTCCTGGTCTGTTTGGACTTCTCCAAGGCCTTTGACACCGTTGACCACTCCCTTCTTCTCTCCAAGCTCTACTCACTTAACCTCTCTCTTCCGGTCTTACGGTGGATCTGGTCCTACCTTACGAATAGAAGGCAGGCTGTCAGAGTCGGACGGTCTCTCTCCCAGTGGTCCCCGGTCCTTTCGGGCGTGCCGCAAGGCTCGGTCCTTGGGCCCTTCCTTTTCTCTCTGTATATACAAGACTTCAATTCCGTTGTCCGTTATTCCAAAATAGTTAAATACGCGGATGATGTGCAACTGTACATCTCTGCACCTTACTCTGAGCTGGAAAACGCAATTACAAGGATCAACTCCGACCTTGCTGGTGTAACGCACCGTAAGGGTTCTAGGAAGCCTGACGCCTAGGACCCTTATCGCGCCCCCACTCCAGCGGCTAGCGACAACCAGGGCGCTGGCCCAAGGGACCGTCGCCAGTCGCGGACCGACCGAAAACCAAGCTCAATCTCTCTCTCACTGTAACGCTAGTAATAAAGTTCACAAAGTGCAAAACCATCCTTCATCACAAGTGGTGTCAGAAGTGGGATTTACTGAAGAACCCACCCACACACACAGAAAACAAAAGGAAGTACACAAGCACACGGAGAAAAGGACCGACACATGCACACCTATATTTTCTTGACTGCGCTCATACGGTAAGTGGAAACAAATTATATCAACGTTAAAAGTGCTACCCCTAATCCACCAAAATTCCGCCTCAACGACCCGAACGCCACAGAACTCACAACCAAATTTTTTACGAACCACCTCAAGACACAGAAATACCACCCACGACAGAGCCAAACATGACAAATACACTAACTTTCCGTGACATATATAACATTATCCCGAGCTTTGACGGAACCAACATCCCAGTAGAGCATTTTATTAAAGCATGCAAAAGAGCGACTACGTTATTAAATGAACCAGACAAAGTAAAATTCTTAGAGATCCTTCCGTCGAAACTAACGGGTACGGCTATCGAAATCATGGACGCGAAACCTTACGATAAATTAGACGAACTCCTCAACGATTTTAAGACCGCTTTTAGCAAACCCACGGAACTCCCAGACTTAGAATTAGAACTACGCACACTAACACAACACTATAATGAATCAGTATTCAACTACGCCACTTGACTGCGCCAGATTTTAAACAAGATATTAGAGCGACTCGACACTGTCTATACGACGGTAGAAAACAGCACGTACCTAACAAATCGAAAGCTAGAAGTACGGAACTAAACCGCGAGAGTATTCGTGAGAGGCCTAGTAGAGAGCATTAATAGCAGAATGTCCAGGAACCCCATAAACTTACAAACCGCAATAGACGAAGCCATCGATATAGAAAACGAACTCCTCCGACGGCAGAAGTTACACAGCATAGCAAACGAGAACCATAATACACCCACAGCTCATGTTCGATTCGCAGAATTAGACGATACTCCAGGTAGGAAATTTTGTTAATATTGTGAAAAACCCACCCATGATACGAAAGAGTGCCGTTCCTTACAGAGATTCAAAGACAATAGGAAAAATAGAGACCGATCATCCGACAAACACAACTCACGCGATACACGAGATACAAAATACTGCGATTTCTGCGATAAACCCACTCACAACACGAAAGAGTGCCGTTCCTTACAGAAACACAAAGACAATAGGAGAAGTAGAGACCGATCATCCGACAGATACGACTCACGCGACACACAAAATACAAAATACTGCAATTTCTGCGACAAACCCACGCACAATACAAAAGAATGCCGCACCCTACAGAGACACAAAGACAATAGGAAAAACAGGAACGACCGATCAAACGACAGATATTCCCGCGACAGAAACAGGAACGACCGATCAAACGACAGATATTCCCGCGACAGAAACAGGAACGACCGATCGAACGACAAATATTCACGCGACAGAAACAGGAACGACCGATCGAACGACAGATATTCACGCGACAGAAACAGAGATGACCGATCAAGCGATAGATATTCACACAATACACGCGACAGAAACAGGGATGACCGATCACACGACAGAAATAGGAACGATCGATCAGGTGACAGGTATTCAAGCGACAGATATTCACGCGACAGATACAGAAATGACTATTCACGCGACAGATACAGAAATGACTATTCACGCGACAGATACAGAAATGACTATTCACGCGACAGGTACAGAAATGACCATTCACGCGACAGGTACAGAAATGACCATTCAAGAAACAGATACAGAAACGAATCACGCGATAGATACAGAAACCGCTCACGCGAAGGGCATTATAAATCAGACAGTACTACCGAAATCGAAAAGGCACTAAAGAACCTTCTGCTAAAAAACTCAGAGGAAGTCTCGCAGCTGGGCACGGCACGGGACTCACCCCCACGGTGCCCAGTAAACTAGAAACCCCAGCTGTAAAAAAGGCAAAAATCTCATACAGTACTTCAAAACATTACGAACCTCCAACAATCGAACTACACACACCCGATACCGTTAAACGAAGGACAAAATTTTTTATAGACACCGGAGCCCAAGTAAACCTTATAAAAATCAGCAATGTAGCACGCCACGTTAACATAAACCGGAGCATAAAATTTGAGTTGATAGGAATAACAGACTCTAAAGCATCCACCATAGGATCGTGCCTTATCTTAATTCACGATATCCCAGTAGAGTTTCAAGTAGTCCCCGATACCTTTTCGTTCCCACAAGACGGTCTGCTAGGCGATGCCTTCTTTAATCAGACCTCAGCAGACATATTATACTCCGAAGACTGTATAGTACTTAGAAACCAAAGACTACACTTCGCGACACCCGAAGCCTTTAACGTGCCACACAGAACTAAAGCCCAAATGATGATCCGATTAAAAAATACAGATCTCAAAGAAGGATATATACCACAGATAACACAATATGCAGGAGTATATCTTGGAAACGCGCTAGTAGAAAATCATAAAAATACCGCGTACTTACAAGTCATTAACACTAATTCAAACCCGGTATCACTGCAAATAAGAGAAGTCGAACTACAACCCATCGAGAAAACAGCGGACAAACCAGACATACCTACAGATGAAGTGGATTCTCAATGTAATCAGACAGAATACAGTGCAGCAATTTACACAATGACAGTAAACGAACGACTCAGAAAACTCGAAACACTCTTACGTTTAGAACATCTAAACGACGAAGAGAAGAAACACATTTTGAAACTAATTTCAGAGTATCCAAATCTATTTCACATAAAAGGAGACAAATTAGGGCACACGTCAGTAGCTCAACACCAAATCCACACAACAGACGATCAGCCAATCAATACAAAACAATATAGGTATCCCCCAGTACACAAAACAGAAATCCAACAACAAATCCAAGATCTCTTAGAAAAGGAAATTATACAACCTTCTATTTCACCCTATAACTCACCAGTATGGATTGTTCCTAAAAAACCCGACAGTAAAGGCAACAAAAGATGGAGAATGGTAATAGACTTTAGAAAACTTAATGAAAAAACAACAAACGACGCATACCCATTACCGAACATTACAGACATACTAGACCAATTAGGCAACGCACAATATTTCTCGATATTCGACCTTGCATCAGGTTTCCATCAAATCGAAATGCACCCTCTTGATAAACAGAAAACAGCATTCTCCACACCAAATGGACATTATGAATTCAACCGCATGCCATTTGGACTTAAAAACGCGCCAGCCACATTCCAACGCGTTATGGATATCATTTTATCTGGTCTTCAAGGCACTGACTTATTTGTATATTTAGATGACATAGTAGTTTACGCGAACAGTCTAGAAGAACACGCAACGAAATTCCAGAGACTAGCAAACAGACTAACAGACGCAGGACTTACACTACAGACTGACAAATGCGAATTTTTACGGCGAGAAGTAACTTACCTTGGACACATATAACCGAAAACGGTGTGAAACCAAACAAAAGCATAATAGAAGCAGTTCAACATTTCCCACGACCAAAAGATAAAAAGAATATTAAACAATTCTCTAGCCTCACCGGATATTATAGACGATTTATAAAAAATTACGGGAAAATTATCGCACCACTAATATTGTTACTCAAGAAAAACGTAGAATTCAAATGGGATACAGATTGCGAAACAGCATTCAATACACATAAAGATAAACTCACGGAACAACCAATCCTTCGATATCCCGATTTCGAGAAACCGTTTACACTCACCACAGATGCATCAGATTACGCGATAGGAGCAGTACTTAGCCAAGAACATAATAACTTTAACCATCCCGTAGCATTCTATTCGAAAATCCTCAGAAAAGCCGAACAATCTTACGATCCCATGCAAAAAGAGGCGCTAGCAATTATAAGAGCAGTAGAGCACTTTAGACCGTATCTCTATGGTAAGAAATTCACACTCGTCACAGATAACAGAGCGCTGACATACCTAACACATAAAGATAAACCTCCACAACAACTGCAACGCTGGCAAACAATCTTAAACAAATACGAATTCGAAATAATACATCAACCCGGAAAACTTAACGTAATAGCAGACGCGTTATCACGAAACCCAGTATCAATAATGCCAATTAGATCAAGACGCGACATTACGGACAGCGACACAGAATCGAATAATCCACGTGAAACTAAGATACCTAAATCATCTCACCAACCGCGTACTAGACCGCTTTCCACAACGAACTCGGCATCGGATAATCCACGCGAAACTAAAAAATCTAAACAATTTCACCAACCGCGTACAAGACCACTCTTAACATCGGACTCAACATCGGGAAACCCAGCACCCAAGAAAAAGCCACAAAAGGCCCAAGAAACAAGCAACGAAATAATGGACGTACATACGCCATCAAGTTCTGGTATTAAACCAAAGCCACAAAGTGAAGATGTAACGAGAGAATACGACAAAAATATAGATAACGATAATAGGGACTCATCGTCATCCATATCGTCAGACGAAGACATGGGTAGCAAAGAATATGCACCCATAAGGCAAAATCCTGACAATGTAAATGACAAAAATCCCCTAAACTCGAATCAATGCGGTGAATCACCACCAAACGAAGATGATAAACCCGAACCGGAAAGTCAACCGAGCCCGCAACCTATGGAAATCGTTCCACAATTACGATCTCCTTCAACAAACACAAGAAACTCCACCGACCAGAAAAACCAAAAACCGGAGAAATCATCACAGCGTGAAAAATTGTCAAGCATCACTAGGAAATATTTGGAGTCAAGTACCGACTCAGAAATACAAACGATTCTCCACAAAATACAAAACGACGGAAATCCCTTACAAGTACAGGGTGATTCGGGTAAGTGCTATCGGCTTTTTACCATGGAAATTTATCGATTTTTGAAATTGGTAATTGTCTCGGCGGCCGTCTAATGTCACCGGTGTCGCGTGGCTGCTTAGGGTCAACTGGCCGAATCACGCCAAATACCGACAGTCTTCCGATTAACCGGCAAGGGCCGAATGAGTCGGTAATAAAACATTTTTGCAGCACAATGGAACGGAAAGTGTGAGCGATGCGTGGCATAATAAACATAGTAAAGAGCGTGTCATCGGTGCACTCTGGCGAGAAATCATTCTTGTTTTTCCTTTTATTATAACTTTAGAGCTAAATATTGAAAGAGCCAGTAGTTCTCTCCTTACCTCAAGCCAACAGCCAGGCTTTCACCCTTTTTTGGAAGGCGGAGGCAGCACGGCTGCAGCAGCGGCGCGATCAAGGATTGCGGCCGAGTCTTTCAATATTTCGTTTTATAGTTATAATAAAGAGAGAAACTAGAATTATTTCTCGCCAGAGTGCAAGAATGATAGGTTTCCCTATATTATTTATTATGCACAAATCTTTATTATATCACGCTAATATCTCGCTGATAATATCAAGCGAATCGGTTCAGCCGTTTGGGGGCTATAATTATTTTCCTCGTAGGCAAGCCCGTTTCGTTGGTAAAACCTTTCTGCACTGCACACTGGCAGGGGGGAGTGCGAGATATTAGCGTGATATAATAAAGATTTGTGCATAATAAATAATATAGGGAAGCCTATCATTCTTGCACTCTGGCGAGAAATAATTCTAGTTTCCCTCTTTATTATAACTATAAAACGAAATATTGAAAGACTCGGCCGCAATCCTTGATCGCGCCGCTGCTGCAGGCGTGCTGCCTCCGCCTTCCAAAAAAGGGTGAAAGCCTGGCTGTTGACTTGAGGTAAGGAGAGAACTACTGGCTCTTTCAATATTTAGCTCTAAAGTTATAATAAAAGGAAAAACAAGAATGATTTCTCGCCAGAGTGCACCGATGACACGCTCTTTACTATGTTTATTATGCCACGCATCGCTCACACTTTCCGTTCCATTGTGCTGCAAAAATGTTTTATTACCGACTCATTCGGCCCTTGCCGGTTAATCGGAAGACTGTCGGTATTTGGCGTGATTCGGCCAGTTGATCCTAAGCAGCCACGCGACACCGGTGACATTAGACGGCCGCCGAGACAATTACCAATTTCAAAAATCGATAAATTTCCATGGTAAAAAGCCGATAGCACTTACCCGAATCACCCTGTACCACAGGAAACCATTAAAACTAACAGTCACCCACCAACAGCGAGTGTCCAAAAGCGCACCGAAGACACAATAGGAACACATCTTGAACCCATTGAGCCAACAATCCGATCACCACCACACCAAGTGAAAAGTCCCGAGAACATAGACACTCCAGATGCCGACCAGAGACGCCTAGAATCAACGCGTAAAAAGACCGAGCCAATAAATCACGCGAGTCCTCAAGCCGTAGCAGGACCGAGCAAAAGTCACACACCGGAGAGACACCGACACGCACAAGGCCGACTCAAGTGCCTCCTCAGATGACGAAGCCGATGACCCAGTGCGCTGATTACCACCTCACCGTCCCGAACAGCTGACCGTACCGAACACTAACGCGGATACAAATAAACCCATACACACTTCAAACCCCCAAGTTCGTAACACCATTGCAATCACCCGAAATCATTTCCTGATAAAGAAGGACAATATCGCGTACTTTCTCCCAGCGGATTGTGCAATGGAATCTTTAACCACACAAGTATTAAAAGAAAAAGGAATTATTAACACAGACAGTCTCTTAGAACAAAAACCACACATAGGCGAAATTCTAATCACACGTCGGAAAACCAGATATTATTTCGGTATGATATGCAAAAACAAAAACACAGACACAGTAAACCCACATATTATAAAGGAATGCATTAAAACACTTTTGGAAAAATTAAAACAACTTAAAATAAATTCGTGCACTATTGCAAAAGACCCCCAAATTATCGATCAACTCCTATGGGCAGATCTAAAAACATACTTATACACACATGTTTCCCAACCAGATTTAACAATCACACTTTGCGAAGGGCTATTATCCGTCCCACATGCGTCAATAAGAAATATAATAATGACGGAATTACACAACTCCGCAATTGGAGGCCATAGAGGAATCGAGAAAACATATAAAAGAATAGCAGCCCAATATTATTGGAAGAACATGAAAAATGACATTAAAACATTCATAAAAAATTGTTTCGACTGCCAAAGAAACAAACTAGTTCGAGTAAAACCAAAAGCCCCAATGATAATTACAGACACACCAGCCGAACCGTTTGACAAAATAGCCATTGACATTTGTGGCCCATTACAAGAAACAGAAACCGGATACAGATACATACTTACAATCACAGACCTTTTTAGTCGATTTTCACTAGCAATCCCCTTGAAACATCAAACTTCTGTAGAAGTAGCCAAAGCATTAGCAGAAAACCTAATTTGCACTTTCGGAGCTCCAAGAGCTATATTATCAGATCAAGGTCGATGCTTCATGTCTAAAATATTCAAAGAATTCAAAAACCTTTTCCAAATTAAACACTATAACACTTCCACATATCATCCACAATCGAATGGCATCGCAGAACGAGGTCATCATACCCTAATCGAATATCTAAAACATTACATCTCTGAACACCGTGATTGGGACCAATGGCTCCCATACGCAACTTTTTCCTACAACACCAGCACTCACGATAGCACAGGATTCACCCCATACGAATTAATCTTTGAGAAAACAGCGCGAACACCCTCAGAATTCCCACCTCCAGAAACAATACTTACATACGACGCATACCTACGCACGCTAACGGAACAATTAAAATGGGTACAAGAAAAAGCAACAGAAAAGCAAATCCAAGCTAAAGAACGAAACAAAAGATACTACGACAGACGAACAACTATACCAAATTTTGAACCAGGACAATTAGTATTTCTAATTAGAGATCATAGAAAACATAAACTCCAAAGTAATTATATAGGCCCCTATGAAATACTAGACGTGTTAGATAAAAATAACGTACGACTAAAAATCAAAGACGATGAAACGAAAATAGTACACATAGACAAAATCAAATTGGCACATGTTGCAGATGCCTCGCATCATGTGTAAGCGAAAACACACCTCCGTACCAAATAACATCACTCTCACACAACCCAGGAATACGATCTGAAGTATTGGGTACACTACGATCATATCACACAGAGTGGACACTAATCACTCATGCAGACACACAAGGCCTAGAACAAGAACGCGAACGAATATTGGAAAATCTCGGAACCACAATAGAATTCTGCAAAACGCTAGGACCAGCCTGTCTAATTCAAGGACACCGCAAGGTATTAGTAACCCGATTACGAAACACCGCGACATCAGAAACAATCTTGCGAGAACTAATCCCAGATACAGAGTCACCCAAGAAACAAAAACGAGCACCACTAGAATTCATAGGTAAAATTAACAAAGCTCTCTTTGGAACCTTAGACGCAGAAGATGTCACTAGAATAAACACACAAATTAACACACTAGCAAACAATACACAAGAAATGGCAGAAATATTTGCAAATCAAACACACACAATAAAGTCTCAATTCAAACTCGTTGACCAAAAGATACTGAAAATAGCCGATAAACTATCCAAACAAATAGGGAATGTTACATTAGCGGTACAATTAACAAATAACAATATACGAACACTTAAGCTTACACAGAAAGTAATAGAATACGCATCCGAAGTCGACGAAATGATAACACAGCTCGAAACAAATATCAACACACTTACTACAGCAATACTATTTGCAAAAACAGGACAAATACACCCAAAACTACTAACCGCAAAACAAATACTAGACAGCGCGGAAAGTATACACAAATACCTAAGAAATATAGAATTTCCAATACCATTGGACAGCCGATTCATACCACAATTACTCGAAATCACTGACTTAACTATATTTCATAACGGAGCAAAACTAATCTACATCCTAAAAATTCCACTCCTTGATCACGATCTCTACAAATTATACGAACACCTACCAGTCCTCATACCACAAGCTGGAACACAAAACATTACGCGAGGATTCGCATACATAAAACCTTTTATCAGATACACCGCAATTTCCACGAACTTCGATTATTACCACAACATAAACAATTTAGACAAATGCAAATACACAAATTCAAAATACATATGCAAACAAACGAACCCAATACAACACGTAGACAACGACGCCGAATGCGAAGTTCAGTTATTACTTAACCCGAATTTCCATGACCTAGACACATGTGACATACGAATCAAAACACTAAAACGAACACATTGGTCAAGAATAGAAAACACAAACAGCTGGCTATTCGCCTCACCCAAACGAGAAACACTATACATTATTTGCAAAAACGACAAGTCAATAATAGAAAGTATCGAACACACTGGAATACTTTATATTGATGAATCATGTACTGCAAAAACACAAACAACAAAACTCACACCTATAACGAACATAAGAACACACTTGTCCACAAACTTCTCACACGACATAACATTAAACATCACCCAAATGATACAGAACTCCATCAACATGGAAAACACAATCAATTTAACAGAGATCCTAAAAGAAACTGAACAATTCACCCAAACATTAGAATCATACCACACAAGTGATGAGCTTTCAGAAAACGAAACAAAGCTAAAAACAATAATCACAAAAGCTAAAGAAATTGGAAAGATGTTCCATCTACGGAATAGATTATCCTTCCTAGAAACGCTCATCAAATACACTGGACTTTCAATTGGCCCATTCATATTATTGTATGATGTTTATTGCTTCCCCTCAGGGTTACAGTTTCTTCCTCCATCACAATCGCTTCCTATCCTAATTCCTTAACCTAATCCTTATTCTATCCGCACGCCGCCGCCCTGCTCACCAGCCACCGCACGGCACTCTCGCCCGCTACCTCCCCGGATCTCCACCGCACTACCGTCTTCGCACGCGTCTTTTGCACACTCCACACTCTCCCTCTCTCCCTCCCACTCATCCATCCACTCCTCTCTCACATACTCCTTGGACTTCCGCTTCCGCTGCTCTTTCCCATGCTCTCTATTCTCATCCACACCATCCATCCCCCCTTCCCCCCTCTTGACCACCAACCTCCTTAACCATCCTTCTCCCTCTCCTTCTTCACCTAGCACTTCTCCCACCGCTTCTTGCCACCCTCTCTCCCATCCCCACCCTAGACATTCCTCCCATACGTGCTCCCACGTCTCTCTCCCTCCCCCGCAAATCCTACAGTCCCGGTCCTTCTCCTCCATCCAATACTTCCCCCCTCTCATTCCATTCCCTACTCTAAACTTCAGAACTCTTCCCCACCTCTTCTCTCCCCAACCCTTTCGAAGATATCCCGGCACACCTTTCCCCTTGATCATCTTGTACCACACATTGTACCGGGATTCACATATCTTCGCCCATCTCTCTCCTTCCTGCTTCCTCCTCTCTTCTCTTATTAAATCCTCCCCCCTTAACTCTTCCCCCACCTCTCTCCTTTTCTCAATCTCCTCCACACCCCACCCCCTCTCCCGGAAATAACTTTCCCTTTCCTCTTCCCACCCTCCCAGCACCTCACCCCTCCTCGCCCTTCCCCTCACCTCTTCCCAACATCTCCTCGTCAGTTCTCCACCCTTGCCCTCCACCAACTTCTTCTCGAAGGCCCATGCCCTCATTCCTGCCCTACCCGCCAATTTCTCTTTCTGCAGCTCTTCCCGCAGCATATACCCCGGAGTACACCTCTCTGCCCCCATCACCCACCTGAGGAATCTATCCTGTAGCCTCTCGACCCCCGCCCTCTCCTTCCACCCAACATATCTCCACCCCATAGCTCAGCACCGGCCAGACCAGCTTTTCAAAGAGCCAGAGCCTTTTCTCCCAGTCCTTCCCAAACATCCGTTTCCCAATCCCCCACACCGTTCCCATCACCGCCGCCGCTTTCCTCACCCTGTCCTTTATATACTCCTCTTGTCCTCCATCGCTCGTCAGCACATATCCCAAATATTTATAGCTCCTCACCTCTTCCACTTTCCTCCCGTTCCACCTCCAATCCACTTTCCTCTGTCTCCCCCCTCCCCTTCTGCATCTCATGACCTTCGTCTTACCGATGTTGATTTCCAACCCTTTCCTCCTCAGATACCTCTCTAGCTTTCCCATCATCCCTCTCATCCCATCCTCATCTTCCGCTAGTAGCGCCACATCATCCGCATACGCCAACGAGTAAATTTTCCGTCCCCCCAGTTTCACCCCCCCCCCCATCCTCCCACCCTTAGCTCTTCTTCAATGTCCGCCAACAATATCGTAAATAGGGTTGAACTCAGCGGACACCCCTGTCTTACGCCTCTACCTGTCCAAAACCGCTCCCCTTCCTTATCCCCAACTCTCACCCTACCTATCGTCTCTGCTAGCACCTCTTCGCACCTCCTCACCAATCCTTCCCTCACCCCTCTGTCCCTCATTGTCCCCACCAATATCTCTCTGTTTACCGCATCAAATGCGGCCCTCAGGTCGACGAATAGGATCACCAACTTCCTCTCTCTCCTCATCACTTGTCTGTTTATCAGATAGTTCAGAATGTATATGTTGTCCAGGGATCCCATTCCTCTCCTGAAGCCCGCCTGATTCGGCGGTAAAATCTCTTTTCCCTCCACTTCCACCCTTAGTCTCTCCGTCAGAATTCCTGCGTACACCTTGTACGCCGTCTGCGTTAGCGTCACTCCTCGGTAATCCTCCACCCTTTCCCCCGCACCCTTCTTTATCACTGGCACTACCACCCCCTCTTTCCAGTCCTCCGGCCACCCTTCCCCTCTCCAAACCTTCTCGCACACCCTGCACAGCCCCATCTCCACTTCTTCTCCCCCAAACTTCCATACCTCCCCTGGTATTCCGTCGCTCCCCATTGCCTTCCCCACTTTCATTTTCCCCACCATTTTCCTCACTTCTGCCCTCGTGATGCCCTCCTCGCCATCTTCCCCCCTTCTCCCACTACCTCCCCTCCTGACTCTCCACTCCACTCCACCCAGCAACCCTTTAAAATACTCATCCCACTCACCCATCTCTATCCCTTCGTTCACACCCTTCCTCCTTCTCCTCTCCCTGTTCACCACTTCCCACACCTGTCCCTCCGTCTTCACACCCTCCACTTCCTTCATCCACCTCTCCGCAAGCTGCCTCTTTTTCGCCTCACATAGCCTATTGTACTTTCTTCTCTTTAACCTGTACACCTCCGACCCGCCTCCTGTCCTCCTCCAAATCCTTAATTCCTTTCTCAGCCTCTCCTTCTCTTTCTTACATTCTTCGTCCCACCATCCACTCCTTCTCCTTCTCTCTCTTCTTCCTTCACAGCCCTTCATCGCCTCCTTCACCCTCTTCTTCAACCCTTCCCACTCCCCCTCCACCCCTTCGCTATTATCCTTCCACTCTCCAATTCTTCCTCTAAACTCCGCCTTTCTCTCTTCATCCCACCACCCCCTGCCTCTTCTAACTATGCCCCTCTTCCCGTCTGCCCCTACCCTCTCCCTCCTGCCTGCCAGCTCCACCACTAACGGCTGGTGATCCGAGTCCACCTTTTCCCCAACCGTCACACTCCACACTTTTTCCGTTGTCCTTTCATTACCTATCACGTAGTCTATTACCGACTCGCCCATTCCTCCCACATATGTCAGCTCCCCTTCCAAATCCCCCCTTATATTCCCGTTGAAGATCGACCAGCCCCACTCTCCTAGGCGCTCGCATAGTCTCCTCCCTTCCTTGTTAACTCTTTTATCTCTTGACTTTCTTCCACCCTCCTCCCCACCTCTTTCTTCTTCGCCCACTATCTCTCCTCCTTCTTCCCCGGTCCTCGCATTCATATCCCCCCCTATTATGACCCTAACCCCTTCCTCTCTCTCCTCTGCCAACTCCCCCAATTCTTCCAGCTTCCTCTCCATATCCCCATTTATATACACCACTACCACCCTCCACCATTCTCCTCCCACCCATACTTTCCGAGTCATCAGCCCAGTTCTCTCCTCCCCTTCCTCTTTCTCTACCGCTATGTCGCTCCTCACCCCCATCAGCATCCCTCCCATCGCCCTCCCTTTCTTGCTCCTTCTCTTCGCCCATTGAGCCTCCCTGTAATACAATTTTGGCAACCTCTGCCTTACTTTTCCCCAGTTCTTCTCGTCTACCCACGTCTCACTGAGTGAGATTATATCCCATTCCTCTAGCCCCTTCCAAAATTCCGCGTCTTTATTTATTACCCCTGCCACATTCCAGAACGCTATCCTTCTACCTCTTCCCTCCTCCCTCTCCTTCCTCTCTTTCTGTCTCCCCCCCCTCCCGCCCTCCCTTACAAGTTTCCCTTCCTCTTCTCGTGCCATTTCTCCGCCACTTCATCCCATCTCCTCATTTCCCCATTCACCCACATCCTCAAGTATCCCACTTGCACCTTATTCCCTTTCCCTCTCTCCTTGTCCGCCTCCTCTTCAATCTTCCAACGCGCCCTCCTCTCCACCTCAGTCAGGTCATCATCTATCCTTACCCTCCTGTCCTTTAATTTCCTTTTCGCCTCCATTACCCTTCTTTTTTCCTGCCAGCTCCCTAGCTTCACTAACACCATCCCTCTCCCTTTGCCATCCACTCTTCCCACTCTCCTCACCTCCTTCACGCCCGCCCCCTCCAACTCCATTTCCTTCCACAGACCACTCACCTGGTCCTCTACCTTTTTTCCCTCCAGCTCTATCCCTTTAATTATCACATTATTCCTTCTCTCCTCCCTTTCTTTTCTATCCACTTTCACTTCTATCTCCCTTATCCATCTCATCCCCTCTTCCCCTAGCCCCTCACCTCCCGCTCTCTCCCCTTCTCCCCTCCCCACCCTCGCCACAATCTCCTCCACCCTTTTCTCCTTCTCTTCCCACCACTCCTCCAGCTCCTTCTTTCTTCCCTCTCTCTCCCTACGTAGCTCCTCCTGCAACCCTTTCACCATATCCATCTGCCTTCCTACCTCCTTCCTTAGCTTCCTAAATTCCTCCATCATACCCCTGAACATCTCCCTTACCTCGCCTTCCCTCGCCCATTCTTCCTCGCTGTCCATCTCCTTTGCCTTCACTTTTGCCTCTCCCCCACCCCCAACGCCGCTTTTCGGCGACTTTTTCGTCTTGGCGCTCTTCTTAAACGCCTTATCCCCCTCCCCTCCCTCCTCTCCTTCTCTTTCCTTCCTCTTCCCTCCCCCCCACATATCCTCCAGGGTGCTCCCCAAGCTACCCACACTCCCTGCACTACTAGTGCTGGCCCTTCTCATCCTTTCCACGTTTGTCGGTCTCCCCTTTTTCCTCGTCCCTTCCTCCGGCCGCCCTTCCTCCTTCCCTACCTCCTTGCTTCCTTCGTCCGACATCCCCGCCTTTCCTCTCTTACTTCTCCTTCCTTCTTCCCTGTCAGCTGTCGCTCCACACTTCTCTCGCCGTACCCACTCCTTCGTCACCCGTCCTACCTTGCCGACACCTGCTTCCCTGCCACCTGTTGCCCGTCCCCCTCACTAATTTCTGCCTTACTGCTCCTTCCCACACTCCAACTCCCCTCTAGGCTACGGCACTCCCTAACCTCTTCCCAGCCACACACTTTTCTCTCCCTTTTTCTCCGACCCTTACCCTTCCGCCACCCCGCCTTATTGACCCACTCTCTCGTCGCCCTTCACCCTACTCACCAGCCCTACCAGACCTCCTACCTCTCCCGCTATCCCTTCACACACTCTTCCACACCACACGCTCTCCAAACACAGCTATTACACCAGTCACCGGAAACGGAAGTCGGCCCATTCATATTAATATTTGGGATCTGTTGGAAATTCTCTCTATTCAACAAAGCAACACTGATAACTAACATCTTAAGATCTTTCACACGCGCACGTAACACACAACCAGAAAACAGAACAGCAGAACTACCACAACCCACCCAAGTACACATAATAACTAACCCAATCCCACAAATAAACGACAATCGAATCGAAATGATACCAATGCAAATGCTGCAATACAATAGACAGAACATTATACCATAAAAACACAAATCCACAACCTTCACACCCCTTTTATCTACCACCTGCATTACACTACATTCATTCACTCACAAACATTTTCTTTTTATACACATAAATAGATAAACAAAAACCACACACACATATACTCACACATACAAACATGCAAGGAAACAACAGATACGCAATCGTACGATGCCGCCTCTGTGGAAACCAAGTAGTAGCACGCGACTTACGACAACACATAGATATTTGTGTGGACGCTACCTTTGAAATGATTCAGAGGTACCCCTACCTAAATTTCATCTGCCCTTTCTGCAACCGATGGGTACAAGGAAGACATTTTGCCATACACACACAAGTATGCATGACGACATAATACGACACAACAACGGGTAAAACATCCACTACACAACAATAAACACACAATCAAATACATCCTTACATCTTCTTCTTCTCCGACAAAATACAGAATAATAATATAGTTCTTTCTTTTATAGCCAACAGTAAAAGACAAGCAGACAGACACACACAGGTACCAAGGCAAAAAAAAACACAAATACAAACACAAAACACAATCACAAACACACACAGACCAACAACAGAAGAACACACCTAACATAAGCAACAATGCAGTATCGAGACAGGGATGGCCCCGGGTGGTACAGCGACGCCCTCGGCACGGCGGCGATATGGGTATCGAACCCGCGACGGTTTGTCGTCGCGGCCCATGGTTCCGGAAGCGGTTACGTTTGGGTGAGGAACAAGAACGTCACGTACATGAGCGTCTACCTCACCCCGAACGAACGCATCGCGGACTTCCAGGCCAAGCTCGATGGCCTAGAGGACGCGGCTCGGAGCATGGGAGGGGAGCTGGTAGTGGCCGGAGACTTTAACGCTAAAGCTCGGGAGTGGGGTGAGCCTACCCCGGACTCCAGGGGTGGACGAGTCATGGACATGGCAGCGAGGCTAGGACTCTTAATCCTCAACGCCGGTTCCACGTCCACTTTCCGGAGGCCGGGGTATAGGGAGACCATCATCGACGTCTCCCTCGCGACGGAACGCCTGGCTGCACGCGTGCAGGACTGGCAGGTGATCGAGAGCTACACGGCTAGCGATCACCAGTACATCACGTTTCGCGTGCGTGATGTCGCGCCAGTTGCCAGGGCCCGACACCATCTGGGCCCACCCAGGTGGAACGTCGCGAAGCTCGACCCCGACAAGCTGTCTCTGGCCCTAACACGCGGCCAGCAACCCCGGGAGATCCCAGAGGGCGTATCGCCAGCCAAGCAGGCTCGGATCATGGTGGAGGCCATTATGAGTCTCCTTCATGGGGCCTGCGAGGCAGCCATGCCGAGGAAGACGACGAGCAGTCGCTGCCACCGTCCTGCGAAGTACTGGTGGACGAACCAGATCGCGGAGCTGAGGCGTAAGTGCCTCAGGCTCAGACGGCTCGCCACAAGGGCCCGAATACGCGATCGCGACGTAGCCCGAAAGGCCGCCGAGCACACGGCGGCCAAGAAGGAGCTCCGTCGGGCCATCGAAGCGAGTAAGCGCCAATGCTGGAAGTTGCTGGTAGAGGACCTGAACAACGACCCTTAGGGACTGGGCTATAGGAGAGTCCTTCGCAAGCTGGATGCGCTAAGACACAGCGCTCCAAGCGACGCGGGGACTATCGAAGGGATAGTTAACACCCTCTTCCCCACCCACCCCAAGCGGTCATTCCTCCCAGCACCGTCACGAGCCCTGGAAATACCCCTCTTCACGCTGGCGGAGCTGCAAAGCGCCGCCCGCAACATGAAGAGCGGGAAAGCCCCAGGACCGGACGGGATTCCAGCAGAGGTGCTGAAAATCGCAGTTGAACGCAATCCAGGGCCCTTGCTGGACGTGTACAACGCCTGTCTGAAGGCGGGAATTTTTCCCTCCCGCTGGAAGACTGCGCGCCTTGTACTCATCCCCAAAGGCAAGGGACCAGCAGGCACGCCGTCATCTTTCAGGCCACTGTGCATGCTGGATACATCCGGCAAGCTCCTGGAAAAGCTGCTCCGACCTCGCCTCCAGGCGGCCGTCCAAGCCGCCGGAGACCTTTCCCCGAAGCAATTCGGATTCAGGAAAGGGAGGTCGACGGTGCACGCTATCCAGGAGGTTGTCGAGGCTGCCAGGGCCACGGAGCGGGGGAATCACTTCTCCCGTCCCGTGTGCCTGCTGGTAACCCTGGATGTCAAGAACGCGTTCAACTCGGTGAGGTGGGCAGACGCCCTGTGCGCGATGGAGCGGGACTTCAAGGTACCCGAGTACCTTCTCCGCATAATCGGAGATTATCCGAAGGACCGCTTCATCGCGTACACCACCGACGATGGTCCGACGAAGAAGGAGCTTTCCTCGGGCGCAGCTCAGGGCTCCATACTGGGCCCGGACATATGGAACATTACATATGACGGGATCCTACGTTTGGAGATGCCCGAAGGCTGCTCCCTGGTTGGGTACGCAGATGACGTAGCCGCCACCATTATCGCGAGAGATATGGATGCGGCACAGATGCGACTCAACCAGGTGATGCGTCGCGTCCGCTCCTGGATGAGCGACCACGGACTGGAGCGGGCCTTGGCGAAAACCGAGATCGTTCTTCTCACCCAGAAACGCATCCCCCTCAGCGTGGAGATGCGGGTGGGAGAAGTCTCGGTCCAGACGAAGGCTGCCGTGAAGCACCTGGGGGTTGAGCTGGATTGTCGGCTCAACTTCTGGGAGGCTATCAGGGGCAGAGCCGACAAAGCGGCCGCAGTGGTGACGTCGCTGAGCAGGGTCATGGCCAACGTAGGTGGTCCCAGGCCCTGCAAGAGGCGGCTGCTGCTGCGCGTTGCCGAGTCGGTGATGCTCTACGGCGCGGAGATCTGGGCCGACGCACTGCGGTACGAGAAGTATCGCAAACGCATGGCCTCCGTACAGAGGAGAGGCGCTTTGCGCGTTGCGAGCTCGTACCGCACGGTCTCGGAGCCAGCAGTCCTAGTGGTCGCGAGGGTCATTCCCATTGACCTCCTCGCCCCTCGCCCAGGAGCGGAGGTTCGTCCACCAGGAGCAGGCTGCTCTGGGTAGGGCGGGAGCGGCCGAACAGGCCAGGTCGCGCTCCCTCGAAGCGTGGCAGGAGAGGTGGGATCGGGAGTCGCGGGGCCGGTGAACAGCGAGGCTAATCCCTCGTCTGGAAGCCTGGTTTAACCGTCAGCATGGCGAGGTTGACTATTACCTCACCCAAATGCTGACGGGGCACGGCTATTTCCGCGCCTATCTCCACAAGATGGGGAAGGTAGCGGACCCTGGCTGTGTCTACTGCGACTCCTGGTCGGACAGTGTCCTCCACACTCTCTTCGAGTGTGGGAAATGGAGCCCGGAGAGGGACAGGCTGGCGGAGGGGCTCGGAGACATAACTCCCGACACTATAGTTGGGATTATGTTGAAGAGTCCCGAGGCCTGGTTGAAGGTGTCAGCCTTCACCAAGTCTGTCCTTCTCCGAAAAAAGGCTGATTTAGACGCCGGCGGGGCTTAGCTCCATAGAAACAACGGCACCACCTCGAAGTAATGCCATACGGCGGTTCCGGGGTGGCTGCTAGGAGCCCAAGGAGGGGGGTTTAGTGGGTAGGCCCGGGTCTGTTTTACGGCCCGGGAGAGTCCCACACACGGGGAGGAGTGCAAGCCCTCCCTACGGTGCGTAATGCATTCCCCCCTCCTTTAAAAAAAATATAGTATTATTATTATTATTATTATTATTATTATTATTATTCCGTGCCCCTTCGGGGGGTGGGGTTGCTGGACCCCGACACGGCGCGTCCCCGGGTGGCGGATAGGGGAACGCCCTCACCAGGCTTGCCTGGCGGGTACCGGTGAAATAAAATAGCCGGCGCGGACCAAAACCAGCATACACACTCACACACACTAACACTTACATTCTCCCCCGCGCACCCTGCCTCACGGGGCAGTCCATTGCGAGGGAGCACACACACACATACACATACATTGGGTCAAGGAGCGCAGCGGAGATGGTGACGCTGCCCGAAAGGGATGTGCCGGATGATCCATGCAGCGCACGCTCCTTGGAGGCTCCCGGCGTCAACGCGCCGCTCCCACGGGGGTACTGGGAAGCCGATGAAGGGTGAAGGTGCACGGCAGGGGCAGATGTAACATTCCTGCCCCAATTGCCAAAAGCGGCTGTGGCAATGGGGGTAGCCACAGCCGTGATCACCCCCCCACACCTGGAGGCACCGCGTTCGGAGACGGCCCGGTACCCTGGAGTAACAGAACAAAGACCATGGAAAATATAATGAACAAGAACCAGCCCAGTGCGTCGGGCAAAGACGCAACAGATGAGATGTCTGTCCTCCGTCGGCAACTCGCCGAATCGGAGGAAAGGACGAGGGCAGGTCATGCAGAAATGCTGGACCTTATTAAAGAAATGATGGGCGTGCTACTCAAGCAGCCCAACATTAATAATAAAATAAAAAAGGGCTTGCCAAAGCTAGCTGAAATGCTAGAGGCCCTGGAGGAAAATAACCAGGCGTGCTCGACAGCCCGTACCAGCATGGCAAGGCTGGCAGAGGCAGAGCGCGCCAAGGTAGCGACCCCGGCGGCAGCAGGGAAGAAAAGGGAGGCTTCGAGCCCCCCTCTCCCGGTGACTCCTGTTTCTAACAAGAAACAGAGGGCAGAGGAGCAGCCTGAGGAGAGTTTTGCGACGGTTGTGAGTCGCAAGGCTGCCAGAGCGGCAAGAGGGAAGGCGGCCCGAAATGATCAGGGCGAGCCTGCAGCAGTGGCGACCGCCCAGAAAGCCAGGGCCACAGAGAAGGGCAAGGCTAAGACTGGGGCGAAGAAGGGAGCGGCAAAGCCGAGGCCGCCCTCAAAAAAGAAGGGGCGACCGGACGCTATTGTCCTGAAGCCCGCACAAGGTAAGACCTACGCGGACGTTCTAGGCACGATCCGCGGGGCAGTAAACCCCGCCGCCTGCGGGGTTGAAGTAGGCGACATTCGCCGGACAAGAGCGGGCGACGTCCTTGTCCAGCTGCGGACGTCGACTACGGAGTCCCGGAAGAGCTTCTCGGAGGCTCTGACAAAGGCGGCCGACGGCGCGTGCACCGTCAAAGAGCTGATCCCCAGGACAGAACTGGAGATCAAGGACCTTGACGGGTGCACGACCGCCCAAGAGGTCGAGGAGGCGCTGATGGGTACCCTGAAAGACTACTCGGGGCACATGCGGGTTTGGATGACGAAGCCGAACGGGCGCGAGCAGCGCACGGCCATCGTCACCGTCGACGAAGCCGCAGCCCCGAGGCTCCTCCAGGCCACCCACATCACAATCGGGTGGCTCGCTTGCAAGGTCAGGCGGAGGGCGACCGTGACCAGGTGCTTCAGGTGTCTGGGATACGGCCACCTGACTCTGGCCTGCAAGGGGGAGGACCGTAGCAAGGCCTGTTTCCGCTGCGGGGCGGAGGGCCATAAGGCGGCTGGACGTACGGCCAGCTCGCTATGCTACCTCTGCCCGGAGGTGGAGGGCCAGCCCGATGTCCGCAAACATGCAGCGGGGTCGGGTGCATGCGGAGTCTTCCGCGAGGCCCTCGCCCAGGCGAAGAAGCAGGCCCAGAAATGGCGGTAGTCCTTCAGGGCAACCTGAATAGGAGCAGGACGGCGGACCACCTGTTGGACCAGATCTGTACCGAACTGCACGCCGATGTGGTCCTGGTCAGTGAGCAGTATCGAGACAGGGATGGCCCGGGGTGGTACAGCGACGCCCTCGGCACGGCGGCGATATGGGTATCGAACCCGCGACGGTTTGTCGTCGCGGCCCATGGTTCCGGAAGCGGTTACGTTTGGGTGAGGAGCAAGGACGTCACGTACATGAGCGTCTACCTCACCCCGAACGAACGCATCGCGGACTTCCAGGCCAAGCTCGATGGCCTGGAGGACGCGGCTCGGAGCATGGGAGGGGAGCTGGTAGTGGCCGGAGACTTTAACGCTAAAGCTCGGGAGTGGGGTGAGCCTACCCCGGACTCCAGGGGTGGACGAGTCATGGACATGGCAGCGAGGCTAGGACTCTTAATCCTCAACGCCGGTTCCACGTCCACTTTCCGGAGGCCGGGGTATAGGGAGACCATCATCGACGTCCCCCTCGCGACGGAACGCCTGGCTGCACGCGTGCAGGACTGGCAGGTGATCGAGAGCTACACGGCTAGCGATCACCAGTACATCACGTTTCGCGTGCGTGATGTCGCGCCAGTTGCCAGGGCCCGACACCATCTGGGCCCACCCAGGTGGAACGTCGCGAAGCTCGACCCCGAGAAGCTGTCTCTGGCCCTAACACGCGGCCAGCAACCCTGGGAGATCCCAGAGGGCGTATCGCCAGCCAAGCAGGCTCGGATCATGGTGGAGGCCATTATGAGTCTCCTTCATGGGGCCTGCGAGGCAGCCATGCCGAGGAAGACGACGAGCAGTCGCGGCCACCGTCCTGCGAAGTACTGGTGGACGAACAAGATCGCGCAGCTGAGGCGTAAGTGCCTCAGGCTCAGACGGCTCGCCACAAGGGCCCGAATACGCGATCGCGACGTAGCCCGAAAGGCCGCCGAGCACACGGCGGCCAAGAAGGAGCTCCGTCGGGCCATCGAAGCGAGTAAGCGCCAATGCTGGAAGTTGCTGGTAGAGGACCTGAACAACGACCCTTGGGGACTGGGCTATAGGATAGTCCTTCGCAAGCTGGATGCGCTAAGACACAGCGCTCCAAGCGACGCGGGGACTATCGAAGGGATAGTTAACACCCTCTTCCCCACCCACCCCAAGCGGTCATTCCTCCCAGCAGCGTCACGAGCCCTGGAAATACCCCTCTTCACGCTGGCGGAGCTGCAAAGCGCCGCCCGCACCATGAAGAGCGGGAAAGCCCCAGGACCGGACGGGATTCCAGCAGAGGTGCTGAAAATCGCAGTTGAACGCAATCCAGGGCCCTTGCTGGACGTGTACAACGCCTGTCTGAAGGCGGGAATTTTTCCCTCCCGCTGGAAGACTGCGCGCCTTGTACTCATCCCCAAAGGCAAGGGACCAGCAGGCACGCCGTCATCTTTCAGGCCACTGTGCATGCTGGATACATCCGGCAAGCTCCTGGAAAAGCTGCTCCGACCTCGCCTCCAGGCGGCCGTCCAAGCCGCCGGAGACCTTTCCCCGAAGCAATTCGGATTCAGGAAAGGGAGGTCGACGGTGCACGCTATCGAGGAGGTTGTCGAGGCTGCCAGGGCCACGGAGCGGGGGAATCACTTCTCCCGTCCCGTGTGCCTGCTGGTAACCCTGGATGTCAAGAACGCGTTCAACTCGGTGAGGTGGGCAGACGCCCTGTGCGCGATGGAGCGGGACTTCAAGGTACCCGAGTACCTTCTCCGCATAATCGGAGATTATCTGAAGGACCGCTTCATTGCGTACACCACCGACGATGGTCCGACGAAGAAGGAGCTTTCCTCGGGCGCAGCTCAGGGCTCCATACTGGGCCCGGACATATGGAACATTACATATGACGGGATCCTACGTTTAGAGATGCCCGAAGGCTGCTCCCTGGTTGGGTACGCAGATGACGTAGCCGCCACCATTATCGCGAGAGATATGGATGCGGCACAGATGCGACTCAACCAGGTGATGCGTCGCGTCCGCTCCTGGATGAGCGACCACGGACTGGAGCTGGCCTTGGCGAAAACCGAGATCGTTCTTCTCACCCAGAAACGCATCCCCCTCCCTCGAAGCGTGGCAGGAGAGGTGGGATCGGGAGTCGCGGGGCCGGTGGACAGCGAGGCTAATCCCTCGTCTGGAAGCCTGGTTTAACCGTCAGCATGGCGAGGTTGACTATTACCTCACCCAAATGCTGACGGGGCACGGCTATTTCCGCGCCTATCTCCACAAGATGGGGAAGGTAGCGGACCCTGGCTGTGTCTACTGCGACTCCCGGTCGGACAGTGTCCTCCACACTCTCTTCGAGTGTGGGAAATGGAGCCCGGAGAGGGACAGGCTGGCGGAGGGGCTCGGAGACATAACTCCCGACACTATAGCTGGGATTATGTTGAAGAGTCCCGAGGCCTGGTTGAAGGTGTCAGCCTTCACCAAGTCTGTCCTTCTCCGAAAAAAGGCTGATTTAGACGCCGGCGGGGCTTAGCCCCAGAGAAACAACGGCGCCACCCCGAAGTAATGCCATACGGCGGTTCCGGGGTGGCTGCTAGGAGCCTAAGGAGGGGGGTTTAGTGGGTAGGCCCGGGTCTGTTTTACGGCCCGGGAGAGTCCCACACACGGGGAGGAGCGCAAGCCCTCCCTACGGTGCGTAACGCATTCCCCCCTCCTAAAAAAAAAAAAAAAAAATTATTATTATTATTATTATTATTATTATTATTATTATTATTATTATTATTATTATTATTATTATTATTATCATTAATATTATAACCACTCCGTGCCCCTTCGGGGGGTGGGGTTGCTGGACCCCGACACGGCGCGTCCCCGGGTGGCGGATAGGGGAACGCCCTCACCAGGCTTGCCTGGCGGGTACCGGTGAAATAAAATAGCCGGCGCGGACCAAAACCAGCATACACAGTTACACACACTCACACTTACATTCTCCCCCGCGCACCCTGCCTCACGGGGCAGTGCATTGCGAGGGAGCACACACACACATACACATACATTGGGTCAAGGAGCGCAGCGGACATGGTGACGCTGCCCGAAAGGGATGTGCCGGATGATCCATGCAGCGCACGCTCCTTGGGGGCTCCCGGCGTCAACGCGCCGCTCCCACGGGGGTACTGGGAAGCCGATGAAGGGTGAAGGTGCACGATAGGGGCAGATGTAACATTCCTGTCCCAACGCCACAAGCGGCTGCAGCAATGGGGGTAGCTGCAGCCGTGATCACCCCCCCACACCTGGAGGCACCGCGTTCGGAGACGGCCCAGTACCCTGGAGCAACAGAACGAAGACCATGGATAATACAATCATAAAGAACCAGCCCAGTGCGTCGGGCAAAGACGCAACAGATGAGATGTCTGTCCTCCGTCGGCAACTCGCCGAATCGGAGGAAAGGACGAGGGCAGGTCATGCAGAAATGCTGGACCTGATTAAAGAAATGATGGGCGTGCTACTGAAGCAGCCCAACATTAATAATAAAATAAAAAAGGGTTTGCCAAAGCTAGCTGAAATGCTAGAGGCCCTGGAGGAGAATAACCAGGCGTGCTCGACAGCCCGTACCAGCATGGCAAGGCTGGCAGAGGCAGAGCGCGCCAAGGTAGCAACCCCGGCGGCAGCAGGGAAGAAAAGGGAGGCTTCGAGCCCCCCTCTCCCGGTGACTCCTGTTTCTAACAAGAAACAGAGGGCAGCGGAGCAGCCTGAGGAGAGCTTTGCGACGGTTGTGAGTCGCAAGGCTGCCAGAGCGGCAAGAGGGAAGCCGGCCAGCAACGGCCGCGGCGAACAGGCAGTAGCGGTGCCCGCCCAGAGAGCCAAGGCCCCAGAGACCGCTAAGCCCAAAACTGGGGCGAGGAAGGGGACGGCAAAGCCGAGGCCGTCTCAAAAGAAGAAGAGACGCCAGGACGCTATTGTCCTCAAACCCGCAGAAGGCAAGACCTACGCGGACGTGCTAGGCACGATCCGCGGGGCAGTAAACCCCGCCGCCTGCGGGGTTGAAGTAGGCGACATTCGCCGGACAAGAGCGGGCGACGTGCTTGTCCAGCTGCGGAAGTCGACGACGCACAGTGGCCGATTTGGGTCTAATATGCGCGCATGGCCAATAACTCAGGTTCCACTGAACCGATTCTCAATTTTTTTGGTTTGTTTTCATCCTTGTGACATAACGATTAATAATAGCCCATAATTAGCTTTTTAATAAATTGTTACAGTGTCACAGTGGCCGCTTTGGGTATAAAACGCGCGCATCGGATTTTATGAAAATTCAGAGGCACGAGAATGAAAATTGAACATTATATCCTTGTTCTGAATAGTATGGAGCACAGAAAATATTAGTAAATTAATTTTTTATCTCAAATAGTTTTGAAGTTAACGACAGTTTAGTATAGTATGTTCTTATGAATTCAAATGGAGAACTTTAACTTTTGTATATTGATTCGGGACCCTAATGGAACCTCACGGTGTATTTTTTTCCTGAAACTAGATTTTTTTCCACGTCCTTTGGCATATGTTTTTTTTAGACTACACACGAGGCAAACTTTGCACACGAAACACGTGTAGTCTCCAACTTCCCCAATCGCTGTTTTGTTTAAATCGTTCGTAAGGGACCAAGAGGGACAATAGTAATAAGATATAATTCTTCCCAAGAAGATTCATTCAATTAGCCTGAAACCAAGTTCCTGCAGCGATTAGTACCGTTTGCATCACGAGTATTGTGTGTCGTACAATATATTTTTCTCATTAATTTGCATAGTTTCGCAATATCTGGCGTAGAAACATGTCAGGCAGCTCGATAAATATGTCCAAGCGGTTCCTTGCGACACTAATAAAAGACAAATCTGGAAAAAAGGCGGCAACGGAAGCCATTGTTTCCTATGTCGAGAACCTTGGTAAAAATATTGACAGAGGAATAGTTCGAGCTTTTGTTACTCTGTATTTGAAGCGATGGAAATCGTGTCACCGTTCTAAATAAAGCATGGAGAATAGGCATCAGAACTGGCTATTTTCATAATCGTCCTTTTTGTATGGTTTATATCTTAAGGATAAGATAAAGCGAGGAAGATCTATCCTTATTTTCTACCGTTTTCTCCTTTCTATCAGTACTATAGTCCTCGGTCGCACCGATTTCATTTATCCTTCATCTTTCACCCCATTCTAGTGTCCACACCTCATTTTGACTTCCATTCTCGCTGTTCTCCTCATTTTCCAACCTGTCTTTCCTCCTCCTCCCCCACTTCTCCTCCTCATGCTACCTCTCTGCCAAATGCTTCGTTTCTTTCGATATTTTCTTCACTAAAACGCAATTTTATAATTGTATTAATTCATAACACAGGTTTATGCAACTTTATGCAGGTGAAACATATGCCAAAAGACGCGGAAAAAAATCTAGTTTCAGGAAAAAAATACACCATAAGATTCCATTAGGTTCCCGAATCAATATATCGTTTCTTTCGATATTTTCTTCACTAAATCACAATTTTGTAATTGTATTAATTCATAACACGCGTTAATGCAACTTTATGCAGATGAAACATATGTCAAAAGACGCGGAAAAAAATCTAGTTTCAGGAAAAAAATACACCCTGAGGTTCCACGAGGTTCCCGAAACAATATACAAAAGTTAAAGTCCCCCATTTGAATACATGGGAACATACTATACTAATCTGTCGTTAACTTCAAAAATATTTGAGATAAAAAATTAATTTACTAACATTTTTTGTGCTTCATACTATCCAGAACAAGGATATAATGTTCAATTTTCATTCCCGTGCCTTTGAATTTTGTCGGTCAGAAAGTGCGATGCGCGCGTATTAGACCCAAATCGGCCACTGTGCGACGGAGGCCCGGACGAGTTTTTCGGAGGCTCTGCGAAAAGCCGCTGACGGCGCGTGCACCGTCAAGGAAGTGACTCCCAGGGCAGAACTGGAGATCAAAGACCTTGACGGGTGCACCACCGCCCAAGAAGTCGAGCAGGCTATATTAGAAACCCTGAAGGACTACTCGGGGCACATGCGGGTTTGGATGACGAAGCCGAACGGGCGCGAGCAGCTCACGGCCATCGTCACCGTCGACGAAGCCGCAGCCCCGAAGCTCCTCCAGGCCACCCGCATAAAAATCGGGTGGCTTGCTTGCAAGGTCAGGCGGAGGGCGACCGTGACCAGGTGCTTCAGGTGTCTGGGATACGGCCATCTGACTCTGGCCTGCAAGGGGGAGGACCGTAGCAAGGCTTGTTTCCGCTGCGGGGCGGAGGGCCATAAGGCGGCTGGATGTACGGCCAGCTCGCTATGCTACCTCTGCCCGGAGGTGGAGGGCCAGCCCGATGTCCGCAAACATGCAGCGGGGTCGGGTGCATGCGGAGTCTTCCGCGAGGCCCTCGCCCAGGCGAAGAAGCAGGCCCAGAAATGGCGGTAGTCCTTCAGGGCAACCTGAATAGGAGCAGGACGGCGGACCACCTGTTGGACCAGATCTGTACGGAACTGCACGCCGACGTGGTCCTGGTCAGTGAGCAGTATCGAGACAGGGATGGCCCCGGGTGGTACAGCGACGCCCTCGGCACGGCGGCGATATGGGTATCGAACCCGCGACGGTTTGTCGTCGCGGCCCATGGTTCCGGAAGCGGTTACGTTTGGGTGAGGAGCAAGGACGTCACGTACATGAGCGTCTACCTCACCCCGAACGAACGCATCGCGGACTTCCAGGCCAAGCTCGATGGCCTGGAGGACGCGGCTCGGAGCATGGGAGGGGAGCTGGTAGTGGCCGGAGACTTTAACGCTAAAGCTCGGGAGTGGGGTGAGCCTACCCCAGACTCCAGGGGTGGACGAGTCATGGACATGGCAGCGAGGCTAGGACTCTTAGTCCTCAACGCCGGTTCCACGTCCACTTTCCGGAGGCCGGGGTATAGGGAGACCATCATCGACGTCTCCCTCGCGACGGAACGCCTGGCTGCACGCGTGCAGGACTGGCAGGTGATCGAGAGCTACACGGCTAGCGATCACCAGTACATCACGTTTCGCGTGCGTGATGTCGCGCCAGTTGCCAGGGCCCGACACCATCTGGGCCCACCCAGGTGGAACGTCGCGAAGCTCGACCCCGAGAAGCTGTCTCTGGCCCTAACACGCGGCCAGCAACCCTGGGAGATCCCAGAGGGCGTATCGCCAGCCAAGCAGGCTCGGATCATGGTGGAGGCCATTATGAGTCTCCTTCATGGGGCCTGCGAGGCAGCCATGCCGAGGAAGACGACGAGCAGTCGCTGCCACCGTCCTGCGAAGTACTGGTGGACGAACCAGATCGCGGAGCTGAGGCGTAAGTGCCTCAGGCTCAGACGGCTCGCCACAAGGGCCCGAATACGCGATCGCGACGTAGCCCGAAAGGCCGCCGAGCACACGGCGGCCAAGAAGGAGCTCCGTCGGCCCATCGAAGCGAGTAAGCGCCAATGCTGGAAGTTGCTGGTAGAGGACCTGAACAACGACCCTTGGGGACTGGGCTATAGGATAGTCCTTCGCAAGCTGGATGCGCTAAGACACAGCGCTCCAAGCGACGCGGGGACTATCGAAGGGATAGTTAACACCCTCTTCCCCACCCACCCCAAGCGGTCATTCCTCCCAGCACCGTCACGAGCCCTGGAAATACCCCTCTTCACGCTGGCGGAGCTGCAAAGCGCCGCCCGCACCATGAAGAGCGGGAAAGCCCCAGGACCGGACGGGATTCCAGCAGAGGTGCTGAAAATCGCAGTTGAACGCAATCCAGGGCCCTTGCTGGACGTGTACAACGCCTGTCTGAAGGCGGGAATTTTTCCCTCCCGCTGGAAGACTGCGCGCCTTGTACTCATCCCCAAAGGCAAGGGACCAGCAGGCACGCCGTCATCTTTCAGGCCACTGTGCATGCTGGATACATCCGGCAAGCTCCTGGAAAAGCTGCTCCGACCTCGCCTCCAGGCGGCCGTCCAAGCCGCCGGAGACCTTTCCCCGAAGCAATTCGGATTCAGGAAAGGGAGGTCGACGGTGCACGCCATCCAGGAGGTTGTCGAGGCTGCCAGGGCCACGGAGCGGGGGAATCACTTCTCCCGTCCCGTGTGCCTGCTGGTAACCCTGGATGTCAAGAACGCGTTCAACTCGGTGAGGTGGGCAGACGCCCTGTGCGCGATGGAGCGGGACTTCAAGGTACCCGAGTACCTTCTCCGCATAATCGGAGATTATCTGAAGGACCGCTTCATCGCGTACACCACCGACGATGGTCCGACGAAGAAGGAGCTTTCCTCGGGCGCAGCTCAGGGCTCCATACTGGGCCCGGACATATGGAACATTACATATGACGGGATCCTACGTTTGGAGATGCCCGAAGGCTGCTCCCTGGTTGGGTACGCAGATGACGTAGCCGCCACCATTATCGCGAGAGATATGGATGCGGCACAGATGCGACTCAACCAGGTGATGCGTCGCGTCCGCTCCTGGATGAGCGACCACGGACTGGAGCGGGCCTTGGCGAAAACCGAGATCGTTCTTCTCACCCAGAAACGCATCCCCCTCAGCGTGGAGATGCGGGTGGGAGAAGTCTCGGTCCAGACGAAGGCTGCCGTGAAGCACCTGGGGGTTGAGCTGGATTGTCGGCTCAACTTCTGGGAGGCTATCAGGGGCAGAGCCGACAAAGCGGCCGCAGTGGTGACGTCGCTGAGCAGGGTCATGGCCAACGTAGGTGGTCCCAGGCCCTGCAAGAGGCGGCTGCTGCTGCGCGTTGCCGAGTCGGTGATGCTCTACGGCGCGGAGATCTGGGCCGACGCACTGCGGTACGAGAAGTATCGCAAGCGCATGGCCTCCGTACAGAGGAGAGGCGCTCTGCGCGTTGCGAGCTCGTACCGCACGGTCTCGGAGCCAGCAGTCCTAGTGGTCGCGGGGGTCATTCCCGTTGACCTCCTCGCCCAGGAGCGGAAGTTCGTCCACCAGGAGCAGGCTGCTCTGGGTAGGGCGGGGGCGGCCGAACAGGCCAGGTCGCGCTCCCTCGGAGCGTGGCAGGAGAGGTGGGATCGGGAGTCGCGGGGCCGGTGGACAGCGAGGCTAATCCCTCGTCTGGAAGCCTGGTTTAACCGTCAGCATGGCGAGGTTGACTATTACCTCACCCAAATGCTGACGGGGCACGGCTATTTCCGCGCCTATCTCCACAAGATGGGGAAGGTAGCGGACCCTGGCTGTGTCTACTGCGACTCCCGGTCGGACAGTGTCCTCCACACTCTCTTCGAGTGTGGGAGATGGAGTTCGGAGAGGGACAGGCTGGCGGAGGGGCTCGGAGACATAACTCCCGACACTATAGTTGGGATTATGCTGAAGAGCCCCGAGGCCTGGTTGAAGGTGTCGGCCTTCACCAAGTCTGTCCTTCTCCGGAAGAAGGTGGACCTAGACGGTGGCGGGGCTTAGCTCCATAGAAACAACGGCACCACATCGAAGTAATGCCATACGGCGGTTCCGGGGTGGCTGCTAGGAGCCCAAGGAGGGGGGTTTAGTGGGTAGGCCCGAGTCTGTTTTACGGCCCGGGAGAGTCCCACACACGGGGAGGAGTGCAAGCCCTCCCTACGGTGCGTAATGCATTCCCCCCTCCTTAAAAAAAAAAAAAAAAAAAAAAAAAAATATTATAACCACTATTGTTCCTATTAGCCATTAAGTACACACACGCAAGACACAAACACCTTTTTATAACATTTTATTAGGCTACAAACACATATATATATACACACACAAACATACACCTATCTTTTGTACCTTTTTATATATTGTAATGTAACTCGCGGGGCGAGACAACTCCTCGCCTTCCCATAAAGAAATATCTCTCGCGAAATTAGAATTGGGGCTCTAAGAGCCATCTATCGTATGCGGACGTCTCCAGCCAGGTTCTCGCTAAGCATTTGTAGCCAATCCTAACGCTTCTTGTATTTACGCGAGCCTATTAGCGCCCGTCAGGAGCGAGGGCTCCTGATACCTTCGAACAACCGATTCAACTTCGCATCCCGTGGACCCGGCCTGGAGAGCTGAGCATGAGGAGCAGCAGCATCCGAAGGAACTCCAGCGAGGGATTGGTCATCTTCCTGGACGACTGGACGACCGCAGGCGCTCATGTGGGTTCCAGCCGAAGAACCAAGATCCACGATGATCGGACTTCGGCGAGGAAAAATTTGGCGCAGGGCGACGGCCCTGGCGCCTGCTCAGCTCAGGGCACAGCGAGGACCACTAGGATTGGCGGGGACTTAGGGACCAATAGACAGGCCGGTTTTCGGGGACAAAGGGGTCGTAAGCGAACGGCGAGCGAAGCGCGTTAGGACCGGCACTCGTTGTAGAAGCGTGCGTGCGAGCGGACGTAGCCGAATTAACGCCCTAGCGCCCATTAGCGAATTTGCGCCGTATTAGAAGGAAGGAAGGACGGACGAGCGTACCAGGACTGTCTCCGTCCCAGAGTCATATTAGCGCCCGGCTAATAACCAGTTATTTTCGGTAAGCGAATCTTGTACCGGCGGGCTTTTGCGTGAGACTTCCCTTTTGTAAGAAGTCTCAGCCCGATACTCGCTTCCTTTCCGCCCTTCTGGCGATCTCTGTTCTTCACGCTGACTGCAAGCGCTTTTTGGATCTTCTCGCGATCTCTACTTCGACTTATGCATGAAAAGGTGACCTTCCGGCAGGCTTAGGCGCCTCTACAACGGGCCACTATAATTATCGTTATCATTGTCGAGCCCATTTGTGTCTCTCCATCTATCGCGGCATATTCGTGCAATCTATTTTATGTTAATTATCGCGATTTAGGCTCGTGCCGACCACCTGCGTATTGTACTTTGTGACCTCTGCGACCGAATATCTGTTGCGTCATCACCTAACGGACGCGTGCCACGCACGAGCCGCAGTACACCGGCCTCGTGCGTCGCCTCTAATCTTTAGTCCAAGTATTCGAACCTTCGAATAAAGAAATCATTGTCACATTTAACCGTTCTGCCTAGTTCTCTCGCCGAATCCACCTGCTCTCCTCGCGTTCCTGACTAGCCTGGGAATCCGCCCGGGAATTTTCTTGCCGATTGAACTCGATTCTCGCGTTAACTAAAACTTTCAGTAGTTTATTAACGTTGTTGGCACTTTGGTGCCTGGCGCCCAATTTCGCGTTTGTGTTCGGATTTGGTTGAGCTCAAGTTCAGTATTGTCGGAAGGACTTCCCGGCCGAAGTGTAGAGGACGTGGGAAATTAAGAGGGGAAAATTCATTCGAGTCGAGTCTCCCTCAAAAGTAACGTAGAGACTGGCTTTAATTCGCGCCTGTCGCCTTGGGTTTTCGTTTTCTCGTTTTCCTTTTTTTTTTGGCTTCTAGCATTTCCCGAATTTCTTCCGGCGAACCAAATTTCGCGGCCGGAAGAAATTCCTTTACAAATTGGCGCCCAACGTGGGGCCTTGAGACGAGTCGAGCGTAGTCAGAACGGTTACGCGCAGGCAGGCATTATCGTAAACAGAGCGGTCACGTTTCAAGGGTGAGGACGGGACGGAAACCCCGAGCCTCGAGTACCCGCGTGGCTATTTTTAGACCCAGGATTCGTAGTCCTCGGGTCGGTTATCTTTTCGCAGAAATTTACGGTTGGCTAGTGTTGGTTGGGGACTATTCTCCCCGGCTACGATATATTGAGGATTTTGGAATTTTATGCATGAATTACTAAATCTGAGAATTGATGATATTTATTATGTGAACTGGATTGTCGATTATTGTTATTTATGGTATATTATCGTATGAACTGTGAACGATTGAATTGAGCGAATATACGACTATTACATTAACGAGACCCAATTAATTATTGTTGAGGTTATTATAACCAATTGGACTTTCACCTAAACTGTTTAGTAAAATTGTAAATAATTGAATTCAGTACTCTCACACAGGCGATTACCTGTGAGGCAGTACCCTATTGTAAATACTTGAAGTTTGTGTCAATTGTACAAATAATTGTGATTGTTATTATTTATTCATATTTATTCAAAGTTATCAAAAAAAACTATTCATCTAGTATAATACCGTGTTGTGTGTCCCTAAGGGGTGAAAGTAAGTCTCATTTGGTGGGTTCGATTTGGAATTGAAATCCGAACCATTAGCGAATTTGTCGTATATTCAATTTGCCCAGCTCTCTCGCGAAACCATATTTCGTGTATGTTCTGTTCACAGCCCAGAAGTCGAGAATCCAGAGTATAAGGTTTGAGTAATTCTCATGGTAAATAAAATTTAAAGTTGGATTTCATGATATTATCGTTGCTTGTCGGTTGGTGAGATTTGGAAGAAGAGTTATTGAGTACAGTCTGTGGTCGCGTGTAAATACGGTACTCGATCACATTAGCGTTCAAGAACAATAAGTTCGGTGTCAACCGCGTCGTCGGAACTCGCGCAAGAAACGTAAACATTCACGTGAATAGAGACGCCTACGGTAAACCATGGCTGAACCTGACGCGGTGCACGAGTGGCTGAGGAATCTGCCGATCGAAGTAATTCGCGGGGAAATAGAGCGTCGAGAATCTTCCGCGGGTGGCGAATCCCCAGGATTTAGGCTCCACGTCAATGAGCCCTCTAGCCAAGGAACACCCCCTCCGAACAACATAAATCCGCAGTTTCTCGCAGCCCCGAATTATGAATCACCGGACTCTCCGTCCGGCTTGATCCACGGTAGTCCTCCTCCAGTAGCGCCCCTCGACCCGCCGCCTTTAGCACCGATTTTCGGGCCAAATATCGCCCCGGGTTCATCCGGGACAAGTCAAAATTTACCGCCGCCGTTGAATCCGACTCAAACAACGCCCCAGCGAAGGACGTCGCCTTATTTTCCGTTACCGAATCTGTCCGACCTTGGACATGATTCCCCAATTTTCCAGCCAGGTCCGATCAGCCGATCTAGTGTCGCAGTTGATTACGTCTTCAACGTATTACGGCGATCGGGAATGAAATTCAAGGGAACGCCGCAGGAAGACGTTCAAACATTCGTCACTAAACTACAACGATTGCGACGAGATTATCTATTACCCGATCGGTCTGTTTTGCTTTGTATTCCGAGTTTTCTGGAAGAACACGCCGCCGATTGGTTCGAGGCGAATCGAGACAGATGGAATACGGCTGACGCCTTTGAAGCGCATATGTTGTCTTACTTCGCGAATCCGGATGATCAATTCACGCTCCGGAAAGCCGCTTATTATCGCCACCAAGAAACGACCGAGAGTCTTCGCGAATTTATCACCTGCATGCAGAGGATCTTTCTACGAATAACTCCCGTGGTTAGCGAACCCGATCAAATCGCGCATATCTACCATAATATGCACCCGCAGATACGTCAGGGTGTGCAGTTAAACTCTATTTCCACGACGCTCGAGCTCGTACAAGCCGCCGTTCGCGCGGAGGCAAATTGTGTGTCCGCGCCGAAAACGCCGTCCGCCTACCAACTCCCCTACACCGCCTATGGTGCGGCTACGACGCCCGGCCAGAAAACCAGCCGTCATGCCGACCCAGTGTGCACCGCGATCGCCGCCGTAAAAACGCGGTGTCTGCCTGCAGCCAAGGAAAAGGAAACAAAAAGGGAATCGGATCAATCTGCCGAGATCGAGGACGGAGGAAATCTAGCCGCTGTCGATTTACCCGCGAGCGGAGTTTCTTGAGAATTACCACGGGGAAGGGCATCCATCTAAGGCAAGGCCGGCCCCGCGACCGTGCCTTGTTATCGCTGCGATCATCCCGCAGTTACGATTAAGAACTGCTCGCGTTGTCGGAAGAAAGCGTGAGCGCGAGACGGGGTCGATAAATCAGGCCGGAAGTGGAACCACATGTGTTCGTTTCCCTCGGCGACATTATTATCGCAAACACCGATTTCGAGGAACATCTAAGATGGATCGAGAAAATATTAACGCACATTAGCGACACAGGCCTAGGAATTAATCCCGAGAAATGTGAGTTTAGTAAAACGGAAGCCCGTTATCTAGGTTTTCGCGTATATCGGGAGGGACTTAAAGTAGATCTGGGTAAAATAGCGCCGATCTTAGAATAATCCGCTCCCGTTACCGTGTCGAAGTTACGCTCATTCTTAGGAATGACCTCTTGGTATTGCCGTTTTATTCCCCAGTCTTCTACCGTGGCAGCTCCACTACCTGAACTCCTGAAGAAGGAGCAACTGTGGAGTTGGACCAACGAGAGACAATTAGCGTTCGAGCTACTGCGCGATGCCGTTGCGACGGCCCCTACTATAGCCTGTCCCGATTTCGCGTTGCTGTTCGTGTTGGAGACGGATGCGAGTGGACAGGGTTGGGTGCGGTTTTGACGCAAACTATAGAGGGTGTCGAACGGGTTATCGCTTTTGCGAGTCGATCGTTGATCCCTGCCGAACGGAATTATCGTACGACTGAGCGGGAATGTTTGGCTATTGTTTGAGCAATAGAGTCATACTCACCGGGATTTGACATTAGCGCATTTTCGTTTCGCGTATAATACTGCGCATCATTCTTCTCTCCAAACCTCACCAGCATTTCTGAATTTCGGACGGGACCCAGTTCCCTTAAATTGTCGCAATTAGATCGAAACCAACACTGAGCCAACCAGTCGCGCCGATATTAAAGAATGGCGCAAAAGAATGCACGATATGGAGTTGATACGCGACTGGGTTAATGAGAATTTAGAATTAGCGCACGAAACGGAGAGTAAATATTACAACAAGAACCGCCAGGTATCACCTTCAAAGTGGGCGATCTTGTAGTAAAAAGCCAGCATGTATTATCGAACGCAGCTCAGAATCGCGCTGCTAAACTAGTACCTAAGTTTCATGGGCCTTTCTTTCTCTCTAAAGAACTATCGCCGCTTGTTGTCGAACTTTCCACGCTTGAGGGTAAATTAGTTGGCAAAATGCATGTGCAGAATCTGAATCCTTATGTTTCTGAGTTCTAATTCCGATTCCGCTTCCCGAATCGTATTTCCCACGGCTGACGCGTTCCATCGGCGTCACGGCCAACATGGTCGAGCTAGCTCCAACCCCTGCCGTCATGATGGACCAGGCGACTCAGATGGGAGAGGAAAGAATCTTATATGCCCGGGTTCTGGAGGCCCCTGCCGCACCGCTGGACGTGGATCCACGACCCATTTATCGCCTCACCAAAGATCGGCCTATGCTCTATGACATTCGCCGTCCCGTGCGTGAGTGCCACTGAGCTTACGTATCAGTGGAACGACGGACCGGCCACCAACAAAGTGGACGTGTTCCTCGGCCGTAACGCCCCGGCCCCAGATTTCGACCACCCGAGTACGTCTGTCACGCGTAGAAACAACCGAAGATTCTGTAGCCCTAGGCTGCAACCTAGAGGACTACTGGAATTATCGCCGACGCGGGCATAGCTTCGGACGATGCCCCGAAGCACGCCGGATCTTTTGTCGCCACTGCGGAGGACCCAGTGTTACCGTGCGAAGTTGCAAAAACTGCCAGGACCTATGGAAGGAAAAGGAAAACGCGTACGAACACGAACGCAGATTCTGAGGGCGAACATCTCTTCCACCGTCGTATCCCGCGCCTAATCTCGCCCCTTCCGAGTGTCCACCTATTACGATTCCTTGCTGTTTACCCTTCATATATTAAACCATCCAATGCGCGCATTGCATTCTTCACGTTTGTTTCGACCAGCACAGTTAGTGCTATCATTATCGCCTTGGCGAATGATTAAGACCGGACAAGAAGTCCGAATAAATAGCGTTGTTTTTTTTGTATATCACGGCCAGCTAATTATCCCTCACCTCCCAGTCCTAGTTTGTACTACCATAGGGAGCCAGGAGGCTCACATTAACGACTAAAAGGAGGAGCGATTTAAGGAAGGACCCATTATCGAGCCAACTATTAATTAAGGAATATCTCAGACTTAGGAAAGTCTGCGGGAAGGATCACGAAGTTTGAGAATACGCTTGCAGTCACAGCTATTGCTAATTGGAGCTTGGTTTATTGTCGCACCTTTTATTTAATGCTTGCATTAACACCGGTAGGTCATCCCTTTTCACTTATGTTTTGTTGTGCTTGTTTCATTGAGAAATACCTAACTGGAGACGCAGCGAGTAGAGGTACTTGGGGGATACGCTAGGCGGACCTTCGGTCCTTGTTGAAGGAAGGGGGGAGTCTGTAATGTAACTCGCGGGGCGAGACAACTCCTCGCCTTCCCATAAAGAAATATCTCTCGCGAAATTAGAATTGGGGCTCTAAGAGCCATCTATCGTATGCGGACGTCTCCAGCCAGGTTCTCGCTAAGCATTTGTAGCCAATCCTAACGCTTCTTGTATTTACGCGAGCCTATTAGCGCCCGTCAGGAGCGAGGGCTCCTGGTACCTTCGAACAACCGATTCAACTTCGCATCCCGTGGACCCGGCCTGGAGAGCTGAGCATGAGGAGCAGCAGCATCCGAAGGAACTCCAGCGAGGGATTGGTCATCTTCCTGGACGACTGGACGACCGCAGGCGCTCATGTGGGTTCCAGCCGAAGAACCAAGATCCACGATGATCGGACTTCGGCGAGGAAAAATTTGGCGCAGGGCGACGGCCCTGGCGCCTGCTCAGCTCAGGGCACAGCGAGGACCACTAGGATTGGCGGGGACTTAGGGACCAATAGACAGGCCGGTTTTCGGGGACAAAGGGGTCGTAAGCGAACGGCGAGCGAAGCGCGTTAGGACCGGCACTCGTTGTAGAAGCGTGCGTGCGAGCGGACGTAGCCGAATTAACGCCCTAGCGCCCATTAGCGAATTTGCGCCGTATTAGAAGGAAGGAAGGACGGACGAGCGTACCGGGACTGTCTCCGTCCGAGAGTCATATTAGCGCCCGGCTAATAACCAGTTATTTTCGGTAAGCGAATCTTGTACCGGCGGGCTTTTGCGTGAGACTTCCCTTTTGTAAGAAGTCTCAGCCCGATACTCGCTTCCTTTCCGCCCTTCTGGCGATCTCTGTTCTTCACGCTGACTGCAAGCGCTTTTTGGATCTTCTCGCGATCTCTACTTCGACTTATGCATGAAAAGGTGACCTTCCGGCAGGCTTAGGCGCCTCTACAACGGGCCACTATAATTATCGTTATCATTGTCGAGCCCATTTGTGTCTCTCCATCTATCGCGGCATATTCGTGCAATCTATTTTATGTTAATTATCGCGATTTAGGCTCGTGCCGACCACCTGCGTATTGTACTTTGTGACCTCTGCGACCGAATATCTGTTGCGTCATCACCTAACGGACGCGTGCCACGCACGAGCCGCAGTACACCGGCCTCGTGCGTCGCCTCTAATCTTTAGTCCAAGTATTCGAACCTTCGAATAAAGAAATCATTGTCACATTTAACCGTTCTGCCTAGTTCTCTCGCCGAATCCACCTGCTCTCCTCGCGTTCCTGACTAGCCTGGGAATCCGCCCGGGAATTTTCTTGCCGATTGAACTCGATTCTCGCGTTAACTAAAACTTTCAGTAGTTTATTAACGTTGTTGGCACTTTGGTGCCTGGCGCCCAATTTCGCGTTTGTGTTCGGATTTGGTTGAGCTCAAGTTCAGTATTGTCGGAAGGACTTCCCGGCCGAAGTGTAGAGGACGTGGGAAATTAAGAGGGGAAAATTCATTCGAGTCGAGTCTCCCTCAAAAGTAACGTAGAGACTGGCTTTAATTCGCGCCTGTCGCCTTGGGTTTTCGTTTTCTCGTTTTCCTTTTTTTTTTGGCTTCTAGCATTTCCCGAATTTCTTCCGGCGAACCAAATTTCGCGGCCGGAAGAAATTCCTTTACAATATATATATATATTGCTTCGCTTTATCAAAATATATTTTATAATCAGAACAGGTGATTTACATTCTTCTAAAAAAAAAACATAACCATCGATTAGCCAAATCCCACTGAGCCATACAAGCAAATATGGACCACAACGAGGACCACCAAACCAACCACAACCAAGATTAAACCAACCAGGACCATCAACCTCACCACGACCACCACACCATCAGGACAACATCCACACATAAGCCCAACCATCGGTGCCACCCACAAACCACCCATATTATACACTCCCCAATATTGGCCCGGAGTGCCAAAATTTTTGTAAGTTAAGTCTGACGCCTAGGACCCTTATCGCGCCCCCACTCCAGCGGCTAGCGACAACCAGGGCGCTGGCCCAAGGGACCGTCGCCAGTCGCGGACCGACCGAAAACCAAGCTCAATCTCTCTCTCACTGTAACGCTAGTAATAAAGTTCACAAAGTGCAAAACCATCCTTCATCACACTGGCATCTCTGGCTGGTCTAACATGAACTCCTTGTCTCTCAACATCAATAAGACGCAGTGCCTGATGCTCGGCTCTGCTCGTGCCCTGGGCCTGCAGGTTGTGTCCGGTGCTCCCCTGGTCCGGGTGGGTGGTACACCCATCGCGTACGCCTCCCGAGTTGTCTCGTTGGGTTTGCACATATCGCCTGCTCTCAGCTGGGGTGACCATGCAGGTCATATCTGCAGTAAGGTCTATGGTGTGCTTGCGGGGCTCCGGCGCCAACGCACTGCGTTACCGCGGGGCTTAAGAATAAAGCTCATTTCCTCCCTCGTTCTGCCACACCTTGATTATTGCTGTCTCGCTCTCCTGGGTATTAGTGCCGTGAACGAGCTTCGAATCCAGCGTGCGCTGAACGCGTGCGTGCGCTTTATTTTCGACGCTTCGCGGGACGCTCATATCACGCCCTATTTTCGCCGTCTGGGCTGGCTTAAGGTCCATGAGCGGCGGCTACTTTCCCTCGGAGTCAGCCTTCACCGCGCCATTACCGCGAATGGTCTGCTCCCGCTGCGTGAGCGTCTCGCTCTGCGTCCTGAGGGGTCGGCCGGGTATCCCTCTCGACAGAGAGGCACCCTCCTCTGCGTCCCCACTCATCGCACGTCGTTCTTCGGTGCGTCGTTCTCGGTACAGGCTCCGAAATTTTGGAACTCTCTTCCTGCGTCCATTAGGGAGTGTTACACGGAGGGCGCCTTTAAAAGGGCTTTGCAAGCCCATCTTTGCGAGCATTACTAATAACCTGCGACTCTCTGAGTACCACTTACTTTTTGAGTATTTCTTTACTTCTCTCCAGTTCCTATTTTTCGTTACCAGTTTAATGTATGTGCTTCCTATCTCCTGACTCTTGCAGAGTATGCGTGTTTCTCGTTTTGCGTGCTCTAATTGTTTGATGTTTGATGCGTGACATTGTGCCTTTGATCGGGGTGCCTAGCCTAATTTTGCGCCTAACTTTTACCTAGCCTAATTTGCCTGTCTTTTTGACTTCTGCGCATGCCTTGGCTGTGTTGTAATTCTAAGTTTTGAGTGTCCACCTATTGCGTTCTAAGAGGGTATTTTTAGCCCTAGAACAATAAAACCATCTGATCTGATGTGATCTGATCTGATCTCTCTCTCTCTCTCTCTCTCTCTCCCTCTCTCTGTGAGTATCTGCACACGCATTCTATCGCTCTTCCTTTAAGACCATCTCCTGCCGCATCTCTGCCCCGTGGGGCCTGTTCCAGGTTTTGAGCGTATTCTCGATCGGCCCGCCTACATTTTGGCCTATTGATTTCATCGGCCTCTCACCTAGCCGACGAGAATACGATCTATCTTTCTGTGCCTCATTAGACAGAAATTCTAACCCCCAATTACTGGGTCGGTTAATTTTTGTCGCCTGGGAAATTTTCGAATTTTCGTCGACCTACACCCACGCCCTCTTGCTGATCGCCGCTGCCACGGTTGTCACCTTCTCATCACCTTAGGACAACCTGCTATGGAGCGGCAAGTAGCATGTGCCAAATGTCGGAAGGACATTGCAAAAGAAGCGGTGTCTTGCTCTTCCTGCAGAGGGAAAATGCATCCTGGGTGCCTCAGATCGCACTTAGCTGCGTGCAAGGGCGCCCCGATGACATCGACGACGACGACAACCACCCCGACTACCAGCGGTCCCACCTTCTCGCAGCCGTCTGCTGCCACCGCCGTCGCCTCAGCCCCCCCACCTGCTGCTTCTGCTGCCGTCTTCTCTCCTTGGCCCGTGCCGGTGCCTGCTCCGGCTATGGCCACGTCACTAGACATCAGCGGCCTCACTACAGTCATCGAAGTGCTTGCCAACAAACTGGACAGCTTCATGGCCGACCAGCGAAACCAAATGTCCGAATTGAAGTCTTGCCTGCAGCTGCTGTCCACCACCTCGGCCCAACATGCTGGCAAGATTGCTGACTTGGACGGCCGCACGTCGTCTCTGGAGTCAAGGGTGAGCGCGACCGATTTGCGGCTCGCGAGCCTTCCCTCCGTCACAGGCTCTCTCGCTGAGAGCAAAAAGGCCGTGGAAACTCAGGCCTTAGAGGTTACCTCGCTCAATCGGCGACTCGCCAGGCTCGAGCTCGCCGATCGCTCCAGCGACCTGTCAATTTCTGGAGTCCCAGAGATATCTGCCGAGGATCTCAAAACCCTCGTGACTCGGCTAGCGCACGCGCTAGGTACCGCCATATCCCCCAGCGATGTGGTCTCCGTCTCGCGTCTGCGCGGGACGCCCACCGTCGATCGACCGCGGATGATAGTCGCGCACCTCTCTTCTTCCGCCGTGCGGGACTCGCTACTGGCAGCAAAGCGCGCGAAGCGCGATCTTACTGCTTCGGCGATTGATCCCTCTTTTCCAGCTAGGGTGATACACGTGAATGAGTTCTTGCCTCGCGATCTCTCCATTCTACTTAGGCAATCTCGCGTGATTGCACGAGAGCGCGGCTACTCGCGCGTGTGGCACCGGAACGGGAGCGTTTTCATTAAGAAAACGGACTCCTCGACTCCGATCAGGGTCGACGCTCCACAAGATCTGAGCAAACTCGATTGAAGGCCCGCCTCCCGCGTATCGCCGTTCGCTCCACCGGCCGCCCCCACCACCATGCGTGTAGGTCATGTTAACGCGGAATCTCTTATCCGGCACCTTGTCACCTTCAGGTCTTTCTTTTCCTGCTCGACCTACGACGTCATTGCGGTCACGGAGTCCTGGCTGACTCCTAGCACTCCGGACTCGGACTGTTTCTTACCTGGCTATACTCTTCTCAGGTGCGATAGGGATGGCAGAATGGGTGGAGGCGTTTGTCTCTATGTTCGCGATTCGTACTCGACCTTTGTAGTCGCGTCGTCCTCTCGCCTCCAGTATCCTGGTCCTGAGTACCTTTTCGTGGGGGTTGGTTTTCCCTCCGCTGGCACCCTGCTGGTGGGGGTCGTTTATCGCCCCCCGCATGTTCCTCTTTCTAACTTTGAACCGGTCTTCGCCGACATCGTCTCGGATTTCCCTAACAAGGTTATCCTTAACTCATTCTTCCTTTCTGCTCATGCTTCTTCCCCACCGGCCATCCCCGCATGTCTGTCTCCGTCCAGCCATACCTCCGAGGAACCGCACTTCTATTTCTCCCCCGTTACGGAGGAGAGCCTTGCTCGCGCCGTGCGCCTTGCGAACTCGTCCATCTCGCCCTCGGATGATCTGAGTGCGAGATTTCTCCTACTCTCTCTCCCCGCTATCTTTCCTGCTGTATTGCAGATTTTCAACTCCTCTCTTACTTTCTCTATCTTCCCCGACGCCTGGCGCAAAGCCATTAGTACACCTATCCCTAAGAAACCGAATGCTTCTGCTCCTGCCGATTTTCGCCCCATTTCACTTCTACCTGAGCTGTCTAAGATCCTCGAGAGGGTTGTCCTCCATGATTTCCAGGGCTTCCTCAATAGCTCTGGTAAGTTGGACCCCTCCCAACATGGTTTTGTTAAAAACCGATCTACACAGACAGCTCTCTTGACACTCTTGGACGACGTCCGTCTTGCTGCTGATCAGCGGATGGTCACAATCCTTGTGTCTTGATTTTTCAAAGGCCTTTGACACTGTTGACCACTCTATTCTTCTCTCCAAACTCTACTCCTTTAATTTCTCTCTTCCGGTCTTACAGTGGATCTGGTCCTATCTCTCTAACAGGGCGCAGGCAGTCAGAGTCGGACGGTCTCTCTCCCGCTGGTCCCCGGTCCATTCGGGCGTACCGCAAGGCTCCGTCCTTGGACCGTTCCTTTTCTCTCTTTATATCCACGATCTAAACTCCGTCGTAAGGCACTCCAAAATAGTTAAATACGCGGATGATGTGCAAATGTACATGTCCGCTCCCTATAGCAAGCTGGACGACGCGATTACTAGGATTAACTCAGACCTTGCTAGTGTCTCTGGCTGGTCCCAAATGCACTCTCTCTCTTTGAACGTCTTGAAAACGCAGTGCATGATGCTCGGCTCTGCTCGCGCCCTGGGCCTGCAGTTTGTTTCCGGTGCTCCCCTGGTTCAGATGGGCGGTACGCCCATCCCGTACGCCTCTAAGGTCGTCTCGCTGGGCTTGCACATCTCGCCTGCTCTTGACTGGGGCGATCACGCTGGACGCATCTGTAGTAAGATCTATGGTGTGCTTGCGAGTCTCCGGCGCCAACGCACTGCGTTACCGCGGAGCTTAAGGGTTAAGCTCGTATCCTCCCTCATTCTGCCACACCTGGACTATTGTTGTCTTGCCTTACTAGGAATTACCGCTACTGACGAGATCAGAGTCCAGCGTGCGCTAAACGCCTGCGTGCGTTTCATTTTCGATGCACCGCGCGATGTACACATTACACCCTTCTTCCGCCGCCTCGGCTGGTTGAAGGTTCGCGAGAGAAGGCTACTCTTCCTCGGTGTTTGCCTCTACCGTGCCGTCGTCTCCGACTCTCCGGGTCCCCTGCGGGATCTGCTCACGCCTAGGTTCGAAGGCTCTGCTGGATACCCGTCTCGTCAAAGGGGTACCCTGCTCCGTGTGCCCAACCACCGCACCTCTTTCTTTGCGGCGTCTTTCTCCGTGCGGGGCTCGCAATTCTGGAATGACCTTCCAGCTGTCATTCGGGAGTGCGACTCTGAAGTATCTTTTAAGAATGCGTTATGTGCACACTTGGCTGGGCGATATGCGTGAGATCCGCGTCTTTTTTGGTTTGTTGGCCTGCGTCCTAATTTTCTTATGCGTTCCCTGTACTGTTACCTTTTCGATTGTTTTGTGCGACTATCGGGGTGCCTAGCTCCTCTAAGGTCGTCTCGCTGGACTTGCACATCTCGCCTGCTCTTGACTGGGGCGATCACGCTGGACGCATCTGTAGTAAGATCTATGGTGTGCTTGCGGGGCTTCGACGTCACAGCACTGCGTTGCCGCGGAGCCTTAAAATCAAGCTCATATCTTCCCTCATTCTGCCACATCTCGATTACTGCTGCCTAACTCTACTGGGCATTGGTGTAACTAGCGAGTTGCGACTCCAGCGTGCGTTGAACGCCTGCGTGCGCTTCATTTATGGCGTTCCTCGTGACGCGCAAAGCACGCCCTACTATGTGCGACTAAGCTGGCTGAAAGTTCGGGAGCAAAGGCTCCTCTTTCTCGGAGTCAGCATTTTCCGGGCTCTCAAGTCGAGTCAGCCGTATTACCACCGAGGCTGGCTCACGCCTAGGGTTGCGGGGTCGTCTGGGCGGCCCTCTCGTCAGAGGGGCCCCCTCTGTCTGGTGCCCACTCACCGCACCTCCTTCCTCGGGGCCTCGTACTCCGTACTTGGTCCCCAATTATGGAATGGCCTCCCACCTGCCATTCGGGAGTGCGACAATGAGTCGGCCTTCAAAACTGCGTTGTGAGATTTCCTTTTGGCACAATACGCGTAGTTTCCTCTTTTCTTTCTTTTCTGTACTCTTTGTTTTCTCTGTTTTCTTTTTGCGATGTGCGGGGCTGATTGCCATTGTCCGTTCTTGTTTTTGCGTGCGCTTGCTGCTTTATATAATTTTTGTATTTTTTATTGAGTGTAGAGAGTGAAAACCGTAGATCGGTTTTTTACAAAACCATGTTGGGAGGGGTCCAACTGTCCAGAGCTATTGAGAAAACTCTGGATATCATGGAGGACAACCCTCTCGAGGATCTTAGACAGCTCAGGAAGAAGAGAGATAGGGCGGAAATCGGCAGCAGCAGAAGCATTCGGTTTCTTGGGGATCGGAGAGATGATGGCTTTTCGCCAGGCAGCGGGGAAAGTAGAGAAAGCAAGAGAGGAGTTGAAGACCTGCAGAATGGCAGGGAATAACACAGGAAGAGAGAGTAAAAGAAATCTCGCACTCAGATCGTCCGAGGGCGAGATGGATGAGTTAGTAAGGCGCACAGCGCGAGTAAGCAATTCCTCCGTAACGGGGGAAAAATAGAAACGCGAATCGTCGGAGACACAGTTAGACAGCAATAGACATGCGGGGACGGCCGGTGGGGAGGAAGAGTGCGCAGAGAGGAAGAACGAGTTAAGATCGTCCGGAGACAAGTGAGAGGGAAGAGGAGAGTGAGAGGGAGGGAGGACACCGAATGACTTCAGCTCTCGCCAAACATCATTCGGGTGCCTAGGAGTAGAGAAGTGGGAGAAAAGAGAGGAGGATCTGGCTCGCACCAGAAGGGACTTCACCCGGTTACGAGAGGCCCTGTAAAGAGCCCAAGTTTCCGGGTTAGCAGTTCGTCGGAAGGATCTCCTGAGTGAGTCGCGAGAACGCATCTCGGCTCGGATCTCAGGAGTAATCCAAGGAGCAGGAGGCCGTCGAATACGCAGAGGTCTAAGCGGGGCATGCTCGTCGAGGACTCGGAGCAGTCCCGCATTGAAGTCGTCCACCAACTGATCCACGCTGCTCTCACAGGAGTTCGAAACAAGACGAACACAGCTAAGCTGCGTGATGTCATCGAGTAGCGCGTCACGATTGATGGAACCATATCTACGACGAAGATCAGTGGTTGGAATAACCCGAGAAGTTAGGACGTACTCTAGCGAAATTAAGTCATGATTAGAGCAGGGAGGCTCTTTACTTTGAGAAAAAGAAGCTACCCTGCTAGAGTCATCCACAAGCCCAAGGTCAAGCCAAGTGGAGGAGAAAGAAGTGTGAAAAGTAGGAGAATAGGGGATAGAGTAGAGGTTGAGACGGGAGAAAAGCCCTCCAAGGTAGATCGCATCGAAAGACTGTGAGCCCATGTTCGCGTTCCAGTCGCCCAGAACAACCTTGTTCGGGAAGTCCGAGACGACGTCGGCGAACACCGGTTCAAAGTTAGAAAGAGGAACATGCGGGGGGCGATAAACGACCCCCACTAGAAGAGTGCCGGCAGAGGGAATGACCACCTCCGCAAAGAGATATTCCGGGCCGGAGAGTTGAGAGCGAGGGGAGGACGCGATTACAGAGGCCGAAAATGTATCGCGAATATATAGGCAGACGCCTCCGCCCGTTCTGCCAGGAAGGGCACACTGCGAGTCGGAAATCGAGCACGAGACCCAAGTCTCAGAAACCGCAATAACGTCATAGGTTGACGACGCGAAAAAAGATTGAAAAGTGGTGAAGTGGCGGCAAAGAGATTCGGCGTTTACGTATCCGAAACATAAGACGGAGCAAGCGGCAGGAGTGGGGGCGCGCGACGTACGGGGAGCAGGCCTTCACGCTAGCTTCCGATCGACGTCCTGAAGGGAGTCGATTTTGACCGGCGCGTCGGTAGCCGTCTTCTTGACGAAAATGGCCCCGTCCCGGTGCCATACGCGAACAAAACCGCGCTCCCGAGCAAGCTGGTGACACCGCTTGAGGAGACCGGCGAGCTCTTTCGGGAGGTACTCGTTGACGAGTGCGAGTCCCGCGGGAAAAGAAGCGTCAACAGTAGACGCCGGAAGGTCACGCTTGGCTCGTTTCGCAGCGAGCAGCGCGTTTCGCACGGCCGGGGAGGCGAGAGACACGTGGATCGTACGGGGACGATCCACGGTGGGTGTACCACGCATACGGGATGCGGATACCACGTCGCCGGGCGCCAGAGCAGTTCCCAGCGCCTGCGCGAGCTGGGACACTAGGGACCTGAGATCCTCTCCGACGGTCTCCGGGACTCCAGAAATGGAGAGCTCGCACGAACGAGCAGCGAGCTCCATGCGAGCGAGGCGAGCTTTCAGCACAGCAAGCTCCGAGGCCTGGTTGCCGATGGCGCTCTTGGTAGAAGCTACGGAGGACTCCACCTATTTTACGGTAGAGGCGAGGCCACTTATCTGCAGGCTGGATGATGCGGTGCTAGTCTCTAGCGAGGTAGTCCGGGAGTCGATTGAGGCGAGCTGATCTGAGTGACGAACAGAGGCGGTGGAAAGCTGCTTGAGGCAGGACTTCATCTCATCCATCTGCACCTCCTGCTTGGCTACAAAACTTTCAAATTGGGACTTCTGAGCGGCCAAATAGGTGTCCAACTTGGTGGTGAGGCTGGCTGTCAGCACGTCGACGACAGCTTGAAGCGGGCCAAAGTCAGGCGACGTGGTCGCAGACCTCCCAGGTCCTGGTGAGACGGAGACGTCCGGGGCTGAAGCGGGTGGGCCTGGCTGAGGCGACGGCGCGCCAGTGGTGCCACTGGGCCACGATAACTGCAGAGGCAGCGGAGCGGCAGCGGCCAACGTAGAAGGGGCGGTATGGCCCAGGGGCGATGTGACCGCAATGACGGTCGATCTCAAAGTCCTCTTGCACGCCAGTGCATGGGTTCTAAGGCACCCTGGGTGCATCCTCGCCTTACATGATGGGCAGCGGGCCGACTCCTTGGCAATGTCTTTGTGACATTTCGCACAAGGGAGTTCCCGCTCCATGGTTGCCACTAAACAGGTGGCAAGCGTGGGCGGATGTCCGCGAAGAGGGCGCACAGTACGACCCGACAATTCAAATTTCCCAAGGACAGAAAACTAACTGCTCAAAAATAATGGCAGGTTAGAAATTCTGTCAAGTGAGCCACAGAATAAGTAGGCGAGTTCTCGTCGGCTACTTGACGTGCCGATAAAATTAATAGGCCAAAATGTGCGCAGGCCGATCGAGAACAGGCTGAACACCTGAAACAGGCCCCACAGGGCAGAACAGCGCCAGAACAGAGCTCAAAAGCAAGAGCAACAAAACTGGTGTGCGGGTACTCACAGAGAGAGAGAGAGAGAGAGAGAGAGAGACTAAGACTAAGACGTATATTTTGTCCTAGGGCGTGTTGCCCTCTTAGAACATTACAGAATAGTATGTACAGATAGTTAAGGCACTTAAAGTTAAAACTATAAATAAAGGTACAGAGGAGGTACAAAAAGAAAGAATGCGGGTAGACACCCCGACAGACGCAGAGGGACGCAGAGAACGGCAAGCGCAACAGTATACAGAAGCAGAAAAGCGTGGCGTGCATTAAGAAAACGCAGGGAAAAACTCTGAGCTATAAAACAACTAGAGCGCAGGTCCAAAAGCGCAGGTATAGAGTGAAAGCAGGAGTCCGAAAATTAGGCATAGCGCTCAGTCAAGTGTGCCCATAACGCTCTCTTGAAGGTTGTCTCGGAATCGCACTCCCGAACGCCCGCTGGAAGGTTATTCCAAAATTGCGGGCCACGGACAGAGAAAGAGGCAGCGAGGAAGGAGGTGCGATGGTTAGGCACACGGAGTAGGGGACCCCGTTGACAAGACGGGTATCCAGCAGAGCCTTCAAGCCTGGGCGTAAGCAGATCACGCAGGGGACCCGGTGAGTTCGAGACGACGGCACGGTAGAGGCAGACGCCTAGGAAAAGTAGCCTCCTCTCGCGAACCTTTAACCACCCCAAGCGGCGGAAGAAAGGAGTAATGTGCGCATCGCGCGGCGCATCGAAAATAAAGCGCACACAGGCATTTAGCGCACGCTGGACTCGGATCTCGTCAGTCGTAGTAATTCCTAATAAGGCAAGGCAACAATAGTCCAGGTGAGGCAAAATGAGGGAGGATACGAGCTTAACCCTTAAGCTCCGCGGTAACGCAGTGCGTTGGCGCCGGAGACTCGCAAGCACACCATAGATCTTACTACAGATGCGTCCAGTGTGATCGCCCCAGTCAAGAGCAGGCGAGATGTGCAAGCCCAGCGAGACGACCTTAGAGGCGTACGGGATGGGCGTACCGCCCATCTGAACCAGGGGAACACCGGAAACAAACTGCAGGCCCAGGGCGCGAGCAGATCCGAGCATCATGCACTGCGTTTTCAAGACGTTCAAAGAGAGAGAGTGCATTTGGGACCAGCCAGAGACGCTAGCAAGGTCTGAGTTAATCCTAGTAATCGCGTCGTCCAGCTCGCTATAGGGAGCGGAGATGTACATTTGCACATCATCCGCGTATTTAACTATTTTGGAGTGCCTTACGACGGAGTTTAGATCGTGGATATAAAGAGAGAAAAGGAACGGTCCAAGGACGGAGCCTTGTGGTACGCCCGAATGGACCGGGGACCAGCAGGAGAGAGACCGTCCGACTCTGACTGCCTGCGCCCTGTTAGAGAGATAGGACCAGATCCACTGTAAGACCGGAAGAGAGAAATTAAAGGAGTAGAGTTTGGAGAGAAGAATAGAGTGGTCAACAGTGTCAAAGGCCTTTGAAAAATCAAGACACACAAGGATTGTGACCATCCGCTGATCAGCAGCAAGACGGACGTCGTCCAAGAGTGTCAAGAGAGCTGTCTGTGTAGATCGGTTTTTAACAAAACCATGTTGTGAGGGGTCCAACTTACCAGAGCTATTGAGGAAGCCCTGGATATCATGGAGGACAACCCTCTCGAGGATCTTAGACAGCTCGGGTAGAAGTGAAATGGGGCGAAAATCGGCAGGAGCAGAAGCATTCGGTTTCTTAGGGATAGGTGTAATAATGGCTTTGCGCCAGGCGTCGGGGAAGATAGAGAAAGTAAGAGAGGAGTTGAAAATCTGCAAAACAGCAGGAAAGATAGCAGGGAGAGAGAGTAGGAGAAATCTCGCGCTCAGATCATCCGAGGGCGAGATGGACGAGTTCGCAAGGCGCACGGCGCGAGCAAGACTCTCCTCCGTGACGGGGGAGAAATAGAAACGCGGTTCGTCGGAAGTATGGCTAGACGGAGACAGACATGCGGGGACGGCCGGTGGAGAAGAAGCATGAGCAGAAAGGAAGAATGAGTTAAGGCTGTCCGGCGACAGGTGAGAAGGAGGAGAGGAATGAGAAGACGGAACGACACCGAATGACTTCAGCTCGCGCCAAAGAACATTCGGGTGTCGGTGAGTAGAGAAGCGGTCGAACAGAAAGGTAGTTCTGGCTCGCGCCAGAAGAGCCTGGACACGGTTACGAGAGGCCTTGTAAAGGGCCCAAGTAACCGAGTTACCAGACCTGAGGAAGGAGCGCCTGAGCGAGTCCTGAGAACGCATCTCGGCTCTAATCTCAGGGGTGATCCAGGGAGCAGGAGGCCGTCGGATACGCAGAGGTCGAAACGGGGCGTGCTCATCGAGAACTCGGAGCATTCCCACGTTGAAGTCGTCAACTAGCCGATCCACGCTACTCTCACAGGAGTTCGATGCAAGGCGAACACAGCTAAGCTGCGAGATGTCATCGAGTAGCGCGTCACGGTTGATGGCGCCATATTTACGACGAAGATCGGTGGTAGGAATTACCCGTGAAGTTAAGACGTACTCTAGTGAAATAAGGTCATGGTTAGAGCAGTGAGGCTCTTTGCTCTGAGAGAAGGAAGCAACCCTGCTGGAGTCGTCCACAAGCCCGAGGTCGAGCCGAGTGGAGGAGAAAAAAATGTGAAAAGTCGGGCGATAGGGGATAGAGAAAAGATTAAGGCGAGAAAAGATTTCTCCGAGGTAGATAGAATCAAAGGAGGAGGACCCCATGTCCGCATTCCAGTCGCCAAGGACAACCTTATTCGGGAAGTCCGAGACGATGTCAGCAAACAGGGGTTCAAAGGAAGAGAGAGGATCATGTGGAGGGCGGTAGACTACCCCAACAAGCAGAGTGCGCGCAGAGGGAATAGTCACCTCAGCAAACAGGAACTCAGGTCCAGGGGTTGGAGAGCGAGAGGAAGACGCAACTACTAGTGACGAGAAGGAATCACGGATATAGAGGCAAACGCCCCCACCCGTTCTGCCATCTCTATCACATCTGAGCATAACATACCCAGAAAGAGTATATTGTGTGTCGGGAATTGTGTGAGAAAGCCAAGATTCAGAGACCGCGATGACATCATAGTACGAAGAAGAGAAGAAGGTATGAAATACATGAAAATGCCTGGGTAAAGACTCCGCGTTGACATGGGCGAGACGTAAAGTAAGAGAGGAACCAAGCGGGTGACGAGGTGAAGCGCAGGTGACAGGGCTTCATGCGAGCCTCGTTTCCGCATCCTGGATAGAGTCGATTTTAATCGGGGCAGACGATTCGGATTTTTTAACAAAAATACTCCCGTCTCGATGCCACACGCGAAGGAAGCCGCGCGCCCGGGCAAGCGAGCGACAATGTCTTAGAAGAGCGGAGATTTCGCGCGGCAGGGACTCATTAATGTTGACAAGCCCAGTGGTGAAGGTGGGATCGATCGCGGACGCGGGGAGATCTCGCTTCGCGCGTTTCGCCGCCAGGACCGAGTCCCGCAGGGCGCTGGACGCGAGCTTAGCGCGGATCATACGCGGGCGATTCGCAGTAGGGGTTCCGCGCAGACGCGAGACCGAGAGGACATCGGTGGGAGTAAGAGGAGTCCCCAGCGCAAGCGTAAGGCGATCGATGACGAGGCGAAGATCCTCGCCAGGGGTCTCCGGTATACCAGTGATCGACAGCTCGCTAGATCTGCTCGCGAGCTCGAGTCGCGCAATGCGTGCACTAGCAGCATTAACCTGCGAGGTTAGGGTAGTGCGGACAGCAGCAACATTTGTCGCCTCCGATTTAATCGCGGCAGAGAGATTCGCAAGATCCGCAGAGCTGGTGGTGGCTTGCGCTTCCAGCGCAAGGGTACGACTGTCCAGGCTGTTGAGCTTCGCAGTGTGTTGAGCAGAGGTGACAGCCAGCTCCTCAAGACGGGCATGAAATTTCTCCGCCAAGGCATGCTGGTCAACCATGAAGCTGACCAGCGTGGAGTTGAGGTTGTTGATGGCAGCGGTCATCGCGTCAAGGCGCGCCGCGTGAGGGTCCACAGGCACAGGTCCTGGCGGAGGTTGCGGTGTTGGCAGCGACGACGGCAGCAGTGACGGTAGCGGTGACGGTAGCAATGACGGCAGCGGGGACGGCAGCGGTGACGGCAGCGGAGACGGCAGCAGTGACGGCAGCGGTGACGGCAGCGGAGACGGCAGCGGAGACGGCCGCGCCATCGGCAGCGGCGTGGCAGCACTGGAGGAGGGTGCGGGCCGAGACATGCTGCTGGCCGTGATGACAGTCGGCCTAGCTGACGAGAGGGAGGTCTTGCACGACTCCGCGTGCGACTTGAGGCACCCAGGGTGCATCGTCGCCATGCACGCGGAGCAACGGTCCACTCCTTTTTTAATTTCTTTATGGCACTTGGCACATGTGACGTCACGTTCCACAGCGGGCATAGTGCAGGAGAGTTGGCAGACGTGGTGCTGGCTGACGGTGGGAGGGCGCGCACGACAGGTTGCGGATATTCAAAATGCACAACCGAAACCACAGAAAGGGTTAGGAATTCTGTCAATTTTCACACAGAAGAAAACGAGCGCATTCTCGTCGGCTATAAGGCGCCGATGTAATAAATTAGGCCAAAATGTAGGCAGGCCGATCGAGAATACGTTGATACCTGCAACAGGCCCCACGGGGCAGAAAAGCAGCAGAAAATGGCTCTAAAAGTAGGAGCGAAGAAAAGTGCGTGTATGTACTCACGGAGAGAGAGATGATGATGATGATGGTCGTCTGTATTTAGCCTCCTCGGCTATTTCGTTACATACATTTTCCCTTGCAGTATTTCACTGCTACATCAGATTCTCCATTTACACTACTCACATATTTACAATTTCAGTTTTTACCGCTTCATTTCGTACAACGCAAATACTTTTGTCAGTTTCTGGCCATATCCTTCTATCGCATTAGCAGAAGGTTCCAAATCTTCGCGCTCCTACCTTATTATGTACCGCATAGTTCGTGGCGGCGCCACTGGTACGTTAGTTCTCGCTGCACCTATTTAGGTAAGTAGTCACCCGCCTTTTAAAGATGTTGACATTGTCCGCATCTGTCACTTCTTTCGGGAGCTTATTATATGCATTAAAGCCTGCATAAAATAAGCTTTTTTGCGCTTTGTTCGTGTTCCTAGCCTTAATTTGTATGTTATTGCACTGTCTCGTGTTTCGTTGCGTCGCATTACCTACGTATTCAATTCTATTTGCCATTTCAGGAGCTATTTCGTTCTTTACCATTTTATATATGAGTATCAAGATCTTTCTCTGAATCCGCACATTAATCGGCATAAAGTTAAGTGTTTCTCTCATAAGTTTAACCGACGTATAAATATCGCATTGAAGTATAGTGCGCATTGCTCTGTTTTGTAGAATCTGCAATTTGCTTATTGATTCCAGATCAGCATATGTGAGAAGCGATGAGCAGTACTCCATGATTGGGGCTACCATTACTTTATAAATATAGCATCTAGTAAGTGGACAAACTAGTCTTCCTACTCTATTTATCAAGCTAATCTTTGCACCAACTTTTTGTTGCAGCATTGTCACATGTTTCTTAAAGTTAAGCTTCTCGTCAATATATACGCCAAGGTACTTAATTTCTTTTACATTCTCTATGGTCGCTTCTCTATAAGTTATATTCAGTTTTTTGCACTTTGTCATTCTGTCACCTCTAATGACCATATAATAAGTCTTGCGCGTGTTTAAGAACATATTATTTTGATTCATCCATGAATCCAATTGAGTCATTGCCTGGTTTAACTTATCTTCTAGGTTATTTATGTCGTTATCCGTAATATATAATATTGTGTCATCGGCAAACATTCTAATACTACAATATTGTTTCAGGTAGGCCTTGAGGTCATTGTTTAGCCGCCGGCCATGTCGCCGGCGGCGAAGGAGCGAACACTCTCGTCGAGTTGTGTCACTCTATGAAAGGCGCGCGAGCTTGCGCGCTTCGGAGGGATGTACGAGCCTCCTCCCTCGCGGGGGTCGGGCTTTCTTCCTTCGTAGCGCGCTCCGCGCGGTCTCGGACACGAGGCCCGGAAGTATGCCTTAGGCGTTCCCGGCTCCCAGCCTTGGAGGGTTTCAATGATGGTCACTGTGGGGGTTTTAGCCGGTAAGAGTCCGGCATACCCCCGCCCACTCCTCAGGTGGGCGGGGGATCCATGAGGATTTCCCCCACGAAAAAAAAAAAAAAAGGCCTTGAGGTCATTAATGTATAAAATAAATAGGAGCGGCCCAAGGACTGATCCCTGCGGGACGCCCCACTTAACTGTAAGTCTATCCGATATTTCACCATCTATACATGTTTGCTGTTCTCTGTCCTTTAAATAAGTTTCAAACCATCTTAGTGCATTTCCCCGTATACCATATAGAAATAGTTTTCTAATTAAAAGATCTTGATTTACAGTCTCAAAAGCCCTGCGATAGTCAATAAATATAACTCCTACATATTTTCTATCACTAATTGCTGTGACCCATTCATCAAGGGTAAGTTGCAGTGTAGTTTCACATGAGTAACCTTTTCGAAAACCTGCCTGTGCCTCATCTAATATGTTATTATCTTTCAGAAAGTTCTCAAGTTGTTCTTTAACAAGAAGCTCTAGTGTTTTTTCGTACAGTGGGAGTTGGTTTATGGGTCGCAACTCACTAGGCAAACTAGGATTGTTCACCTTTTTGTACGGCGTAATGGTTGAAGTTTTCCATCCATCTGGGAATACTCCTAAATCTAGAGAGGAATTTAGCACGTCAAGAAATGCATTGCCCATTTTTTTACTAATTGCAAGTATCATCCCACCATTTATACCTTCTAATGTACTTTTGCTTTGGTCTAGGCTTTTAATGACTTGGTCCAATTTCTGCTGATTAATCTGGTTAAATTTGTCACATGTCTTTATGCATGTATATTCGGAAAGACTATAATTTTCTATTTGTCTGAATATATCAGTTTGTATTCCCGTTTTTATTATTTCTTCAATGCTATCTATATAATATTTATTTAATTTATTTGCTAATTGTTTCCTTGTAATTTCCTCCCTGTTACCATCAAATATAATTTGGTTCCAGTTTATTTCTTTGTTTTTATTTTTGTTTAATAAACTTTTTATAGTACTTGACATAGCTTTAGGGTCTTTTTGAGAGCTTATTATTTTTGTTTCATAGTATGTCTTTTTTTCTTTATTTATGAGCTTAACAGTCTCATTTCTTAGTCTTTTATATTCTATCCAGTGATTATATGAACTTGTGTTTTTATACGTTTTGAACATATTGTCCCTTTTTATAATTATTTTCTTTATTGCAGGTGTGAACCATTTCTTGGCATTATGGTTATTTAATTAATTAGTTTTATTATTCCCCTTAGGGTTATAATTCTGTACAATCCTTACTCACTACCTTATCCTATCTTAACCCTATCTTAACACTACCTCCCTCCATCTCTCTCCTCGCTCGCCTCTCGGCACTCGCACGCCTCTCGCAACCCGTTTGCCTCCCGCCACTCGCTCGACTCTCGCCGCCCGCTCGCCTCTCGCCACCCGCTCGCCTCTCGCCATCCGCTCTCTTCTTGCCATCCGCTTGACTCTCGCCATCCGCTCGCCTCACGCCACTCGCTCTCTTCTCGCCACTCTTTTGACTCTCGCGCGCCACGCTCGCCCTCTCCCCCTCCGCTCCATTCCACACATCCGTCCACACTCTCCTCACCCTCTCGCACATTCATCCCTCCATTTCTCTCACACACACGCCCTTGGACTTCCATTTCCGCTCCGTCTCTTTTCATCCATTCGTTTCCTTCCAAGTCCTTCCATTCTTCTTCTCCCCTCATACATTCTAGCCTCCTCAGCCACCCCTCTCCCTCTCCCCCATCTCCTAGCACCCCATCCGCCATCTCCCTCCAGCCCTTTTCCTTTCCCCATCCCACGCACTCCTCCCATACATGCTCCCACGTTTCTTCCTTCCTTCCACAAATCCTACACTCCCTTTCCCTCTCGTCCTCCCAGTATCTACCTCCCCTCATCCCGTTTCCCAGCCTGAATTTCATCACCCTTTTCCACCTGCTCTCCCCCCACCCCTTCTTCAAATACCCCGGCACTCCTTTACCCTTCACCCTCCCGTACCACACGTTGTATTTTGACTCCCCTATTTTCCCCACCTTTCCCTTTCCTGCTCATCCTTTTCCCGCTTTATCATTTCCTCCCCTTTCATCCCCTCCCCCTTCTCTCTTATTCTCTCCACCTCCTCTATCTCCCACCCTTTCCTTTCATAAAACACCTTCCTTTCTTCCTCCCACCCTTCCAACGCCTTCCCTCTTCTTGCTCTTTCCCTAATTTCCTGCCAGCACCTCCTCGCTAGTTCCCCTCCTTTCCCCTCCACCAACTTTCTCTCAAACCCCCATGCCCTCATACCCGCCGTTCCTGCCATTTTTTCTTTCTGCACCTCCTCCCGCACCATGTATCCCGGCGTGCACCTCTCCAATCCCAACACCCACCTCATAAACCTTTCCTGGGCCCTCTCCACACCTTCTCTCTCCTTCCACCCCCAAATCTCCACCCCATAACTTAGCACCGGCCACACCAATTTTTCGAACAGCCATAACCTCCTCTCCCAATCCTTCCCAAACCTCCTCTTCCCTATTCCCCATACCTTTCCCATTACCGCTACCCCCTTCCTGATCCTATCCCTAACCTGATCCTCCTGCCCCCCATCCCTCCTCACTATGTACCCTAGATATTTGTATTTTTTCACCTCCTCTATCTTCTTCCCCTTCCACCTCCAATCCACTTTTTTCTGCCCTCCACCCCCTCTCCTGCATCTCGTCACCTTTGTTTTCGCTATATTCACTTCTAGCCCTTTCCTCTCCGTGTACTTCTCCAATCTTGCTATCATCCCCTTCATTCCCTCCTGATCCTCCGCCAGCAAGGCCAGATCGTCCGCATAAGCCAGCGCGTAAATTTTCTCGCCTCCCACCTTTACTCCTCCCCATCTCCCCTTTTCTAGCTCTTCTTCTATGTCTGCTAGGAGCAGCGTAAAAAGACATGGACTTAGTGGACACCCCTGTCTTACCCCCCTTCCCGTCCAAAACCTACCCCCCACTTCCTCTCCTGCCCGTACCCTTCCCGTCGTCTCCCTAATCACCTCTTCACACCTGTTACACAACCCTTCCCTGACCCCTCTCTCCCTCATCGTTTTTATTAGCACATCCCTGTTCACCGAGTCAAACGCCGCCTTCAGGTCCACGAACAAGATCACCATTTTTCTTTCTTTCCTCATCACCTGTCTGTTAATCAGATAGTTCAGGACATATATGTTGTCAAGTGTCCCCATTCCTTTCCTGAACCCCGTCTGACTCGGTGGTAGGATGTTCTTGTCTTCTACCTCCTTTCTCAGCCTTTCCGCCAACACCCCCGCGTACACCTTATACCCCGTCTGCGTCAACGTCACCCCCCTGTAGTCCTCCACCTTTTCCCCTGATCCCCTTTTCACTACCGGGACTACCAACCCCTCCTTCCACGCTTCCGGCCATCCCTCCCCTCTCCACACTTTCCTGCACACCCCATATAGCCCCTTTTCCACTTCCTCCCCCCCATACTTCCATACCTCATTTGGAATCCCATCGCTCCCCATTGCCTTCCCTTCCTTCATCTTCCTTATTACCGTCCTCACCTCTTCTTCCGTTAATTCCTCCTCTCCATCTCCATGCCCTTCTCCCTTCCTGCCCCTTACCACTCTACACTCTACCCCTCCTAACAATGCTCTGAAATATTCGTCCCATTCCTCCGTCCTTATTCCCTCATTCACTGGCTTCCTTCTACCCCTTTCCCTATTTACAATCCTCCACACCTGCCCTTCCGTCCTCGCTGACTCCACTTCTCCCATCCATCTTTCCACTTCCTTTCTCTTCTTTCTTTCGCATACCTCTTTATATCTCTGTTTTTTCCTCCTGTACTCCTCCCCTCCCCCTCCTGTCTTTCTCCACCTTCTCATTTCTTCCCTTACCCCTTCCTTCTCCTTCTTACACTCCTCATCCCACCAGCCCCCTCTTCCTCCCCCTTTCCCTCCCCCTTCCCTCTCTCTGCTCCATCGCTGCCCAAATTTTCCTACTTAGCCTGTCCCACTCTTCCTCTCCCGTTTCCTCCCTTTCTTCCCATCTACCAAATTTTTCCCTAAATTCTTTCCTTCCTCTTTCGCTCCAATCTCCTCTGTACTTTCTTACTTCCTTTCCTTCCTTTCCCTTTCTATCCAAATTACTCCCTTCCACCCAAACCGTTATCGGCTGGTGATCCGATTCTATCCTGTCCCCCACCTCCAACTTCTCCACCTTCTCCCTTGTTCTATCATTCCCCAGCACCAGGTCAATCACAGACTCTCCCCTCGCTCCTACATATGTCCATTCCCCTTCCCAGTCTCCCTCTATATTCCCATTTAGTATAGACCATCCTTTCTCCTCTATATATCTACACAGCACCTTACCCTCCTTGTTTACCTTCCCGTCCTTCGAATTCCTCCCTATCTCATACTTACCCCCCTCCTCCCCCGTACCTACCCACTCCCCCCCCTCCATTCCTGTCCTTGCATTGAAATCCCCCCCAATCAACACCCTAACCCCTTCCTCTCTTTCCTCCATCCATTCCCCTATCTCTTCCAACTTCCTCCCCATGTCCCCATTCACATACACTCCTATCACTTCCCACCATTGCGTCCCCAACTTACATCTGACAGCCATCACACCCTCCTTCTCTTTCCTTACCCCCCCCTCTCCTACCACAATGTCTTTCCTGACCCCTGTCACCATACCTCCTATTGCTCGCCCTTTTCTATTCTTCCTACTGGCCCACTGTGCCTCCCACCTGTAACCTTTTGGCATTCTAGCCCTCACCCGATTCCAGCTCTTCTCATCCAGCCATGTCTCGCACAAGATTATCACCTCCCATTCTTCCAGCCCTCTCCAAAAATCCTCATCCTTATTTTCTAACCCCGCCACATTCCAGAATGTCACCCTATTCCCCACCCCCTTTCCTCTCCTTTCCCCCCTCCCCTCCCCTCTTACTCGTTTCCCGCCTCCTCTTTAACCCACCCTTCCTCTATCTCATCCCACCTTCTAACTCTCCCATTCACCCACATCTTCATATATCCCACTCTTACGTTCTTTCCCTTCCTTCTCTCCTTATCTGCTTCTTCTTCAATCAACCATCTAGTCCTCCTCTCATCCTCCGTCAGGTCATCCGCTATTATTTCCCTCCTCCCCTTCAGCTTTTCTTTCTCCCTCCAAACCTTCCTTTTTTCCTCCATTCCCCCTAGCTTCACTAGCACCATTCCGCAGCCCTTTCCGTCTCTTCTTCCTATCTCCCTTATGTCCTTTATCCCTCCTGCCTCCAGACCCATCACCTCCCACAATGCCCTTACCCGCTCCCCTGCCTCCTCTCCTTCTAATTTAATCCCTCTCACAATCACGTTGGTTCTCTTTTCCATTCTCTCCTTCCTGTCCTGCTTCACCTCCAACCACCTTATCCTTCTTCTGTTCTCCTCCTCCCTCCCTCCCATATCCCTGGTGACGTTTCCCCCACCTTCTTCTCGCTCCTCCTCCCACCTCTCTACCCTTCCCAATATCCCTTCTATCCTCTCCCTATTCTCCTCCAACCTCTCCACCTTTCTCTCCAGCTTCTCCCTTCTTGCTTTCTCCTCCTTCATCTCCTTCTCCCACCTCCTCCTTTCTTCCCTCCACTCTTCCTCCACTCTCCTCCGTTCCTCACTTTCCCTCCTCAAGTCCTGCCTCATCTCCTGCATCTCTATCAATAACCCCCTCAGCATCCCTTCTATGCTTCCTCCCCCTTTCTCACCCCCCTCCTCCTCCCGCTTTTTCACTGGCGACCTTCCCATCTTAGCACTCTTCCTGAATGCTCCCTCTTCCTTGCACCCCTCTGCTCCCTCCTCCTCCTCCTCCCTCCCTCTCTTTCCCCACAGGCTCTCCAAACTCCCTGAGCAGCTCCCAAAACTGCTCACACTGTCCCTTCTTAGCTTTTCTGCATTTGAAGGCCTTCCTCTCCTTTTCTCCTCCCCCTTCCTCCCCTCCTTCTCCTCCTCCCCCTTGCTATCCCCCATTCCTCGTTCTACTTATTATTACTCGTCCTACTTGCCTCCCTTTTCCGCTTCCCTGATTCTCTTCCAGCCCTACCTTCCTTCTTCTACCCTTTCAAATTTCCCGCTCTGACACTTGTGACTTCGGCCCCCAGATCCCACTACCTGTCACCCTTTCTCTCTCTTCTCCTACCTTCCCTCTCTATTTCTGACCCTAACCTCCTACACTCTTTTTCGTCCCTTTTCTCCACTCCCTCCCACTCTTCCCTTCCGCCCTATCTCTCCCTTTTCGCTCCAACTATCCCTCCACTCCCTCCACACTCTCCCTACACTCCTCTATCACTCACTCTCCTCACTATCACTCCACACGCTTCACACACCTTTCACACGCCTTTCTCTCGCTCGACCGGAAACGGAAGTCCGCATTATGGTTATTACTTATAACCTTCTTTGGGGCCAATTTGTCAAGTACAATCAGGATGGAATTTATTAGTAAGTCGGCTTTTTTATTAAATATATCACAATCATTGACATTCACATTATAAATTAATTCAAACTGGCTGCCATCGTACATACGTCTGTAGTACTCGTCAGTTAGGGTATTAATAAATATGTTGTTGTCAATACTTTTAAAATTCCTAATGGTTTTCTTATGCGTATGTTTAAATACATTGTCATTTTTTAAGAAAATTTTTAACCACGCATGATCAGATATTCTTGGTGTATAGTCAGTGCTACATTTAAGATTCTCGTTTGAGAAGATCAAATCTATCAAAGTACTACTAGTCGATGTTATTCTAGTTGGGTGTTTTGCTTGCAGTCTCATTCCCCTTGTCATAAATAAATTTGTCAGTTTGTCCCCATAATAACTTTGCCTTAACAAATCAATGTTAAAGTCACCCATTACTATGAGGTTGTCACCTTTACTTAAAAGTTTATCACATTTTTCTTCTAGGAAGCTTAGAAAGGTCATGTCGGATGAATTTGGAGAATGATACACTACAAGCAAATATCCATTGTATTGATAGTCATATGTATTGATTATAATACACCAATAATTTCTCTCAAGCTTGGTACGTTCAATGACTTTATATTTTACTCTTCTATGAATGTACAAAGTTATTCCTCCCGTAAATCTATTCTCCGAGTCACATCTGATGCAGTCGAAGCCATTTATACTAATTTCTTCGTCGCATATGTCCGACTTAATTCTAGATTCAGTACATGTAAGAATGTCTACGTCTTTATTGTCTAATAAATAGTTTTCTATTTCTTCTTTTTTGTTAAGTAAACTTTGTACATTTATACAAGTAATTAATTTAGTCTGCGCATATGTGTTCCGCCTTAATTGCTATTTACTCATATTCTTAACCTTTTTTATTATTTCTAGATATGAGGGGCATTTCCTGTCTGTGGCAACATGGTCATCACTAATGTTCGTCATATTAAGTTTAGTTTTCTTATTAACACAGTTTATACATTTAATAAATTTTTTTATATTGGGACAATCATTACTGTCATGTTTTTCTGAACAATTTTTACAAGTTTTGTCTTTTTTGCATGTCTTATTTGTGTGACCAAAACCCCAACAGTTATAGCACCTTTTTATATTTATTAGCTCATATACGTCATAGCCATTCCAATTTAGGTAAAGGCTACCTTCATTTAAGAGATGTACGCAATTTGTGTTGCTCAGCTCTAGAATAATGGTACCCCTTACTATTTTAGCTTCATTATTTGTATACTTTATTAATTTTATTATTTTAAGATTTGTGTCTTCTTTCAGACAGGAATTTTGGGCCTTAATGTCCTTTAGAAGATCATCCTCAGTTTTATTTATTAGTTCAGGTTCGACTTTCACGACTTTAACTCTGACTTTGCTAACTCCTTGCTCAACCGACTCTATTTTATCGCCTAGTTTACTTTTTATTTCATTCTCTAGTTTATTGTTGCTATCTTTTCTATTAGAGCATTTTATGATAACTGTTCCTGCCTTGTTAGTTGTCATCTTCTTGACACCTACATTTAGCTTAGTTAAGTCTACTGTTTCACGGATTTCCCTCTCTATTTCCTTACCATTATCCTTGTTTTTTGGCTTTATAATGACCGATGCATTTCCTTCCCGCTTGCGTGTTACCTCTGCGTATGTATTGTTATTAATGTTCTTAGTGGTATCACAGCTACCCATAACCCTATTCTGTTTTAACTGGATTGAAAGTTTTTCTATTGCTCCTTTGAATTCGTTTCTCATTTCCTCTACTTTTTGCAAAAACAGGGTTTCCAAATGATTCCTCATTTCCATAAAATATTGACTAAAATCCTGCTCTACATTATCCTCTACTAATGCCTCATGTTTCCTCTTTTTAGCCTGTTTTTTATCCATTTTATAATTATCTTTTATGCAGATGGTGCATCCTATTATTTTCCCACTACTATCATTGTTTTCATACACGTTTCGAAAAGGTTTACATCTTTCATGGTATGGTCGTTCACAAAAGTGACACATGGTATCCTCATACACCGTGTTTTTGCAGTGGCAGCAATTATTCTTTTTAAAACCTGTACCTGAGGTGCTTCTCTTAGGAGTCCTGTTAGTCGTTCTTGCGTCATTGTTTAACATAACATCGTCTGTGTTGGTTTCCATTGTCTCTGATCCGTCAGTCAGCTGTCAATCAGTCATATGCCAGTCAGGTGTCAAATGTCTTGCCTCGTCCAGCGATTAGAAGTGTTTGTTTCCCCTTTCCTGGTAACTCGTTTATATGCTCGTCAAATAAATATAAATTTATTTAGCTTGCACACGAGTACCTCGAGGGTATTGCTGCAACATATATATTGCTCCCACGAGCTATTTAGCTTGTTGCTTGATTCAGAAATGTAGGTTAGTAACCTATCAATATTTCTGTTCTTATTATCTCCCTCTTCACTCTACTGTATGATTCGTATAATATGAGATTTTATAGGATAGCATAAGCTAATCCCCGTCAATATGTACTCAGCACGAAACTGGTTGTCAATTGTTTAAATCTTAAAAATTGTCAGGAGGTGTATTCGCACCAACTGTATACTTACAGAGAGAGAGAGATTTAAGATTTATTAAATGTTCTAGGGCATTGTGGCCCTCTCAGAACTATCAGGAATTTCACAGATAGTCAGAAAATAAATAAAATATAAAATATACAAAAATACACAAATACAAAAATAACATAAATAACAATGGTAGAGAATTAAAATTAAGCAGCGAAAGGAGGAAGTCACCACAAGGGCGAACCCAAAGCGCACGCAAGGAGACGGAGACGCATACAAAGCAAAAAGAAAAAAAAGAAGAGCAAGAAAATCAAGAAGCAGCAGGAAGGATAGAGCTGGGGACGTCGAAAAGACTAGCCCTTCCGAGCAGCGCCGAGCACGCCTAGCGGGAGTAAGTCCCAAGTAGCAAGACCCTAAGGGCCCTCTTAAACGCCATCTCGGTATCGCACTTCCTAAGGTCAGCAGGGAGGGAGTTCCAGAATTGGGGTCCCCGTACCGAGTACGAGGCCCCAAAGAAAGCGGTGCGATGGGTGGGCACACGCAACAGGGGACCTCTCTGACGAGAGGGATACCCCACAGAACCCTCCATCCTCACTGAGAGAGGGCCACGCAATGGACCCGGGACCGCAGAGTTTATTGCACGGAAAAGGCAGATACCGAGGAAGAAAAGCCGTCGCTCGCGGACCTTCAACCACCCCAGCCGCAGAAAAAAGGGGGTAATGTGCGCATCGCGCGGCGCATCGAAAATAAAGCACACACAGGCGTTTAGCGCACGCTGGACTCGGATCTCGTCAGTCGCAGTAATTCCTAGTAAGGCAAGGCAACAATAGTCCAGGTGTGGCAGAATGAGGGAGGATACGAGCTTAACCCTTAAGCTCCGCGGTAACGCAGTGCGTTGGCGCCGGAGACTCGCAAGCACACCATAGATCTTACTACAGATGCGTCCAGTGTGATCGCCCCAGTCAAGAGCAGGCGAGATGTGCAAGCCCAGCGAGACGACCTTAGAGGCGTACGGGATGGGCGTACCGCCCATCTGAACCAGGGGAGCACCGGAAACAAACTGCAGGCCCAGGGCGCGAGCAGAGCCGAGCATCATGCACTGCGTTTTCGAGACGTTCAAAGAGAGAGAGTGCATTTGGGACCAGCCAGAGACGCCAGCGAGGTCAGAATTGATCCTTGTAATCGCGTCGTCCAACTCATAGAATGGCGCTGAGATATACATTTGTACGTCGTCCGCGTATTTAACCACCTTGGAGAATTTTATAGAAGAGTTCAAATCATGGATGTACAGAGAGAATAGGAAAGGACCAAGGACAGAGCCTTGCGGCACGCCCGAATGGACCGAGGACCAACGGGAAAGAGACCGTCCGATTCTGACTGCCTGTGTCCTATCAGAAAGGTAGGACCAGATCCACTGTAAGACCGGGAGAGAGAAGTTTAGAGAGTGGAGTTTAGAGAGAAGAAGAGAGTGGTCTACAGTGTCAAAGGCCTTGGAAAAATCAAGACACACCAGGATTGTGACCATCCGCTGGTCAGCAGCAAGACGGACGTCGTCCAGGAGTGTCAAGAGAGCCGTCTGACAAGATCGGTTTTTCACAAAACCATGTTGCGAGGGGTCCAACTTTCCAGAGCTACTGAGGAAACTCTGCATATCATTGAGGACAACCCTCTCAAGGATCTTGGACAGCTCAGGTAGCAGGGAGATAGGACGAAAATCGGCAGGAGCAGCTGCGTTCGGTCGTTTGGGGATCGGAGTAATTATGGCTTTGCGCCAGGCGCGAGGGAAGACAGAAAAAGTAATAGAAGAGTTGAAAATCTGGAGCACAGTGTAGAAAATAGCGGGAAAAGAGAGAAGCAGAAATCTTGCACTTAGAGCATCCGAGGGAGAGATAGACGAGTTAACAAGGCGCACAGCGCGGGCAAGACTCTCCTCCGTGACGGGGGAGAAGTAGAATCGCGAATCATCGGAGGTAGGGTAAGGCAACAGAAGACATGCTGGGACGGCCGAAGGAGAGGAAGCGTGAGCCGAGAGAAAGAAAGAATTGAGGCTGTCCGGAGACAGGTGAGACGGAGGAGCAGAAAGAGCAGGAGGAAGGACGCCGAACGACTTAAGCTCGCGCCAAAGATCATTCGGACGTCTAGGTGTGGAAAAATGGCAATAGAGAAAGGAAGATCTGGCTCGCGCCAGAAGGGACTGCACCCGGTTACGAGAGGCCCTGTAAAGAGCCCATGTTTCCGGGTTAGCAGTTCGACGGAAAGATCTCCTGAGTGAGTCGCGAGAACGCATCTCGGCTCGGATCTCAGGAGTAATCCAAGGAGCAGGAGGCCGTCGAAAACGCAGAGGTCTAAGCGGGGCATGCTCGTCGAGGACTCGGAGCAGTCCCGCATTGAAGTCGTCCACCAACTGATCCACGCTGCTCTCACAGGAGTTCGAAGCAAGACGAACACAGCTAAGCTGCGAGATGTCATCGAGTAGCGCGTCACGATTGATGGAACCATATCTACGACGAAGATCAGTGGTTGGAATAACCCGAGAAGTTAGGACGTACTCTAGCGAAATTAAGTCATGATTAGAGCAGTGAGGCTCTTTACTTTGAGAAAAAGAGGCTACCCTGCTAAAGTCATCCACAAGCCCAAGGTCAAGCCAAGTGGAGGAGAAAGAAGTGTGAAAAGTAGGAGAATAGGGGATAGAGTAGAGGTTGAGATGGGAGAAAAGACATTCAAGGTAGATCGCGTCGAAAGACTGTGAGCCCATGTTCGCGTTCCAGTCGCCCAGGACAACCTTGTTCGGGAAGTCCGAGACGATGTCGGCGAACACCGGTTCAAAGTTAGAGAGAGGAACATGCGGGGGGCGGTACACCACTCCCACCAGCAAAGAGCCAGCAGAAGGAATGACAACCTCCACGAAAAGAAATTCAGGACCAGGAGACAGAGAGCGGGCAGAAGACGCGATTACTTTATAGGAGTAAGAGTCGCGAAGAAATACGCAGACGCCTCCACCCCTTCTACCATCCCTGTCCGACCTGACCAGCGAATAGCCAGGCAGGGCGCAGTGCGAGTCCGGTATGGTGTCGTCCAACCAGGTCTCAGAGACCGCAATGAGGTCAAAGAGCCCTGAGGAGAAATGGTCAGCAACGATACGGAAGTGTCCCGGGAGGGATTCCGCGTTAATGTGCTCAATACGCAGGGGCCGGCGAGAGCAGGTGGTGAAAGAAGGCAATGCGCGGGACCCAGTTCTTCATTGGAGTTTGGACGCCACGTCGCTGATCGAATCGACACGTATCGGGGGATCGGTCGGAGTCTTCTTCACGAAGACACTCCCGTCCCGGTGCCACACTCGGGTATAGCCACGCTCACGAGCAAGGGTGCGGCAGCGCCTTAGCAGGCCCGAGATTGCCTGAGGTAGGGACTCGTTGACATAAATGAGGCCCGCAGGGAACGAGGGGTCGATCGCGGTCGCTGGAAGATCTCGCTTCGATCGCTTGGCGGCGAGAAGGGCATCGCGCACAGCGGAGGAGGATAGGTTAGCGCGAATCATGCGCGGACGATTTACAGCCGGGGTCCCACGCAGGCGTGTGACCGAGACCACGTCCGTGGGAGAGAGGGTCGATCCCAGCGCATGCGCAAGTTTAGGTAAGAGAGCCCGTAGATCCTCGCCAGGCTTCTCCGGGATGCCCGAGATTGACAACTCGCTCAAGCGAGCGGCAAGTTCCAGGCGGGCGAGACGCAGTTTCAGCGCCTCCTCCTCAGAAGCTCTGCCCTCGACGAGTTTCTTGGCCTCTGCCAGCGTACTTACAGCCGATGCAGACAGGGCAGCGAGCTGCGAGTCCGAGTGCTCCACTTTAGCCTCAAGAGAGGAGGTACGCTCAGTCAGATGCGCGATCTTCTCGGCATGCTGGGTGGACGATGCGGTCAGAAGTTGGAGACAGCTCTTCACATCACCCATTTGAGCCCTCTGATCCGCCATGAAAGTACTAAGCTGGAGTTGCTGGGCGCTCATAAAATCGTCCAGCTTCTTGGTTAGTTTGGCGGTGAGGGACTCGATGGCTCCTGTGACGGAGCCGGCAGAGGGCGGTAGAGCCGACGCGAGCGCCCGCACAGACGGAGGGGAGGCGGAAGACACCGTCGCAGGAGTCAAGGCAGACTCAGCAGTAGGCAGCTTGGCCGTGGCTCCAGACACGCCGGCTGAGGACCTCACGGCCGCAGAGTTCTTGCATGCCGTCATATGTGACGGCATGCACCCCGGGTGTGTCGTCCGGTTGCACAGCGTGCAGATGTGAAAATCCTTTTTCACGTCCTTCCCGCACTTGTAGCACTTAACGGGTGAGGAAGAAGGCACGCTCCTATCCATCTTCAGTTGGCACCGCAAAGGCTGTTACAGGTGGTAACCGTGGAGGTGGGTGGCGACGAGAGGGCGCACAAGGCGGGCAGAAGAGAGACGGAATTCAAAAATACCTCCAGCGAACAGAAAATTAACCGTCCAGAAAATGGGGGTTAGAAATTCTGTCAATTTAGCCACAGAAAAGATAGCGAGTTCTCGTCGGCTAGATGACGTGCCGATATAATTATTAGGCCAAAATGAGCGCAGGCCGATCGAGAACAGGCTGAACACCTGAAACAGGCCCCACAGGCCAGAACAGTGGCAGAACAGAGCTCAAAAGTAAGAGCAATAAAACTGGTGTGCGGGTACTCACAGAGAGAGAGAGAGAGAGAGAGAGAGAGAGAGAGAGAGATTGATTGATTTACTTTAATTGTAGCCTTCTCGGCTAGTTTCATGGCTTTTGCTTTACAATCAATGTTAAATATACCTTCCTCACATCATAATATTCATCTCGCCTATTATAATATAATATATATATAATATTCATTCACGCCTTCACAGGCCTTTCACGCATTTGAATTTCCCGCGCGTTTCTCATGCTCCGGCGCCACACTTCACTCCTCACGGTACGTGCCGCACTTCGCCTTACACATTTCATTCACTCGTATTCTTTTCTAGGTACTCATTTAGTCGTCTCTTGAACGTATTTACACTACTACAGTCTTTAACCTCCCTGGGAAGTTTATTGAAATCTTTGAAACCTATGTAAAATAGACTTCTTTGCGATTTTGTCGTCCTGCGGCTGGGAATGTATATGTCATTACTCTGTCGGGTGAGTCGCCTTGAGCAATTTCGCACATATTCAATTTTGCCCGACATCTCGGGTGCAATTTCTTCGTTTAACATCTTGTATATAAGTATTAACATCTTTCTCTTTATGCGCATTTGGATCGTCATAAATTGTAATGTATTCCTCATAGTACGAGTTGATGTGTAAATATCACAATGAAGGATGATGCGCATCGCCCTATTTTGTAGTATCTGGAGTTTCTTTATGTCTTCCTGGTTTGCATAGGTTAGGACTGATGAACAATACTCGATGATAGGGGCAATCATTATTTTATATATATAGCATCTGGTAAGTGGCCCAACTACTCTTCCTATTCTATTTAACATACTAATTTTCGCACCTACTTTATTTTCCAGATATGTCAAGTGTTTTCTGAAGTTCAGATTTTCATCTATATAAATTCCTAGGTATTTGATTTCCTTGACATTTCCGATCGTCGCTTGTCTATATGCAATATTCAGATTCCTACCTATTGTCATCCTACTGCTTCTAACTACCATATGGTAAGTTTTGTCCGTATTTAAAAACATGTTATTTTGGCACATCCACGTGTCCATCTTAATCATAATTTGATTGAGTCTCTTTTCCAGATTGTTTACGTTCTTGTCCATCACATAGAGTATTGTATCATCAGCAAACATCCTTACACTACAGTACGGTTTAAGGTAGTTCTTGAGATCGTTAATATACAATATAAATAGGAGAGGCCCCAGGACAGATCCCTGGGGTACGCCCCATTTTACTAATAGGTTGTCTGATAATTCTCCGTCTATGCACGTTTGCTGATTCCTGTTTTTAATGTAAGTCTTGAACCATCTTAATGTACTGCCCCTTATCCCATATAAATATAGCTTTCTTATTAATAAATCCTGGTTTACAGTTTCAAACGCTCTGCGGTAATCAATAAATATCACTCCAACATACATTCTATCTCCCATCGCTGTAACCCATTCATCCAACGCTAATTGTAATGCAGTCTCACACGAATACCCTTTTCTAAAACCTGCTTGGGATTCATCTAATATATTGTTATCTTCTAGGAAATTCTCCAATTGTTCTTTGACTAGAAGCTCTAAAACTTTCTCATACAGGGGTAGTTGATTTATTGGACGCAAGTCACTTGGTTTACTGGGATTTTGCACTTTTTTGTACGGTGTGATTATGGAAGTTTTCCAATCCTCCGGAAACAATCCCGTCGCTAACGAGGTATTTATTATGTCCAGTAATGCATCGCCCACTGATTCATACACCATAAGCATAATCTTCTTGTTGAATCCATCTAGTGACCCCTTGTTTTGATCCAACTTTTCTATGGTTTGATATAATTTTTGTCCAGTGACTGGCTGAAGCTTGTCCCAGATTTTAGTACACAAAAAATCTGGCAGTCTATAATGTGCAACATTCATTTGTTCATCTGACTGATCTCTTGAATTTGTTATGCTTTCTATGCTCCCCAAGAAAAATCGATTTAATTTATTAGCTAATTGGATTGGTGTACCTTGTACCCGATTATTGTCGAATACAATTTGATTCCAGTTAATATCTTTGTTTTTATCCTTGCTTAGTATGTTCTTTATAACTTTTGACATTGCTTTGGGATCTTTCTTTGCATTTATAATTTTTAATTCATTATATTCTTTCTTGGTTTTTTGTATAAGCTTAACAGTATCATTTCTCATTCTCTTATACTCAAACCAATAGTTATTTGACTTAGTATTTTGATAGCGTTTAAACATTGAGTCTCTCATTCTCATCATGTCTTTAATTTCTGTTGTAAACCACTTCTTTGCATTTATTTTTGTTACTACAGCCGTTTTTGGAACCATGACATTGTATATATTAAAAATAGATTTTATCAGTATGTTAGCTTTTACATTAACATCGTTGCGTTCGTTGTTCTTTGTGGTATAGTGTACATTAGCTTGGTTATTGTCAAATATATTTTTTAGGTATTCGTCCCTTAGATTATTAATAAATAAATCCTTATCCCAGTGTGTAAAATTTCTTTTTATCTTTCTGTTGGTTTGTTTTGAACCGCCAACAGATTTAACTAAAACTTTCAACCAAGCATGATCGGAAATTCTTGGTGTATGGTCTATCTTACAGCTAAGTTTGGCATTCGAGAAGATTAGGTCTATCATTGTTCTACTTTTTGTCATTATTCTAGTTGGTTCCTTAACCAGCAGCTTCATTCCTCTGTTCAGCATTGAATTAGTCAGTTTATCACCGTAGTAACTTCTCTTTAACAGATCAATGTTAAAGTCCCCCATTACTAACAGATTGTCTCCTTTTAATAATAATTTGTCACATTTTTCTTCTAGAAAATTTAGAAACGTCACATCTGCTGAACTCGGTGAATGATATACCGCCATTATGTAACCACTGTACTTATAGTCAAGTACGTTCAGTGTGATACACCAATAATTTCCCTCAAGTCTGGAAATTGCAGTAACTTTGTACTTTACATTTCTACGTATGTACACAGTTACTCCACCCGTGAATCTGGTTGCTGAATCGCATCTAATGCAGTCAAAACCCTCTATACCAATTTCATCGTCACTTATTTCACAACTAATTCTGGATTCAGTACATGCAAGTATATCAACGTTATTATTATGTAATAGATACTGTTCTACCTCGTCAAATTTACTAATTAAGCTCTGTACATTTATGCATGTCATTATTCTATTATCCTTATCTTTCTTATATTTTGATTGCTATTTAGTATTGCTAATCTTTTTTATTAATTCTAGATAGCTGGGGCATTTCCTGTCAGTAGCGACATGGTCGTCTTGGAGAGTCGTCAGATTAAATTTATTTTTCTTATTTACACAGTTTATACATTTAATAAATACTTTTATATTAGGGCATTCCTTGCTTTCGTGCTTTTCTGCACAATTCTTGCATGTCCTATCTTTCTTACATGTTTTATGAGTATGGCCATATCCCCAACAGTTATAGCATCTTTTTACGTTTGCCAGTTCATAAACATTGTACCCTTTCCAATTCAGGTATAAATTGCCTTCATCAATAAGATGTTTACTATTTACACAACTCAATTCAAGTATCAATGTTCCCTTTATCACCACGTCTTCCTTATTTTTATATGCTATTTTATTTACTATTCTAAGGTTTGAGTCATTTTTTAAGTAGGGATTCTGGTCTCTTATATCAGCCAGGAGATCCTCCTCATTTTTACTTATTTGCTCTGGCTTAATTTGAACAACTTTAACCCTAGACTTTCTTGTTACTGGCTCTATCAATTCTATTTCCTCCCCTAGCTTATTTTTTATTTCAAATTTGAGTTTATTACTATTGTTATTTTTATTTGCGCATCTGATGATGACTGTTCCTTCTTTGCTAGTTGATATTTTCTTTACTCCTATATTTAATTTCGTTAGGTCTATTTCTTCTCTAATTTGTTTCTCAATTTCCCTGCCAGAATCTTTGTTTTTTGGTTTTACAATGACCGATGCATTCCTGTTGTTTGTACGCGCCACATTTGCATATGAAGTTTTATTATCACAATCTCCTATCGCTCTATGCTGTTTTAGTTCTTCTGTAAGTTTATCAATTTTCATTTGAAAGTCATTTTTTATTTCATATACTTTCTTCTCAAGCAGGTTTCCGAAGTAGGTTTTTAATTCTGTAAAATAGTCCTTAATTTCCCGACTAACATTCACGTCATTCATAGATTCACCCACAGCTTCATGTTTCCTCTTTTTACTTATCGCGCCCTCAGATTTAGTGCTAGTTTTTACGCAGATGGTGCAACCTATTAAACGCCGAATACCATCCTTATCCTCGTAAACGTCTCGGAGAGGTTTGCATGGCAATGCATGATAAAATCTGTTGCAGAAGGTGCACTTACTGTTGTCATAGACCTTCTTTTTACAGTGGCAGCAGTTCGTCGAGCCAGAATTTTTTGATGGCGTACTCATAGTCATAGATGCGTCAGTTGTCCTTGTGTCGTTGATTAAAACGTTGTCCGATAATTTTCCGTCCATGTGAATGTTCAATCAGTCTTATGTCAGTCAGGTGCCCGCCGTCACTCCTCGCCAGTCCTTGTGCAGTACTTGTATCCTCGTGTGTATCTTACTCGTTTATATGCTTGTTAAATAAATATTATAATTTATTTACCAGACATACGAGTACCACGAGGATGTTGCTGTAATATTATACTCGCACGTGCGACGTTATTGGAATGCCTGCTATGCCTTAGGTGGTGGGGTTATGTAAGGGTTAGGACCCAAAAACATCTAATCCTTTCCAACTCCTTACTTCTCTCGCAGAGATTATACCGCACTCCTCGGTAAAAGCTAAGAGGGCCCACAATGGGAACACCTTCTTGCTCGTGTCGTGTCAGTTTTTATCGACTTCCAAGATTTATTGGGGAGCGTATTTAGATGCGTGTTATACTTACGAGAGAGAGAGAGAGAGAGAGAGACGGGGGGAGATTACAAAAATACTTGGGCTTTTTTTTTACATTTTTAAACATTTCAGAAATAAGGGAAGAAAACCATTTCCTGCGGCTGCAGCTGCAACGCGTGATGCAACTGCAACCGCAGGCGCCGCAGCATCCACCGCTGCATCCGCCGCTGCCCCAGGCGCCGCCGCTGGCCCAGGTGTCGCTGCCCCCGCCGCTGTCCCCGTCGCTGCCTTTATCGCTGCCGCCTCCGCCACCGCCGCCAGAAACGGCGCCTTCGCCACCACCGTCACCCTCACCCTCGCTGCCCAACCCCTGGCAGGCCATTGCCAGTCCTACCCCCTACGGCCCCCCCTCCCCAAACGTGAGTATATTTTGTAAGGGGAATTCCTGGGGTAAGAGTCCCCGAGGCTTGACCGCTCACAATGGTCTCCTGGATTGTCCCGAGCCTCGTCTCCGTCGTCGCCCTGAAACTCGCGAAGCGGGCGCCAGGCCCGAGAGGGCCGAATTTATAAGCTCCGCGCACGAGGACGGCTGTCCCGAGGGAGACGACCGGCTCGTCCGCCTGGCCTCCTGGCTGGTGTCCTCCCGGCTAACCGCAGGGAGCGGGCGTGGAGTTCCTACTGGTGGGGAAACGGGGGTACTTGGTATTTGAAGGCGAAACGAAGAATCTAGTTTGTCGTCGTTTATTTCTAGTATCCTAAAGATCGAGCCTACGAGTGGCTCGATGCCTCGGCTTTCCCGTAGCCGCCTACAATCTACGTTAACCTAGATGGGTGATGCACGTGCGGTGGATGACTTAGCCTACGATCTTATTCTCTAACGGCTCGAACCAATCCGGTCGACAGAAGGTCGGTCGTTCCGGTGTCGGGTACCCCGCTCGCAGCGTGGCACACGTCCGAACAAGGGCAATGGTATGCGTCGCCGGTGGACGCGCCGCTCCTGGCTGCCCGAGGCCTTACAATTAAACTTAAATTACGCTGACTCCTGGCGACTAGACGAGTCGCCCCAAGGGAACCCGGGATAGCGGAAGGCTATCCCCCAATGCCTTCGAACTAGGCGGAATCGCGACCGGCACCGAGACACCACGGGCAAAGGATCGGCGTACACAAAGGGGCGCGCAGGGCTTACCGGGGTTTAGGCTGGTCGGCCGCAAGCCTCCTCTCCGTCCGCCTTCTCGTCTCCGGGGTTCGTCCGGGTGTAGGTCGACGTTAACACGTCGACGATGCTCGTCTTGGTCCCCGGCTCGTCGCTCGTCCTCGTTCGAATCGCTCGCAATAATAATGCTGGGAAAGAGTAATCGGAACCGTACGTTCGCACGTTAACAGTCGCTACAAGAGTGGCGAGCCGGCACGCGTTCCCTAATCGCTTGCCCCGCGCGCCGCGCACCCTCCCTTGTCCTGCCGGTCTTTTCGGTGCCGCGCTATCTCGAGGGTTGACCGGGTGTCTTAGCGCGCCTAGGACACCCGATCCTGGGCCTTGACCCGCGTCGGTAAGGCAGGGACCGCTGTACGTCGCCGGGCCTTCTTCTATGCTCGGCAACTCCCAGGCTGTGCTTCGGCCCGCTCGCCCGCTCGTACTTGGAAAAGTCTCCTCCTCGGGCGCCAGCCTCACGCTCCACAGCTCTCGTCGGCTTTGGGTGCTCCTTTGCCCAGACAAGACATGTCCCTATTTCCCTCGAGGTCGCCTCAACTAATAGATTCCCTGTTGAGGACTCGGTGCCCGAAGGCAAGTTAGTATACGCAAAATTGGCCTAGGGGTTCCACTTGGAGCAACGGCTGTTCGGATAGCGAGCGTGCGGGCTGAGCTGCGCCTTGGCGCGAGCGACGAGTGGGACGGCTAGTGACGGGGCAGACGGCCCCGTTACAATTTCGATTATTTATTATCCACTAAGCTTTGTTAAAGTAGCATTAGTTAATAGATCTTGAAATATATTTATTAATTTTATTTTATATGTACAGCGAGGGGCAAAGCAGGAGGGAAGGGCCGTCGCGCGGCAAAGAAGAGGGCGGCGCCCTTTCGGAAGGAGCGCGACGGGGCTCCCCCTCCCCCTCTCCCACCCCCGGGTGGCAACGCGGGAGGCGCAGGAGGCTTTACCTGGAACTTTACTGTCAGTCGCTGACAGTCTAGTTCTGTTCAGGTCCACTGTCAGCGGCTGACAGTAAAGTTTGTATGTACTTTTTAAATAAAAAAAATTTTAATACTTTAAATTTGTTTCAGCGCTTTTATTTCCCTCCATTTTATTGTCATATCATAGTAATAATGTTTTAGCTGAAGCGTTCCTCGAATTACGCACTTAACAGTCAAGACACCAAAATTAAATCAGGAAGAAGATAAGTTATCCTTTCATGTGTACAGGGTGATTCGGGTAAGTGCTATCGGCTTTTTACCATCGAAATTTATCGATTTTTGAAATTGGTAATTGTCTCGGCGGCCGTCTAATGTCACCGGTGTCGCGTGGCGGCTTAGGGCCAACTGGCCGAATCACGCCAAATACCGACAGTCTTCCGATTAACCGGCAAGGGCCGAATGAGTCGGTAATAAAACATTTCTGCAGCACAATGGAACGGAAAGTGTGAGCGATGCCTGGCATAATAAACATAGTAAAGAGCGTGTCATCGGTGCACTCTGGCGAGAAATCATTCTTGTTTTTCCTTTTATTATAACTATAGAGCTAAATATTGAAAGAGCCAGTAGTTCTCTCCTTACCTCAAGTCAACAGCCAGGCTTTCACGCTTTTTTGGAAGGCGGAGGCAACACGCCTGCAGCAGCGGCGCGATCAAGGATTGCGGCCGAGTCTTTCAATATTTCGTTTTATAATTATAATAAAGAGAGAAACAAGAATTATTTCTCGCCAGAGTGCAAGAATGATAGGCTTCCCTATATTATTTATTATGCACAAATCTTTATTATATCACGCTAATCTCTCGCACTCCCCCCTGCCAGTGTGCAGTGCAGAAATGTTTTACCAACGAACCGGGCTTGCCTACGAGGAATTACAAAAATGGCACACTGGCAGGGGGGAGTGCGAGAGATTAGCGTGATATAATAAAGATTTGTGCATAATAAATAATATAGGGAAGCCTATCATTCTTGCACTCTGGCGAGAAATAATTCTTGTTTCTCTCTTTATTATAATTATAAAACGAAATGTTGAAAGACTCGGCCGCAATCCTTGATCGCGCCGCTGCTGCAGGCGTGTTGCCTCCGCCTTCCAAAAAAGCGTGAAAGCCTGGCTGTTGACTTGAGGTAAGGAGAGAACTACTGGCTCTTTCAATATTTAGCTCTATAGTTATAATAAAAGGAAAAACAAGAATGATTTCTCGCCAGAGTGTACCGATGATACGCTCTTTACTATGTTTATTATGCCACGCATTGCTCACACTTTCCGTTCCATTGTGCTGCAGAAATGTTTTATTACCGACTCATTCGGCCCTTGCCGGTTAATCGGAAGACTGTCGGTATTTGGCGTGATTCGGCCAGTTGGCCCTAAGCAGCCACGCGACACCGGTGACATTAGACGGCCGCCGAGACAATTACCAATTTCAAAAATCGATAAATTTCGATGGTAAAAAGCCGATAGCACTTACCCGAATCACCCTGTACTCTTAACTTTGGTGTATCTTGATGATGACTGCTAAGTGCGTATCTCGTTGATTGCACAAGCTCATAAAGTGCTGTGATTTGAGAAACTGCTGGTATTACTTGCTAATTTCATTTTTGCTCCTTAGCTGAAACTTTTCTTAAGCTACGAATTTGACAGTCATCATACACCTAAATAAATTAGATAAATTAGACTGGAAATGGATATATCGCTTGGTTAATTGAAAAGAGCTTGGCTTAGCACTTGACAAGTCATATTAGATAAGCTATACCCTCATACGCAGTTTAATTTTAGTATATTCAGAGTATCAAGTGCATAACTCAACAATCAAGGAGTGCGCAAACTTGAATGTTAATTAATATAAAGCTATCTATAAGCAAGTACTGGCTACCAATCATTGAAATATGCACTGGACATCAGAATACGCTAAAATTAAACTGCGTATGATGGTATTATAGCTTATCTACTATAAGTTGCCAAGTGTTAAGTTGAATCATTTACAATTAACTAAGCGATATATACATACGCAGTCTCATCCATCTGATTCATTTAGATGTATTCTGACTGTCAAGTGCATAAATCATGGAGTGCACAATCTTTAATGCTGCAGTTTTCTATAAGCAAGTACTGACAATAAAGTACCCAAAACTATAAGCAAGTGTTGATTACCCATATAGCCATATCCCCAAATGACACATGATTGGTAATCATTGCTTGCTTCTGTCATTTTAGCCCTTTAGCTTAAGCATTCCTTGAACTGTGAACTTGACAATCATGATGCACGTAAATGAATTAGATGAATAAGACTGCGTATGAGTATGTCGCATGATTAATTGTAAAGATTCTAAAGCGATACACTCAAAACGCAGCCTAATTCATGTAATTTATTTTGGTGTATCTTTACTGTCAAGTTCGCAGCTAAAGGAACGCTTCAGCTAAATCAGCTAAAGTGATGTAAGTAAGCAACTAAAGGTTGTGCGTACCTTGAGTTGCGTACTTGACAGTCTGAAATCCTGACTGTCAAATCTGTAATTCAAGGAGTGCACAATCTTTAATGCTGCAGTTTTCTATAAGCAACTACTGACAATGGCTAGTAGTAACAAAACTATAAGCAAGTATCGATTACCAATAGCCATATCATATGATTGGCCCCAATGACATATGATTGGTAATCACTGCTTGCTTATGTCATTTCAGCTCTTTAGCTCAAGCATTCCTTGAACTGCGAACCTGACAGTCACGATTCACTTAAATGAATTAGATGAATTAGACTGCGTATGAGTGTGTCGCATGATTAATTATAAATCATATGCAGACTAATTTATCTAATTTTTGAATGTATCTTGACTGTTAAGTTTGTAACTAAAGGAACGCTTCAGCTAAGTAAGCAATGATTACCAAGCATATACAGTTCTGGGTTACTAGCTATTGGTAAACAATACGTGTTTAAAGAAAACTTCAGCACTAAAGGTTGTGCGATCCTTGAGTTACATACTTGGCAGTCTGAATATCTACTCTGACTTGTCAATTGCTCAGTCGAATATACCCATAGCCAGTCTAATTTGTCACTTTAATTTAATTAGGTGTATCTTGACTGTCAAGATCGCAGATCACGGAACGCTTCAGCTAAGGAGCTAAAACAATCATGCACCATTTGAGGTTATTAGTATCTGTTCATGAAATCGCAACACTTTGAATTCTGCGCTCCCTGAGCTATGCACTTAGTAGTCATCATCAAGGTACACCAAGGTTAAGACTGCGTATGTGAGAATAGCTTATCTTCATACACACTTTAATTTTAGGGTATCTAGACTGTTAAGTGTGTAACTCAAGGAGTCCACAATCGTTAATTAATGCTGAAGTTTCCTGTAAGCAAGTACTGCCCACTTGACAACCAAATACAGCGATTTGTGAGTCACGGACTTCTCACTTTTAGGACTTTTCATAATCATAATTCGCAATAATCACAAGATCACAGAGCCAGGGGCAAGTACAGTACAGTGTTTTATTAATAAATAACGTACAGTACAGTGTTTTATTAATGATTTATCACATAGCATTGACACCTAACCAGCCATCGCATATGACACTTAACCAGCCATGGTGTAAAACATAATAGTCTGCTATGGTAATACCATGTTACCTGCGCAGCACTCTGTAGCACTTCGCGGTGGCGTCCGCTCGCGTGAAACACGTGAGAGTAACATTTTTAGGAATTGTATTAATCCGGATGATGAAACTCTTAATCCGCTGTGCCTTTACCACGAGAAAAATAAAAGAAGAAATTCATATCTCCGGAACGACTGGACCGATCCACATGATTCTTGGCTCATTGGATTCAGAAAAATCAACGATGAAATACAAAATTCTGAAATAAATTCTTGGGGCTCTAACTTTTGCATAAATCGAGGTGAAAGTTTGGTAACTAAGGATAACAGCTAGTGTTCGGGATAATATAGCCTCGGCTGCCGCGCGCCGGAGTGTCATATATATATGGAGAGGGAACTTTTACTTGGCGCGAGACTCTGCCGAGTCTCCTGATTGCTTAAAGCTAGGGGGGCTAATAGGGCGATGATTCCTGAACAATTTGAAAGCTCTAAAACCAATACGTTTAAAATCATGTCTGCTTTCGGATTATAACATTATTATTTCTAACAAAGTAATTAAACAGAACTATTCATTAAGCTGCATCATTGGGGGGAAAATAAACAAGTCATTCGAAATGCAACTCATTACGTTCTTGTATTTACATTGATTCTTTTTTATTACATATTTACACGAAAATTTGTCATATAATAATATTTATACAAAATAACTAATTAATTATCAATCGCTTTCAGAATCGTCATTATTAGTTTCATTTGATCTGTTTAAGAGTTTTAGCACGCTTTCTTTCAAGTTTTGGGGTTTTAGTGAAAGGGGGGAAGGAAGCTTATCACTGGGTCCGATGATATCAAAAGATTATTAAAAATATATGTATTTGTGTCGATTCTTGAGGTTTTCCTAGAAAATGCTTCCCTGAATTTCTTCCATTCTTTGTGGCGACTTTCTTGGACATCTTCAGATAGTTGGCCAAAAGGCAAATAAAAATGTTTAATAATGTCAGGTCCATGAATTAAAATATTATGTAGAGTAACTGGCATCGGATACCAGCTGTACATGGTCACATAGTACGTTGCAGTATCGAATGTATACTTCTTAAATGCGTCAATGGTAACTTCTATGCCAGAAGCCAACACTTCAATTATCACTGCGAATCTTTCGATTAAATCTTTATCTACGCCAGTCATATTTGACGATATATCTGCGTTTTGGAAAAACCTTCTAGCCGAATTACCATCGTTTGTATTCCCACCATCCTGTTTCGGAGTATCTAAAAGAAGGCCTGTTTCTGAGTGGAATTTCTGAATTATTGTTTTTTTTTCTAGCAGTCACGATCTCTTCCTCTTGATTACTTCGAGCTTGATACTTTTGAATTTCTATTTTGTATGAAATATGCAACAGGCACTCCATAAACCTGATATACGCGTGTAACGTTGGCAAGCCCCATGAAAATGTTTCCTCCTTGCATTTCTTCTTAAATATTTCCTTTAAATTATTCATTTCCTTGCTCGTTGCTCCACAAACGTAGCAGTTTTGGGTAGAGCGATTAGATGCTAGGGCATTACAAACCTTGCCGTTCACCATGGTTAGCATGTATTCAGACTTTACCAAAGTCATTTTATTATTTACATTGATTGCTGTTGCTTCCAGTTCATCAATTTGCGTCTTGATATAGGCCATTTCGTTGATAAGTTCTTGCTCTGTCTCTTTCACAAAGCGAAAACGAATCGGTATACAAAATCTTGTTGATGATGACCTTGGGTTTTCCTACAAAATTTCTCTTGTACCATCCACTGTATAATACAGTAGGGACACTCTCTGTCGGCACCTTTGATGTCGGTATCACCACCAAAATGGCGGCCAAGTAAGCTTAAGGGGTCATATATGCCAGGCACGTCATGAAATAAGTAAAGGTTTGCTAATTTATTGTCCTATTAATACATCCTGTTATTAAGTTTCTATCATGTGTCCGTTATTGTACATACTTTGAAGTATTTTCTCTGAAAAATACAAATAAATAACTAGGTTATGTACGACATAACTGGCATCGTCTTAATTCAAATTGCAACATGCGGTGGTCAATGTATCTTGGTCAATTGTTATCTAAAAAAAATATAAAAATTGAGCGTGAACTAGACACAGAAAACTAGTCCTCAACGAGCCAGAATATTTTTTTTCTTTTTTTTCACAAAGTTACACGCGAAAAAGTCACCAATTTCGTAGGAACACTTAGAAATAATGACATTTTCGCGTGTAACTTTGTGAAAAAAAAGAAAAAAAATATTCTGGCTCGTTGAGGACTAGTTTTCTGTGTCTAGTTCACGCTCAATTTTTTATATTTTTTTTAGATAACAATTGACCAAGATACATTGACCACCGCATGTTGCAATTTGAATTAAGACGATGCCAGTTACGTCGTACATAACCTAGTTATTTATTTGTATTTTTCAGAGAAAATACTTCAAAGTATGTACAATAACGGACACATGATAGAAACTTAATAACAGGATGTATTAATAGGACAATAAATTAACAAACCTTTACTTATTTCATGACGTGCCTGGCATATATGACCCCTTAAGGGGTCATATATGCCGAAAATTGAAAAAACTCGATTTTTCAAAAATACGTTTATTTGGAAGTTCTATCTTTTGACTCCATGCTTGTAAATATGTAGTAGCACATTTTGAAAGATAACATATAGGTATCGTAGCCAGGATTTTCTCGAAACATTACATTGTCCCGAAACATAACATTGTTTTTAGATGAGGCGGCGGTCAGCATAACTTTTGTAGAAATGGACCAAATTGATTGAAATTTATACAATATCTTCGAAATACAATACTGCAGTCCTCAACGGAAGGGATTTTCCATATAATTTTTTTCACAAAGTTATTAGCAATATTATCATTGAATTCTATTTTTGCTACGAAATTGGCGTCTTTTTAATCAACAAAAACAAAAATAAACATTATATGGAAAATCCCTTCCGTTGAGGACTGGAGTATTGTATTTCGAAGATATTGTATAAATTTCCAACAATTTGGTCCATTTCTACAAAAGTTATGCTGACCACCGCCACATCTAAAAATAATGTTATGATTCGAGACAATGTTATGTTTCGAGAAAATCATGGCTACGATACCTATACGTTATGTTTCAAAATGTGTTACTACATATTTACAAGCATGGACTCAAAAGATAGAACTTCCAAATAAACGTATTTTTGAAAAATCGAGTTTTTTCATCTTTCGGCATATATGACCTTTAAGCGGCAACTCACGCTGTCGGCACGAGATGACGCTAGCCTCGATTTGGCTTGGCTCGGCAAGCGGCCGGCTGGTTCGGGAGTCGGTGGGGACATCGAGCCTCCTTTTCTATATCGCGTGCCCACATGTCGATATATATCTCCTTCGCTCACCCTCTCACACTGAGGTGGCCGTAAGGGGAAGTGTAAGTCGCTTCCCCTTACGGCCTCCTAAGCCCCTACCCGCGGCCCGGCTGCAACTAAGTGTGACTGCGAGGGAACGTATCTCCCTCTCGCTTCCTCGCAGCGACTGTGTCACGGCGGCTGGTGGATTTACAGGTGACATTCCGCTTTTCCACCGGGGGAGCGCACAACGGCCCTGTACCAGTCACGTGGTATAAGTGTCCCTACTGTATTATACTGTGCTACCATCTAAGTTTGTGCCAAACGTCTGTAGTGGTACAAATGACGTAGCTAAGATGTGTGAAACGCTGAAGTCAGCAAATGAACTGCTACCACATCCATCACACCCCCATTTGAAAACAAAAGTGAGATCAAAGATTTTATTGTGGGTAGCTAAACTATGTAAAGATAAGTGTTTAGCCACGAAAAATCTTTTGATCGTTAGATCAACAACTGCTTGCAATTTAACTTCCGCCTTCATATCCGTTATCTCCATATATAATGGGGAGGGATAACACAATTTTTTTGCTTTTGTTACATCCTCAGCGCGAATCCGATGGCTTTTCTTTTCGAAACACCCATTGTAATTCATCATCAGTTTCAATTCTCGTAGCTTCCTCCTTGCGTAATATTCGAGTCTTAAACTCGACCGTTCGACCGTCCCTTTCGTGCGTTATCGCTCCGACCCTTGACTTCTTCATAGGGGAGGCATTGCCACAGCTGCGTGCACTTGCGTGCATCTAGGATTCTCTCACACACACATTCCAAACTAGCTCATCCACGTTCCCACTCTTGCTACTTTTTCCTAGAATTTCGGGACTTTTGGAGTATATAAACCTTGATTTTCTGGAGGAATCCTTCGAGCGAGACGTATCTCTGCCCGTCGAATCTCAGCAAGCATAGTGCGTGGACGTGAATTAGATCGAGCATTAGTTCTCCTTCGAAACAGTTTCCCCAATCGTACAGTTCAGCCATACACCCAGGCTTGCCAGAGTCCACAGATTTCTCTGACACTTGTCCCAACTGCGCATGCGCCACAGGTTTCTCTGTGTGCGTGACAAACCCGTATGGCTCGCTCCTATCCTTTTCATAGGGTGCTCTGAGGGGCCCCTTCGACTCTTGGAGTCTTCGACATGCTAACACTGTGCCAATAATTATTATAGCGTAGTAAATATGTAATATTTTATGTTTGGAATCTATGCAGAGGATACAGTTACATCTTCCATCATTTACGTATGCAGATATTTATTATATTTCTTTCTCGTCTGTAGAGCTTCATATAGTGGACTAAAATTATTTTTAATTTCAAATTTATAAGTATTTGCCAATATTTAATTCCTTCCCAGCAGCTGTTATTTACCTAAGAATCATATATTTCCTTTTCCTACAATTTTTTTCACCGCTTCCTGCAATCCTACTAAAAAATTTCAATTTTCCTTACGTGGAGTAGCTAACAGGTGGATGGGGCGAAAAAGATACCCGCATTTCTTTGCGTGTCATACGTCCTGAGCCGCAAATTTTGACTATCCAAATGCGCATGCGTCATTTCCCCCTCTTAATCTGACAACCCTGCATACACCGCGACTGTTAGGCAAGTTATTGTCCACCGCATCCCCGATCACCTCGTGACGTGAAACGAGCCATTCTTACTTTTAAGATCATCGCGCGTTGCTATTTCCTTAGTCCAAAGATATTGTACCAAAGCCGTAATTCTAAATTGTAACAATACATTGAAACTTTATTTTTAATCTAAACTCAGAGATTCCTCAAAACTCATTTAAAACAGCTCATCCAATCTTCTCATTACTATTAACTTAGAAGCAAACCAAGGGAACAGCATAGAACACTTGGTAGTCTTTGCCGCTCGAAACCTAACCAAGGCGAGCCAACTGAGCAATAAGAATTCAAATCAAACGAAAGGGAATTTGAAACCAACAGATTATCCTCGGAGTGAAGGGGTGCACACACCACTGGACGTTAGTCATACCTCAGTGCTAGTTGTGAATAAGTTACCTGGAACTTGAAGCGCGTTATCTTTAATCCTTCGAATCTCTCAATTATAAAGGATTAAGGCAGTCAAATCAAAGAGGTATCTATAGAGTGGAAGAGAGTGTCGCACACCCCTGACAGTTAGTCATACTCCAGGGCTAGTTGCGCATTTCTTTATCTGAAACTCCTGATCCACTTACTATAAAATCATTTGAATCGTTAAAAAGACTAGATTGCTCAGCAGAAGGTTTTATATGAAAGAAACTTCGCCGACTCAACCCTCGGCTCGTAACAAATTGGTGACAGCGGTGGGATATTCACATTCAAAGTGTGTATCTCACTAGTGAATATCGTTGTTCCCTTTTAAGTTCTTACATTAGAGTTCGAATCCTTTTTCATCATGACTGAAACAAGGCCTTCTGATGCTGACTTAGCCACAATGATGAATAATATGAAGATTTTCTCAACGTCACAGCAGCTAGCTCAGGGAATCCCTGTATTTAGTGGAAAATCTCAAGAATTACAAAATTTAGTTCAATGCGTAGAGGATGGGCTAATCTATCTTCCGGAATCTATGAGTTTGAAGTATGTGAGTGTAATTCTCACGAAATTAACTGGTCTAGTCAGAGAAGCCGCAGACGGCAAGAAATTTACTAGCTTGAAAACTTTGTTACAATAGCTAAAGAAGTGCTTCGCGCCGGGCAGGAGTCTGATGTCCTTCCAAGCGGACGTTTTAAGGGGCTAGGCTACCCCTCTCCGTGGGATGGTAGAGCTACTGTGTTACCGGCGAAATTTGCCCAAAATATGAGTTTGCGCGGCCACTTCCTGCTCGCTTATGTGACATCATTTTGAGTTGGAAAAGCTTTCAATCGAAAGAAGAAAGTCCAATAGAGGCCGGGCTGGTAGTAGTTTCATGGGATTGTCTCATTGTTGTAGCATATTAGTCGTCTAAAGTCTACACATTTTCCAAGATGGTCGTGAAACATACGGGCTTTTTGCTGCGGTATATTTGTGTCATTCCCATGTTTTCCTTTCAAAATAACTACCAGTCCGGCCTTCCTTGTGAACTAACGAACACGTCAATCTATATTTTATCTGGAAACTGTAAGAAATAAAGCCGTAGGACGTGGCCCCGTCTAACCCTATGTTTTCCGGGATTTCGCCGTAGTGTCGATCACACAGGTCAATATTCGTGAGTACTTTAGGTCGGCCGCTGAGAACGAGATGGCGCCCTATCGAGAGGGCTATTCGCGTGAAATCAAAGCTTGACAGCGTGTTATGGGGTTAGGCATGTACTGACTGACAGGATGCAGGGACACTTCATAACAATACGATTTTTGAGGAATCCTGTATTCTGATTCACGAACTTTAGCTATGAAATATATAAATGGGAAAGAGAATGTTCAATAACCCGGGATTGTCGTGGTTCTATGGGATTGTGATTTTACTTGGTAAATAGTAGTGCTTCATAGCAAGGATAGGTGCAGTAATCGTTCAAACGCGTGTATCAGATGTCTCGCCATTGTAACAATTTGAGCCGTTCCCATTATCCCTAAGAGCCTGCACAACTATGCTCTTTATAATACTGTAAAAGGATGATGAATACTGTATGCACAGGCATTGTATGTAGTACATATTGTTACGCGTCACGGACGTGGATCGCGTAATAGGCATAGACGAGGCTGATTATAAGATGGATAAAGGCGTATACATTAAAATGTAAAAAATAGCGCCAAGTAGTTTAGTCCCTCACAAAAATATATTTCTAATTATTAAACGTACCACCTATACCCCTACTGGACCGCAATACTTGGCCCGCCCGCTTCTTCACAAATCCATTTGTGTGTTGACTTGGAACTCGATTTGTCAAGAATCGGGCGGGCCAAGTATTGCGGTTTCTTTGATAATTATAATTTTTGTGGGGCATTTGCGGAATGCGGCACACGTTTTTTTGTGAGGCAAGATATTTTTTGGGTTCGTGTTTGAATAAAGACTTGGCTTTCTATTACCAATGATATCAATTATATTTTTGGTCCAGTAGGGGTATAGGTGGTAGGTTTAATAATTAGAAATATATTTTTGTGAGGGACTAAACTACTTGGCGCTATTTTTTACATTTTAATGGTTTTTTTGGGTGATTTCACGCTTTTTGGTCAAGCATATTTTTAAGATTTTTTTTACAATTTGAACCTTAGAACCAAAATTTTGAAACTATTGTAACCTAGGTAGCTCATTCATGATTCATTCGTATTAAAGAGCTGAAATTTGCTAAGCAAACACTAATTGCCAGTGGCTAGCATACCTTCACATTGCAATTGATTAGACCCAACACTTTCCAAAATATATTAAGTACACAAGCTCTATCCTCATAAGACGTCAAACTTTTGAGCGACAGAATTGGAAAGTATGTAGTGCATAATCCGCTTGATCGAGCTCATAGCCCCCAAGAACCCCTTAAATTTGCCAATTTTTATGTATCGTGACTGTCAGGTGTAGGTCAACACAAAACCTAAAGTCCTGAAGTATGCTAAGCACTCGTACTGATTACCAATAGCTAGTACACCCCTAAACTGCATATAATTGGTAATCATTGCTTTCTTATTACTTCATTCTAGCACCATAGGTTGTGTGCTCTTTGAACTATGCCCTTGATAGTCAGGACGTCAAAGGCTAACTGCGTATAAGCATATCGTTGAATTAGTTGTAAAGATACTAAGGCAATCAAACAATAACTCAGACCCTCAAATTACAATCATCTACTCTAGCGTTATCCTCATATATGTCAAACATTGGAGAGGCAAAATTGGAATGTGTACATAGGTCATGTTTCGCTTTATCTAAACTGTCAAGTGCGTAATCGATGAAGCGTGCATAGTAATCAGGACTTGTTTATCAAATTTAGGTTCATCGATTACACACTTGACAGCTTAGATACAGCGAAGCATGACCAATGTACACATTCCAATTTTGCCTCTCCAATGTTTGACGCAATATGAGGATAACGCTAGTGTAAATGAAAATTTGAAGGTCTGAATTATTGTTCGATTGACTTAGTATCTTTACTTGCAATTAATTGAACGATTGCATATCCTTATACACAGTCAAACAAACTTCGACGTTTACCCCGAACTACACACTTCATATGTCCTATATACTGTATTTTACATATAATCACAGGATACAGGAACAGGAACAAGGACAACATGTTCTTTTATTAATCCAATAAACCTGTGGATCCCTAATAAAATAATAACATCGGACTGTGTCACATAACCATTGTGACACATAACCACGCATGGCAGAACTACAGGTTAGGGCCCCCGCAGGCGAGCGCCGGGCGCCCCGTCGGCCTCACTCTTGATGAGAGAGTGATGGCGCGGATCGGGGCTCTCGTGGAGGCCAAGCTGACCCGCTTCAGGGAGGAGCTCTTCCCTGGGCGGGCGGTGAGGCCTCCATTGGGGGTGAAGGCGGCGACTCGGGCGGGTGGGTGTGAGCCCGTCCGAGCCGCCGCTTCTTCCGCGGAGGCTCCGGCGGTGGACGGTACAGTCCGCCGCCGGAAGAAGAAGCGGAAGAAGGGGAAGGGAAAGAAGGGTGGGGCAGCAGTCGAGGCTGCTGCCCAAACACCCAAAAACTCCCCGACCGCCGGTGGCCCACAGATACCACCGCCGCCCGCACCTCCCACGCAGGGAGAGACGTGGGCGACGGTGGTGGGTCGCAAGCAGAAGGGCGGGCAGGGCCGCAAAGCCCCACCACCTCCTGCTGCCACGGCCAAGGCAGCGAAGTGGGCCGAAGGTGCCGGTGGGACCAAGGTGGTGCCTGGACGCCCTCCGAAGACCGCAGCAGTCACGCTGACGGTCCCGGAGGGGTCCAGGCTCACCTACGCGGAGGCGATGTCCAGGGCGCGCGAGCAGATTAAGCTCGCCGACCTGGGCATCGCCTCAGTGAGGCCCAAGCGCGCCGTCACCGGGGGTCTCATTCTCGAGATCCCCGGTGCCGACGGCGCGCAGAAGGCCGATAGGTTGGCGGAGGCGATGGCCGGGATTTTCGAGGGGTCGGAGGCGCGTATCGCCCGCCCCTCGAAAAAGACCGAGCTGAGGGTGACGGGACTTATCGAGTCCGTCACCGTCGGCGAGGTCATCTCGGCCATCGCCAAGGCGGGCGGGTGTAAGGAGGGGGAAGTGACGACCGGTGAGATCCGGTCGTCCGCCCACTCCAAACTGGGCTCCCTCTGGCTGCGGTGCCCACTTACCGCGGCCGGGAGGATCACGGAGGTCGGCCGACTTACCATCGGCTGGACCTCCGTGAGGGTAGAGGCGCTAGCTGCACGGCCGCTGCAGTGCTTCCGCTGCCTAGAGGCGGGGCACGTGCAGCGGCAGTGCAAGTCCGCCGTGGACCGCAGCCGCCGCTGCTACGCTTGCGGGGCGGAGGGCCACAGGGCCGGACAATGCAAGGCCGGGCGGCTGAAATGCCCGCTTTGCAGCGACCTCGGCCGCCCGGCCGAGCACCGACTCGGCGGCGAGGCCTGCCGCGCCTTGCGGCAAAAGGCCTCCAAGAAGCCTGCGGCGGCGAAGCCAAACCCGAAATCGGGGAAGGCTACGCCGCCAAAGGCGAAGGGCGGCAAGGGCGGACCACCGGCGCTGGCTGTTGTCTCCAGCGTCCCGGTGGTACCGCCCTTGAAGGTCGTGGTGGCGAAGACGGCATCCAAGCCGAAACCGCCACCACGACCGAAAGTGGCCGCCCCCGCCGAGCCGGCGGAGAAGGCGGCCAAGGGGCCAGAAGCGGCCCAAAGTGGGGGAGGCTTGGAGGAGGCCATGGACACGGCGTAATAATGTCCCAGCGCCTCCTCCAAGCCAACCTCAACCACTCGCGCAGGGCCCAGGACCTCCTTGTCCACACCCTGCGCGAGTGGCGAGTGAGTTTGGCGATCGCGGCGGAGCCGTACGCCGTACCTCCCAGCGACCCTAATTGGGTCGGGGATGCGTGCGGCTCCGTCGCGATCATTCGCACCCACTGGCCCGACTCCCCCCTCTGCTCATCCCTGGAGCAGGGGCAGGGATTCGTGGCGGCGCAGTGGGGGAACCTCGCGGTGGTGGGTTGTTACATCTCGCCCAACTGCGGCCTCGATGCGTTCGAGGCGTACCTGGGTGCGGTCGGTGGGTGCATCTCCCGCACACGGCCGCGCCCGGTACTCGTCCTGGGGGACTTCAACGCCCACGCTGTGGCGTGGGGCAACCCCCGGGACGACGCAAGGGGCGGGATGCTGCTGGACTGGGCGGCGCAGCACGACCTCCGGTTAATCAACCGGGGGTCGGCTAGCACGTGCGTGCGGTGGAATGGGGAGTCGGTCGTCGATTTGACCTTCGGCTCCCCGGCCACCGTGCGCCGTGTGTCCGGGTGGCGGGTTGTGGAAGAGCAGGAGACGCTCTCCGACCACCTCTATCTGACGATGGAGGTGGTCGCCACACCCGTCGCCCCGACGCGCCGCCCGCCAGCAGCGGGCAACCCTCGTGGTGGAGGAGACAACCCACCACCGCGATGGGCGCTGAGGCGCCTAGACCGGGACGCTCTCATGGCGGCAGCGATCGCCGTGGCCTGGCAGGACGGGTCGGGGGACGAGCAAGAGTCTCCCGACCCGGGCGAGGGGGCCGAGTCGCTTCGGGGCGCGATGACGTCGATTTGCGACGTCGCAATGCCCCGAGCACGGCCCCCCCGCGTCGGCGGGGTGTACTGGTGGTCGCAGGACATCGCTGTCCTGCGCTCCGCCTGCGTTCGCCGCAGGCGCCAGTACACCCGCGCCAGGAGACGGCGCGGTCAGGTCGCGGCGGAGGTGGCCCAGCTGTATGCGGCGTACCGCGAGGCAGCGGTCGCCCTGCAGCGGGCCATCAAAGCCGCCAAGGCCAATGCCTGGGACGAGCTCGTCGCCACATTGGACGGGGATCCGTGGGTGCGCCCATACAAAATCGTCATGGGACGATTACGTCCATGGGCGCCCCCAACAACGGAGCTGCTTGACCCCCAGTTTCTCGACCGGGTGGTGGCTACTCTGTTCCCTGCGGGAGCAGAGGACCCCACCCCCGGTCGGCCTCGTCCCCGTTTTGAGTGGGACGAGGCCACCATGGGGGTCACTGGCGGCGAGCTCAACGCCGCGATTAGGCGTCTCCGGGCCCGCGCGAACAGGGCGCCGGGCCCGGACGGCATCCCAGGCAGGGCCTTGGCCATGGCCATGGGCGTCCTGGTCCGCGCCTCGGGCAGCTTTTTAACAGCTGTCTGAGGCGCGGTAGGTTCCCCCGCTCCTGGAAGCGGGCGCGGATGGTCCTCATCCGGAAGGATGGGCGGCCCGCGGACTCTCCCTCCGCGTACCGGCCCATTTGCTTGCTGGACGAGGCGGGCAAACTCTTCGAGAGAGTTATTGCCAACCGCCTCGTCCGGCACCTGTCGGCGACAGGTCCGGACCTCGACGACGGGCAGTTCGGCTTCCGTCAGGGACGATCGACGATAGACGCGATCAAGCGCCTAAGGTCCCTGACGGAGTCGGCTGCAAGCGGGGCAGGGTGTGTATCGCTATATCCTTGGATATAGTGAATGCCTTTAACACCCTGCCCTGGTGGGTCATCAGGGAGGCGCTCGAGTACCATCGAGTGCCCCCTGAGTTACGGGCCGTCGTCGGGGACTACCTCGCCGACAGGGGCATTAAGTTCATGGGCCGGACGCAGGAGTATGAGAGGGAGACGTACGCCGGGGTCCCGCAGGGGTCCGTGTTGGGCCCCCTGCTATGGGACCTCGGCTACGATTACGTCCTGCGGGCTGCACTCCCCGCTGACTCCACGGTGATCTGCTATGCAGACGACACACTCGTGGTAGTCAGCGGGGAGGATGGGAGGAGGACCATCCGCGTTGCGGAGACGGCGGTGGCCTGTGTCGTCGCCCGAATCCACCGACTGGGCCTTCGGGTGGCCCCGCAAAAGACCGAGGCGATCTGGTTTTACGATCGCCAACGGTATGCGGGGCCGCCTCCCCAGCGGTGGATTGCGGTAGGAGAGACCCGCGTCCAGGTGAGAGATACGATGAAGTATCTCGGACTCACCCTGGACGGCCTCTGGCGCTTTAACGAGCACTTCGGCCGGCTTATCCCCCGAGTTGAGAAGGCGGCAGGCGCTCTAGGACGCCTGCTGCCCAACATCGGGGGACCGTGGGAGGGTGTCCGACGCCTTTATGCGGGAGTCGTCCGTTCCATGGTGCTCTACGGGGCACCAGTCTGGGCGGGCGACCTGGCGGCCAGCCGGCGCAATTGTGCCCTGCTATTCAGGGTACAGCGTCGGATGGCCGCCAGGGTCGTGCGAGGATATCGCACGATCTCCCTGGCGTCGGCCACCCTACTGGCGAGGTTTCCGCCCCTGGACATCCTGGCGGTGGGGGACGCGAGGACCTATTTGGGTCTTCGCGCCCTCCGCAACAGGGGCGGAACACCCACGGAACGGTCGGTCGAGGAGCTCAAGCGCCAGACCCGACGGCTCGTTGTCGAGATGTGGCGGGAAAGGCTGGAAGATCCAGCCAACTCCCGCCACAGAGCCGTCGGGGCGATTCTCCTGAGCCTCGAGGCTTGGTTGAGTCGCGGCAGGGGGCAGCTCTCCTACCGCGCGACGCAGGTGCTTACCGGGCACGGCTGCTTCGGTGAGTACCTGCGTCGCATCGGGAAGGAGGCGACGGCACAGTGCCACCATTGTGATGGGGACCCGGACACGGCGCAACATACCCTCCAGTATTGCAGGGCCTGGAGGGAACAGCGCCGTGTCCTGGTCCGGTATATCGGAAGGGACCTCTCGTTGCCGACGGTCATCCGACAGATCCTCGGCAGCGAGAGGTCGTGGAGAGCCTTCCTCGCCTTTTGCGAGGAAGTGCTCTCCCAGAAGGAGGAGGCGGAGCGGCGGCGGGAGAGGACGGACCCCTTCCGTCTGCAGAGGGCCCGTCCCCGCCGCCGACCCGCGCGGGGGGATCTTGTCCCCCCGCAGTAGAGCGAGGCCCCGGTCCCGTCGACGAATCTCGACCCGTTGACGGGCCGGGTGCTTGCCAAGGGGCCGCGAGGCGGCAGAGTGGTGGCTCTGTCGCCTGCGCAAGCGGCCCCGAGGCGGGGCGGGCGTGTAGTGGTCGCACGACCCGCCCAGGAGGGATGGGTAATGCGGGGGCGCGGTTCCCGCCTCCTTCGCCGCTAGCGAAGGAGTGCGGTGAGCCGTGTCTCCCCGCGAGTAGTGGGGGAAGCCTCCCTCTCTCGTGAAAGCGAGAGAGCGGATGGCCGCTCCCCCACCACGAGACGTGCCTCCAATAGGGGGCGGGCGCGGGGCGGCACCGGTAGTGTTCTACCAGAGTTCCCGGTGTCGCCCCAGTCAGCGCCGAGGATGGCCACCGTGGGGTTTTAGCCGGTAAGAGTCCGGCACTACCCCGTCGCCCCCACCAGGGCGGCGGGGTGTCCATGAGGATTTCCCCACGTAAAAAAAAAAAAAAAAAAAAAAAAGATAACAGAAATCTTAGATAAACTAGGCGGGGCGACGTACTTCTCCATCTTTGACTTGGCCAATGGTTTCCACCAGATAGAAATGAACCCTAAGGACCGTGCCAAAACCGCCTTTACTACTCCCTCCGGTCACTACGAATTTTCCCGCATGCCCTTCGGTCTCAAAAACGCACCTCCCACTTTCCAACGTTTAATGAACCAAGTTCTTACCGGTTTACAAGGAACTGAGTTCTTTGTTTATTTAGACGACATAGTAGTATTTTCATCTTCATTGAGAGAACACGAAATTAAAATCCGTAAATTCATGCAGACTTCGAGAAAATGGTCCCACTCTACAAACCAGCAAATGCCAATTCCTTCGCAAAGAAGCAACATACTTAGGACACATTATTTCGGAAGAAGGTGTTCTCCCGGATCCCAAAAAGTTACAAGGAGTCAAAGAATTCCCACTTGCTACCAATCAGAAAACTATCCGCCAATTTCTTGGTTTAGCGGGATATTATCGTCGATTCATGGAAAATTTTTCGTCTAAAGCAAAACCATTAGTCACATTATTAGGAAAAGGAATTAGATTCAAATGGTCCGAAGAACAACAAAAGAGCTTCGAACAATTAAGGGGTCATATATGCCAGGCACGTCATGAAATAAGTAAAGGTTTGTTAATTTATTGTCCTATTAATACATCCTGTTATTAAGTTTCTATCATGTGTCCGTTATTGTACAGCGTGCCGAAAGAATCCTGTCCAGTTCCGGTTTGTCAGGTGGGGCAGAAACGTGAAGTTGGGTACGCCGGTCTAGGCTGACTGCACAGTTTTGGGCAGTCACGTGGGTCGGATCAGCCCGGGCGGCATGGCCAAGTGACAGGTGGCCAAAGAGGCGTGCATACTGGGTGGGCAAAAGAGTTGGAACGCACGGGAATAAGTATGGGGACGTGCTTCATGCGATAAAGGATAAGAGGGGCCGAATAATTCGTGGGGAGAAAGTCTTCATTGAATCGCAAGCTTAATAATTAGGCGGCAGAGGCTGACGAAATGACAATCCGATTAATTATCATACAGGTGTCAGTATAGAAGAAAGACATAGTTGTGGAAAGCTGAGAGGAAGTAGGATAATACAAAAGTCACTAAGCAAAGTATTGTTAAAGGACTGAGGTGATTTATTGTCAGTTTATCTGTGTCGACAATCTAGCCTACACATTATCGGTGGATACAGGAGTGGGATACAGGAGTGGGACACGGGCCACAAGGGCTTAACACTGTCGGCAAGTTCTCTAAAAACTGGTAGCTGGTATAATACAATCATGCATTGACATTATTGCACGAGAGAGTATACAGCTGTAGTGTGCTTTGCGTTTTCAGGCTCTAGCAAACATTTGATGCCTTTTTCGGCTGGAAATGTTTGCAGAGGCTGGTGGTATCCTCTCATGAGAAGAAAGAATGACAAGGATGCTATTGTGTGCATGAAAAAGATGCACAGCGAGCTATATTTGAAGGAGGACCGCCTCGTCAAGACTATTGGAGGGAAACTATGAGTGGCTCGCTGTAATCGGCCAAGAAGGAACCAAGGAAAAGATAGGTGCAAGAAAGAGGCTCTCCGCAAGGAGAATTTCTTTCAGGCGATCAATCAGGGTGCTACGAGACTTAGGGTGATAGGATTGAACACACTTTGAAAGTAGCACAGTGTCTTTTTAAGGGGAAAACTAACAACCAGCAGTTTAGGGCTGCTGGTTCAGAATGAAAAACTGCAGTAGAACCTCGCTTATTCGAATGACGTCGTGACTTTTCTACCATTCAAACAGCCTATGATAAACATCTCAATGATTTACTCAGATTCGAATAAGAGAGGTTTTTGCTGTGCTATTTTCAAAGAAGTAAGAGGCGCTCGCTGCTGTTGAGACGGGAGGGGCTGGGAATCAGGAGTGGTGTTCAACTCGCTGCAGAAACGGGTCGGCCAATAGGTGCGGGGAGACTGGACGGCGGGCCGGGATTCAGGAGTGGTGGAGTGTTCGCTGCAGAACGGGACGGCCAATAGGCGGGGGGAGATTGGACGGCGTGCCGGGATTCAGGAGAGCCGCTCGCTGGAGGGACGGGACCAGTCTGGATTCGGGATGCAGGATTCTCAGGCTCTGTAAAATATCACAAGGGAAATATGTAGTCCAGGAGAGTATACCAAGTGGTTTACAACTATTAGTTAAAAGACGAGCAGCGTTGTTGATGCGAAAAGATATTGTCAAGTATTATGCTGCGTTCCTGGTGTGTCGCAGTATCTTTCCAGATCAACAATGCTCCTCTCGCCTTAAAATGAATTGCAGCAGCCAATCATTGCCGCACCGCGTTTGACTGCGTCTCTGTAACAGTGAAAATTGTGAGGCAAGTTAAATGTTTGGAAACTTACTGACTCTTCCAGCAGTGCCCGATAGTTGCTGATGATGGCAGCCACGCGCCTCCAAGATGAGCAACAAGCGGCTGTGGCGGCGAAGTTTGCCGCGACTGCGCGGTTCGATCATCCTGTCACTGGAGCAGGAATTCGGCAGACTTTAACTGCAAATACAGGGCGGATTGGGATTCGGGACTCAGGATGCGCGAGAATCTCGCTAGCGAAACTGGGCAGGCACAGACTGCGTTCGAGATGGCCTTTCCACAGATCTGCTGCGCCCGTGGCATCTGAACCCTGCAATGATGTTGGTGTTAAACAAGTTAGTTAAGTCTACCAATTGGAATAACTGTTAAAAGGCAAAGAGCATTGTTGTTATGGAAAGACATTGTGAAATGTTAAGTTTTAACACGGCAATGTCGTCCCAATCGAACAACTTTCTGCAGTCTCTCGTCTCCAAGCTGCTCAATGAGGACGATGCAGCATAGTGTCTCAGCCATCGCCGAAATGCAGCAGCGAGAGTGCTTTCTCGTAAGAACTCCTGGCCGTGGTGGTGTGTGGCCTGTAAGAATGGAACGCACACGCTGTTAATTCACATAATACAGGTAATGATACTTATTCACAAGATAAGCTAAATATCACACTCACCATAGGCTGGCTCCTTCTTTCGTGGAGGAGGAGAGGGCGGTGGAGAAGCAGCTGAGACAAATTGGTCGAGTATTCATTATAAAATGATATTGACAGAAGCTTAATTCACCTGGTGTAAACTGCTTGCCGATTCGAAGGGCGTCGACCGATTCAATACCTGGTGAAAGCCCCGCCCATCTCGATAACGAGATGGTAACGGTGCGTCGCCGAGTCATACAAGCGGGAGAAATCAGAAATCATACAAGCGGGCGAAATCATAAATCATAGTCTGGTCGATTGTGCAAGAGTGTTTTCTCGTAAGAACTCCTGGCCGTGTTGGTGTGTGGCCTGTAAAAATTGAACGCACACGCTATTAATTCACATAATACAGGTAATTAAACTTATTCACAAAATAAGCAAAATATCACACTCACCATGGGCTGACTCCTTTGGCGGAGGAGGAGAGGGCGGCGGAGGAGATCCTGAAAGAAATTGTTCGAAGATTCATTATTAAATGATATTGACTCAACAGAAGGGAAGGGGAAGCTTGCTTAGTCGAAGACTAAGTAGAAGCTTAATTACCTGGTGTACTGCTTTCCGATTCGAAGGGCATCGATCGATTCAATACCTGGTGACAGCCCCGTCCATCTCGATAACGAGATTGTACCGGTTCGTCACCGAGGCATACAACTGGGCGAAATATTCTGGCCGATCCCGCAGCGAATCCCAGGTCCGCACGGCATGCTGGATGATCAGCTGCCGGTTCCTCAATTGTTGTTCGGCGGCGGGCCGCTCCCACGTGCGGACCATCTCGGCCCACACATTCTCAATTAAGTTGAGATCTGGCGACCGCGGCGGCCAGCCCACCAATTGAAGCCCGTACTGCTGATTCGTCCACCATGCCTGTACGATACGCGCAGTGTGGACCGGACTGTTGTCCTGTACCACTCGCAGCACCGGGAATTCCTCCACGGGATATACCTCGCGCACCGTCGGGACAAAGGTGTCCTCAAGGAGTTCGAGGTATACCCGGGAGTTCATCCGCGGTGGAACCTCTGCGAGTGTTCCAGGACCCCTGGGCCCGATCCACCCCCGCATACCGCACGTGATGCGACCACTGCTACCCGGGTTACGGACATACGCGGGATCGCACCGCCTGGAATTTACCGGGCGCCAAACCCGGAGGGCACGGCCAGCGGCCGAGGAGAATGTTTTTTCATCGGTATAAATTACCGGAATATCCCTTTGAGCCTGCTCGCGAGCCAGCTCCTGACGCGCAAAACGGAGGCGAGCCTCGCGATTTTGCGGCGTCAGCAACGACTTTCGGGCAGCCTGGCCGCAGCGGAAGCCAGACTCCCGCAGCCTGTTGCAGACGGTGCTCGCACACACATCCAACCCCAGGACTGCGGGTACGCCAGCAGCAGCCTGAAAGGGATTCTCTCTAATAATCCTAATCATTTCCTGATCCACCTCGGCCGTGGTGCAGCGTGGACCCGAGTTGTGCGTCCGACCATCAATCAGGCCCTCCTCGCCCATTTGCACGAATCGGTCGATGCGCCTTCGAACCGTCCGCGGATGCACACCTAACTCCGCGGCGATGTCAACCAGGGCGCGACCTGCCCGGTGCATTTCGACAATTCGCGCATTCCGCGCGGCGAATTGCTCACGGCGATTCATTGCGATAGACTGAAAGCCCACGCCCGGTAATAAAAAATCGAATATCGGCATGCCGATAGTTGACTGTTTTTCTATATAGTTCTCTATAAAGAGTTCGAGAATTTTCTCTGTAATGAGTTCTCGAATGTTCTGCACTTCTCTTAAACAGATTTATCGGTAACATTCTCGAAATCTTTATAGAAAACTATATAGAAAAACAATCGACTTTTCGGCATGCCAATATTCGATTTTTTGTTATCAGGCGTGGGCTTATCGCAATGAATCGCCGTGAAATTTCGCCGCGCGTAACGCGCGAATAATTGAAATGCACCCTGCGGGTCGCGCCTTGGTGGATATCGCCGCGGAGTTGGTGCATCCGCGGACGTTCCGTAGGCGCATCGACCGATTCGTGCAAATGGGCGAGGAGGGCCTGATTGACGGTCGGTCACACAACTCGGGTCCACGCTGCACCACGGCCGAGGTGGATCAGGAAATGATTAGAATTATTAGAGAGAATCCCTTTCAGGCTGCTGCTGGCGTACCCGCAGTCCTGGGGTTGGACGTGTGTGCGAGCACCGTCTGCAACAGGCGGTGGCAGTCTGGCTTCCGCTGTGGCCAGGCTGCCCGAAAGCTGCTGCTGACGCCGCAAAATCGCGAGGCTCGCCTCCGTTTTGCGCGTCAGGAGCTGGCGCTCGAGCAGGCTGAAAGAGATCTTCCGGTTATTTATACCGATGAGAAAATTTCAGGCGGTGCGATCCCGCGTGTGAATTTCGTGACCCGGGTAACAGCGGTCGCATCACGCGCGGCATGTGGGGGGTGGATCACGCCGAGGGGTCCTGGAACACTCGCAGCGGTTCCACCGCGGATGAACTCCCGGATATCTCGAACTCCTTCAGGACACCTTCGTCCGGTCGGTGCGCGAGCTGTGGAGGAATTCCCTGTGCTGCGAGTGGTAACGGGACAACAGTCCGGTGCACACAGCGCGTATCGTGCAGAAATGGTGGATGAACCAGTAGCAGAGGCTTCAATTCGTGGGCCGACCGGCGCGGGCGCTCGATCTGAGCTTGGTTGAAAACGCGTGGGCCGGATCGACCAGAGTATGATTTATGATTTCGCCCGGTTGTATGCCCCGGCGACGCACCGTTACCATCCCGTTATCTACGCTGCATCGTCCTCGTTGAGCAGTTTGGAGACGAGAGACTGCAGAAAGTTGTTCGATCGGGACGACATTGCCGTGTTAAAACTTAACATTTCACAATGTCTTTCCACAACAACAATGCTATTTGCCTTTTAACAGTTATTCCAATTGGTAGACTTAACTAACTTGTTTAACACCAACATCATTGCAGGGTTCAGATGCCACGGGCGCTGCAGATCTGTGGAAAGGCCATCTCGAACGCAGTCTGTGTCTGCCCAGTTTCGCTAGCGAGATCCTCGCGCATCCTGAGTCCCGAATCTCAATCCGCCCTGTATTTGCAGTTAAAGTCTGCCGAATTCCTGTTCCAGTGACAGGATGATCGAACCGCGCAGTCGCGGCAAACTTCGCCGCCACAGCCGCTTGTTGCTCATCTTGGAGGCGCGTGGCTGCCATCATCAGCAACTATCGGGCACTGCTGGAAGAGTCAGATATAAGTTTCCAAACATTTAACTTGCCTCACAATTTTCACTGTTACAGAGAAGCAGTCAAACGTGGTGCGGCAATGAATGGCTGCTGCAATTCATTTTAAGGCGAGAGTAGCATTGTTGATCTGGAAAGATATTGCGACACACCAGGAACGCAGCATAATACTTGACAATATCTTTTCGCATCAACAATGCTGCTCGTCTTTTAACTAATAGTTGTAAACCACTTGGTATACTCTCCTGGACTAAATATTTCCCTTGTGATATTTTACAGAGTCTGAGAATCCTGCATCCCGAATCCAAACTGGTCCCGTCTCACCAGCGAGCACCTCTTCTGAATCCCGGCACGCCGTCCACATCTCCCCCCGCCTATTGGCCATCCCGCTTCTGCAGCGAACTCAACACCACTCCTGAATCCCAGCCCCTCCCGACTCAACAGCAGCGAGCGCCTCTTACTGTTTTGAAAGTAGCACAGCAAAACCTCTCTTATTCGAATCTGAGTCACTGAGTCATTCTATATCTATGGGTTCTTTTGGTGCTAGTAGCTTCCATGCCTATCCAGAAAAACCATTGACATATTTATCACAGGCTGTTTGAATGGTAGAAAAGTCACGACGTCATTCGAATAAACGAGGTTCTACTGCAGCTTTTAATTCCGAACCAGCAGCCGTAAACTGCTGGTTGTTAGTTTTCCCCTTAAAAAGACACTGTGCTACTTTCAAAGTGTGTTCAATCCTATCACCCTAAGTCTCGTAGCACCCTGATTGATCGCCTGAAAGAAATTCTCCTTGCGGAGAGCCTCTTTCTTGCGCCTATCTTTTCCTTGGTTCCTTCTTGGCCGATTACAGCGAGCCACTCATAGTTTCCCTCCAATAGTCTTGACGAGGCGGTCCTCCTTCAAATATAGCTCGCTGTGAATCTTTTTCATGCACACAATAGCATCCTTGACATTCTTTCTTCTCATGCGAGGATACCACCAGCCTCTGCAAACATTTCCAGCCGAAAAAGGCATCAAATGTTTGCTAGAGCCTGAAAACGCAAAGCACACTACAGCTGTATACTCTCTCGTGCAATAATGTCAATGCCTGATTGTATTATACCAACTACTGTAAGGAAGCGGCCCTGGACAGCTGCTCCGAAAATATAGAAAATGCTCGAAGACACGCGCTCCGCGCCTCGCGCCCCGCGCCGATCGCCCAGCGACGACTTGCATAGTAACCGCGGAGTTGATAGCGGCCACGGCGGCTCGATAAACCTAGCAACCACGCGCTATAAGAACCGCTTCGCGGACACGCTCGCTGATTCCAGCTGCATTCTTCCGGGAGAGGACGAGGTAAGACCTTCGGCCGCCCGAGAGAATGGGGAGAGGACGAAGCCTAGCTTTCGGCCGCCCATCAGCACAGGAGAGTACGGGGAACGATTCCTGGACGCCCCTTGGAACGGAGAGAACGGCTAGAGAAGCCGGTCGCCTTCCAAGGAGGAGAGTACAGCGGTTCCCCGGACGCCTGAGGAATACCAGGAGAGTACGGGGACTATCGCCTGGTCGCCTCTTGGGATGGAGAGAACGGCTAGTAAAGCCGGTCGCCTCCCGAGATGGAGAGAACAGGGGGTCCTCCGGACGCCTGACCGACGCTTAGCTTCACGCGATACCCTACGATGGGGAGAGTACGGCCAGAGAGGCCGGACGCCCGATCGTAGGTGTAGAGAGAGATCGGCTAATAGAAGCCGTTTGCCCATAACCCTTTTGCTCGCGATAAATTGATATTTCGTTGCTAGGTTCTCTTTTCGAGTCGCGTTGTAAACGTTTAAGATCAAATTAGCTTGTCCATTATAAGACTCCTACGAAATGTCGAATCCTTTCTGTAATCAAACCTGTATCCCATGTCTCCTAACAAATAAATCCCTTTTTCCCTTTAAGCAACCTTTGACTCCACAAAACTCCTTATCCCACGAACGAGGATACAATGCCGGCAAAACGTAAAACACCTAGAAAGACTCCCTCGGCTAATTCGGATCTTACACTGGCGCCCAACGCAGAGGCCGAGGCCCACGACTCCAACGTTAACCCCATCCCAGAACTCAATCATGAGCTCCCAGGAACCTCGACTCGGACTTCCAACTCCAATATATCTCCTCCAACACCACCACCTGTACAGCTGTCCCCCGTCCAGTTTACCCAACTGCTCGGATCACTAAATGAAAAGTCTAGGGACCAGGGAAGCTTTTCAAAATGTACAGCGCGCTTCAACGGAAGTCACGATTATGGCAAGGTGTCCAGCTTCTCGTCGACCATCGCCATATATAAGGACATCGAGAATATCTCCGACGAGAATGCCCTGAGAGGATTACCCCTTTTATTTGAGGGACACGCTTCCATTTGGTGGAAGGGCGTCCAGAACACCGTCCGAACGTGGGCAGAGGCATTGGACCTCATCCGGACAACGTTCGCGCCGCGACGGCCGGCTTATCAAGTATACGTCGAACTGTTTAAAACAAATCAGCAAGAGGGAACTCCAACGGATTTGTTCGTGAGCGGGAAGAGAGCTCTTTTAGCGGAACTCCCAACACCGCACGAGGAACATGTCCAATTGGACATGATTTACGGTTTATTACGCCTTCCCCTTCGAACGAAGATTCCCCGGGACTCCATCCCTAACTTCCCAGAGTTGATTAGGCGAGCGCGTGAACAGGAAGCCCTGGAACAGGAGAAGTCTCGTCAATTTAAGACCCCGCCGACAGATCAACCATCCGATCGAACGAAATTTCGGACTCCGTACCCACCGCGGAATAACAATCGCTGCAACATTTGCAGACGTCTCGGACACACCGGCCTCCAGTGCCGATACCGAAAATTCGAGGCGACTCCAGCATCGACCCCGAAACCGTACAACGGGAATTCAACGACGCAGAGCCCACAGAGTGGAACTCCCCAAGTACAGCGTCCACCTCTGCGCTGTTACGGATGCGGCAAGCCCGGAGTGGTACGAAGCAAGTGCCCTGTCTGCACGAAAACCTCGCCAACCAAGACCGTAGAGGCAGCATTTTGCGCGGTCAACGCAGTCCTCAGTCCACGACCACGTCCCATGGTCCATTTAAATATCGCTGAAGAAACAGGCTGCGCCTTCATCGACACCGCTGCGAAATGTTCCGTCGCCAGCCAGAAGCTCTTCCTTCTGCTGAAGAAGAAGGGCATCACTTTTGAAACTCGGAGCATGCAGGTGGCTCTTGCTGACGGACACCCACGTATCCAACAAGTTCATGCCGCCGAAGTCAGCGTCACGCTTAAAGGCCGCAGTATCCTGCAAACTTATTGAAGACGCCGGGATTGTCATCAATCTCCCGCAAAGATCGTGGCATTTCGTCGACGAACCGGAAGTTCTCTATGACTTCCCGAGAGAACCAGCCAGCCCACCTTACCACCAGGGGGAGAGACCCCAGGCGATTTCCGCAATCGACGCGGAAATACTCAAAGAAATCAGCGAAAACAATAAGATACCACCACCTTTGAGCCCAATCCCGGAGGACTACCTCAATGACGACACCACCATGGACGTAGAAGCAGTAGGGGATGGATGGCCTCAAATCGACGAGATGTTCAACAAATGCATACGCACCTTCGAAACGGCCCGGATGGACATCGCTGCCGTTGAAATCAGCGAAATTAGGAAGGAAGAGGCGAGGGACCACCAACGGCAGAGGCTCTCCACACAATAGAGACTGGGGACCATCGTCCAATAGCAGTCCCGCCGTACCGCCTGTCACCAGCGAGGCGCGAACTGCTACAAAAGGAAATCCAGAAGATGTTGGATTGCAAAGTGATTGAAGAGTGCGAATCACCCTGGGCGGCACCCGTGGTCATGGTGCCCAAGAAGAACGGAGAAATAAGAGTCTGTATAGACTATCGCAAATTAAATGCCATCACCACCACCGACTCTTACCCTTTGCCAAGAATCGACGATCTTCTACATTCAACGAAGAGGACAGAGTGCATGACCACCTTAGATCTCCAGTCTGGGTACTGGCAAATCGGAGTAAGAGAAGAGGATAGAGACAAAACAGCCTTCACGACACCTTTCGGCATATACCGGTTCAGACGTATGCCATTTGGGCTTAAGAACGCCCCCGCAACGTTTCAACGTCTCATGGACCGATTGAAGGCTGGATTAGGAAATCGGACTGTACTGGTTTACTTGGACGACCTGCTGGTACTATCACCAAACTATGAAGAGCACCTGGAAGACTTGCGAGCCGTTTTTCAAAGACTGCGAAAATTCGGGCTACGAATGAACAGGAAGAAGTGTCATTTCTGTTGCCCCAGGATCAAATACCTTGGACATGTACTAACGACTGAAGGTATCCACCCCGATCCGGAGAAAGTCAAGACGATCCAAGAAATTCCAGCACCCAAAGACGTCAAGCAACTCCTCTCATTCCTCCAGACCTGTTCGTGGTACAGAAGATTTGTACCGAATTTTGCGGAAATAGCAAGGCCTCTGTCAAAACTTACGAAAAAGAAAGCAGCATGGGAATGGACATCGAGCCAACAAGAAGCTTTTCTTCGCCTCAAGGATGCGCTGACAACTCCTCCTATTCTGCAACGATCAGATGAAACTCGGCCCTATATTATCAGGACCGATGCCAGCGGCTACGCCATCGGAGCAGTATTAGTACAAGGCGAAAAGGAAACAGAGCATCCGATCGAGTATGCCAGTAGACTACTCACAGCAGCTGAGAAGAATTACTCCACCACGGAACGTGAGGCCCTTGCAGTAGTCTGGGCCGTGGACAAGTTCCGCGGATACATCGAGGGAGCAGACGTCACGATCGCGACCGATCACCAGCCGCTGAAGTGGTTGATGACCTTAAAATCACCTAGTGGACGACTAGCTCGATGGGCACTCTTACTGCAGCCCTACTGCCCGAAAATCAATTACATACCAGGAAGATGTAATAAGGTGGCCGATATGCTCTCGAGACTCCCAACGGAACCATGGAATGAAGAGGACCGCACGGATGTAGCACCAGTGGTGATAGACCTGCCAAATCGTGGAACAGCGACAACACGTGAAGAGCAACTGAAGGACGAAGCTCTCAAGACCATCATCGAGGCCTTGGAGGACAAGGCAACGGACGAAGAACTAGTCAAATATACATCTCGAGGATATCTCCTAAATAATGGCGTACTCTATCGCTATGCCCCAAACGTTGAAACGGAAGAAGCTCAACTGGTCGTACCCCAGCACGAGAGGAGGGAAATCCTCCAAAAATATCACGATGACCCGACAGCAGGACATTACGGAGCACAGCGGACCCTGCATCGTATAATAGGACGCTACTTCTGGCCAGGGATGAATCGTGAAATCAACGAGTACGTGCGATCTTGTGTGGACTGCCAGAGATATAAGGCGAACAATATGAAGCCTGCCGGACTTTTACAGACGCCTGTCATGCAGCAGAGATTCGAAGTGTTATCCATGGATCTTTTTGGACCACTACCATCCACGAGAAGGGAGAACCGATGGATATTTATAATAGAAGATGTGGCAACAAGATGGGTAGAGCTTTTCGCTCTACAGCAAGCAACAGCAGAAGCCTGCGCTGAAGTAGTAATCAACGAGGTGATACTCCGTTTCGGCACGCCAAGACGGATAATTAGCGACAACGGGACCCAATTCGTGAGCGGCGTTATGCAGCAGATAGCCCATTGCTTCGAGATACACCAGGCACTCACACCAGTCTATCATCCCGAAGCCAACCCCGTGGAACGAAGAAATCGGGATCTGAAGGCTCAGCTAGGCATTTATGTGGGACAAGATCATACAACCTGGGATGACAAGTTGCCTGCCATACGATTTGCAATGAATACGGCGAAGTGCGTGAGCACTGGATACACAGCAGCATTCTTGACGTTTGGACGAGAACTCCGAACACCCGACGCCACCAATCGAGACCTGCGTGCCATAGTTCAAGCTGAAAACTTCATTCCGGAGATCACGCCGAAGCTGTTGGCGCTTGCGGACACTCTGCAAGTCGCCCAGCAGAATCAAGAAGAAAACCAGGACCGACGGAAAGAATACGTCGATCAACACGGACGACCAGGACCAGAGTACCAGGAGGGAGATTTGGTATGGGTTAATACCCACACGCAAAGCTCACAGGACAAACAATACACCAACAAGTTTGCTCCGAAAAGAGATGGCCCATACGCTGTAAAGCGACAAGTTGGCATGACCAGCTACGAACTACAGAACCTGGATGACAACGACCCAATCATCATCGGAGTGTACCACACCTCCGCATTAAAGCCATACACTGGAGAGACGACCAAGGTACCAGCACCAGTGGTGCCAATACGCCGACGAGGACGACCCCGTAAGCAGCAACAGACTCCACCGACGCGGCGAAGCAAGAGGAAGAGGACGAACTGAGATCCTGGACTATTCGCCGGGACGACTTCATGTCCAGAGGGGGAGACTGTAAGGAAGCGGCCCTGGACAGCTGCTCCGAAAATATAGAAAATGCTCGAAGACACGCGCTCCGCGCCTCGCGCCCCGCGCCGATCGCCCAGCGACGACTTGCATAGTAACCGCGGAGTTGATAGCGGCCACGGCGGCTCGATAAACCTAGCAACCACGCGCTATAAGAACCGCTTCGCGGACACGCTCGCTGATTCCAGCTGCATTCTTCCGGGAGAGGACGAGGTAAGACCTTCGGCCGCCCGAGAGAATGGGGAGAGGACGAAGCCTAGCTTTCGGCCGCCCATCAGCACAGGAGAGTACGGGGAACGATTCCTGGACGCCCCTTGGAACGGAGAGAACGGCTAGAGAAGCCGGTCGCCTTCCAAGGAGGAGAGTACAGCGGTTCCCCGGACGCCTGAGGAATACCAGGAGAGTACGGGGACTATCGCCTGGTCGCCTCTTGGGATGGAGAGAACGGCTAGTAAAGCCGGTCGCCTCCCGAGATGGAGAGAACAGGGGGTCCTCCGGACGCCTGACCGACGCTTAGCTTCACGCGATACCCTACGATGGGGAGAGTACGGCCAGAGAGGCCGGACGCCCGATCGTAGGTGTAGAGAGAGATCGGCTAATAGAAGCCGTTTGCCCATAACCCTTTTGCTCGCGATAAATTGATATTTCGTTGCTAGGTTCTCTTTTCGAGTCGCGTTGTAAACGTTTAAGATCAAATTAGCTTGTCCATTATAAGACTCCTACGAAATGTCGAATCCTTTCTGTAATCAAACCTGTATCCCATGTCTCCTAACAAATAAATCCCTTTTTCCCTTTAAGCAACCTTTGACTCCACAAAACTCCTTATCCCACGAACGAGGATACAATGCCGGCAAAACGTAAAACACCTAGAAAGACTCCCTCGGCTAATTCGGATCTTACACTACCAGTTTTTAGAGAACTTGCCGACAATGTTGCAGCCCTTGTGGCCCGGGTCCCACTCCTGTATCCCACTCCTGTATCCACCGATAATGTGTAGGCTAGATTGTCGACACAGATAAACTGACAATAAATCACCTCAGTCCTTTAACAATGCTTTGCTTAGTGACTTTTGTATTATCCTACTTCCTCTCAGCTTTCCACAACTATGTCTTTCTTCTATACTGACACCTGCATGATAATAAATGGGATTGTCATTTCCTGAGCCGCTGCCGCCTAATTGTTACCTTGCGATTCAATAAAGATTTTCTCTCCCACGATTTATTCGGCCTCCTTATCCTTTATCGCATCCATGAAGCCCGTCCTCCTCTATTAATACTTATTCCCATGCGTTCCAACTCTTTTGCCCACCCAGTATACACGTCTCTTTGGCCAGCTGTCACTTGGCCATGCCGCCCGGGCTGATCCGACCCACGTGACTGCCCAAAACTATGCAGTCAGCCTAGACCGGCGTACCCAACTTCACGTTTCTGCCCCCCCTGACAAACCGGAACTGGACAGGATTCTTTCGGCACGCTGTACATACTTTGAAGTATTTTCTCTGAAAAATAGAAATAAATAACTAGGTTATGTACGACGTAACTGGCATCGTCTTAAGGAAAGAATTGTGCGAACATCCAATTTTACAATGTCCTGATTTCTCAAAACCTTTCATCGTAACTACCGATGCATCGGAATACGCAGTTGGAACTATTCTCAGTCAAGGCGAAATAGGAAAAGACCTCCCGGTAGCATACACTTCACGTAACATTAAATAAAGCGGAACAAAAATATTCTCCCACTGAAAGGGAATGTTTTAGCATGGTTTACGCAGTTCAATATTTTCGACCTTACATTTACGGCACAACTTTCACCCTAGTTACCGATCACAGGCCTTTAGTTTGGTTGCATAAAGTAGCGGACCCGACATCCCGTTTACCAAAATGGAAACTCCGACTTTTAGAATACAATTATCGCGTACTCCATAAAGACGGAAAACAAAAGGTTAATGCCGCCACTCTCTCTCGAAATCCAGTCCGTTGTTTACCCTTAATTCCTAAAGAATTAATCGATCCAGTTTATAAATCACATTTGGCACCAAAACCGGCAGATCCTGAAGGCATTGGAAGTCGCATCAAACAATTAAAAAGAAACCGATCAAAAAGACCGTTAGTCCGACACTCAGACAGCGAAACAGATGAAAGCAGTTCGGGAGAAAAGTAACCCCGTCGATACCCCTTCAAGTCGAGCTTCTTTCCGAGCGCGGAGAATTTTCTACCCGAAAATCGCCCCGCTAACCTTGAGTCCTCACATGGAAGCAATGCAGCGCCGAGTGATTTAATGTCTTTCATTGAACCGTCCGGTAACTCTTCCCTTGCCCCTACTGAGCAGTCCGGAGACACGGAAATTTACAATCACTCCGATACTACCATACGACAGGCTTCTTTACCCTCGGATGACACTGACCAGGCGCCTCCACTTCCTGAACCCCTCATACCCGTTCAACCTGCACCCCCTAACTTAAAACCCACCCGCCATACCCACTAGAATTTCAGACACCCTGCTAGACCTCCAAGAGTGTGCCATATCGAGTGACAAAGACACGGATACAGATAGTGAGAGTCGAACCCGGAAAAATAACTTCCAGATGACTTTCTCTACTAGCCCTCTCTTAGCTCGCAAGGGACAATACGCACACTTTATCCCAACTGACTGTAATCCCAATACTCATGTTACTCAAATCCTACAAGAAATGGAATATCTAGATCTCGATCAACTTAAACTAGAAAAACCACAGAAAGGCCAAGTCAAGGTTTCCACCCACAATGATAAAAGAATAATCAGTATCTTCGCAGTCCAACACTTCTATGAACAGTTAACCAAGGAAAATATCACCACTGCTCTCCGAGAATTAAAACATACTTGACAAAGACAACGAATTACAACGTTCGGAATATCTGCCGTTAAAGATGGTCATGAACACATTTCACATAAAGAATTCGGAGAATTAATAACCCAAGCTTTCGGCAATTCTGACATTCACATTACCATTTGCACTACAAGCGCTTCAATACCAGCAATCGAAATCAGACAGCCCCTAATAGAAGAAGCTCATAGCAGTCTCATAGGAGGTCATAAGGGAGTTACCAAAACTTACATACGTTTACGCCCCTTTTATTTTTGGCCCGAAATGAGAACAAAAATTCAAAACTTCATCCGTAAATGTACCAGTTGTCAAGAACAAAAACTAGTTAGATTGAAAACCTGTCAGCCAATGCTTATCACCGACACCCCTTCCGAACCCTTTGAAAAGATTTCCTTTGACACGGTTGGGCCTCTACCGGAGTCTCCTAATGGTAATAGACATATCCTCACCATGCAAGATAACCTTACAAAATATTGCCTGGCGGTGCCTATATCTGACATCCGTGCCACCACTATAGCCGACGCCTTCACTCGGAATTTTATTGCTATTTATGGAGCCCCGAAAGCCATCTTGACAGACAGAGGAAGCAGCTTTATCGGAAAGATACTACATCAACTGGCCGAAACATTCAAGATAAAACAAGTAACCACCTCTGGATATCGCCCGCAAACCAATGGAGCATTAGAAAGGAGTCATATTGTCTTAACCGAGTATCTCAAACATTACATGGAGAGTTACGAAGATTGGGACAGTTTAGTACCTTTCGCGATGCTCTCATATAATACATCTGTACATGAAGCCACCAATTTCACCCTATACAAGCTAGTTTTTGGAAAATCGGCCCGACTACCATCCGAATTTCCAACCGGGGAAGAATTGGAGACTTATGACTCCTATATGATCGATCTCATCAAACGCCTGGATTCCATCAGAGATACTGCCGCAAATAACTTAAATTCCGCAAAACACCGTTCAAAACAGATCTATGATAAACACGCAAATCCTGTTACCTTCGAAATCGGCGATTTAGCTTACATACTAAAAGAGCCGCGACTCAGTAAATTCGATCCTCATTATATCGGCCCGTTCGAAATCATCAATGTCACCGATCGAAACAATATAGCACTAAAGAAACCTGACGGAAAAATTCTGGTTAAGCATGCAGATAAGCTAAAACTTGCCCACGTAATGGAAAGCTGAAAATTTTCTATTTTTATTATAGGTTTCCGCCATGGTTATCTTGGTTCGACTATTCGCTTTTCTAACCTGCCTAATTTCGACAGCTCAGGCAGTCGAATACAACATTACCCAATTTGAGCACAACACCGGAGTTTCTACGAACAGATGCAAGATCTAAAATTTTATTCATTGCAATGGAAATTGGTAACCGCTATCGATCTACACGAATTTCTTTCTCACCAACCGGATATAGAATATCAATTGACACTCGCTCAGAGACTATGTATCGACGCTAAAGTAAATCACCCGAGCTGTTAAGTCTATTATAGAGCCGAAGAATTTTACGGCCGTTTAAACACAACCTTGCGTTACCGAGACATGATTGAAGCTACTCTTCAACCTACATCCATTCCGAATACCAGATCTAAACGAAACGCACTTTTAAAAATCATCGGCAGTATACAGAAATCCCTGTTCGGCGTTTTAACCGAGGATGACGCAGACTATTATAGTAAAGAAATAGATCGCATGTATGCGAATCAAAAAGAAATGGCCAAGCTTTTAGAAAACCAAACCTTTGTCATGAGATCACAATTTAAAACCAATCAACAACAGTTTTCTAGAATCGAAGAACAAGTTCAGAAGGCAATTAATTTTTCTATTATATTCTCAAAACAGTATAAGGAAAAGGAGGCGAAGGATGCCCAAGATTCTTTTGAATTCGCGATAAGCGAATGGGATTATCACTTACGCAATGCATTCAACGAGTATCAAACGGACCTAATTCGTATTACCGATGCCATTCTTTTTGCTAAGCAGGGCATGCTCCACCCTATTTTTCTTTCTCCCAAGCAACTTGTGAAGGCCGCCCAAGACCTCAGAGATACCACCCCTTTTGGATTTCCTCTAACTAATTAAGAATGAATGGCTCAACATATTGAGAAAATCTCGACACTTCATTTAATACTCAAGGACGGAAAAATCATTCTTGAAATCAATTTCCCACTTTTAGACCGAGCCCGGTTCAATCTCTACAAGGTCTATCCTGCCCCGTCTTGACAATTGCTTGGAAATAAATCCGTCGCCGCTTATGTAGTTCCAGAAACACAATACGTAGGAATTTTCTTAGGTCAGAAGGAGTTATTTTATTCCATCCGAAAACTATATCAATGAGGCTTACCACTTACACGGTTGATTAATAGGAGAAGCTAATTTACCGCTCATAAGAATTGAGACGCAACCCACTTGCGTAATCCAATTGTTATGCCACTAATTATTATTATTCCAGTAATTATTATCAATTATTATTATTCCATTAATTATTATTATTAACTAATTATTATTAAGTTATTCCACTAATGTGGATTATAATATTCAGGAGGAAATGTTTTCCAAAAGATATGCAAAGGCCAAAACATTATCCGGCACACTTAAATTTCCCGCCCTTATTCCGGTTAATACAAATCAAATAAACGCGAAACGCTTCTCATTAGCCGACAATTTCCGAAGTTTTAAAATCGCGTCGTGTTAATTTTTTTCGCAATTACTAGGCACGTCAGTATTTTGTTGTAACTGTCCACCTTTTTTCTACTTCCTAATGTTAACAATGTACATAAATTGTGTACTCCGAGTACACAAACACAGCTTTAATGTGGCCTCAGGTCGGTCTCAAGTCCGAAAAACTCAGAGAGGAAACAGTCTTCAGTACTTTATGGTCAAATATTAGCTCAGGTCATCTACTCAGATAAAAGTTCAATAATTCAATTAGGTGCTTGCCCTTCATTTAGATGGAAAAGGTGATCAGCCGCGGCAGGTAGCGTTGGTTCGCGTGCGAGCAACCGTGACGCATGGGCGCGCACTGGTCTCCGAGCGGCGAGCGCGGGTTCAGGTGACACATGAATAATTTTATTTCAAAGGTTTTTAACTTGACCATCTTGAAATTTACACAGCGTTTAGAGGTGGTTTCGATGCATCTACATGATTTTTTTCAAAACGGTAAAAACTCCCCCTTCGGAGATATAAACAGTTACAACTTTTGAACAATTTTTAAACAAATTCGGAAAGTCGCCGGATTCTAATAAAAATTCAATCTTTTCTGCGTAAAACTGCGTTTTGCGCTTCTCGATATCTCATACCGTTCCAGAGTTATGATTTTTTTTAAAAAAAGTTGCACCAATTGTGCAATGTGCTCAACTGTTAAAATAATTGACATTTTTACCAGCCGACTTACGATCATGTCGTTTTATGTTAGGGACTACATTTTCACAAAATTTCATCAAAATCGGAGACAAAGTGTCAAAAGGTGTCATCACTTTGCGTGGAATCGCGCATTTGAGAGTTCTACTGTACCATTAAACCATTGCTCGTGTCGAGTCGATAATTTAGAAAAATTACGAGAGCATTGCAGCCAGTATCGATTAAGAAGTTTTAAACACGAATCCAAAATTCAAAAAATAGCCTCCTTTAATTCGTTTGATGGATTCTGTAAAGAAAACTTCTTTTTGATGAAATCAAAAAGGATAGTTTTGCTTTCTATGCATGAGGAAATTCCACCATTTCCAGCCCGCAGAGTTTGAACCAGCTCTAACCTCTGCATACTAATTTGCCTTGCCGGCCCCGAACATATCCCTTGCACTTTCGAAGTCGCAAAAAGTCGCAAACGCAAACGGTATAACTTGAAAGAATGTTTGTTCTAAAACACAAATGTGAAAGAATGATGAAGTTCTGTTAGGTTCCCTGCATTTCGCAACCCTTTAAAGGTACAAGTTTAAATATAATTTGTAAACGCATATCAAATCTATTAATAGAAATATCCAAAAACTTACAATGATGCAAGAATCATCGAATGGTAAGCAATTGAACGGAAAGAAACACTATCGGATAGACAATGCTCGCCTGAAGTCATCGATTGATGCAACACACGGGACATACAAACAAGAAAGTATCGCGCCTAGGGTTCCATTCAAACAGCTTATTTACATTAGTTCATCCGGTTGCCACCAGGGGTTACTTTAGATTCAGAGCTGCCTAAGTCTACTCTTGGGTGCAAGATCGACCAATGAGAAGTCCCCAATCAAAAGCAAAAGAACCGAGCCTCCGATTGGATGACGATCCGCGCGGGAGCAACTCTTGGATAACACGGACAAAACTTTTATAGATCGACGAATAAATGCATGGATCTATAGTTAGACTACTAAGTTATTTTGCAAGTTATGCCATTTTGACTTCATAAGAAATATAGTGTAACGGGTGGAACCCCTAGGCCAATTTTGCGTATACTAACTTGTCTTCGGGCACCGAGTCCTCAACAGGGAATCTATTAGTTGAGGCGACCTCGAGGGGAATAGGGACATGTCTTGTCGGAGCGAAGGAGCACCCAAAGCCGACGAGAGCTGTGGAGCGTGAGGCTGGCGCCCGAGGAAGGTGCTCTTCCAAGTACGAGCGGGCGAGCGGGCCGAAGCACAGCCTGGGAGTCGCCGAGCATAGAAGAAGGCCCGGCGACGTACAGCGGTCCCTGCCTTACCGACGCGGGTCAAGGCCCAGGATCGGGTGTCTTAGGCGCGCTAAGACACCCGGTCAACCCTCGAGACGGCGCGGCACCGAAAAGACCGGCAGGACAAGGGAGGGTGCGCGGCGCGCGGGGCCAGCGATTAGGGAACGCGTGCCGGCTCGTCACTCCTGTAGCGACTACTGACGGGCGAGCGTGCCGCAGTACTTTCGAGCGATCCTTGAGCTATTTCTTGGTGCGACGACAGCTTGTAAGGACGAGCGACGAGCCGGACATTAAGACGAGCCCCGTTGACGTAATCGCGTTGACGTAGACCCGGACTAACCCCGAAGACGAGAAGGCCTGACGGGGAGGAGGCTTGAGGCCGATCGACGTCGACACCGGTAAGCCCTGCGCGTCGTTTGTGTACGCCGATCCTTTTCCCGTGGTGTCTCGGTGCCGGTCGTGATTCCGCCTAGTTCGAAGGCATTGGGGGATAGCCTTCCGCTATCCCGGGTTCCCTTGGGGCGACTCGTCTAGTCGCCAGGAGTCAGCGTAGTTTAAGTTTAACTGTAAGGCCTTGGGCAGCCAGAAGCGGCGCGTCCACCGACGACGCATACCACCGCCCTTGTTCGGACGTGTGCCACGCTGCGAGCGGGGTACCCGACACCGGAACGACCGACCTTCTGTCGACCGGACTTGCTCGAGGCGTTAAAGAGTAAGGTCGTAGGTTAAGTCATCCACCGTGCACGCATCACTCATCTAGGTTAACGTAGATTGTAAGCGGCTACGGGAAAGCCGAGGCATCGAGCCACTCGTAGGCTCGATCTTTAGGATCTTAAGAATAAATCACGAGACAGTAGACTCCGCGTTTCGTCTTCGACCACCTAGTACCCCCGCTTCCCCACCAGTAGGAACTCCACGCCCGCTCCCTGCTGCTAGCCGGGAGGACACCAGCCAGGAGGCCAGGCGGACGAGCCGATCGTCTCCTTCGGGACAGCCTTCCCCGTGCGCGGAGCATATAAATTCGGCCCTCTCGGGCCTGGCGCCCGCTTCGCGATTTTCAGGGCGACGACGGAGACGAGGCTCGGGACGACTAGGAGACCCTTGTGAGCGGCCAAGCCTCGGGGACTTCTCCCCCAGGAACTCCCCTCACAATAGGTTTTATAATACTTTTGACCCGTATTACATTACACGTCCCACTGTGCACCGCCCGGGGGTCCACACCGCTCGGGATGGCGCTGTCGCTCCCGAGCCCTCTCGGCCGTCTCTTTCGCGAGCATTACTTGGTCGCAGAAGCAGTCCAAATTATCCGCGTTGTCGAGCATCCTACCCACGATGCTCGACAGCGCGAGATCGCCCTCACCTATCGCACCGACCAGGACGGCGTGCTCGTCCGTCCACGCTGGACCGAATTCCAGCGTGTGCTGCACGTCGTCTCGGTCGGCGGCACAATAGTGGCAGCGTGCCGTGGCCTCCCTGCCGATCCTGGTCAGGTACTCACTGAAACAGCCATGCCCGGTGAGCACCTGGCACGGGCGGTACGTGACACCCGAATTACCTATCCGCCCAGCACTGGAGATGCGGGCGGATAGCCCGGACTGCCCTGCTAGGCTGTATCCCGGCTCGGCGAGCCAACTGGCCTACGCGTCCAGCAGGTACTACCGGGACTGGCGCTTCATGTCGGCCCTCATCTGTGTGGTGACCAAACTGATCTGCCGCGCATCGGCAAAGTGTCTGTAATAGAGACCTTGCGAGCGAGCTACGATCTCTCAAGGGGGAGATCTGGCCACCACACTTGCTGCACGGTGGGATACACCCCGGCAGATCCTTAAGGGGCTAGGTTAGGTCCCTTAAGGCCTAACGGGCCTAATCACACTCACTCTCCTATATATTCGCATAGTCTCCTTCCCTCCCTGTTTACGTTCTTGTCTTTTGACTTCCTCTCACTGTTGAGGATTTAATGAATTCCTAATCTAATCTAGTTGTCTTAAGGGGCTAGGCTACCCACGTGACTTTTCGCGAGTTGATCGCTGGCCGTGTTACGTACAGATCTTGACGGTAACATAAAAGCGAGATGGAGCTGTACGCGATGTCTGTCGATTGACTCGACCACAAACGCATTTGTGTACCAGTGAATATATGTATGTGTTCGTCTGGCGACAACTTTGTTGCAACCGTTGCGATGCTCGCTTGTCGCTATTCCGATCTCGGACTTCGATGCTCCTGAGTCCCGAGGCTCCGAGACTGGGGCTTGAGTGTCGGCCTATATATGTATGTAAAGATATATATTTATAATTGGAATCGGTATTTCTCTTTCGCTTTGGATAAACAAAGCGACCTAAACTATCTCACTTTTACTAATGTCAAGCCTACTCTATCGTAAATTGTATTCTAAACTGACTAAATGTTTCCTGAACCGTGTACATAAATAATCAAGAAAAAGCAAAAAGTATAAAAAAGAACGAGCACACCGGGTGGAATCGAACTCGGTCTTTTCCAATCCAAATCGATCGCTTTACTCCTACCACTATCTACAAGGCTATCGTCACATTTCTCCATTTCACCAAAAGATAGGTGATTCTTCCCATCATTCCGTTTACTATATGACATACGCACATGAATTTGATGGGAAATGAAATACGATCTGACAAAAACATATAGATTTGGATTGAATGACTCGCATGACGTATATAATTGCCTAACAATACAATCATTTTTTTGTTGAAATACTACTCGATTTCCAGACAAAAAACTAGACGATTAGCCATAGCTGTTTCGATATTTTCATAAAATTGTGCTTGTAGCCTCGAATTCAGAAAGAAAATACACAATGGGAACAGATAGTGTCATAGTAAATGTACCGTAGTATTTTCCTAATTCAATTTTTCTGGAAAGAATGGAACATTTATGGCAAATCGTCTAGTTTTGGTTATCGCACATCGAGGGGTATTTCATTGAAATACTAATTGAATAATCAAATAATGGTGTACGTCACAGGCGTCATTCAAATCGAAACTCCATGCTATAGCAAAAAGGGCTCAAATACCAATTACGTTACATTCTGGATGTCAATGTACAGGGTGATGCGGATAATTGGAATCAGCTTTTTACCATCGAATTTTATCGATTTTTGAAATTGGTAATTGTCTCGACTGCCGTCTAATGTCACCGGCGTCGCGTGGCTGCTTAGGGCCAACAGGCCGAATCAAGCCAAATACCGACATTCTTCCGATTAACTAGCAAGGGCAAAATGAGTCGGTAATAAAACATTGCTGCACTGCACACTGGCAGGGAAAGTGTGAGCGATATGTGGCATAATAAACATAGTAAAGAGCGTGTCAGCGGTGCATTCTGGCGAGAAATCATTCTTGTTTTTTCTTTTATTATAACTATAGAGCGAAATATTGAAAGAGCCAGCAATTCTCTCCTTACCTCAAGTCAACTGCCAGGCTTTCACCCTTTTTTGGAAGGCGGAGGCAACACGCCTGCAGCAGCGGCGTGATCAAGGAATATCTTTCAATATTTCGTTTTATAGTTATAACAATGAGAGAAAAAAGAATTATTTCTCGCCATAGTGCGAGAATGATAGGATTACCTATATTATTTATTATGCATAAAACATTTATTATGTCACGCGAACCTCTCGCACTGCCCCCCTGCCAGAGTGCAGTGCAGAAATGTTTTACCAACCAAACGTGCTTGCCCAGGAGGAAAATAATAATATCCCCCAAACGGCTGAACCGATTCGCTTGATTCTTGGCTCATCGGATTCAGATCAATTACAGCTAAAATACTAAATTCAGATATAAATCCTTAATACCGTAACCTTTTCATAAATCGAGAAGAAATTTTGGAGAAATTTTGGAACAAATAATAGAGGCTGGGCTGTCGCCCGCCGTAGGGGACTACTACTTTGCGCGAGACTCTACCGAGTCTCATGATTACCGACTCATTCTGCCCTTGCCGGTTAATCGGAAGACTGTCGGTATTTGGCGTGATTCAGCCAGTTGGCCCTGAGCAGTCACGCGACGTCGGTGGCATCACACGCCCGCCGAGACAATTACCAATTACAAAAATCGATAAAATTCGATGGTAAAAAGCTGACTCCAATTATCCGCATCACCCTGTATACTATAGTGAAACGGGAAATTTGGCATGATACAAAAACTTGTTTGTCCGAAACATTGTTAGAAACACAAAGGAGAACTACAATTCTTGTAGTGGAATGGGACGATGTTACTGTTAGTTATGAAAATAGTGCAATGAGTAAAACGATGGATTTGCATTGGAAAAGGACGAGTTGGATTACGTGTAGTACGTAGATTTTTTTGATATACATATTCCTGTTTTCTCTTTTACTTTACATTTGTATACAGTCAAGGAATCACTATACTTTTAGAAATATAGGAATGAACGAACTTATCGAATTATTTATAATATAAGTTTCGTAGTAACGAAAGTGAGAGAGCCCGCTTCATTCTGCTTATCCGAACCGAAATCGAAAGATACCGGTCCGATATATATGTACTACATACAATGCCTGTGCATACAGTATTCATCATCCCTTTACAGGATTATAAAGAGCATAGCTGTGCAGGCTCTTAGGGATAATGGGAAAGGCTCAAATTGTTACAATGGCGAGACGTCCGATACACGCGTTGAACGATTACTGCATCTATCTTTGCTTTGAAATACTACTATTTACTGGGTAAAATCACAGTCCCATAGAACCACGACAAGCCCGGGTTATTGAACATTCTCCTTTCCATTTATATATTTCATAGCTAAAGTTCGTGAATCAGAATACAGGATTCCTCAAAAATCGTATTGTTATGAAGTGTCCCTGCATCCTGTCAGTCAGTACATGCCTAACCCCATAACACGCTGTCAAGCTTTGATTTCACGCGAATAGCCCTCTCGACAGGGCGCCATCTCGTTCTCAGCGGCCGACCTAAAGTACTCACGAATATTGACCTGTGTGATCAACACTATGGCGAAATCCGGTAAAACACAGGGTTAGACGGGGCCACTTCCTACGGCTCCATTTCTTACAGTTACAAGATAAAATATAGCTTGGCGTGTTCCTTAGTTCATAAGGCAGGGGAGGCTGGTAGTTATTTTGCAAGGAAAACACGGAAATGGCACAAATATATCTCAGCAAAAGGCCAGAGTATTTCACGACCATCTTGGAAAATGTGTACACTTTAGAGGACTAATTTGCTACAAAAATGACACTATCCCATGAAACCACTACCAGGCTCCCCTCCATTGGTCTATCTTCTTTCGATTGAAAGTTTTCCTAACCCAAAATCATGTCATATAAGGGAGCAGGAAGTGGCCCCGCAAACCCATATTTTGGGCCGATTTCGTCGGTAACGCAGCAGTCTGCCATCCCACGGAAACGGGTAGCCTAGCCCGTTAAGGGGCTAGGCTAGCCACGTGACTTTTCGCGATTCGCCTGACTGTCGATTACCGACGGTAACCGGAGGTTTTTCGCGATCGCTATCGTGTTATCTACAAATATTGGCCATCAAATAGAACGCTAGATGGCGCCGCTGGCGTTGTCTATCAAGATGAATTGATATCGAAAAAAAGTTTATGACAGAGAACGAGGTTACTTTGAGTAACTTTATCCTTTGACGTCTAACATGTACGTAGTCTCGAATATAATTTGATTCCAATTACATCCGAGACTAATACGTGGTACACGTGACAGGACAACTATACCCAGAGTGAATTCATTCTCTTCCATAAACTTTTATCTGGTTTCGATTGAGTTACAAATGTTCTGGTATATCTTTCTTTTTTCCTAATCCATATATCACTCACCGGTTCCTAACAAACCCCATCTTTTATTATGAATCCTGTTTGCTTATCCACATTTTACTATGTCGAAATTTATTAGTAACTTTGTCATCATTGTCAAATGGCAATGAAAAAGTGGAAAAAACTGGACAATGATGACAAAGTTTGCTAATAAATTTCGACAAGGTAAAATGTCAATAATCAAACAGGTTTTATAATAAAAGCTAGGAAGATGGGAACTGATGAGTGAAATAAGGCATTAGGAAGAAAGAAAGATATACCAGAATTTTTGTAACTCACTTTCTATTGGAACAAATAGAGGACATGTAGAGGAAGTATGGAGTAAGAATGAGGGAAGAACATGAAATGAAGGCAATAGAAGTTCCATAATTTATGTTTTCGTGTTTTTTACAATACAGGGTGATCCAAAAGTGGTTATGATGGGAATAGCCATCTTGTGGGGCGTGGCTTCCTAAGGGCAATACGCCCTTCAACATTTTCAAATTCTACCCTAATTTGGGAGGTATTAGCGAAGAGAAGCGACGAATCAGCGCGCGGTAGCTGTGACATGGTCGCACGAATCGCGCCGCCGGATAATCTCGCCGCTCGGGCGAAGCGCATTGCACCGCGCGTCGGACGTGCACACGCACACTACGCCCGGCTAAGTATTGAACAGCGCAGGCCCGCACTAAGTGGTAAGTGCCGATCCAAGGTGCCCGTCGAGAGTATTATTAGCGCCTCGGCTAATAACCAGAGATTATCGGTAAGCGAATCTTCTACCGGCGGGCTTTTGCGTGAGACTTCCCTCTTTGTAAGAAGTCTCAGCCCGATACTCGCTTCCTTTCCGCCCTTCTGGCGAATCTAGTCTGTACGTTAACTGCAAGCAATCTTTTGGCTATCTCGCGACTTCTATATTCTGTTAGTGCATGAAAAGGTGACCTTCCTACAGGCTTCTGCGCCGTCTACAACGGGCCATTCTCATTATCGTTTACCACTGTCGAGCCTATTGCTTCACTCCATCTATCGCGTCATATTCGTGCGTAAAATACGAGTTTCTGTTCAATTATCGCGACTTATATATATATCGCGAATATAATTGATATATTCAATTATCGGCTTGTGCCGACCACCTGCGTATTTGTAACTTTGCGACTTCAGTGACCGAATATGTGTTGCATCATCATCTAACGGACCCGTGCCGCGCACGAGCCGCAGTGCACCGGCCTCGTGCGTCGCCTCTATTCTTTGTCCAAGTATTCGAATATTCGAATAAAGAAAACATTGTCGCTTTTAACCGTTCTGCCTAGTTCTCTCGCCGGATCCACTTGCTCTCCTATCGTTCCTGACCAGCCTGGGAATCCGCCCGGGAATTTGCTTGTCGATTGAACTTCGTTTCGCGTTGATTAAGACTTTCAGTAGTTTCTCAATATCGTTGGCACTCTGGTGCCTGGCGCCCAATCTCGTGGTTTCGTTTCGGATTTTGGTTGTCGATTGAGAGTTCATTATTGTCGAAAGGACTTCCCGGCCGAAGTGTAGAGGATTTGGGAAATTAGTTAAAGAAAGTAACTTCGAGTAGAGGCTTCACCAAGAAAAAGCCCGCTTCCCGTATTTCTTCCGGCGAACATATTTCGCTGCCGGAAGAAATTCCTTTACAATATATATAAAACAATCACCTTTCACAAAGTTATGGTCTTCCGTGGAAAAGTATTCATCCCTAGATTGGTTTGACCTGGAAAAGTGAATAACAGTTATTTCAAATCTACAGCTAAGAAATAATAATGCGATATTTACATTCAATCTTCCTGCAGAATGTTCGGCATTTCTCTGCAGCTTTGTGCTGTCTGTCTCCTTCCTTCTTTCTCTGTTTCTGTGAATAGTCCACGTAGAAGCATGGGGTTTGTTCGATAGCGCGATATCAATACCTGCAACAAACATAAACATGTCAGAAACAATTTGTAGTGGATCCGCTTGATGCGAATGGAAAGTATTGTAATGTACTTATCTCTTAAAGTAAAAATCTGTTTTGTAACAGTTGCAATCCATCGCAGTTATAAAGATCCAGAAATTCATGCGTTCAATGACCGTGTACACCTTGGTCTATTCCTGCAATTATATAAAAACAATTTGGAGGCTCAAACGTTTGCGAGCTGTTGAAGAGGGTGGACGTCATAGGCTCAAGCGTTTGCGAGCTGTTGCAGTGGGTGGACGCCACAGGCTCAAGCGTTTGCGAGCTGTTGCAGTGGGTGGACGCCAAAGGCTCAAGCGATTGCGAGCTGTTGCAAAAGGTGGACGTCATACGCTCAAGCGTTTGCCAGCTGTTGCAGTGGGTGGACGCCACAGGCTCAAGCGTTTGCGAGCTGTTGCAGTGGGTGGACGCCAAAGGCTCAAGCGATTGCGAGCTGTTGCAAAAGGTGGACGTCATACGCTCAAGCGTTTGCGAGCTGTTGAAGAGGGTGGACGTCATAGGCTCAAGCGATTGCGAGCTGTTGCAGAAGGTGGACGTCATACGCGCAAGCGATTACGAGCAGCAGCTGTGGCTTATAGTTGTAGCTGAAAATCTTGCACATTTACATCGAAATGGAGAAAAAAGAACAGCTAAGAATGAAGTAGGGTAGGGAGAAGAGACCCACCACCCACCCCGTCTGAGACGGTTCCCCTCGCCGTTTCTGAAAAGACTGATATATCTGCGGATATAATCACGGGTTCAATAACCATGTACTCCCTGGCTTGTTGCTGCAATGATAAGAAAAACTTGGAGGCTCAACCAATTGCGAGCTGCTGCAGTAGCTGGACGTCTGAGCCCAAGCATTCTCCTAGTGCTACTTTGTGGGGATGAATTTATACCTCTTCTTAGACTTCATCGTTTTCTGACACGTTTTCCTCCCGGACGGTGTCTGCATCTTTTTTCTTCCGTTCTGTTTTCTTCACTTACGCGGGCTCTCTGATGGGCTGTCCTGTATTGTGCCGACTGTCTATAAGTTCGGGAAGCATGCAGTCCTCATAAAAGTTTTTCAATTTCGACTCCATTTCTTTTTGCCAAAATGCGTCGTCCTTCTCCACTCCTGTGCACTTTGCTCCTTTCGGTGTCCACAAACAGAATATGCCTTGTTTTCTTCCCGTGATATGCAATTGCCTTTGCATTTGGTAGAAGCACTTGTGGCTATAGGGACATTTTACTTCGACAAGCGTTATGAGGGGACCGAACGAGGGGACCGGAACCGAATTTCTAGTATCGCGCTCGGGGAAAGCTGTTCCCGAGGACAGCGGGCTCGTCCGCCGGTCCTCCTCGTGGTTGATCCTCCCGGCTAGCTGGGCGAGGGGTTCCTCATGGGAAAGGGGGAAGGCGTCTCGAATCCCACACGGTTGGGTAATTTACCTGCAACCAGCAGTACGGTTACCGCCCCCCAAGATTGGCGAGGCGCGCCGCGAAAATACGCCCGCTCATCTTTGCCGCAAAAGGGCACCTCGGATAGCCCCCCCTAGCGCTAGAGCCACTTGCTGCGAGCCTGCTCCGCGCCAATACTTACTCGCGCGTAGTGTTCGGTAGCGTCCGACGTGCGCGGATGACGCGGCCAGCGAGGCGGCGAGAATCATCGGCGGCTTGCTCCATTTCACCGCTTCGCGCCGTGTCAGAGCGACCGCTCTCAAAACTCGAGCGCGGATTGGCTGCACCTTTTCGCAAATACCTCCCAAAGTTCGATGGCGCATTCAAATTTGGAAAGTGCTATAGGCCTTAGAAAGGCCCACCCCACAAAATGGCCATCTCCGAAACGCCTCGTTTTGGAACACCCTGCATAGTCGCCACTGTGCGGCGCTACTACGATACTTGAAGTAAACGGGATCATTTCTTAAAAACATTAATCTGCCGGGATGGGGGGAGATGTTTAAACATGGATAATTAATCAGGGATGATGAATTAGGGATTGGCGTCTAGTCAGGCGCTGCTGCATTTTACTTTGAGTCAGTGAGAGTCGGGCGTTAGGAAACCGAATTAAATAACGATGGTCGCTACCAATAGCGGTGTAACCGAAATCATGCTCCCGGACTTCATCAGTTGCATAATGCTGATGATCGACACATCGCACACCTTGATTGACGAGCCTTCTCCCCCGCCTTCCGTAGGAAGCATTCTGTCTCGATCGCAGCGACCGCAGCATTGTCTACGAACGTGCTTACCGCGCCGATTCTCGCCCGACGGCCGATGGGCTGTCGCGTGCTCGCGGCTTAAAAAGGGGGCAGTGTCAATGTCGCGCTTATCGCCCCTTAAAGGGAACACATCCTCGACAGCTAATTATCTCGTTCGCTGAAGGAGGAGGCATTACCCCCCGTGAAGTCAGTCGCGCGGTCAACTGAGCTCCACCGCGGAGCTCGGCATCATCGCTACGGCATCTCATTGGCCCTCCGTTTTTGGGGATTTTCTCGAAAACGGGGCCGCGGATCAAAAAATGGCTAATGACGATTTCGCATCCCCGCCCAATTCCTGACAAGATGGCTATCAATCCCGACCACATTTTTCCCCCTCTACGGTTAAGCTAGTTTGGCCATCGTGGTTGAGTGAACTTTAGCGCTACCTGTAAGAGTTGGGGAAACCCTCTGCCTAGGGCGGATTGGATTAGGATTATCTTCAAGAGTGATTATCTTAGAGACCATCTTAGACACTATCTTAGAGACTATCTTAAAGACTATATTTGATAAGACTATCTGCCCGCCATATGCACTCCGGCTTTGTGTAGAATTCCTCTTAAGAGCCCGTGCGCGGTCGAGCAGAATTTGTCGGCGAGAGAGACAGCAAAGTTCAGAGTGAGACAACGAGTGCTCTCGGGGCGGTGCTTCTAGCGTCCCATAGACTGGAGTAGGGGGAACATTTTCGTGTGTCTGCCCTATTCTAACTTTGACCGTCGCTCGCCAAAACCTCTCTGTCCCACCACAGACAGAAGGCTAAAACCAGGTATAGAGTCAGGCGCCTTCTTTCTAGCGGTCACCAGTATTGAAGGTTTATGATGGTACGCCGCTTAGGCGCTCAGTACATCGGTCGGGAAAGCCTCGTGGACTTTTGGAGTGTTTTCGCTTTTCGCTAGGTCCCTCGCTCGAACTTATCCGTATTGAGAAAGGTTCTAGTCCTGCAGTTGAAATCCGAATAAGGCAAGAGTCCTAGTAGCGGACTAGAGTCCTAGTAACATTACATAGTTTTAACAGTTATATATATACATATATATTATATATATGGCTTGTGACGGGGCAGAATTGCCCCGCCACAAGAACCGCTCGTCGCTCGCACATACACGCGCTCGCTACGCACGTCCGCCGGCTCGAACAGCCGTCACTCCAAGGGACACCTCCTAGATCGAAGCGCGTAGACTAACTCGCCTTCGGGCAACGAGTCCTCGACAGCGAGAACGAGACGAGGTGGCACCAAGGGGCAAGGAGTATGTTCCATTGGCATAAGGAGCGACAGGGCCGATGGAAGCTGCGGAGGGAAAGGTCGAAGTCCAGCGGAGGCGCTCATCCCCTGTGACAGCGAGACGACAAAAGCCACGATGCAGCCTGGGAGAAGGCCGGCTTCGGCGAACGAAGATCGGCAAATGCACCAGCGACTCCTGCCCTACCGACAGCGGCAGAGGCCCAGGCCGAGGGACTTAGGCGCGCTAAGTTACCCGGCAACCCCTTGACACGGCGCGGCGCTGCAGGACTAGCGGGAGGGGCGCGGGGCGCGCGCGGGGCTAGAAATTAGGGAACGCGTAGGAACTCGTCACTCTTGTAGTGACGAACCAATCGAGCGGACGTAGCGAATCCCGAACCTTTTGTGTGCGGAGCGAGCGAACGAGCGAGAGGATCAGAACCACGCGTTAACGAGCGATTTCCCGGACGAGTTTCCGAATATCCCGGAGGCTTCGAGGATCTCGGAGAAAGGCGAGAAAGGCGAAGCAGCGAACGACCGGTAAGCCCCGCGCGTCCCTTTGTTCTTTGTTTCTTTGTACTTCCCGTGCGAGTCTCGGTGCCGGCCGTAGGCTCTCCTTGTTCGAAGCAGCGATAGGCAGCCCGCGGGCCAGCCCGGTGTCCCTTGAGGTGACTCTTCTAGTCACTAAGAGTCAACTAGCATAATTAGATATTAAGGTTTCGGTCGAGGGACGGACGTACGCCGTTATTGTGGCGCAGCCCGTCTGAACGTGAATCACACCCACGTGCGAGGCCTCGGGGCTTTCTTTGTAACCGAACGAACAGCTGGTTAACGTGCGAGTTCGTAACCTTTGCCGGAGCACCGTAGCTCTTAGAATCATCCGCGTACGCTATCATCTCACGTAGGAATAAGGTTTAGATTGTAAGCGGCGGCGGGAACGCCGAGGTGCCGGGCCACTCGTAGGTCCGGCTATTTTGTGATCAGCCGAGCTCCGGCCTGCCCAAGCAAGGGCCCTTGACATTGCCATAACGTCCGAGCAATAAATTGTTATTGTTACCCAACCGTGTGGGTTGTCGATTCGCCTCTCCTTCTTCCCGACAGGAACCCCTCTCTCTAGCTAGCCGGGAGGATCCATCTCGAGGAGTACCGGCGGACGAGCCAGCTGCCCTCGATACCAGCTTTCCCTCGCGCGAACGTAGAAATTCGGTCCCGTCCGCGGAACCTGGCGCCCGATTCGCGTTTCAGGAAGTCGAGGACCAGCGGCCGATAGCCAGGCTGGCTATTATGCAGGCAGGATTTCCGAGCGGCCAAATCACGGACGGCCGAGGAGAAATCCCCTCATAGGCTGTATGCAAAATATATAAACAAACTAGACAGTATTAGGGACATAGATTATGAGATTGCAAAAAGCCATAAATGTGCTTATAGGCAGGTACATTTGGTATCTTAAGAATATTATCTATATCTAGGGGTAACTTACATAAACAGTTAAGTTTACAAATAAGGCGGGTTCAATCTACATCGCAGAGTGAACAATCAAATATAACATGAGTAATGTCTTTGTATGGATATGAACATTCACATGATGAATCAGAAATAATATTGACACGAGCGAGGGAGGCGGGGAAGCTGTAATAATTTGACCGGAGTCTACATAATTGAACAACGATTTCTCTGGGAACCTTGGACTTATAAAACCTAGGTTTAGTGTGAGGGCTATTATAGTATTCTTTAAAGTAGCGAACACCTTTAAAAGCTCCTCTGGAAATAATATCGGAATTGAATTTTTCAAAACAAGAAGATTTGTTTACTTCTTTAAAATCACTATATGGGATTTTAAAGAATAAGTCAGACGGGGACGACGTGGCTTTCTTAGCTAGGGAGTCCACATACTCATTGCCTTGAATGCCACAATGAGAGGGTATCCAAAGAAAATGAATTATACTATTATTAGTAGAAGAGGAAAGGAATGAGAAGATTTTATTTTTAATATTGTATATGTAAGGATTAGTGTGTACGGAGATAGATAGATGATGGATGGAGGAGAGAGCACTAAGAGAGTCTGAACAAATAATGTATGATTGATCACAATTTAGGAGGGCAAGGTCAAGAGCTACTGTAATAGCTATACATTCAGCTGTGTAGACCGATGCAAACTTATTAATGCTTATGGATTTTTCATATTTAAGATCTGGGCAAAAAATAGCAGCACCCGTAGATGGTTCTACCAGAGTTCGGGAACCATCAGTGAAAATGACTGTGTATTTAGGAAAGTTTTTATTGATGAATGACTCAAATTCAGAGTTAGGACTTATTGCTTTTTTAAAAATGAGACCTTCAGTCAAATTACAATCAATCTCCAGTGTCAAAGAGTCATAGCTGGAAGAGTGACACATAAAGGACGAGCTTTTAAAAATTAGGCTGTCATTTTCTTGAACTCGAGATACACACTGAGAAATTATTTTTTGAGAAGAGGAATCAGCTGTAGCCTGCAGATATTCTGAAATATAATCTAAAGATGGATGACTTGTATTAGAAAAGATTTTGGAGAAGAAATTAGTGCCGAGATATAGGGATCTAATTTGGATAGATGGACATTTTGATTTAGCTAGAGCAATGTTATTGGAGGTGCTTGTTCTTAAGCCAAGACATAATTTAAGAAATTTGTGTTGAATACCCTCAATTTTGTTAGCAAGATTGCTGGAGCGCGGGAAATAGATGAAGCTAGCATAGTCTATGCGAGATCTGATAAGGGATTTGTATATACATAGAAGGGTGTCTGGGGAGGCACCCCATCAAGTACCACGCAAGAACTTAATAATATTAACAAGTTTAAGACAACGATCTTTGACATAATGGATATGATAATTAAAGGATAACTTATAATCTAAGATTACACCTAAAAACTTTGCCCTATCACAGTTTGCTTTACTGAGACTACCTACTTGTACGAAAAAGGTATCGGGAAGCAAGCGACGTTTATTAAAAATAACTATTTCTGGTTTTGAAGGAGATAGCTCCAAACCTACAGAGAGAAGGTTAGATTGAATAGAGACACTCCCGGCCTCTCTCTAGAATATCTTTGGCATTATCTGGAGATTTATGTTTAGTATATATGGCGATATCATCCGCAAATTGAGATATAGAAATGTCTACAGGAAGATTGTCAGATATATTAGATACGTACAAGGCATATAAAAGGGGACTTAGAACGCCTCCCTGAGGAACGCCTTTGAAGACTAGCTTAGAAAAATTGAGGTTTTCAAAGGTAACCTTTCTGCAGTACGACCACTCATAGATGAAATTCAGAATTTTACATGGGATACCAATACAGGACAACTTACTAATTAAAATATCAGGAACTACATTGTCAAATGCAGCGCTGACATCGAGAAATGCGGCAAAAGTATATTCCTTTTTGGCGAAGTCGGATTCAATATACATGGTGAGATTAGAGATGTTGTCCAGACACGATCGGCCTTTTCTAAATCCCGATTGGGATGATGGAAGAAAATTATTGCTTTCAACCTACCATTGAAGTCTAGTGTTAACAAGCCTCTCAAAGAGTTTACACATACAAGAAGAGAGTGTAATAGGTCTGAAATTGATGCCATCAGATTTTTTAATGAAGAGAACGTGAGATGTGATCCATGTTTCCGGAAAGAGAGAGGATTTTAAAAAATCGTTGAAAATGTCCAGGAGGATAAGCTTCATTTTAACGGATAAATGTCTAATCATATTGTAGTCGATAGAATCTGGACCAAGAGCGGATTTGATTTTAGTACTACTGATAGCAAAATTAAGTTCAAAAAACGTAAAAGGATTTTCTAGAAGGGAGTTAGAGAAAGCTGGTAAACTAAGAGTAGGATTAGTTGGGTCCCAAGGGGGACTCATTTTATCTACCACTTTAAGTTTATTGTTGAGTGTGGAAGAAGAATTAGAGGAGGAGGCGAAATTGTTGCCATTTGTTTTTTAGGACTTTGATTCGGTCCCAAAAATACGATACTGAGGTGTGC